>CM059791.1:66646378-66681378 GCA_030435695.1 Brachymystax lenok tsinlingensis
AAAATCTACGAATTTAAACAAGGTACCCACAGTAGTCCATTTCTGATGAAAAATAACTAATGGGAAAATATTGTGGATATAATCGCTTTAGAAACAAAGTTCTTAAACAACATTGTCATCTCACCTCTTAGCTTTGGTGTCATGTTCTCCAGAGAGACTTACTTTAGATAGGGCCTCCTCCCTCTCTCTCCCCAGAGAGACTCCATTTTAGAGCACTGACCGCTAAACAGAGATCCAGCATGCTGGTCAGGTTAACACAGTGACAACTAAACAGAGATCCAGCATGTTGGTTGTAGTTAACACAGTGACAACTAAACAGAGATCCGGCATGTTATTGGGGGCAATTACAGTGACAACTAAACAGAGATCCAGCATGTTGGCTGTGGTTAACACAGTGACAACTAAACAGAGATCCAGCATGTTGGTTGTGGTTAACACATTGACAACTAAACAGAGATCCAGCATGTTGGCTGGGTGGTTAACACAGTGAGAACTAAACAGAGATCCAGCATGTTGGTTGTGGTTAACACAGTGACAAACGAATAGAGATCCGGCATGTTGGTTGTGTGGTTAATTAGCAGTGACAACTAAATGAGATCCAGCATGTTGGTTGTGGTTAAATACAGTGACAACCAAACAGAGATCCAGCATGTTGGTTGTGGGTTAAATACAGTGACAACCAAACAGAGATCCAGCATGTTGGTTGTGGTTACCACAGTGACAACTAAACAGAGATCCAGCATGTTGGTTGTGGTTAACACAGTGACAACTAATTATTGAATGTCAATTGTTCTATTTTTATTCATTATCTCTTAGGAATAAAACATTTACTAACAGACACATCCAAACAGTCAGGTGATTTAATGGGTGTGGGGGCTGTGCTTCGGCAGAGTGGGTGGGGGTTATATCCCTGCCTGTTTGGCCCTGTCCGTGGTTGTTTGGAAGTGCTGAGACGGGGCCACAGTGTCTCCCGACCCCTCCTGTCTCAGCCCCCCAGTATTTATGCTGCAGTGAAGTTTATGTGTGTCGAGGGCTAGGAGTCCGTCTGTTATATCTGGAGTATTTCTTTCTACTTATCTGGTGTCCTGTGCCGAGGAATTTAAGTATGCTCTCTCTAATTATCTCTCTCTTCTCTCTCTCTCTCTCTCTCTCTCTCTCTCTCTCTCTCTCTCTCTCTCTCTCTCTCTCTCTCTCTCTCTCTCTCTCTCTCTCTCTCTCTCTCTCTCTCTCTCTCTCTCTCTCTCTCTCTCTCTCTCTCTCTCTGAGGACCTGAGGCATTAGGGACCATTCCTCAAGGCCTACTCTGGATGTCCTGAGTCCACCTGGCCGTGCTGCTTCTCCAGGTTTCTCAACATGTTTCTGTACCTGCTTTTATGAACATTTTAAAAATCTTGCAATCTGCATGTTCATGTTATAATCTGCACCTGGTACAGCCAGAAGAGGACTAGCCACCCCCTCACAGCAACCATGGTTCCTCTCTAGGTTTCTCTTCCTAGGTTTTGGCCTTCCTGGGGAGTTTTTCTTTTCCTCCTAGCCACCGTTAGCTTTTACACCTGCATTGCTTGCTGTTTGGGGTTTTAGGCTGGGTTTCTGTACAGCACTTCTGTGACATCAATGGCTGATGTAAGGGGGCTTTATAAATAAATTTGATTTGATTTGATTTAATGCATCACATAGACATATTTTTCACTCTTTCTCTCCATGTAGTGGAACTAATACTACTACTACTACTAATAATAACAATATAATATTAATAATCCAGAACATTAATAATATAATATATAATAATAATAATAATAATAATAATATTACATAATACCATAATAAATGTACTCACTGTGTCTCTTTAATAATGTCTCTCATTCTAGTGTGTTGCTTTTTGTTCAAGCTTAGGTATGTTATTATTCTGCTGTTACTGTGTCTTTTAATAATGTCTCTCATTCTAGTGTGCTGCTTTGTTCAACAGGTATGTTATTATTATGCTGTTACTGTGTCTTTTAATAATGTCTCTCATTCTAGTGTGTTGCTTTGTTCAACAGGTATGTTATTATTATGCTGTTACTGTGTCTTTTAATAATGTCTCTCATTCTAGTGTGCTGCTTTGTTCAACAGGTATGTTATTATTCTGCTGTTACTGTGTCTTTTAATAATGTCTCTCATTCTAGTGTGCTGCTTTGTTCAACAGGTATGTTATTATTCTGCTGTTACTGTGTCTTTTAATAATGTCTCTCATTCTAGTGTGTTGCTTTGTTCAACAGGTATGTTATTATTCTGCTGTTACTGTGTCTTTTAATAATGTCTCTCATTCTAGTGTGTTGCTTTGTTCAACAGGTATGTTATTATTCTGCTGTTACTGTGTCTTTTAATAATGTCTCTCATTCTAGTGTGCTGCTTTGTTCAACAGGTATGTTATTATTCTGCTGTTACTGTGTCTTTTAATAATGTCTCTCATTCCTAGTGTGCTGCTTTGTTCAACAGGTATGTTATTATTCTGCTGTTACTGTGTCTTTTAATAATGTCTCTCATTCTAGTGTGCTGCTTTGTTCAACAGGTATGTTATTATTCTGCTGTTACTGTGTCTTTTAATAATGTCTCTCATTCTAGTGTGCTGCTTTGTTCAACAGGTATGTTATTATTATGCTGTTACTGTGTCTTTTAATAATGTCTCTCATTCCTAGTGTGTTGCTTTGTTCAACAGGTATGTTATTATTATGCTGTTACTGTGTCTTTTAATAATGTCTCTCATTCTAGTGTGCTGCTTTGTTCAACAGGTATGTTATTATTCTGCTGTTACTGTGTCTTTTAATAATGTCTCTCATTCTAGTGTGTTGCTTTGTTCAACAGGTATGTTATTATTCTGCTGTTACTGTGTCTTTTAATAATGTCTCTCATTCCCAAGTGTGTTGCTTTGTTCAACAGGTATGTTATTATTATGCTGTTACTGTGTCTTTTAATAATGTCTCTCATTCTAGTGTGCTGCTTTGTTCAAGCAGGTATGTTATTATTATGCTGTTACTGTGTCTTTTTAATAATGTCTCTCATTCTAGTGTGTTGCTTTGTTCAACAGGTATGTTATTATTATGCTGTTACTGTGTCTTTTAATAATGTCTCTCATTCTAGTGTGTTGCTTTGTTCAACAGGTATGTTATTATTCTGCTGTTACTGTGTCTTTTAATAATGTCTCTCATTCTAGTGTGTTGCTTTGTTCAACAGGTATGTTATTATTATGCTGTTACTGTGTCTTTTAATAATGTCTCTCATTCTAGTGTGTTGCTTTGTTCAACAGGTATGTTATTATTATGCTGTTACTGTGTCTTTTAATAATGTCTCTCATTCCTAGTGTGTGTTGCTTTGTTCAACAGGTATGTTATTATTATGCTGTTACTGTGTCTTTTAATAATGTCTCTCATTCTAGTGTGTTGCTTTGTTCAACAGGTATGTTATTATTCTGCTGTTACTGTGTCTTTTTAATAATGTCTCTCATTCTAGTGTGCTGCTTTGTTCAACAGGTATGTTATTATTCTGCTGTTACTGTGTCTTTTAATAATGTCTCTCATTCTAGTGTGCTGCTTTGTTCAACAGGTATGTTATTATTCTGCTGTTACTGTGTCTTTTAATAATGTCTCTCATTCTAGTGTGTTGCTTTGTTCAACAGGTATGTTATTATTCTGCTGTTACTGTGTCTTTTTAATAATGTCTCTCATTCTAGTGTGTTGCTTTGTTCAACAGGTATGTTATTATTCTGCTGTTACTGTGTCTTTTAATAATGTCTCTCATTCTAGTGTGTTGCTTTGTTCAACAGGTATGTTTATTATTCTGCTGTTACTGTGTCTTTTAATAATGTCTCTCATTCTAGTGTGCTGCTTTGTTCAACAGGTATGTTATTATTCTGCTGTTACTGTGTCTTTTAATAATGTCTCTCATTCTAGTGTGTTGCTTTGTTCAACAGGTATGTTATTATTCTGCTGTTACTGAGATTCAGTTCATAATAACAATGTTAAGAAAAGTCTGTTCAGTGGTTTCATACCAAATTACACAGGAAGCAGGAGATCATTGTAATTTAGAAAACAACACATGTTCTGATATTCTGAAAGATGATTTAGAACTATGATACATTCACATTTTGACAAATTGTAAAATAATCACGATTTACGAATCATATAATATGATATATGAACAACATGTTTATTGAATTTGACTTGCCTACGCCCAGTTAGCACCATTTTGTATGATGGAACTGTCACGTACCTGTCCCAGGTGAAATGGACTGTTAGATCTGGAGTGTTTTACTGTCATTCACTATACTAAAATAACACCATACATTTAATTCTCTCTACACACTTTACAATAATCCCTGGGAAGAGTCTTACCTTGTAGCCTGAATTCACAACCAGAACATGTCAAGTCATTGAGATATTTTCCGTTGTGCTGAGAGAGCACCTTCCTGATGACAAGTGGCTCCTGTATCTATGTTCTAGGTACAGTTGATCTTTGGATGCAATAATATCTGGTCAAAGTCTAGTGACTCCAACACCATAGTATATCATAAACATAACAGTAGTTTAACCTTTGGCCAGTAAAGGCCATGGCATACAATACAATGTAGAATCATAATGATGGATCCAGTTCCAACATATATCTAACTTTGAAGTATACAATGGGGTCCCAAATTATTGACACCCTCAAACCAACTCTTAGTTTCTGATTCAGATCTGTTCAAACCAACTCTTAGTTTCCTGATTCAGATCTGTTCAAACCAACTCTTAGTATCCTGATTCAGATCTGTTCAAACCAACTCTTAGTATCCTGATTCCGATCTGTTTAAACCAACTCCTTTTATCCTGATTCAGATCTGTTTAAACCAACTCTTCTGACTATCGTTGTCATGCCATGTATATGTAAAGGAGCTGGCTAAAGCACACACAGATCTGGGACCAGACTAATGTATCTGTGGGTTGCCAGTTAGACTGTTTGTCTCTGGTCTGTGGTCAGCAGTGGTGGCTGGTGGCATGGAGGACAGGCTCATAATAATGGCTGAAGTAAAATGAATAGAATGGTATCAAATGCATCAAACACATACGTACCTTTCCATTCACTTCATTCCAGACCTTATTATGAGCCATTCATCCTCCCTTACCAGCCTCCTCTGGTGATCAGTGGGCACAGCATGGTTGGGGTCAATTCCATTTAAATTTCAATCAATTCAGAAGGTAAACCTCATTAAGGAGCATTGAATAGAATTGTAATGTTAGTGTACTTTCTGAATTGAGGAAGGACACCCAGGCCAGGACGTAAGCATAGATGAGCAGCAGCATCCACCTCCCCACGTGTAGATTATAGCTCCACACATCACAAACAGACCTGGAGAGAGGAGAGAAGGGAGGGACAGAGAGAGTGGAGAGAAGGGAGGGACAGAGAGAGGGAACAGAGAGAGAGAGAGAGAGAGAGAGGAGAGCAGGGAAGGACAGAGAGAGAGAGAGAGAGAGAGAGAGAGAGAGAGAGAGAGAGAGAGAGAGAGAGAGAGAGAAGGGTAAAAGGCATGGTTAGTTTTATTCAGCTGTTGATTTCTTCCAAGTTGACACACCTAATCTTTAGTGACAGACTTGGTTATGTTCTGTATATTTTGGGAGGGCTGAATCTGCTAGTTTCCACCAGTTAATTAGTTAACCCCTGAGCCAGAGAACCGGGCCACATCCAGCCACCTCCGCCCACAGGAGCAAATTGAGTTAGCTAGATAAGATATCTAGCATGAGATTTGGTTAGACTCCAACTCAGATTGACACACCTAACATTAAGACAGTAAACCAACCCTCGTAGTAAGGGACCTAACATTAAGACAGTAAACCAACCCTGCAGTAAGGGACCTAACATTGAGACAGTAAACCAACCCTCGCAGTAAGGGACCTAACATTGAGACAGTAAACCAACCCTCGTATTATTTGTAATGGTGAGAGGTTGGCATGTTTTGTTTTAGCCTCTGTTATTGGTAATGGTGAGAGGTTAGCATGTTTTGTTGTAGCCTCTGTTATTGGTAATGAGTGAGAGGTTAACATGTTTTGTTGTAGCCTCTGTTATTGGTAATGGTGAGAGGGTTAGCATGTTTCGTTGTAGCCTCTGTTATTGGTAATGGTGAGAGGTTAGCATGTTTTGTTATAGCCTCTGTTATTGGTAATGGTGAGGAGGTTAGAATGTTTTGTTGTAGTCTCTGTTATTGGTAATGGTGAGAGGTTAGCATGTTTTGTTGTAGCCTCTGTTATTGGTAATGGTGAGAGGTTAGCATGTTTTGTTGTAGCCTCTGTTATTGTAAATGGTGAGAGAGTTAGCATGTTTTGTTGTAGCCTCTGTAATTTTCTCACTCATTATTATGCATGATTGATTCATGATTTGTATTAATTATGGCATCAGGATTAATTTAGTCGTGTTTAGAAACATGTTATCTAATCACTTAGACAGAATATTACTCCAGTCATCATCCACCATTCATTTACTATTGGGCACCACAACCCAAAACACAACCAAAACAAACTGCAAATGCAACTAATGAGGTTGGGACCAAATACTAAACTTTTGTTATACTTTTTATACTGTCACATATGAAATGTTGGAGTATAGAGCCACATTTAAAATGTTAGCTAATGTATCTGAATATGTTTAAAAATATATACTGCCACTATTTTCACCACCAAAGAATAGCAGTGTGATTTTAATATGATTTGTCTCTTTGCAGGCTGTCAGGCTGTCTAGTCACAGAGGAAGGCTGTGCTTCTCTGGACTCAGCTCTGAGGTCAAACCCCTCACCCCTGAGAGAGCTGGACCTGAGTAACAATGACCTGAAGGATTCAGGAGTGAAGCTGCTCTCTGCTGGACTGGGGAATCCCCACTGTAAACTGGAGACTCTGAGGTCAGTATTCCTGTAGTTGGTCAACAAGTGATAACTGTTCACCAGATCCACATGTGTTTACCAGGCACACATAGTCCACACCATATGTGTTTGGACAGTGAAGCTTACAGTTTTACATTTGGTGCTATGCTCCAGCATTTTGGATTTGAGATAGAATGTTTCATATTAGGTGACAGTCCAGAATGTCACCTTTTATTTGAGGTTAATGGTGAGAGGTTAGTATGTTTTGTTGTAGCTCTCTGTAACTCTCTCACTCATTATTATTCATGATTCATTCATGATCTTTCTCAATCATGGCAGTCACAGGCTTGATGTAGTCATTGTGTTCAAAGAATATGGGACCAAATACTAAACGTTTGACCTCTTTTATACACTATAAGTGAATTGGTCAGAATACTTATGACTTCTTCAAATAGGGGACTAGATAGATAAAAGTGCTTTCATTTCTAAATGGTGAAACCGATATGTATTAAAATACCCTCAAATAAAAGGTGACATTATATACTGTCAACTCATATGAAACATTTGATCTGAAATCCAAAATGTTGGAGTATAGAGCCACATTTAAAAATGTTAAGCTTCACTGTCCAAAATAGATATGGTGTGGACTGTATACTCAATACAATCTAAATCTGATACATCACTGTCTGTCTTTTGACTGATACTGCTTTTAAACTGGTCTGGTCACTCTACTCAAATATTTGTACTTAAAATGTTTCTATCTACAAGTAATATTACGATTATTTATAATAATGATACATTATATTATGAATAGATATTGCAGGTTTCCAGGACACTAATGTATCTGGAATATGTTTAAAAATATACTGCCACTATTTTCACCACCAAAGAATAGCAGTGTGATTTTAATATGATTTGACTCTTTGCAGGCTGTCAGGCTGTCTAGTCACAGAGGAAGGCTGTGCTTCTCTGGTCTCAGCTCTGAGAGTCAAAACCCTCACACCTGAGAGAGCTGGACCTGAGCTACAATCACCCAGGAGACTCAGGAGTCAGACTGCTCTCTGCTGGACTGGAGGATCCACACTGCAGACTGGAGAAACTCAAGTATGTAGAGGGTTTATGTCAATGTTCATATCAGACATGTTGGACTTATCAGGCTAGATTAAGACAAACATTCTGACCACCACTTGGACACACTCACTCACTCTCTGGACAAACTGGACACAAACACACGCCACACACACACAGGACACACACATACACACACACACAGGACACACACACACACACACACACAGGACATAGTGGACACACGCACACGACACACACACACTGGACACCTACACAAACACACACAAACACACACGCCGGACACACACACAGGACACATACACACACTGTGTGTGAGTGTCCTGTGTGTGTGTCCTGTGTGTGTCCTGTGTGTGTGTCCTGTGTGTGTGTGTGTGTGTGTGTCCTGTGTGTGTGTGTGTGAGAGAGAGTTCAGGTGTATCCCTCAATGACTGTCTGTTCTTCTGCTTACCGCTACAGTGTGGAACATGGTGGAGAGAACACAATGAAACCTGGGCTTAGAAAATGTAGTGTTGACTGCTGTGAAGAATATGACTAAGAATAAGTCTTAATTCCAGAGTTAAGTCAAAGTCAAAGACCTCCATCATTACTTACTTGGTCATATTAAATATCAGCTGTAGTTCTACAGAAGCAGAAATCAGGGACACCAACGTTTACAAAGAATTGCTTTGACAATGTGTGTGTGTGTGTGTGTGTGTGTGTGTGTGTGTGTGTGTCTGTGTGTGTAATTAAATGGAATAAGTGTGTTTTATATTACCATACAGTATAACATATGATCATTCAATATGTCTCCAGTTACCTTAACTTCTCCTTTTGATACCTAGAAAAATCTACATTAAATGAATTAGTGAAAAGTGAGTTAACATTGTAATGTGAATGATGATGATTTCTAATATTGTGTCTGGTTTCATCCATCAGATGTCTGTGATCTCACACTGGACCCAAACACAGTACACAGATTCCTCTCTCTGTCTGAGGAGAACAGAAAGGTGACAGGGAGGAGAGAGGAGCAGCCGTATCCTGATCACCCAGAGAGATTTGAGGACTGTGAACAGGTGCTGTGTAGAGAGGGTCTGACTGGGCGCTGTTACTGGGAGGTAGAGTGGAGTGGGATAATGGGGGCTGGTATAGGAGTGACATATAAAGGAATCAGCAGGAGAGGAGGGTAAGGACTGTTGTCTTGGATCCAATGACAAGTCCTGGAGTCTGTTCTGCTCTGACTACAGTTACACTGCCTGTCCAATAATAATCGGACTACCATAGACGTCCCCCTCCAGCTCCCACAGAGTAGGAGTGTATCTGGACTGGCCAGCCGGCACTCTGTCCTTCTATAGAGCCTCCTCTGACACACTGACCCACCTGATCACATTCACCTCCACATTCACTGAGCCCCTCTATCCAGGGTTTAGGGTTTGGTGGGAAGACTCCTCAGTGTCCCTGAAATAATAACCTGACACACACACACACACACACACACACACACACACACACTGGATACACACACACACTGGACACACTGGACACACACACACACACACACTGGACACACACACACACACACACTGGACACACACACACACTGGACACACACACACACTGGACACACACACACACTGGACACACTTGCACACACACAGACACACACTAGACACACAAACTGGACACACACACACACTGGACACACACATACACACACACACACACACATACACACACACTGGGCACACACACACTGGACACACAGCACACACACAGACACACACTAGACACACACACTGGACACACACACACACTGGACACACACACACACATACTGGACACACACATACACACACACACACACACTGGACACACACACATACACACACTGGACACACACAGACACACACACACTGGTCTTACACACACACGCTGGACACACACACACTGGACACACACACACACTGGACACACACACACACACTGGACACACACACACACACACACTGGACACACACACACACACTGGACACACACATACACACACACACACACACTGGACACACACACATACACACACTGGACACACACAGACACACACACACTGGACACACACATACACACACACACGCTAGACACACACACACACACACACTGGACACACGCACACACACATACACACACTGGACACACACACACACTGGACACACACAGACACACATACACACGCACACACACAGACACACACACACACTGGACACACACACACTGGACACACACAGACACACACACACACTGGACACACACACAGACACACACACACTAGACACACACACACACACACACACTGGGCACACACACAGACACACAGACACACACACACTAGACACACACTGGACACACACACACACACTGGACACACACACACACACACTGGACACACACACACACACTGGACACACACACACACACTGGACACACACACACACACTGGACACACACACACTGGACACACACACATACACACACTGGACACACACAGACACACACTGGACACACACACACACTGGATACACACACACACACACTGGACACACACATACACACACACACACACACACTGGACACACACAGACACACACACACACACACACACACACACAGAGACACACACACACTGGACACACACACACACACACACACACACACTGGACACACACAGACACACACACACTGGACACACACATACACACACACACACACACACACTGGACACAGCACACACACAGACACACAATAGACACACACACTGGACACACACACACACTGGACACACACACACACTGGGACACACTGGACACACACACACACTGGACACACACACACACACTGGACACACACATACACACACACACACACACTGGACACACACACATACACACACTGGACACACACAGACACACACACATCTGGACACACACACACACACACACACACACACTGGACACACACACACACACACACTGGACACACACACACACACACACTGGACACACACACACACACACACTGGACACACACACACACTGGACACACACATACACACACACACACACACACACTGGACACACACACATACACACACTGGACACACACAGACACACACACACTGGACACACACATACACACACACCACGCTAGACACACACACACACACACACACTGGACACACGCACACACACATACACACACTGGACACACACACACACTGGACACACACAGACACACATACACACACACGCACACACACAGACACACACACACACTGGACACACACACACTGGACACACACAGACACACACACACTGGACACACACACAGACACACACACACTAGACACACACACACACACACACACTGGGTAGCACACACACAGACACACAGACACACACACACTAGACACACACTGACACACACACACACACTGGACACACACACACACACACTGGACACACACACACACACTGGACACACACACACACACTGGACACACACACACACACTGGACACACACACACTGGACACACACACATACACACACTGGACACACACAGACACACACTGGACACACACACACACTGGATACACACACACACACACTGGACACACACATACACACACACACACACACACACTGGACACACACACATACACACACAGACACACACACACTGGACACACACATACACACACACACACACACTGGACACACACAGACACACACACACTGGACACACACATACACACACACACACACACACACTGGACACACACACACACACAGACACACACACACTAGACACACACACACACACTGGACACACGCACACACACATACACACACACACACACACTGGACACACACACACACTGGACACACACAGACACACACACGCACACACACAGACACACACACACACTGGACACACACACACTGGACACACACAGACACACACACACTGGACACACACACAGACACACACACACTGGACACACACACACACTGGACGCACACACACAGACACACTGGACACACACACACACACTGGACACACCCACACACACACAGACACACACTGACACACACACACTAGACACACACTGACACACACACACACACTGGACACACACACACACACACTGGACACACACACACTGGACACACACACACACACTGGACACACACACACACACACACACACACACACACACACTGGACACACACAGCACACACACAGACACACACACTGGACACACCCACACACACTGGACACACACACACATACACTGGACACACACACTCTGGACACAGACACACACACACACACTGGACACAGACACACACACTAGAAACACACATGACATACACACACACACACACACAAACACACACTGGGCACACACACACACACACACACACTGGGCACACACACACTGGGCACACACACACTGGGCACACACACACACACTGGACACACACACACTGGACACACACTGGACACACAGACACACACACACACACAGACACACACACAGACACACACACACACACTGGACACACACACACACACACTGGCCACACACACACACTGGACACACACACACACACACACACACACTGGACACACTGGACACACACACACACACACACACACTGGACACACTGGACACACACACACTCACACACACACTGGACACACTGACACACACACACACACACACACACACACACACTAGACACACACTGACACACACTGACACACACACACACTGGACACACTGGACACAGACACACACACACACACACACACTGGACACACACACACACACACACTGGACACACACACACACACTGGACACACACATACACACACACACACACACACACTGGACACACACACATACACACACTGGACACACACAGACACACACACACTGGACACACACATACACACACACACGCTAGACACACACACACACACACACTGGACACACGCACACACACATACACACACTGGACACACACACACACTGGACACACACAGACACACATACACACACACGCACACACACAGACACACACACACACTGGACACACACACACTGGACACACACAGACACACACACACTGGACACACACACAGACACACACACACTAGACACACACACACACACACACACACTGGGCCTTTTACACACAGACACACAGACACACACACACTAGACACACACTGACACACACACACACACTGGACACACACACACACACACTGGACACACACACACACTGGACACACACACACACACTGGACACACACACACACACTGGACACACACACACTGGACACACACACATACACACACTGGACACACACAGACACACACTGGACACACACACACACTGGATACACACACACACACACTGGACACACACATACACACACACACACACACACACTGGACACACACACATACACACACAGACACACACACACTGGACACACACATACACACACACACACACACTGGACACACACAGACACACACACACTGGACACACACATACACACACACACACACACACACTGGACACACACACACACACAGACACACACACTAGACACACACACACACACACTGGACACACGCACACACACATACACACACACACACACACTGGACACACACACACACTGGACACACACAGACACACACACGCACACACACAGACACACACACACACTGGACACACACACACTGGACACACACAGACACACACACACTGGACACACACACAGACACACACACACTGGACACACACACACACTGGACGCACACACACAGACACACTGGACACACACACACACTGGACACACCCACACACACACAGACACACACTGACACACACACACTAGACACACACTGACACACACACACACACTGGACACACACACACACACACACTGGACACACACACACACACACTGGACACACACACACACACTGGACACACACACACACACACACTGGACACACACACACTGGACACACACGCACACACACAGACACACACACTGGACACACCCACACACACTGGACACACACACACACATACACTGGACACACACACTCTGGACACAGACACACACACACACACACTGGACACAGACACACACACTAGAAACACACATGACATACACACACACACACACACAAACACACACTGGGCACACACACACACACACACACACTGGGCACACACACACTGGGCACACACACACACACACTGGGCACACACACACACACACACACTGGACACACACACACTGGACACACACTGGACACACAGACACACACACACACACAGACACACACACAGACACACACACACACACTGGACACACACACACACACACTGACACACACACACACACTGGACACACACACACACACACACACACACACACTGGACACACTGGACACACACACACACACACACACACTGGACACACTGGACACACACACACTCACACACACACTGGACACACTGACACACACACACACACACACACACTAGACACCACACTGACACACACTGACACACACACACACTGGACACACTGGACACAGACACACACACACACACACACACTGGACACACACACACACACACACTGGACACACACACACACACACTGGACACACACACACACTGGACACACACTGGACACACACACCCAGAACAACATCAGTCTTTCCACCAGACTCCCATGAAGTTATAGTGTGACGTTATGAGTTGGCGTTAAAGTAACATTCTCAGAACATACTGCACTTGTTTTATACTGTTTTAGATGGATCCTCTGTTTAAACATTTAAACTCTGACAATAACACTGTTAAAATACCAATGTGATCATTTGTTGCACGTCTTTTATGTTGAATAACAAATTGTACAATTATATCTGGACATACACTCCATAGTTGTACAAGGATACAGGAGATATATTGTACTTTTTTCATAATAAAACATACTGAAACAAGAAAAAACATGTTAATTGTGAAATGTCGTTATTGATTTTACATTTCCTCTGTCAGGTTGGCGTCAACCTGCGACTGGTTGCATGAAACAAATATGAAATGAAATACAAATTAATTAAATATGTGAAATGTAATTAAACAATAATGTATGTTGATGCTAATATGATGTACAATAATCAGTTATGTTTCTATATGATAACAATAGCCTAATATATTCAATATGCCATAAACTATTGTTTTAACAGTTTCACTAATTCATTCTAATTAACTTAATTATGAAACACACATCACTATTGCCATTGGTTGAACTAATTGCCCTGTTTGTCTGGAGTGATTTCCAGCTGCAAAGTCAATATTGGCTGTGGATTTAAAGTTGTTTTATGGTCTTACAGTTTAATTAATTCATTCCAATTAACTTAATCATTATGACACTATATTACACCCTCTCTCTCTGCTCTCTGATCTCTACTCTATTCTCTCTCTGCTCTATGCTTCTCTCTCTCTGTACTCTGCTCTCTTTGTCTCTCTCTGCTCTCTGTCTAATCTCTCTCTCTCTGTCTGCTCTCTCTCTCTATGCTCTCTCTGCTCTGTCTGCTCTCTATGCTCTCTCTGCTCTCTGTCTCTCTGCTCTCTCTGTCTCTGCTCTCTCGGTCTCTGCTCTCTCTCTGCTCTCTCTCTGCTCTCTCTCTGCTCTCTCTCTCTAGGCTCTCTGCTATCTCTCTCTCTCTAGGCTCTGCTATCTCTCTCTCTAGGCTCTCTCTGCTCTCTCTCTCTGCTCTCTTCTCTTCACAATGTATTGTGATGATAGTTAGCCAAGCCTATGTTAACACAATGTATTGTGGTGATAGTTGGCCAAGCCTATGTCAACACAATGTGTTGGGATGAGAGTTAGCCAAGCCTATGTTAACACAATGTATTGTGATGATAGTTGGACAAGCCTATATTAACACAATGTATTGTATGGTGATAGTTAGCCAAGCCTATATTAACACAATGTGTTGTAGTGATAGTTGGACAAGCCTATGTTAACACAATGTGTTGTGGTGATAGTTGGACAAGCCTATGTTAACACAATGTATTGTGGTGATAGTTGGACAAGCCTATGTTAACACAATGTATTGTGGTGATGGTTAGCCAAGCCCATGTTAACACAATGTGTTGTGATGAGAGTTGGCCAAGCCTATGTTAACACAATGTGTTGTGGTGATAGTTGGCCAAGCCTATGTTAACACAATGTGTTGTGATGATAGTTAGCCAAGCCTATGTTAACACAATGTATTGTGATGGTAGTTAGCCAAGCCTATGTTTACACAATGTATTGTGGTGATAGTTGGACAAGCCTATGTTAACACAATGTGTTGTGATGATAGTTGGCCAAGCCTATGTTAACACAATGTATTGTGGTGATAGTTGGCCAAGCCTATGTTAACACAATGTGTTGTGATGATAGTTGGCCAAGCCTATGTTAACACAATGTGTTGTGGTGATAGTTGGCCAAGCCTATGTTAACACAATGTGTTGTGGTGATAGTTGGCCAAGCCTATGTTAACACAATGTGTTGTGATGATAGTTGGCCAAGCCTATGTTAACACAATGTATTGTGGTGATAGTTGGCCAAGTCTATGTTAACACAATGTGTTGTGATGGTAGTTGGCCAAGCCTATGTTAACACAATGTGTTGTGGTGATAGTTATGTATTGTGATGATAGTTGGACAAGCCTATGTTAACACAATGTGTTGTGGTGATAGTTGGACAAGCCTATGTTAACACAATGTATTGTGGTGATAGTTGGACAAGCCTATGTTAACACAATGTATTGTGGTGATAGTTGGCCAAGCCTATGTTAACACAATGTGTTGTGGTGATAGTTGGACAAGCCTATGTTAACACAATGTATTGTGGTGATAGTTGGACAAGCCTATGTTAACACAATGTATTGTGGTGATAGTTGGCCAAGCCTATGTTAACACAATGTGTTGTGATGAGAGTTGGCCAAGCCTATGTTAACACAATGTGTTGTGGTGATAGTTGGCCAAGCCTATGTTAACACAATGTGTTGTGATGATAGTTGGCCAAGCCTATGTTAACACAATGTATTGTGATGGTAGTTGGCCAAGCCTATGTTTACACAATGTATTGTGGTGATAGTTGGACAAGCCTATGTTAACACAATGTGTTGTGATGATAGTTAGCCAAGCCTATGTTAACACAATGTATTGTGGTGATAGTTGGACAAGCCTATGTTAACACAATGTGTTGTGATGATAGTTGGCCAAGCCTATGTTAACACAATGTGTTGTGGTGATAGTTGGCCAAGCCTATGTTAACACAATGTGTTGTGGTGATAGTTGGCCAAGCCTATGTTAACACAATGTGTTGTGATGATAGTTAGCCAAGCCTATGTTAACACAATGTATTGTGGTGATAGTTAGCCAAGTCTATGTTAACACAATGTGTTGTGATGGTAGTTAGCCAAGCCTATGTTAACACAATGTGTTGTGGTGATAGTTATGTATTGTGATGATAGTTGGACAAGCCTATGTTAACACAATGTGTTTGTGGTGATAGTTGGACAAGCCTATGTTAACACAATGTATTGTGGTGATAGTTGGCCAAGCCTACGTTAACACAATGTGTTGTGATGAGAGTTGGACAAGCCTATGTTAACACAATGTGTTGTGATGATAGTTGGACAAGCCTATGTTAACACAATGTGTTGTGATGGTAGTTGGACAAGCCTATGTTAACACAATGTGTTGTGATGATAGTTGTGCCAAGCCTATGTTAACACAATGTGTTGTGGTGATAGTTGGCCAAGCCTATGTTAACACAATGTGTTGTGGTGATAGTTGGACAAGCCTATGTTAACACAATGTATTGTGGTGATAGTTGGCCAAGCCTACGTTAACACAATGTGTTGTGATGAGAGTTGGACAAGCCTATGTTAACACAATGTATTGTGATGATAGTTGGACAAGCCTATGTTAACACAATGTGTTGTGATGGTAGTTGGACAAGCCTATGTTAACACAATGTGTTGTGATGATAGTTGGCCAAGCCTATGTTAACACAATGTGTTGTGGTGATAGTTGGACAAGCCTATGTTAACACAATGTGTTGTGGTGATAGTTGGACAAGCCTATGTTAACACAATGTATTGTGATGATAGTTGGCCAAGCCTATGTTAACACAATGTATTGTGGTGATAGTTGGCCAAGCCTATGTTAACACAATGTATTGTGATGAGAGTTGGCCAAGCCTATGTTAACACAATGTATTGTGGTGATAGTTGGCCAAGCCTATGTTAACACAATGTATTGTGGTGATAGTTGGCCAAGCCTATGTTAACACAAAGTATTGTGATGATAGTTGGCCAAGCCTATGTTAACACAATGTATTGTGGTGATAGTTGGCCAAGCCTATGTTAACACAAAGTATTGTGGTGATAGTTGGCCAAGCCTATGTTAACACAATGTATTGTGGTGATAGTTAGCCAAGCCTATGTTAACACAATGTGTTGTGATTCTAGTTCCCTATTAGGCAGTATGTCTGTAAGGCTGCAGGAACGGGTGTGGTTGGAGGCGTGGCCAGCCAATGACGTTGACTACATCAATTCAAATGATGGAAGACATTAATGGCCCTGCTCATGCTGATGTGGCCTTTTGGCCACTAGAGGCCTCTATCATTCTCTATGGGATTACTGTTTTCCATTGGATTCTTCTTATGTTCTTGGATTTGAACTTCCTTTTGAAGACTCAACGAGAGGTTCAGGTAGGACTAAAGGTTTCCATTCTCATGGTGCATTTTCTATTAGAGTGATTCCTCACCAAACGAGGGGAATACATACTTTTGGTATTTTCATGGAATTTATCCATGGAATGCTTGTTCGGAGGAAGGATTGTTGACAGATATTTGACATTTTGTATCTTAAAGCATGTGTCACAAGTGTGACAGTGAGCCTTCATTGGTTCTCATGCATACGTCTGCCTTGCTAATTGACAGATTGATCTTGTAATTTCATTGGCTGACTGTCTCTGTGTTGTTTGCTGTGTGTCCGCCCTGGGAAAGGTGCGGGGGCTGAACAGGTTACTTTATATTTTTACTCACTACTTGTCCTAAACTTTTACTCTCCCAACATGTTTGTTAGCTTAGCTTTGGAGCTACTCGACTGGTTCATCTTTGTTCTCTTGGCAGCACGAGTAGCACCATTGTGCCAAATGTCCTTCAAATTAAGAGTCCCCATACTCTTTGACTCTTGGGATTGGACATTGGCTGGTGTAATAGTCTATAATATGAGACAGTCAAACAGTCATTTGTTTCAGGTTATAGTGTGTCTGATGCAGCTTTTATACATCATGTCCCTTCACAGTTATAGGTAGCCTAATCCTTCACTTGATGAAATATTCCTATTATCACAAACAATGAGGAATACCAATTAACATTTTAGACAGATAGACCTATACAACCTGATTCAACTAGTATAGTAACTAGTTGACTAGTTGAATCACTAGATGTGCTGTCTTGTTAAAGGACAGATAGACCCTATACAACCTGATTCAACTAGTATAGTAACTAGTTGACTAGTTGAATCACTAGATGTGCTGTCTTGTTAAAGGACAGATAGACCCTATACAACCTGATTCAACTAGTATAGTAACTAGTTGACTAGTTGAATCACTAGATGTGCTGTCTTGTTAAAGGACAGATAGACCCTATACAACCTGATTCAACTAGTATAGTAACTAGATGACTAGTTGAATCACTAGATGTGCTGTCTTGTTAAAGGACAGATAGACCCTATACAACCTGATTCAACTAGTATAGTAACTAGTTGACTAGTTGACTAGTTGAATCACTAGATGTGCTGTCTTGTTAAAGGACAGATAGACCTATACAACCTGATTCAACTAGTATAGTGGTTGATGATTCGGTGACTAGTTAAATCAGGTCTGTTGTCTGAAGTTGAAGGGAGAGGAAGAGGAAGAAGTAAACAGATGTGGATGTAGAGGAAGAGGAGGAAGGAGAAGAAGTTAACAGATGTGGATGTAGAGGAAGAGGAGGGAGGAGAAGAAAGTGGATGCTCAGTAGGTGGCAGTGTTGCTCTTTAAACAGAGCAGAGGAGGGGTAGTGGAGGGAGGAGAGGAGGAGAGGAGGAGATGGGAGGAGAGGAGGAGATGGGAGGAGAGAAGAGGGTGGGAGGAGAGAAGAAGATGGGAGGAGAGGAGGAGATGGAGGGAGGAGAGAAGAAGATGGGAGGAGAGAAGAAGATGGGAGGAGAGAAGAGGGAGACGAAGATGGGAGGAGATAAGAGGAGAGGAGGAGAGAAGAGAGAGAGAAGGAATATGTGAATGTGCCAATGGATATGGAGGGAAAGATGAAACATTAAACAAGGTCTGAAAATAAGAGCTATTAATATATACTGTAACCCACCAATGAGAGAGGAAACATTCTGTTTCTACCTCCCCCTTCTTCCTGAAGTGTGCAGTCGTTCACTCCCCCTCCACAATGTAGAATCATTGGATCGGCGTGAGTCTGGTGCTTGACAAAGTTTACACAATATTTCTTTAAAGTCCATGAGGGGTAGTGAACAAGTGTACACTTCAGGAGAGGTGTGAGAAAAGGGGAGAAAGAGAATTGGATTTGTGACATGAAGGTCTCTTCCTGCTACACCCTTTCTACCATCTCAGCTCTACAACAAAGCTTTCTCAGTGTCCTTAACCTTGTTCTGAACACCTCCAAAACAAAGGTCATGTGGTCTGGTAAGAAGAATGCCCCTCTTCCCACAGGTGTGATTACTACCTCTGAGGGTTTCAGAGCTTGAGGTAGTCACCTCATACAAGTACTTGGGAGTATGGCCAGACGGTACACTGTCCTTCTCTCAGCACGTATCAAAGCTGCAGGCTAAAGTTAAATCTAGACTTGGTTTCCTCTATCGTAATCGCTCGCCTTTCACCGCTGCCAAACTAACCCTGGTTCAGATGACCCTCCTACCCGTGACCCTCCTACCCATGCTAGATTACGGAGATGCTAGATTACAGAGATGCTAGATTACGGAGATGCTAGATTACAGAGATTCTAGATTACGGAGATGCTAGATTACGGAGATGCTAGATTACGGAGATGCTAGATTACCTCAAACTGATCCCAGTGGTGGAGACGGGGGTGGAGGATGGGGTAACCTCATGACTCTGGACCAGAAGTTTGATCCCAGTGGTGGAGACGGAGGTGGTGGATGGGGTAACCCCATGACTCTGGACCAGAAGGTTGATCCCAGTGGTGGAGAGAGAGAGGGAGGTGGATGGGGGTAACCTCATGACTCTGGACCAGAAGGTTGATCCCAGTGGTGGAGAGAGAGAGGAGGGACTAGGATTGAGCCTTGGGGTAGCAGAGGCAAAACCTGAAAACCGGATGCACCATCGAGAGCATCCTGACTGGCTGCGTCACTGCCTGGTATGACAACTGCTCGGCCTCCGATCGCAAGGCACTACAGAGGGTAGCGCGTACGGCCCAGTACATCACTGGGGACAAGCTTCCTGCCATCCAGGACCATTATACCAGGCGGTGTCAAAGGAAGGCCTATGCCCCCCTCTCTTTACACCACTGCTACTCTGTTATCATCTATACATAGTCACTTTAATAACTCTACCTACATGTACATACTACCTCAACTAACCGGTGCCCCCGCACAGTGACTCTGTACCGGCACCCCCCTGTATATAGCCTCCACAGTAACTCTGTACCGGCACCCCCCTGTATATAGCCTCCACAGTGACTCTGTACCGGCACCCCCCTGTATATAGCCTCCACAGTGACTCTGTACCGGCACCCCCTGTATATAGCCTCCACAGTGACTCTGTACCGCACCCCCTGTATATAGCCTCCACAGTGACTCTGTACCGGCACCCCCTGTATATAGCCTCCACAGTGACTCTGTACCGGCACCCCCTGTATATAGCCTCCACAGTGACTCTGTACCGGCACCCCCTGTATATAGCCTCCACAGTGACTCTGTACCGGCACCCCCTGTATATAGCCTCCACAGTGACTCTGTACCGCACCCCCTGTATATAGCCTCCACAGTGACTCTGTACCGCACCCCTGTATATAGCCTCCACAGTGACTCTGTACAGGCACCCCCTGTATGCATTGTTATTTTTACTGCTGCTCTTTAATTATTTGTTACTTTTATCTCTTATTCTGATCCGTATTTATTTTAAACTGCTCTGTTGGTTAGAGGCTTGTAACTAAGCATTTCACTGTAAGGTCTACACCTGTTGTATTCAGCATTTCACTGTAAGGTCTACACCCTGTTGTATTCAGCATTTCACTGTAAGGTCTACACCTGTTGTATTCAGCATTTCACTGTAAGGTCTGCACCTGTTGTATTCAGCATTTCACTGTAAGGTCTACACCCTGTTGTATTCAGCATTTCACTGTAAGGTCTACACCTGTTGTATTCAGCATTTCACTGTAAGGTCCACACCTGTTGTATTGTTGTTGATGTTAAATTCAGCAGACTGCTATAGATAGATGAGACAGTGGAACTCCCTGAAGTCTGTCTGTCTCTCTCTCTCTGCCTCTCCCTCATGCAGAGAGCAGCAGACAGCTATAGATAGATGAGACAGTGGAACTCCCTGAAGTCTGTCTGTCTCTCTCTCTCTGCCTGCCTCTCCCTCATGCAGAGAGCAGCAGACGGCTATAGATAGATGAGACAGTGGAACTCCCTGATCTGACATTTGAATAGTTATTACGTTTGGAACAAAGCAAATGTTTTCTCATGTTGACTTTCATATGAGAGAGAGACCAATATAATGGTGTTCCAAAAAGGGTCTAGTCGCCAAGACCACAAATACAAATTCCATCTAGACACACGCTGCCGAGAGCACACAAAAACTATACATACCTCGGCCTAAACATCAGCGCCACAGGTAACTTCCACAAAGCTGTGAACGATCTGAGAGACAAGGCAAGAAAATACTTGAATCAGTTATAGAACCCATTGCCCTTTATGGTTTGTGAGGTCTGGGGTCCGCTCACCAACCAGGAAATCACAAAATGGGACAAACACCAAACTGAGACTCTGCATGCAGAATTCTGCAAAAATATCATTTGTGTACAACGTAAAACACCATATAATGCAGGCAGAGCAGAATTAGGCCTAATTATCAAAATCCAGAAAAGAGACGTTAAATTCTACAACCACCTAAAAGGAAGCGATTCCCAAACCTTCCATCACAAAGCCATCCCTACAGAGAGATGAACCTGGAGAAGAGTCCCTAAGCAAGCTGGTCCTGGTGCTCTGTACACAAACACAAACAGACCCCACAGAGTCCTCACCTACAGAGAGATGAACCTGGAGAAGAGTCCCTAAGCAAGCTGGTCCTGGGGCTCTGTTCACAAACACACCCCACAGAGCCCCAAGACAGCAACACAATTAGACCCAACCAAATCATGAGAAAACAAAAAGATAATTACTTGACACATTGGAAAGAATTAACAAAAAAAAACTGAGCAATCTAGAATGCTATTTGGCCCTAAACAGAGAGTACACAGTGGCAGAATACCTGACCACTGTGACTGACCCAAACTTAAGGAAAGCTTTGACTATGTACAGACTCAGTGAGCATAGCCTTGCTATTGAGAAAGGCCACCGTAGGCAGACCTGGCTCTCAAGAGAAGACAGGCTATGTGCACACTGCCGACAAAATGAGGTGGAATCTGAGCTGCACTTCCTAACCTCCTGCCAAATGTATGACCATATTAGAGACACATATTTCCTTCAGATTATACAGATCCACAAAGAATTAGAAAACAAACCCGATTTCTGATAAACTCCCATATCTACTGGGTGAAATACCACAGTGTGTCATCACAGCAGCAAGATGTGTGACCTGTTGCCACAAGAAAAGGGCAACCAGTGAAGAACAAACACCATTGTAAATACAACCCATATTTATGTTTATTTATTTTCCCTTTTGTACTTTAACTACACACACACACATCATTACAACACTGTGTGTGTGTACATATATATATAAACATAATATCACATTTGTCATGTCTGTGAGTGTAATGTCTACTGTTCATTGGTAATGTTTATTTCACTTTTGTTTACTATCTACTTCACTTGCTTTGGCAATGTTAACATATGTTTCCCATGCCAATAAGGCCCCTGGGGGGGGGGGTCACAGAAGATCAGGTCACCACGGGGGGACAACGACAAGCTGGGGAACTCCGATCTGCTGAGCTACAGACAAACGCAACAACAGCCCCATTGCCATGGATCCTGACAGGCTCCGTCTGATAGGCCGGTGACACGGTAGTCCAGGCAACGCTGTCTCCTCATGGAACACTCAGAGTTCCACAGGTCCTACATCTAAAAGTCAGTAAAGTTCCAAGGGTTCTAAGTTTAGATGTCATGTTCTCATATGGTTCTAAATGCTCTGTTCTAAGGGTTCTAAGTTTAGATGTCATGTTCTCATATGGTTCTAAATGCTCTGTTCTAAGGGTTCTGAGTTTAGATGTCATGTTCTCATATGGTTCTAAGTTCAGATGTCATGCTCTCATATGGTTCTAAATGCTCTGTTCTAAGGGTTCTACATTTAGATGTCATGCTCTCATATGGTTCTAAATGCTCTGTTCTAAGGGTTCTAAGTTTAGATGTCGTGTTCTCATATGGTTCTAAATGCTCTGTTCTAAAGGTTCTAAGTTTAAATGTCATGCTCTCATATGGTTCTAAATGCTCTGTTCTAAGGGTTCTAAGTTTAGATTTAGCCTCTACACCTGGATTATTGATGAGGAGCGTTTCATTTGGTTACATAACAGAACATGAAGGTAAAGAACAGCTGCAGCTACACGTCCTGCAGCCACAGTGCAACTTATCACAACCAGCCCCATAATGTAGAGATGAGAACTGCCTTATCACAACCAGCCCCATAATGTAGAGATGAGTTATACCTTATCACAACCAGCCCCATAATGTAGAGAAGAGTACTGCCTTATCACAACCAGTCCCATAATGTAGAGAAGAGTACTGCCTTATCACAACCAGACCCATAATGTAGAGATGAGTTCTGCCTTATCACAACCAGTCCCATAATGTAGAGATGAGTACTGCCTTATCACAACCAGCCCCATAATGTAGAGATGAGTTCTGCCTTATCACAACCAGCCCCATAATGTAGAAATGAGTTCTGCCTTATCACAACCAGCCCCATAATGTAGAGATGAGTACTGCCTTATCACAACCAGCCCCATAATGTAGAGATGAGTACTGCCTTATCACAACCAGCCCCATAATGTAGAGATGAGTACTGCCTTATCACAACCAGCCCCATAATGTAGAGATGAGTACTGCCTTATCACAACCAGCCCCATAATATAGAGATGAGTTCTGCCTTATCACAACCAGACCCATAATGTAGAGATGAGTACTGCCTTATCACAACCAGCCCCATAATGTAGAGATGAGTACTGCCTTATCACAACCAGCCCCATAATGTAGAGATGAGTACTGCCTTTATCACAACCAGCCCCATAATGTAGAGATGAGTTCTGCCTTATCACAACCAGCCCCATAATATAGAGATGAGTACTGCCTTATCACAACCAACACCATAATGTAGAGGTGAGTTCTGCCTTATCACAACCAGCCCCATAATGTAGAGGTGAGTACTGCCTTATCACAACCAGCCCCATAATGTAGAGGTGAGTTCTGCCTTATCACTGACAATGGGAAATGACAGGTAAATATTTGTAAAGAAAATTATGAATAAGAAACTTTATGTTAGATAATAATAGGTATTATAAAATATTTATTACATATTATACTATATATTTAATATGTACTTAGAGAGCCATTGTTTCTTATAATGGTCATTATATTGTGTAAACAATTATTATAAGACTTTGAAACTATTCAAAAGCATGCAAGTCTGAGATGTCTCTGACCCCTCACAGTAGAGTTGGGCTGCCATTTATACAAGGAATTGACTTATAATTTCCTTTTCAAGTGAACATTCCCAAGTCTGAGCATGGCTCTACCTGACTGATCTGTTAGACAGAGTTCAGTGTTTCAAATCAGATGACCTGTTGTCCGGACCTCTGGCAGTCTCTATCGGGGTGCCACAGGGTTAATTTCTCGGGCCGACTCTTTTTCTGTGTACATCAATGATGTCGCTCTTGCTGCTGGTGATTCTCTGATACACCTCTATGCAGACGACACCATTCTGTATACTTCTGGCCCTTCTTTGGACACTGTGTTAACTAACCTCCAGACGAGCTTCAATGCCATACAACTCTCCTTCCGTGGCCTCCAACTGCTCTTAAATGAAAGTAAAACTAAATGCATGCTCTTCAACCGATCGCTGCCCGCACCCGCCCGCCGACTAGCATCACTACTCTGGACGGTTCTGACGTAGAATATGTGGACAACTACAAATACCTAGGTGTCTGGTTAGACTGTAAACTCTCCTTCCAGACTCAAATTAAGCATCTCCAATACAAAATCATATCTAGAATCGGCTTCCTATTTCGCAACAAAGCATCCTTCACTCATGCTGCCAAACATACCCTCAGAAAACTGAGTATCCTACCGATCCTTGACTTGGCGATGTAATTTATAAAATAGCCTCCAACACTCTACTCAGCAAATTGGATACAGTCTATCACAGTGCCATATGTTTTGTCACCCTTAGCCCAATTTACTACACACCACTGCGACCTGTACTCTCTCGTTGGCTGGCCTCGCTTCATATTAAATCGCCAAACCCACTGGCTCCAGGTCATCTATAAGTCTCTGCTAGGTAAAGCCCCACCTTATCTCAGCTCACTGGTCACCATAGCAGCAGCCACCCAGGGCACTCGCTCCAGCAGGTATATCTCACTGTTCACCCCCAAAGCCAATTCCTCCTTTGGCTGCCTTTCCTTCCAGTTCTCTGCTGCCAATGACTGGAACAAACTGCAAAGATCACTGAAGCTGGAGACTCATATCTCCCTCTCTAGCTTTAAGCACCAGCTGTCAGAGCAGCTCACAGATCACTGCACCTGTACATAGTCCATCTGTAAATAGCCCATCCAACTACCTCATCCCCATACTGTTATTTATTTTGCTCCTTTGCACCCCAGTATCTCTACTTGCACACTCATCTTCTGCACATCTATCACTCCAGTGTTTAATTGCTATATTGTAATTCTTCGCCACTATGGCCTATTTATTGCCTTACTTCCCTTATCCTACCTCATTTTCACACACTGTATATAGACCTTTTCTATTGTATTCTTGACTGCATGTTTGTTTAGTCCATGTGTGTGTTGTTATTTGTGTCACACTGCTTTGCTTTATCTTGGCCAGGTCGCAGTTGTAAATGAGAACTTGTTCTCAACTGGCCTCCCTGTATTATGACATCATATAGAACTACCTGGTTAAATAAAGGTGTATTATGACATCATATAGAACTACCTGGTTAAATAAAGGTGTATTATGACATCATATAGAACTACCTGGTTAAATAAAGGTGTATTATGACATCATATAGAACTACCTGGTTAAATAAAGGTGTATTATGACATCATATAGAACTACCTGGTTAAATAAAGGTGTATTATGACATCATATAGAACTACCTGGTTAAATAAAGGTGAAATATAAATAAATAATAAATGTGATGCAGTGATGGCACACTACAGTGATCCCCTCAGGTTTCATCTGACCAATAAACAAATACATGTGGTTGAACATGACGATCTCAGGGACTTGCTGAACAACTCTGCAGTATTGGAGGAATGCATTAGATGCATCAGCTCTGAGTGGATGCTGCAGCATTACTGTGTGAAAGAATTGGACATGGTCAGGCCAGTTGAAGGACCACTGAGCAACAAAGAAGGTAATAAAACAAGATTATTTCAATACAGCTACAGAGCCCCCAGGCTATATGAATATACAGAGACATGAGACTAAACATGACTGATAAGAAGCTACATAGCCCCCAGGGTATATGAATATAAAGAGACATGAGACTAAACATGACTGATAAGAAGCTACATAGCCCCCAGGGTAGATGAATATAAAGAGACATGAGACTAAACATGACTGATAAGAAGCTACATAGCCCCCAGGGTATATATATATATATATAAAGAGACATGAGACAAACATGACTGATAAGAAGCTACATAGTCCCCAGGGTATATGAATATAAAGAGACATGAGACTAAACATGACTGATAAGAAGCTACATAGCCCCCAGGGTAGATGAATATAAAGAGACATGAGACTAAACATGACTGATAAGAAGCTACATAACCCCAGGGTATATAAATATAAAGAGACATGAGACAAACATGACTGATAAGAAGCTACATAGCCCCAGGGTATATGAATATAAAGAGACATGAGACTAAACATGACTGATAAGAAGCTACATAGCCCCAGGGTATATGAATATAAAGAGACATGAGACTAAACAATGGACCTGTTGAATGTAATAAGTTATAACACCTGTATGATTCATTTCATTGGTCAGTTCTACCAGCTGATGGGGAGGTGTTTAGATTCCAGAACATTTGAGGACACAAACTGTAATTTATCTGGCCATCTTTTCCCTCCCTTCCTGGCTGCCCTCCCCTTCCCTTCTCAGTTCTAGTGGGTTTATTTGTCATATACATGGAGAACACAGTGCAATGAAATGCTTCCTGGCAGGTTAACCTCTTGACAATGCAACAACTATAGAACAAGTCAGTAGCTAAGTTAATAAAAAGACTAATACAATAGTAATAAACCCTTCATTCATCAGTATCCTGAACATAGCTGGGTGTTTCTGGGATAGAGGGTTGATATAATAGTCAGTACTACAATAGTAATAAACCCTTCATTCATCAGTATCCTGAACATAGCTGGGTGTTTCTGGGATAGAGGGTTGATATAATAGTCAGTACTACAATAGGAATAAACCCTTCATTCATCAGTATCCTGAACATAGCTGGGTGTTTCTGGGATAGAGGGTTGATATAATAGTCAGTACTACAATAGGAATAAACCCTTCATTCATCAGTATCCTGAACATAGCTGGGTGTTTCTGGGATAGAGGGTTGATATAATAGTCAGTACTACAATAGTAATAAACCCTTCATTCATCAGTATCCTGAACATAGCTGGGTGTTTCTGGGATAGAGGGTTGATATAATAGTCAGTACTACAATAGTAATAAACCCTTCATTCATCAGTATCCTGAACATAGCTGGGTGTTTCTGGGATAGAGGGTTGATATAATAGTCAGTACTACAATAGTAATAAACCCTTCATTCATCAGTATCCTGAACATAGCTGGGTGTTTCTGGGATAGAGGGTTGATATAAAAGTCTATATATTCAGCAATACATTAAGATTCTGAGACACAATCACTTCCTGTTGGTCAGCTGCAGGAAACCGCCCATGTCTCTGAGACACAGTCACTTCCTATTGGTCAGCTGCAGGGAACCGCCCACGTCTCGGAGACACAATCACTTACTATTGGTCAGCTGCAGGGAACCGCCCACATCTCAGGAGATATGTATTTTAGGCAGTCAGTAAAACTGCCTGGGCCTTGGAGAATCTGGCCCAAATAGACAGACCATCTGTTTATCTGTAATGTACTTATCCTCATACAGTTTATCTCCTGGATTCATCTTTGTGTTTTCTGGTTGTGTTGAATGGGACAATGGAACATAGTGTTTAACATGATCCTATTGTCTATTGGCTTCCAGAAGATATTCACTTCATCCATTACAACAATCTGAGACCCCTTATCTGCTGGTTTAATCACTATATTTCTACAGCTTGATTTGTTTAAACATTTATAAGGTTAAGGTGATATAAAGGTCTGGTTCTGAATAGTGAAAAGGAAGCCACATCCCTACGATATAAGAGTCTGTATAGTTTCTGACATGGACTCCAACTGAGGTTCCCAATGTGAGGGGTTTGGAAATAGTACATGAGGAAAGTCTGTTTCATATTCAAAATGATCTGATATCTTCAGTCTTCTATGATAGACGTGTAGATCCCTCTGGAGCTCCCCCCAGTCCACCTGTTCAGGAGTTGGTATGAAAGTCAGTCCTCTTTCTAGTACCTCACTCTGGGCTTGGTTGAGCCCAATGGGACATTGCTGGTCAAGACCTCAAATCGGTTGTGAAGTAGTATGGACATATTGATGGAACAAGGTCACTAAACTGGTGGTTAGACAGGGTAGATCCAAGAGCAGGCCTCTGCTGTCATCTAGAGGGTGTTTCTCTGTACTGCTTGACACATGGAGACTCAATGGAGGCCCAGGGCAAGTGCTCAAAGTAAGGCCCATACAATAGTTAGTCAGGCTGGGATCTATAAAGCAGGATGTTCTTCAATTAGATGCCAACTAATATTCCTCCAGGGACAATAAGTGGGGCAGGAGGAAGAATGGTGTTCCTGATTTACACAATTCCTCTTTTTTCTTTAGAGCTTCAGATTGAGATTGTTGTTATTCTCCAATATGTTTTTCTTCAGTGTTGCACTCTGGGTTCTCCAAGGGAATAATCCTATTCTCCTCTTGACAGTTGGAGCTCCATGCTTTTGCTGGGAATTGTCCACTGTTGGTATCAATTTATTTGGTCCCAATAAGACAAAAAGAAAAGTGTTTTTGTCTAGTTTTAGCCGAGTACCCAGTTAGAATCCATGTGGTTCATTTAAAAGTTTCTAAAAGGATGAAATAAACATCACTAGTCGGCTACCAGCCGGTTACTCAACCCTTCACCTTAGAGGCTGCTGCCCTATGTACATAGACATGGAATCACTGGCCACTTTAATAATGGAAGACTGGTCACTTTAATGAAATCTCTGTCTCTGTCTGTCTCCCCGATCTGTTCATCTCTCTCTCTCTATCTACACAAGAGACATTGGTCCGTTGGGGTGTGTATGTGTGTGTTTGATGTGTCATTGAAACAACTGTTTTAAACCTGTTTAACCTTTAACCTTTTAAAAAGAGTTCTCAGCCATCCATATTTCTATGTTCAACAGGTTGCTCATCTAGGGGGTCCGTTACACACAAGGGAACTATATGTACACAAGGGGGTGTCGCTAGTGTCACTGAAACAACTGTTTTAAACCTGTCTAACCTTTAACCTTTTAAAAAGAGTCCTCAGGGGGTCATCCTAGGATGTCCGAGGATGGAAAGTCCAGTGTTTGTCTCAGTCCAACACAGTCTCACATTCAATTCGTGCATATATGTACATAATGCATTTCAGAAAATGTTGTGCGTTTTTGTGTTGCTTAATTGGTGAGAAAAGACACATTTAAACAGTAGGCTACACACAAGCCTTTGCAACAACCATATACACACGATAGTCTGTATTTCATTTGTGTTCTTCTTTATGGGTAATTCAACGTTATGAATATACAGAAATGTTGTCTTTGTTTAACCATGTTTTAAAATGTGTGGCTGTATGCCTATATGTACTGTTTTAGACTTGCTGAACAGAATTTGAGAAAAGACACACATTTACGTGCGACAGTACACGATTTTCTTCATAACCCATTTCATATTTCCTGGAGCCTAAATTACACTATTTTCTTCATAATGCATTTATTACATGTTAAACAGGTTCATGTAAAATAATGAATTACGGTCATGTCAAGCATGTTATATACTTAGGATACTGTAACGCGTTCAACCAGTTAGCCAGTCAATGATGGGAGTTTCCTAGTACCGACTAGCACTTGAATGCAGTATTATGCTGGCTTCACATTCACGTGGGAAACGGGAAAATGGGAAGTTGTAACTCCGACATGATTGTGTTCAAGTGCTTTTGAAGTCGGAACAATTCTTAAACCAATAAGATTGGAAACATCATTTTCTAATTCCCACTTGTAATTCCATCTGTTTACTTCTTCTCCTTCCTCCTCTTCCTCTACATCCACATCTGTTTACTTCTTCTCCTTCCTCCTCTTCCTCTACATCCACATCTGTTTACTTCTCCTTCCTCATCTTCCTCTCCCTTCAACTTCAGACAACAGACCTGATTTAACTAGTCACCGAATCATCAACCACTATACTAGTTGAATCAGGTTGTATAGGGTCTATCTGTCCTTTAACAAGACAGCACATCTAGTGATTCAACTAGTCAACTAGTTACTATACTAGTTGAATCAGGTTGTATAGGTCTATCTGTCCTTTAACAAGACAGCACATCTAGTGATTCAACTAGTCAACTAGTTACTATACTAGTTGAATCAGGTTGTATAGGTCTCATCTGTCCTTTAACAAGACAGCACATCTAGTGATTCAACTAGTCAACTAGTTACTATACTAGTTGAATCAGGTTGTATAGGGTCTATCTGTCCTTTAACAAGACAGCACATCTAGTGATTCAACTAGTCAACTAGTCATCTAGTTACTATACTAGTTGAATCAGGTTGTATAGGGTCTATCTGTCCTTTAACAAGACAGCACATCTAGTGATTCAACTAGTCAACTAGTCATCTAGTTACTATACTAGTTGAATCAGGTTGTATAGTTCTATCTGTCCTTTAACAAGACAGCACATCTAGTGATTCAACTAGTCATCTAGTTACTATACTAGTTGAATCAGGTTGTATAGGTCTATCTGTCTAAAATGTTAATTGGTATTCCTCATTGTTTGTGATAATAGGAATATTTCATCAAGTGAAGGATTAGGCTACCTATAACTGTGAAGGGACATGATGTATAAAAGCTGCATCAGACACACTATAACCTGAAACAAATGAGTGTTTGACTGTCTGATATTATAGACTATTACACCAGCCAATGTCCAATCCCAAGAGTCAAAGAGTATGGGGACTCTTAATTTGAAGGACATTTTGCACAATGGTGCTACTCGTGCTGCCAAGAGAACAAAGATGAACCAGTCGAGTAGCTCCAAAGCTAAGCTAACAAACATGTTGGGAGAATAAAAGTTTAGGACAAGTAGTGAGTAAAATATAAAGTAACCTGTTCAGCCCCGCACCTTCCCCAGGCGGACACACATAAACAACACAGTGACAGTCAGCCAATGAAATTACAAGATCAATCTGTCAATTAGCAAGGCAGACGTATGCATGAGAACCAATGGAGGCTCACTGTCACACTTGTGACACATGCTTTAAGATACAAAATGTCAAATATCTGTCAACAATCCTTCCTCCGAACAAGCATTCCATGGATAAATTCCATGAAAATACCAAAAGTATTTAATCCCCTCGTTTGGTGAGGAATCACTCTAATAGAAAATGCACCATGAGAATGGAAACCTTTAGTCCTACCTGAACCTCTCGTTGAGTCTTCAAAAGGAAGTTCAAATCCAAGAACATAGGAAGAATCCAATGGAAAACAGTAATCCCATAGAGAATGATAGAGGCCTCTAGTGGCCAAAAGGCCACATCAGCATGAGCAGGGCCATTAATGGCTTCCACCATTTGAATTGATGTAGTCAACGTCATTGGCTGGCCACGCCTCCAACCACACCCGTTCCTGCAGCCTTACAGACATACTGCCTAATAGGGAACTAGAATCACAACACATTGTGTTAACATAGGCTTGGCCAACTATCACCACAACACATTGTGTTAACATAGGCTTGGCCAACTATCATCACAACACATTGTGTTAACATAGGCATGGCCAACTATCACCACAACACATTGTGTTAACATAGGCTTGGCCAACTACCATCACAATACATTGTGTTAACATAGGCTTGTCCAACTATCATCACAACACATTGTGTTAACATAGGCTTGTCCAACTATCACCACAACACATTGTGTTAACATAGGCTTGGCCAACTATCATCACAACACATTGTGTTAACATAGGCTTGGCCAACTATCATCACAACACATTGTGTTAACATAGGCTTGTCCAACTCTCATCACAACACATTGTGTTAACATAGGCTTGTCCAACTCTCATCACAACACATTGTGTTAACATAGGCTTGGCCAACTATCATCACAATACATTGTGTTAACATAGGCTTGGCCAACTCTCATCCCAACACATTGTGTTAACATAGGCTTGGCCAACTATCATCACAACACATTGTGTTAACATAGGCTTGGCCAACTATCACCACAACACATTGTGTTAACATAGGCTTGGCCAACTATCACCACAATACATTGTGTTAACATAGGCTTGGCCAACTCTCATCCCAACACATTGTGTTAACATAGGCTTGGCCAACTCTCATCCCAACACATTGTGTTAACATAGGCTTGGCCAACTCTCATCCCAACACATTGTATTAACATAGGCTTGGCCAACTATCATCACAATACATTGTGTTAACATAGGCTTGGCCAACTATCATCACAATACATTGTGAAGAGAAGAGAGCAGAGAGAGAGAGAAGCAGAGAGCAGAGAGAGAAAGAGAGCAGAGAGCAGAGACCAGAGAGAGAGCATAGAGCAGAGAGAGGAGAGAGAGAGCAGAGAGAGAGAGCAGAGAGACCAGAGAGAGAGAGAGAGAGCAGAGAGAGAGAGCAGAGAGAGAGAGAGAGAGAGAGCAGATTGAGAGAGAGAGGGGTAATATAGTGTCATAATGATTAAGTTAATTAGAATGAATTAGTGAAACTGTTAAAACAATAGTTTATGGCATATTGAATATATTAGGCTATTGTTATCATATAGAAACATAACTGATTATTGTACATCATATTAGCATCAACATACATTATTGTTTAATTCAATTTGACATGTTTAATTGTTTTGTATTTCATTTCATATTTGTTTCAGGAAACCAGTCGCAGGTTGACGTCAACCTGACAGAGGAAATGTAAAATCAATAACGACATTTCACAATGAACATGTTTTTTCTTGTTTCAGTATGTTTTATTATGAAAAGTACAATATATCCTTGTATCCTTGTACAACTATGGAGCGTATGTCCAGATATAATTGTACAATTTGTTATTCAACATAAAAGACATACAACAAATGATCACATTGG
>CM059791.1:66686378-66823878 GCA_030435695.1 Brachymystax lenok tsinlingensis
AACACACACAGAACACTAACACACACACACACACACACAGAACACTAACACACACACACACACAGAACACTAACACACACACACACACACAGAACACTAACACACACACACACACACAGAACACTAACACACACACACACACACAGAACACTAACACACACAGAACACTAACACACACAGAACACTAACACACACAGAACACTAACACACACACACACACACACACAGAACACACACACACACAGAACACACACACACACAGAACACACACACACAGAACACTAACACACACACACACACACACACAGAACACTAACACACACACACAGAACACTAACACACACACACAGAACACTAACACACACACACACACACACAGGACACACACACACAGGACACACACACACAGAACACTAACCCACACACACACACACACACACAGAACACTAACACACACACACACACACAGAACACTAACACACACACACACACACAGAACACTAACACACACACACACACACAGAACACTAACACACACACACACACACACACAGAACACTAACACACACACAGGACACAGAACACACACACACACACAGAACACTAACACACACACACAGAACACTAACACACACACAGAACACTAACACACACACACACACAGAGAGAGAACACTAACACACACACACACACACACATAACACTAACACACACACACACACACACACACACACACACACACACACAGAAGACTAAAACACACACACACACAGAACACTAACACTAACACACACACACACAGAACACTAACACACACACACACACACAGAACACTAAAACACACACACAGAACACTAACACACACAGAACACTAACACACACACACACACACACAGAACACACACACAGAACACACACACAGAACAATAACACACAGACACACACACACACACACAGAACACACACACAGAACACACACACAGAACAATAACACACACACACAGAACACTAACACACACACACACACACAGAACACTAACACACACACACACACACACACACACACAGAACACTAACACACACACAAAACACTAACACACACACACACACAGAACACTAACACACACACACACACACACACACACACACACAGAACACTAACACACACACACAGAACACTAACACACACACACAGAACACTAACACACACACACACACACACACACACACACAGGACACTAACACACAGGACACTAACACACACAGAACACTAACACACACACACACAGAGAACACAAACACACACACAGAACACTAACACACACACACAGAACACTAACACACACACACACACACACACACACACACACAGAACACAAACACACACACACAGAACACTAACACACAGAACACTAACACACAGAACACTAACACACAGAACACTAACACACACACACACACACACAGAACACTAACACTAACACACACACACAGAACACTAACACACAGAACACTAACACACACACACACACACACACACACAGAACACTAACACACACACACAGAACACTAACACACACACACAGAACACTAACACACACACACAGAACACTAACACACAGAACACTAACACACACACACACACACACACACACACAGAACACTAACACACACACACAGAACACTAACACACACACACACAGAACACTAACACACACACACAGAACACTAACACACACACACAGAACACTAACACTAACACACACACACAGAACACTAACACACACACACACACACAGAACACTAACACACACACACACACACACACACACACACAGAACACTAACACACACACACACACACAGAACACTAACACACACACACACACACACACACACACACACACACAGAACACTAACACACAGAACACTAACACACAGAACACTAACACACACACACACACACACACACACACACACAGAACACTAACACACAGAACACTAACACACACACACACACACACACAGAACACTAACACACAGAACACTAACACACACACACACACACACACACACACACACACACACAGAACACACACACACAGAACACTAACACACACACACACACACAGAACACTAACACACACACACAGAACACTAACACACACACACAGAACACTAACACACACACACAGAACACTAACACTAACACACACACACAGAACACTAACACACACACACACACACAGAACACTAACACACACACACACACACACACACACACACACACAGAACACTAACACACACACACACACACAGAACACTAACACACACACACACACACACACAGAACACTAACACACAGAACACTAACACACAGAACACTAACACACACACACACACACACACACACACACACACAGAACACTAACACACACACACAGAACACTAACACACAGGACACTAACACACACGACACTCACACAGGACACTCACTGGACACAGACACACACTGGACACAGACACACACACACAGGACACAGACACACACACACACACAGGACACAGACACACACACAGGACACAGACACACACACAGGACACAGACACACACACACAGGACACAGACACACACACACAGGACACAGACACACACACACAGGGCACAGACACACACACAGGGCACAGACACACACACGGGCACAGACACACACACATGGGCACAGACACACACACATGGGCACAGACACACACACATGACACAGACACACACACACAGGACACAGACAAACAGGGCACAGACACACAGGACACAGACACACACACAGGACACAGACACACAAAAACGGACACAGACACACACACATGGGCACAGACACACACAGGACACAGACACACACAGGACACAGACACACACAGGACACAGACACACACAGGACACAGACACACACACTTTGTCCAAGTGGTGGTCAGAATGTTTGTCTTAACTAGCCTGATGAGTCCAACATGTCTGATATGAACATTGACATAAACCCTCTACATACTTGAGTTTCTCCAGTCTGCAGTGTGGATCCTCCAGTCCAGCAGAGAGCAGACTGACTCCTGAGTCTCCTGGGTGATTGTAGCTCAGGTCCAGCTCTCTCAGGTGTGAGGGGTTTGACCTCAGAGCTGAGACCAGAGAAGCACAGCCTTCCTCTGTGACTAGACAGCCTGACAGCCTGCAAAGAGTCAAATCACATTAAAATCACACTGCTATTCTTTGGTGGTGAAAATAGTGGCAGTATATTTTTTCAACATATACAGATGAAACCTGCCATATCTATTCATAAATGAATGTATCATTATTAGAAATGACTAATTATCATAATTTTACTTGTAGAGAGAAACATGTATAGTACAAATATTTGAGTAGACTGACCAGACCAGTTTAAAAAGCAGTATCAGTCAAAAGACAGACAGTGAGGTATCAGATTTAGATTGTATTGAGTATACAGTCCACACCATATCTACTTTGACAGTGAAGATAACATTTTAAATGTGTCTCTATACTCCAACATTTTGGATTTGAGATCAAATGTTTCATAAGAGGTGACAGTATATAATGTCACCTTTTATTTGAGGGTATTTTAATACACATCTGTTTATCCGTTTAGAAATAAAATCACTTTATGTATCTCGTCCCCCTATTTGAAGAAGTCATAAGTATTCTGACCAATTCATTATAGTGTATTAAAGTAGTCAAAAGATTAGTATTTGGTCCCATATTCTTTGAACACAATGACTACATCAAGCCTGTGACTGCCATGATTGAGAAAGATCATGAATGAATCATGAATAATAATGAGAGAGAGTAACAGAGGCTACAACAAAACATACTAACCTCTCACCATTACCAATAACAGAGGCTACAACAAAACATGCTAACCTCTCACCATTACCAATAACAGAGGCTACAACAAAACATGCTAACCTCTCACCATTACCAATAACAGAGGCTACAGCAAAACATGCTAACCTCTCACCATTACCAATAACAGAGGCTACAACAAAACATGCTAACCTCTCACCATTACCAATAACAGAGGCTACAACAAAACATGCTAACCTCTCACCATTACCAATAACAGAGGCTACAACAAAACATGCTAACCTCTCACCATTACCAATAACAGAGGCTACAACAAAACATGCTAACCTCTCACCATTACCAATAACAGAGGCTACAACAAAACATGCTAACCTCTCACCATTACCAATAACAGAGACTACAACAAAACATGCTAACCTCTCACCATTACCAATAACAGAGACTACAACAAAACATGCTAACCTCTCACCATTACCAATAACAGAGGCTACAACAAAACATGCTAACCTCTCAGCATTACCAATAACAGACGCTACAACAAAACATGCTAACCTCTCACCATTACCAATAACAGAGGCTACAACAAAACATGCTAACCTCTCACCATTACCAATAACAGAGGCTACAACACAACATGCTAACCTCTCACCATTACCAATAACAGAGGCTACAACAAAACATGCTAACCTCTCACCATTACCAATAACAGAGGCTACAACAAAACATGCTAACCTCTCACCATTACCAATAACAGAGGCTACAACAAAACACGCTAACCTCTCACCATTACCAATAACAGAGGCTACAACAAAACATGCTAACCTCTCACCATTACCAATAACAGAGGCTACAACAAAACATGCTAACCTCTCACCATTACCAATAACAGAGGCTACAACAAAACATGCTAACCTCTCACCATTACCAATAACAGAGGCTACAACAAAACATGCTAACCTCTCACCATTACCAATAACAGAGGCTACAACAAAACATGCTAACCTCTCACCATTACCAATAACAGAGGCTACAACAAAACATGCTAACCTCTCACCATTACCAATAACAGAGGCTACAACAAAACATGCTAACCTCTCACCATGACCAATAACAGAGACTACAACAAAACATACTAACCTCTCACCATTACCAATAACAGAGGCTACAACAAAACATGCTAACCTCTCACCATTACCAATGTAACCCTCTCACGATATTATCTTCCGTGAGAGTATCTCAACAGCATGGGATGCTAGGTGAGAAGGACATCTCCAATAAGAATTCCTATTGTAAACTATCTAGGCTTATGACAATAGGCTATTAACTTCAGATGAAATGATGATAGGTTTCTGTTATTGTTTCAGGATCATCTATCCCATGCATTCAATTAGATTAAAACACTAAATGACTCCACCAAGACAACATAGATAAGGTTCAAATGTGTATTGTTAAGCTTGCTTAATTGACCCGTTGGAGCTCAACAAAATAATGCTCGACACACATCAAGTCCAGAAGCACCTGACGTTGTGGTTCCTCACTAATGTAGATATTTGTCCAGTGAAGTATGACAGTTCCATGCAGGTTTTCCTCACATGGTCCACAGCAGCCGACACCCCATGGGAACATGAAGTCTCCAAGCCCTCCCAAGAAGTTCTCTCCTGGTGTCTCCCGATGCCAGGCTAACCTCAAGGCTGTCGAGCCTCCACAACGCAGACGGTAGCTTCAGTCTTCACTGAGTCCCCTCTCAACAACACAATACAACAACTCTCCTATAGAATAAAATAGGTATTTCCATTCATATATTAATAGGTAGGTATCTTGTTGTATATTTGTGTTGTTGTCTTCTCTTATAATTCGTCTTCACCAACGGTCATAATCTCAGCATCGATCCTTTCTCCACCAACGGTCCTCTCTTATTTCCCGCTCTTTTCTATCCCAGGCCTCCCGTTAACCAGGTCAACTCCCATTGGCCACAACTTAACAAGCACCTTATTGGTCAAAGCAACAATTTGAAAGTAAACCAACTTATTCACTTATACTTTAAAATAATTATTTCTTCAAAATAAATGCATTAACAATATTACAATTAAGAATCCATTTAAATCACCTGTTAAAATGTAATACTAATTAATTATAACAAATAACTCAATACTTGGTTTTAACAAGGGTATAACACTCTCCCCACCAAAATTAGGCATGTCCTCATGACTTGTAAACACACAAATTAAAGGTAATAAGTAACGCAGCGTCAACTCTTAACTTTGTCTACAACCTACAACTGAGACAAAACTTGTTAGATAATTGAAAAGGAAATCCACTTGTATAGTGTGGAACAATATCTGACAACTGGGACTGTACTTGAACTCCAGGTTAATCATAGGTAAGTAGTACAGGAGCTTTCTTTACTCTCTGAGATCTTGTTATCCCTGGTCCTTCTATTTCCTCTGAAGTTTCCACTTCTCCTTGAACTTTGTTCCTCTTCTTGAATCTCTTCCATTGAGTTAGATGCCTCATTATCATCTGCTTCAACTCCAGTTGCGACCTCAGCTCCTTGGCTGGACTCTATTGCTTCTACAACTTCTTTCAGGTTCCCTGTCATTTGACTCCAGACTATATCTAGGTCCAAGCTAAACGGTTCCGACATCTCTTCCACATCTCGGTTCCTACAGTATGTATTAGGCACGCCATACCATACTCCAATGTCCTCATCTTCAGAGTCAAAATCCTTCTCATCTTCTGGATTCTTAACCTCTTCAACTTTCTCATCATTCCGAGGAGTACAGTCTCCAGGCAACTTTTCATTTCTCTTTTTCTTCCTCCTTCTTTGCAGGGTCCTTCTACTAGGAGTTGGTTCTATGTTAACCACAGGTTCTAGGCGCACTTTCTGCCCCAGTGGTAGCAGGTGATTCCGATGAAGAATCTTAATGGGTCCATCTCCCCTTTCAGGCTTCAAACGGAACACAGGTAAGTTTGACATCTGACTTTCCACCACATATGGCGTAGAAACCCATCGATCTGCCAGCTTATGTTTTCCGTGCAGTCCAAGATTCCGTATAAGGACTCTGTCTCCAGGCATAAGTTGCGTGTAGCGAATCTTCTTATCATAACGCTGTTTGTTTTCCTGGTTTTGCTTTCCAGCAGTGCTCTCAGCAAGTTTGTAAGCAGCTTGTAACTGTTTCTTCATATCAGATACATACTTGAGGTAAGTTCTCTCCGAAGAGCGATCACTCGAGAAGCCAAAACAGATATCAACGGGCAATCTAACTTCACGTCCAAACATAAAAAAATAGGGCGAGTAGCCAGTCGCTTATTCCGAGTACAGTTATACGAGTGCACTAGATGCCCAATATACTGACTCCGTTTGTTCTTTCGTGTAGGATCAAGAGTTCCAAGCATGTTCAACAAGGTTCGGTTGAATCTCTCGGGTTGTGGATCTCCCTGAGGATGATATGGTGTTGTCCTTGACTTTTCCACTCCAAGCATATTCAGTAGCTCACGGATGAGTCGACTTTCAAAATCTCTACCTTGATCGCTATGCATCCTCTTGGGTAAACCATAATGGATGAAGTACCTCTCCCACAATACTTTGGCGACAGTGGATGCTTTCTGATCCTTCGTAGGAAAAGCTTGAGCGTATCTCATGTAATGATCCGTAATGACCAGGACATTCTCTGTGTTACGTGAGTCAGGCTCAATGGACAGGAAATCCATACACACAAGGTCCATAGGTCCATCACTTTGCATATGACGAAGCGGAGCAACAATCTTTGGAAGTGTTTTCCTCGGTATACAGCAAACACAGGACTTGCAGTACTCTTCTACTTCCATCTTCATGCGTGGCCAGTAGAACCTGTCTCTGACAAGTCCATACGTCTTGTCAAATCCTAAATGACCTGAGTCATCATGCAGCGACTTTAGAACCATAGTTCTGAACTTCAAGTAGTAACTGAGCACGACGAGTTTAGTTTCGTTCGGCGGATGTGTGATCCTGTACATAACTCCATCTTCCATCTTTAACTTCTCCCACTCTCTCAGGAGCAAAGAGATTAACTTCTCAGGATCACTGGGGCGCTAGCGGGCTGCTCCCGACACTACCAGGTAAAATGTAAGGCGCCAAATTCAAAATCCAAAAGTTGAATTGTTAAACATCCACCAATATACAAGTGTTCCATACTCATCAAAAAGCTCTGTTTCTTGGCAATATCACAGCGTTGTCAGATTTCAAAAAGGCTTTACGGCGAAAGCAGCACATTTGATTGTTTGAGGGTAGCACCTCACATATTTTCCATAGCCATGAATCGATTAGCCATCATGGCACACACATAACACATTTCACAGCAAAAACAAATCAATTACTTGTTGAAGAACTTCTGCTGAGGTCATCCTAAGTGTCCAACGAAGACAATCCATGGTTCTTTTGTTAGAAAAAGTAATGTATTTTATCCATAAATCCTCCATTTGGTTTGCGCGTTATAATCAGAAACGACAGCCTCCACTCCTCCATTGAAACGTGACGCGAACTCGTTCATCTTATACCTATAAACTTGTCCAAGAACAATCAAACATAGTTTTAAATGTATCCTTAGGAACACTTTTACGTATATTTACTATTATAAATCAACCGGAATATAAACTGATCGATAACAACGGTAAAAAAGACACAGTGCGCCTTCTCGGAAGCGCGCGCTGGGTACTGTTTACATAAAAGATATACTTCCTGGTTTTCTCTTATTCTCTGGTCTAATTCATCCAAAATGAAAACTTACACTGTCTCGAGACTGTTGACATCTAAAGGAAGCGATGGGTACTGCATTCATATGCCCTTATATGGTCATTTTCATGAGGGAGGGGTGCCCAAATGAGCAATGTGTCAAAATCACTTTTTCCAGGACAGAAATTCCTCTGGCTTTCGCCTGCTATATGCGTTCTGTTTTACTCACAGACAACTGGTTAACAGTTTTGGAGAATTCAGAGTGTTTTCTATCCAATGGTACCAAATATGTGCATATCCTATTTTCTGGGCCTGAATGGGAGGCATTTTACTTTGGGCACGCCAGGCTCTCAAACCGACCCCTCAGCTGCCACTCCCTAACAAGTTAATGGATGTTTGGTCTTTGTCACCCTGGTAATATCATGTTTATTAAGAGCAACCCACATCTCTCCTAAACAAGGGTCTTCTTGTTGCGATGCAGAAAGTTCCATAGTGCTCAATCTGGGCATGTGAGACTTCAGCAAGCTTAGGTTACAGAATGCTTGAGGCACAGCATGTATAGAGGCTCCCAACTGATCAATCACTCTACCACTCTACCAGATTGCTATTAAATGCCACATCTGAGCTTTGTGTGTCAGATTGAGCTGCTGTGACGTTAGCAGACCTGAGACACGTCATTACAGTTTTTAAACCTTTTATCTCTTTTCTCAGCACTTCTATCTCTGTATTAGCTTCTTGGCAAACTGTGGCAACAGGAGCAACAGCTGATGACTTCACAACACTCTTCGTTGTGTTCCTGTCTTGAATCATGTCCTCCTCCTCCCTTACTTCTTGCAGTAGTTCAGTAAAAGTTGGTGGATCACGCAGTTTATAGGTCATGCGAATCACGGCGCAACCATGTCATGTGAGGATGCACCTCTCACTATTTGGCCAATGCGTGTGTGATTCATCTCTGACAGCTCAATGCCTCCTTTTCGATAAACAGCATGCAGCAATTTGTCAAGTCTCAACAGGTAAGCTGAAAGCTTCTCTCCTTCACGTTGGAATGTGTTTCTGAACCCTACCATGAGATCAGGTGCACTTTCGGTGGCACCGAATGCTGTTTCTAGAGCCTTCATGTATTCGAGCACTGTAGCATGGGGGTTTCCTGTCTTGAAGAACCTCACAATGTCAGCAGCAGGCCCTTTAAGACTTTCTATTATTCTCAGTTTTTTCACCATTACCAATAACAGAGGCTACAACAAAACAGCTAACCTCTCACCATTACCAATAACAGAGGCTACAACAAAACATGCTAACCTCTCACCATTACCAATAACAGAGGCTACAACAAAACATACTAACCTCTCACCATTACCAATAACAGAGGCTACAACAAAACATGCTAACCTCTCACCATTACCAATAACAGAGACTACAACAAAACATGCTAACCTCTCACCATTACCAATAACAGAGGCTACAACAAAACATGCTAACCTCTCACCATTACCAATAACAGAGGCTACAACAAAACATGCTAACCTCTCACCATTACCAATAACAGAGGCTACAACAAAACATGCTAACCTCTCACCAATAACAGAGACTACAACAAAACATGCTAACCTCTCACCATTACCAATAACAGAGGATACAGCAAAACATGCTAACCTCTCACCATTACCAATAACAGAGGCTACAACAAAACATGCTAACCTCTCACCATTACCAATAACAGAGACTACAACAAAACATGCTAACCTCTCACCATTACCAATAACAGAGACTACAACAAAACATGCTAACCTCTCACCATTACCAATAACAGAGGATACAACAAAACATGCTAACCTCTCACCATTACCAATAACAGAGGCTACAACAAAACATGCTAACCTCTCACCATTACCAATAACAGAGGCTACAAAAAAACATGCTAACCTCTCACCATTACCAATAACAGAGGGGGTCTGATCTTTGTGCCTCTGTGACTTTCTCATTCATCATCATTGATGATTAATTTATTATTATTCATAATCATGGTAGAATCCACATGAATGTAGAAGTGTTCAGAAACATCTTCTGTTCTTACTGACAATACAAGTGAAGTGACTCCAAAATGACAGGACATTATTCACCATTCAGTTTCTATTAGGAAAAACATCATCCAAAGCACAACCAAGACAAACTGCAAATGAATTCAACAAGTTAGTAGAATCACAAGCTTGATGTATTCACTGCAGGCATGGAATATGGGACCAAATACTAAACTTATAACTTTAATACAATATAAGTGAATTTGTCCAAATAATGAAGACTTCTTCAAATGGGAGAACTACAGTGCCTTGCAAAAGTATTCATCCCCCTTGGCGTTTTTCCTATTTTGTTTCATTACAACCTGTAATTTAAATTGATTTTAATTTGGATTTCATGTAGTGGACATACACAAAATAGTCCAAATTGGTGAAGTGAAATGAAAAATAAATATCTCAAACTGAAAAGTGGTGTGTGCATATGTATTCACCCCCTTTGCTATGAAGCCCCTAAATAAGATCTGGTGCAACCAATTACCTTCAGAAGTCACATAATTAGTTAAAGTCCACCTGTGTGCAATCTAAGTGCCACATGATCTCAGTATATATACACCTGTTCTGAAAGGCCCCAGAGTCTGCAACACCACCAAGCAAGGGGCACCACCAAGCAAGGGGCACCATCATTCAAGTGTCACTATGAAAACCAAGGAGCTCTCGAAACAGGTCATGGACAAAGTTGTGGAGAAGCACAGATCAGGGTTGGGTTATAAAAAAATATCTGAAACTTTGAACATCCCACGGAGCACCATTAAATCCATTATTAAAAAAGTGAAAAAATATGGCACCACAACAAACCTGCCAAGAGAGGGCTGCCCACCAAAACTCACATACAAGGCAAGGAGGGCATTAATCAGAAAGGCAACAAAGAGACCAAAGATAACCCTGAAGGAGCTGCAAAGCTCCACAGCGGAGATTGGAGTATCTGTCCATAGGACAACTTGAAGCCGTACACTACACAGAGCTGGGCTTTACGGAAGAGTGGCCAGAAAAAAGACATTGCTTGAAGAAAAAAATAAGCAAACACGTTTGGTGTTCACCAAAAGGAAAGTGGCAGACTCCTCAAACATATGGAAGAAGGTACTCTGGTCAGATGAGACAAAAATTGAGCTTTTTGGCCATCAAGGAAAACGCTATGTCTGGCGCAAACCCAACACCTCTAATCACTCCTCGAGAACCCCATCCCCACAGTGAAGCATGGTGGTGGCAGCATCATGCTGTGGGTTTGTTATTCACCGGGCAGGGACTGGGAAACTGGTCAGAATTGAAGGAATGATGGATGGCGCTAAATACAGGGAAAATATTGAGGGAAACCTGTTTCTGTCTTCCAGAGATTTGAGGCTGCTAAAGCAACACTCGAGTGGTTTAAGGGGAAAAATATAAATGTAATGGTCAAGTCAAAGCACAGACCTTGAGAATCTGTGGAATAACTTACAGATTGCTGTATACCAGCGGAACCCATCCAACTTGAAGGAGCTGGAGCAGTTTTGCCTTAAAAAATTGGCAAAAATCCCAGTGGCTAGATGTGCCAAGCTTATAGAGACATACCCCAAGAGACTTGCAGCTGTAATTGCTGTAAAAGGTGGCTCAACAAAGTATTGACTTTGGGGGGTGAATAGTTATGCACGTTCAAGATCTCTTTTTTTCTTATTTCTTGTTTGTTTCATTCCCCATAAATATTTTGCATCTTCAAAGTGGTAGGAATGTTGTGTAAATCAAATGATACAAACCCCCCCCAAAATCAATTTTAATTCCAGGCTGTAAGGCAACAAAATAGGAAAAATGCCAAGGGGGGTGAAAACCTTTGCAAGCCACTGTACATACATAAAAGGCTTTCATTTCTAAACGGTAAAACAGATATGAATACTCTCAAATAAAAGGTGACATTCTGTACTGTCGCCTAATATGAAACATTCTATCTCAAATCCAAAATGCTGGAGCATAGCACCAAATGTAAAACTGTAAGCTTCACTGTCCAAACACATATGGTGTGGACTATGTGTGCCTGGTAAACACATGTGGATCTGGTGAACAGTTATCACTTGTTGACCAACTACAGGAATTCTGACCTCAGAGTCTCCAGTTTACAGTGGGGATTCCCCAGTCCAGCAGAGAGCAGCTTCACTCCTGAATCCTTCAGGTCATTGTTACTCAGATCCAGCTCTCTCAGGTGTGAGGGGTTTGACTCCAGAGCTGAGACCAGAGAAGCACAGCCTTCCTCTGTGACTCCACAGCCTGACAGCCTGACAAAGAAATCATCATGACTTCACAAACACACTGTTAATTTAACCAGTAGTGTAGAAGGACAATGGCAGATGCAATTGGTTTATTCTCCCAAACAACATATAGACTCACCTTCTGTCTCCTAGAATTGTATGGTCATAATGTTATACTAATGTAAACATCAATGCATTTATTCAATATGTTTTTCAATGTAATATTATACACATATTATAATACATATTTTTCTCTAAACTGAATATTTTCCCCTGATGATTAGTTCTTAAATGTCATTTTATGTACTCACAGAACAGCTCTGGAGGCTTTGACCACTGGCAGCAGCCTCAGAAGACCTTCCTCTGATCTGGAGTATTTCTTCAGGTCAAACACATCCAGCTCCTTTTCTGAAGTCAGCAACACAAAGACCAGTGCTGACCACTGTGCAGGTGACAGGTTCGGTTTTGAGAGACTTCCTGAGCTCAGGAAGCTTTGGATCTCCTCCACTAGAGAATGGTCATTCAGTTCATTAAGACAGTGGAACAGATTGATGCTCCTCTCTGGAGAGGGATTCTCCCTGATCTTCTCCTTGATGTACTTGACTGTTTCTTCATGGCTCTGTGAGCTGCTTCTTGTCTTTGTCAGTAGACCTCGTAAGTGCTTCTGATTGGACTCCAGTGAGAGGCCCAGAAGGAAGCGGAGGAAAAGGTCCAGGTTTCCTGTCTCACTTTGTAAGGCTTTATCCACAGCACTCTTGTAGACAGTAACTCCAGACTTGTCTTTTGATTGCAGTTTGTCCATTAGATTCTCATTGTTGTTGGTGAATGAGAGGAACACATATACCGCAGCCAGAAACTCCTGAATGCTCAGATGAACAAAGCAGTACACCTTGTCCTGGTACAGCCCACATTCCTCTTTAAAGAGCTGTGTGCACAATCCTGAGTACACTGAGGCTTCACTGACATCAATGCCAGACTCTTTCAGGTCTTCTTCATAGAAAATCAGATTCCCCTTCACAAGCTGTTGAAAAGCCAGTTTTCCCAGTGACAGAATGCTCTCTTTATTCCAGTGTGGACCTGTCTCTTCTTTCCCAAGATACTTTTCATTCTTCTGTTTGGTATGAAACACCACAAGGTGTGTGTACATCTCAGTCAGAGTCTTGGGCATCTCTTCTCTCTTATGTTTCAGCATGTGTTCAAGGACTGTTGCAGAAATCCAACAGAAGACTGGAATGTGGCACATGATGTGGAGGCTCCTTGATGTCTTTATGTGGGAGATGATTCTGCTGGCCAGGTCCTCATCACTGAATCTCTTCCTGAAGTACTCCTCCTTCTGTGGGTCATTGAACCCTCGTACCTCTGTCACCTGGTCAACACACACTGAAGGGATCTTATTGGCTGCTGCAGGTCGGGTAGTTATCCAGATGAGAGCAGAGGGAAGCAGATTTCCCTTGATGAGATTTGTCAGCAGAACATCCACGGAGGTTGACTTTGTGACATCCCAACAGATCTTGTTCTTCTGGAAGTCTAGGGGCAGTCGGCACTCATCCAGACCATCAAAGATGAACAGAACTTTGTACTTTTTGTAGATGGAGATTCCTGATTGTTTGGTTTCCATTGAGAAGTGATTGAGAAGTTCAATGAAAGAGTGTTTTTCCTCTTTCATCAAATTCAGCTCCCGGAAAGGGAATGAAAATACAAATTGGACATCCTGATTTGCTTTTCCTTCAGCCCAGTCCAGAATGAACTTCTGCACAGAGACTGTTTTTCCAATGCCAGCAACTCCCTTTGTCAGCACAGTTCTGATTAGTTTGTCTTGTCCAGTTAAGGGTTTGAAGATGTTGTTACATTTGATTGCAGTCTCTGGTCTTGCTTGTTTCCTGGTTGTTGTCTCAATCTGTCTCAGCTCATGTTCATTATTGACCTCTCCTGTTCCACCCTCTGTGATGTAGAGCTCTGTGTAGATCTTATTGAGAAGTGTTGGGTTTCCTTGTTTAGCGATCCCCTCAAATACACATTGAAACTTCTTCTTTAGATTAGATTTGAGTTCACGTTGGCAAATCACAGCAAGCTCATCTGAATCTAGAAATAACACAGAGGATATTAATATTACGTCTGTTTTAATGCCTACAGTATTGTAGGACTGTTAAGGTTTTAAATTATTATAATGTATTCTCTTAACTGACTGTATAAATGTGTAAATGTTTTCATAATGCATTACAGACTGGTGTGACTGATTATATTATTATAATGTATTATAGATGGTATTATTAATGTTCTCTCTCTCTCTCTCTCTCTCTCTCTCTCTCTCTCTCTCTCTCTCTCTCTCTCTCTCTCTCTAAATGAATCACCACAACACATCCCTGCTGCTACTTGATGAGGTCACTAGGTGTTGTGTTAAGGCTGCTACAATATCATTGAGTTACACAGCTACTTTAGCTGTACTTTAGCTACAGCTTTTAAATGTTATAAAACAGCATTCAACATGAGGCAGACAGATCTTACATTTCTCCAGTGTGTCAGCAAGCTCCTCCTGGTTCATTTTCCTCAGGACGTGCAGTGTGATATTCAGAGCCCCCTCTCTGGCACTGCTCTCCTGCTTCTCATCTTCAGCATCCACCACTTCCTTATCCTGCTTCTGACTCTCAAAGCCTTCTGGGAGTTCTGGACTAAGAATCCTCTTGAACATCTTCAGCTCTTTCTTCACAAATGTCATAATATTCTCTTCAAGCAACTGAAATAAATCAAGTAAATAAGTTAAGCAAGAGAAGAAATGCTTTCTCATTAACACATTAATGAATGATTGACAGATCAACTTTACTTGAGGTAAACAAAAACAAATGTACATAACAGGACCACATACACTGAATATGGAGACCAGGTCTGTTTGATGACTCTGGGAAGACTGATCACGGAGAATCTCTGACTCTGATCTCTCCTGTTGGTTTCTGTGGACAAAACATGAGATTACTTGTTACTTGTTAAAAGGATTAGCCTATGGAATATGAAAACAACAAAGAAATGGGAAAATGGGAGAGGAGATGACTAGAGACAGTGTTGTTTAACTCACTGACCATGACCCATGAGTTCTTCTTACCTTTGTTCAGTAGAAAAGTCTCCCTCTCTAAACTCTATAGGAAGTTTCATAGACTTGTCACTCTTCATGGACACACAGCTGGGAACAGGGGAGGCTGGTCTCTCCTGCTTGATTGGACTTCAACACAACAGAGAGAAACATTACATCTCTCATCTACTCGGAGCTCTGATGGGGAAACATAAGAAGAGTTTCTTTCCAAAACGCTATATATCCATTTTCAGAAATGTTGGTAAATTAGCTTGTATGTTTAAAGAATATATGAATGTAGTTTTTTATATATATAATTAACTAAATGTATGGTGTTTTTGGTTTATATCAGTTTCATTGTTTGTTATGCTATAAATGGTTATTTTACGGTTGTAAGTGGTAAAATGAACTAGAACATGTTATAGTAATTCCTACTTTAGTAATTACACATTACTGAATACTACTGCAGTTCCTATATAATTCCAATAGATGACAACATAAGGCCACAAATGAAATGTCAATAGATTCATTTAGTTTCTCCCTGGATACACCACCACTCCCCCTCACAGGAAAACTCCTGTGTGGCTTCTTTCTGTCCCTTTTCACACTGCTAACACAAGAGGAAGGACTGAAAAAGCATTTAACACATTACTGTGAAGTCATATAATGATGATTCATCTTTATTATTACCTGTTTTTGTGCTCATGTTTTGAAATTATACTTCATTAATATAACGATGATCAATAAGCCTGAACACTAATTTAGTCACCTCTGGTCGAGAAAAACGTAGTTTCATAGTACATTCATTGTCAAATTCATCAACCAGCATCAACATTCATTGGTAAGGTAATATTATGAAACTGGGCTCCATGGCGGATGCAATGAACTAGTTTTCATCAGAAAAAGCCTTGTTAAAAATGTCATGTGTCCAGCCTACTGAGGAGCCCCGAAAATAATATTCAACAGTTCGGTCCTTGGACACAGAGGGGTTCAACACTAAAGTGACCGTCCATCTAGTGAAGAGAGGAGAACCGGACAGAGGTAGCCAGCATCCGTCAACGAGAGAGGGAGAAGCCCTCCACGGGATTTAACAGGTGGAAGAAACAACCGGGAGCTCCATCGGTCCACAAGAAATGGAGACAGCCGGTGATGATGTAACTAGCTAGTTTACCGAGCTGTACCGACTAGCTTGGCTCGGTAGCAGGTCGTTTCTGTCCCTCATCTCGAGGAGGATGACGAATCCGGTCAACCACAAAATGAAACAAGGATAGAGAGTGAAAAGGATCTGGCTACACTCATACTGTCCCTGACTATTAAGCAAAAAGAAAACTGAACAAGAAACAATCAACTTCTGCGTTTCAACACTTTAACAAACTCCTTAGTTATTCCCAAGATCACCTCAGCCCGCTCTGCGCAGAATCGGACAATATCCACACCGTACGGGGACGCGGACAGTTCTGTACGGGGACGCGGACAGTTCTGTACGGGGACGCAGACAGTTCTGTACGGGGACGCGGACAGTACCAGAACGCGGACATGAGCAGCGCAACACAATCAACTAAACCCAGTCTTTACAGTGGGTTACATTAGTAATATTCATTTATTATTATTATGTTAAACAAACATTCTACGTTTTTTATAACAATATGTTGAGATCTGGGCCCATATCCACAAAGCCTCTCAGAGTAGAGAATTGGTCGTATAAGTGCTGATAATAAAGACATTTTACACTTATGGGTATAAATGAAAGCTATGCATGAAGTCTCTAGTCCCACCTAGTCAGCAGATATTTAGGACACCTCGTGATCTGTCCTAAGTAGTTAAGAGTTAACAGCAGGTGTCTTGATAATACTATAGAATAATGCAGCGAGTCAGTGGTTCCTGAGCCACATGTAAATGCTTTGTAGTAGTTAAAAATAATGTTTTTATATTTCTATATGATCAATCCATAAATAATATAGACCTACATGCAACAGTATGTCTTGTGCTTTTGGCAATGATTTATGTATAATAATTATGTATAACAAGTGATACCATGTATGTCTGCATAGCATTTTGTCTTCATTTTGGCAGATTAACTCATGCTTATTTCTGAAGAGAAACTCAGGTTTTCGCCCAACTGTTAAGGAGTTGGAGCTGTGGCTGGTTCGAATCCCGGGCCGGGTGCTGGAAAATACAGGCGGACTTGATCTGACCGCTGGAGGGCTGCTGGGTTCACATCCTCAAAACATTCACCTTTCGTTGATCAGAACTCTAGAGGTTCTTCTTCACTGAACCCAAATATATATATAACTTTTAGTGATTCCATATATTAAGGAAGTGATAGAAGCCTTTTTGGTTCTATAAGGAACCTTCTTTTCTAAGAGTGTATAATAAACACGTTGTTCTTTTGATTATTTAATTATCTACATCATGTTATTTCAAGTTCTCCCTTTGGAGCGCAACATCACGTTGTTAATAAATAATCCTAAATTGGTCGTGGCTATAAACTGGGCAATTGAAGGCATCGAGGGTGTAATATGTGTTCCATGAAAATGAACATTGTATGCAGCGTTGTAGGCAACATTATTGGCAAGGGACTTGATGCCTGCTATGCCACAGCTATTTAGAGTTGTTAAACAGGTGTGAAGAGTGTGTTGATTTAACGGTAATATTGTCCGAATTCAGCTTGTAACAATGATCAGAATTGGTCAAAATAAAATGCATTCCATTATATTAGGCAATAATTAAGAGTAGGCAAAGTGGTCGTGTCATGTGAAAATTCTATCAAATGTCTTAAATTGCAACGAGTACAGTCAGGGTGCCGTGGAACCCCTGCAGTACCTCCACAGACCCCGGATTGAGAACCCCTGCAGTACCTCCACAGACCCCGGATTGAGAACCCCTGCAGTACCTCCACAGACCCGGATTGAGAACCCTGCAGTACCTCCACAGACCCGGATTGAGAACCCCTGATTTAGCAGATGCTCTGATCCAGAGTGATTTACAGTAAGTGCATTCATCTGAAGATAGCTATTCCATTATATTAGGCAATAATTCAAATCAAATAAAATCTATTTGTATTAGTCACATGAGCCGAATACAACAGGTGAAGTAGACCTTACAGTGAAATGCTTACTTACGAGCCCCTAACAAACAATGCAGGTAACAAAAATATGAATAAGAATAAGAAATAAAAGTAACAAGTAATTAAAGAGCAGCAGTAAAATAACAATAGTGAGACTATATACAGGTGGTACCGGTACACAGAGTCAATGCTTGAGGGCACGGTTAGTTGAGGTAATATGTACATGTAGGTAGAGTTATTAAAGTGATTATGCATAGATGACAACAACAGAGAGTAGCAGCGGTGTAAAAAGGGGGCAATGCAAATAGTCTGGGTGGCCATTTGACTAGATGTTCAGGAGTCTTATGGCTTGGGGGGGTAGAAGCTGTTTAGAAGCCTCTTGGACCTAGACTTGGCAATACGGTACCGCTTTCCATGCAATAGCAGAGAGAACAGTCTATGACTAGGGTGGCTGGAGTCTTTGACCTCTACACCGCCTGGTATAGAGGTCCTGGATGGCAGGAAGCTTGGCCCCAGTGATGTACTGGGCCATTCGCACTACCCTCTGTAGAGCCTTGCGGTCGGAGGCCGAGCAGTTGCCATACCAGGCAGGGATGCAACCAGTCAGGATGCTATCGATGATGCAGCTGTAGAACCTTTTGAGGATCTGAGGACCCATGTCAAATCTTTTCAATCTCCTGAGGGGGAAAATGTTTTGTCGTTCCCTCTTCCCGACTGTCTTGGTGTGCATGGACCATGTTAGCTTGTTGGTGATGTGGACACCAAGGAACTTGAAGCTCTCAACCTGCTCCACTTCAGCCCTGTCGATGAGAATGGGGGGCGTGCTCGGTCCTCTTTTTCCTGTAGTCCACAATGATCTCCTTAGTCTTGATTATGTTAAGGGATAGGTTGTTATTCTGGCACCACCTGGACAGGTCTCTGACCTCCTCCCTATAGGCTGTCTCGTCGTTGTCAGTGATCAGGCCTACCACTGTTGTGTCATCGACAAACTTAATGATGGTCTTGGAGTCGTGCCTGGCCGTGCAGTCATGAGTGAACAGGGAGTACAGGAGGGGGCTGAGCACGCACCCCTGAGGGGCCCCTGTGTTGAGGATCAGCGTGGCGGATGTGTTGTTACCTACCCTTACCACCTGGGGGCGGCCCATCAGGAAGTCCAGGATCCAGTTGCAGAGGGAGGTGTTCAGTCCCAGGGTCCTTAGCTTAAGGACTATGGTGTTGAACGCTGAGCTGTAGTCAATGAATAGCATTCTCACATAGGTGTTCCTTTTGTCCATGTGTTCCTTTTGTTATTCAGGCACCACCTGGCCAGGGCAGTGTGGAGTGCAATAGAGATTGCTTCACCTGTGGATCTGTTAGGGCGGTTTGCAAATTGGAGTGGATCTAGGGTTTCTGGCGTAATGGTGTTGATGTGAGCCACGTTTTACGTTCAATCAATCAATTGAGTTACATTATGCTACTTGTAGGCTACTGTCTGTAATTAGTCTCAATATATTTTATGATGTTGAGCCTAACGTGATTTAGTGCATTTTTATTGGGTAAGCATTAGAATAAGCTTCCTCAATATTTGCAGTCATAGCTGATAATATTTCTCTAGGAGCTGATCCGTCATCAGTATTGTGTAATAATTATAATGTTAAGGGAGATTTGAATGGAGAAACTGATCTGAGAGCAGCGCTCCCTTTCTTTCCATCCTATCAGTATTGATACATGATCCACCTCACGTGATACCTTGTAGTGCTGCTGATCCAGTTTCTACTGGTCTGCCTACAAAAAAAAGGAAATAGTAACACAAAATAACAATAATGAGGCTATAAGGAGTACCAGTACTGAGTCAATGTGCAGGGGTACCAGGTAGTTGAGGTAATAATGAGACTATAAGGAGTACCAGTACTGAGTCAATGTGCAGGGTACCAGGTAGTTGAGGTAATAATGAGACTATAAGGAGTACCAGTACTGAGTCAATGTGCAGGGCTACCAGGTAGTTGAGGTAATAATGAGACTATAAGGAGTACCAGTACTGAGTCAATGTGCAGGGCTACCAGGTAGTTGAGGTAATAATGAGACTATAAGGAGTACCAGTACTGAGTCAATGTGCAGGGGTACCAGGTAGTTGAGGTAATAATGAGACTATAAGGAGTACCAGTACTGAGTCAATGTGCAGGGGTACCAGGTAGTTGAGGTAATAATGAGACTATAAGGAGTACCAGTACTGAGTCAATGTGCAGGGGTACCAGGTAGTTGAGGTAATAATGAGACTATAAGGAGTACCAGTACTGAGTCAATGTGCAGGGGTACCAGGTAGTTGAGGTAATAATGAGACTATAAGGAGTACCAGTACTGAGTCAATGTGCAGGGCTACCAGGTAGTTGAGGTAATGAGACTATAAGGAGTACCAGTACTGAGTCAATGTGCAGGGGTACCAGGTAGTTGAGGTAATAATGAGACTATAAGGAGTACCAGTACTGAGTCAATGTGCAGGGGTACCAGGTAGTTGAGGTAATACTGAGGCTATAAGGAGTACCAGTACTGAGTCAATGTGCAGGGGTACAAGGTAGTTGAGGTAATAATGAGGCTATAAGGAGTACCAGTACTAAGTCAATGTGCAGGGGTACCAGGTAGTTGAGATAATAATGAGGCTATAAGGAGTACCAGTACTGAGTCAATGTGCAGGGGTACCAGGTAGTTGAGGTAATAATGAGGCTATAAGGAGTACCAGTACTGAGTCAATGTGCAGGGGTACCAGGTAGTTGAGGCAATAATGAGACTATAAGGAGTACCAGGACTGAATCAATGTGCAGGGGTACCAGGTAGTTGAGGTAATAATGAGACTATAAGGAGTACCAGGACTGAATCAATGTGCAGGGGTACCAGGTAGTCGAGGTAATTGAGGTAATATGTACATTGATAGAGACTGGTTTTTACATCTTAAGTTAATGGTTCATCTATAGGAGCCAGATGGCTGTGGAATGTGCTGGGTGGGGGAAGTCACGGGAGTGCTATAGGGGATACGGGTGGATATCTTTGGATTAGGCCTCAAGGGGGTTGAGGTCAGGTCAGATTCCCTTAAGGGAAAAACAATGGTTTATTACCCTATCACTTCATCTTCCTGTCGAACCATATTGAAGGATTGGAGAGAGGGAAGAGTGCCTTTCCCACATACTAGTGGTGGTGGGAAAATGTTTCTGTCTGACTGCAGCTGTATTGACCCTCTGGGAAGAATAATAAACAAATAAATACACTTGGTTAAGCTTTCATAAATGTCTGTTGAGTTTTTTACTCTGAGAATTAGAGTAAAACAAAAATAATAAAAAAATTAATGGGAGAGTAGAAATGACTAGAGACAGTGTTGTTTAACTCACTGACCATGACCCATAAGTTCTTCTTACCTTTGTTCAGTAGAAAAGTCTCCCTCTCTAAATAATATAGGAAGTTCCATAGACCAGTCACTCTTCATGGACACACAGCTGGGTACAGGGGAGGCTGGTCTCTCCTGCTTGATTGGACTTCAACACAACAGAGAGAAACATTACATCTCTCATCTACTCTGAGCTCAGATGGGAAACATAAGAAGAGTTTCATTTCAAAATGCTATATATCACTTTTCAGAAGCATTGGTAAATTATATTTATTGTTTAAGTAAATTATTACCACTACAAGGTTTTATAGAGGCATCTAAAGTGTATACTTTCTAATTAGAAATGTCAGACAACCACATATCACAGTCAAATATACAGGATACCAACATTCCATTCCTGCTAAACAATGGAGATAATAGCATTTTAAATAAAAGCACATTTTCATACACATCTAAAATATACAACAGTTAAATAGAGTGTACCCATAAGAAATACTTTCTGATTAAAACACGTTTTAAAATATACACTCTTAAACAATACTGTCAGCTCACCTCTTAGTTTTGGTGTCATATCCCCCCAGAGAGACTCATTTTAGAGGCAGGGCCCCCCTCCTCTCTCTCCCCAGAGAGACTCATTTTAGAGGCAGGGCCTCCCTCCTCTCTCTCCCCGGAGTGACTCATTTTAGAGCACTGACCCCTAAACAGAGATCCAGCATGTTGGTTGTGGTTAACACAGTGACAACTAAACAGAGATCCAACATGTTGGTTGTGGTTAACACAGTGACAACTAATTATTGAATGTCAATTGTTCTCATTTATTCATTATCTCTTAGATATAAAACATTTACTAACAGACACATCCAAATAGTCAAGGGATTTAATTACTTTTTCTATCCCAATGACTTCTCAAAACCCTCCCACATTTCCTGAAAACTAACTAATAGCCCCTGATAGGCCTACATCTTATTTCAGATAGACTACAGTAGTAAACTAGACCCAGATAGGCCTATATCTTATTTCAGATAGACTACAGTAGCCTGGGCAAGATGATTTAGCAGCTTGCTTAGTATAAATTGACAGATTCATTTATTTAACATGAATAGCAAGGACATTTTGAGGTAAGAAGTGCTTCTGTTACCCAGTAACCTGCTGCAAAAGGCTCTGGTCTGACCAATCGGATTTCACGCTTCAAGATTGCTTCAATCACTTGGACTCGGATATGTTCCAGGTAGCCTCAGACATTGATGTATACGCTGACTCGGTGAGCGAGTTTATAAGGAAGTGTTATACCCACTGTGACTATTAAAACCTTCCCTAACCAGAAACCGTGGATTGATGGCAGCATTAGCAAGCAAAACTGAAAGCACGTACCACCGCATTTAATCATGCTAATTGATGAATGTTTAATAATTCAACTTTTGGATTTTGAATTTGGCTAGCGCCCCACCACTCCCTAAGTAGTTAACACCCCGACAGTCCTACAATCTAAGCTAGATGCCCTCAATCTCACACAAATTATCAAGGAACCCACCAGGTACAACCCTAAATCCGTAAACAAGGGCACCCTCATAGATATTATCCTGACCAACTTGCCCTCCAAATACACCTCTGCTGTTTTCAATCAGGATCTCAGCGATCACTGCCTCATTGCCTGCATCCGCTATGGGTCCCGCGGTCAAACGACCACCCCTCATCACTGTCAAAGCTCCTAAGACACTTCTATGGGCAGGCCTTTCTAATCGACCTGGCCTGGGTATCCTGGAAGGATATTGACCTCATCCGTCAGTCGAGCATGCCTGGTCGTCCTTAAAAGTAATTTCCTCACCATCTTAAATAAGCATGCCCCTTTCAAAAATCTGTTTTTGAACTAAAAACAGATATAGCCCTTGGTTCACTCCAGACCTGACTGCCCTCGACCAGCACAAAAACATCCTGTGGCGGACTGCACTAGTATCAAATAGTCCCCGCGATATGCAACTTTTCAGGGAAGTCAGGAACCAATATACACAGTCAGTCAGAAAAACAAAGGTTAGCTTTTTCAAACAGAAATTTGCATCCTGTAGCTCTATCTCCCAAAAATGTTGGGACACTGTAAAGTCCATGGAGAATAAGAGCACGTCCTCCCAGCTGCCCACTGCACCGAGGCTAGGAAACACTGTCACCAATGATAAATCCACGATAATCGAGAATTTCAATAAGCATTTCTCTACGGCTGACCAAGCTTTTCTCCTGGCTACCCCTACCTCGGCCAACAGCTCCGCATCCCTGCAGCTACTTTCCCAAGCCTCCCTGCTTCTCCTTCACCCAAATTCAGATAGCAGATGTTCTGAAAAAGCTGCAAAACCTGGAACCATACAAATCAGCTGGGCTAGACAATCTGGACCCTCTCTTTCTAAAATTATCAGCTGCCATTGTTGCAACCCTATTACCAGTCTGTTCAACCTCTCTTCCATATCGTCTGAGATACCCTAAAGATTGGAAAGCTGCCATGGTCACCCCCCTCTTCAAAGGGGGTGACACTCTAGACCCAAACTGTTACAGACCTTTATCCACCGTACCTTCTCCGCTGTGCAATCCGGTTTCTGAGCTGGTCACAGGTGCACCTCAGCCACGCTCAAAGTAATAAACGATATCATAACCGCCATCGTTAAAGACAGTACTTTATCGACCTGGCCAAGGCTTTCGACTCTGTCAATCACCGTATTTTTATCAGCAGACTCAACAGCCTTGGTTTCTCAAATGACTGCCTCAGCCTGGTTCACCAACTACTTCTCTGATAGAGTTCAGTGTGTCAAATCGAGGGCCTGTTGTCCGGAACTCTGGCAGTCTCTATGGGGTACCACAGGGTTCAATTCTCGGGCCGACTCTTTTCTCTGTATATATCAACGACGTCGCTCTTGCTGCGGGTGATTCCCCGATCCACCTCTACGCAGACAACACCATTCTGTATAATTCTAGCCATTCTTTGGAAACTGTGTTAACAAACCTCAAAACGAGCTTCAATGCCATACAACACTCCTTCCGTGGCCTCCAACTGCTCTAAACGCTAATAAAACTAAATGCATACTTTTCAAGCAATCGCTGCCGCACCCGCCCGCCCGACTAGCATCACTACTCTGGACGGTTCTGACTTAGAATATGTGGACAACTACAAATACCTAGGTGTCTGGCTAGACTGTAAACTCTCCTTCCAGACTCATATTAAACATCTCCAATCCAAAATTAAATCTAGAATCGGCTTCCTATTTCGCAACAAAGTCTCCTTCACTCACGCCGCCAAACATACCCTCGTAAAACTGACTATCCTACCAATCCTCGACTTTGGCGATGTAATTTACAAAATAGCCTCCAACACTCTACTCAGAAAACAGGATGCAGTCTCAGTGCCATCCGTTTTGTCACCAAAGTCCCATATACCACCCACCACTGCGACCTGTATGCTCTCGTCGGCTGGCCCTTGCTACATATTCGTCGCCAGACCCAGTGGCTCCAGGTCATCTATAAGTCTTTGCTAGGTAAAGCTCCACCTTATCTCAGCTCACTGGTCACGATAACAACACCCACCCGTAGCACACGCTCCAGCAGGTATATCTCACTGGTCATCCCCAAACACATCCTTTGGCAGCCTTTCCTTCCAGTTCTCTGCTGCCAATGAAGGGAAGGAATTGCAAAAATCGCTGAAGTTAATCTCCCTCACTAACTTTAAACACAAGTTATCTGAGCAGCTAACCAATCGCTGCAGCTGTACATAGTCCATCTGTAAATAGCCCACCCAATCTAACTACCTCATCCCCATACTGTTTTTATTTACTTTTTTGCTCTTTTGCACCCCAGTATCTCTACTTGTACATCATCATATGTACATCTATCACTCCAGTGTTAATTTGCTAAATTGTAATTACTTCGCCACTATGGTCTATTTATTGCCTTACCTCCTCACGCCAATTGCACACACTGATTATATACTTTTTTAAAATGTATTTAATTATCTTTTTCTATTGTGTTATTGACTGTGGACTCTCCTTCTCCGTGGCCGACGTGTGTAAAACATTTGCGAGTTAACCCTCGCGAGGTTGCCGCCCAGACGGCATCCCTAGCCAGCGTCCTCAGAGCATGCGCAGACCAGTTGGCTGGTGTGTTTTCGGACATATTCAATCAATCCCTATCCCAGTCTGCTGTCCCCACATGCTTCAAGATGGCTACCATTGTTCCTGTTTCCAAGAAAGCTAAGGTAACTGAACTAAATGACTATCACCCCGTAGCACTCACTTCCATCATCATGAAGTGGTTTGAGAGACTAGTCAAGGATCATATCACCTCCACCCTACATGTCATCCTAGAACCACTCCAATTTGCTTACCGCCCCAATAGGTCCACAGACGATGCAATCGCCATCACACAGCACACTGCCCTAACTCATCTGGACAAGAGAATACTTATGTAAGAATGCTGTTCATTGACTACAGCTCAACATTCAACACCATAGTACCCTCCAAACTTGTCATTAAGCTCAAAACCCTAGGTCTCGATCCAGCCCTGTGCAACTGGGTCCTGGACTTCCTGAGGGGCCGCCCCCAGGTGGTGAAGGTAGGAAACAACAGTTCCACTCCGCTGACCCTCAACACTGGGGCCCCACAAGGGTGCGTTCTCAGCCCCCTCCTGTACTCCCTGTTAACCCACGACTGTGTTGCCATGCCCGCCTCAAACTCAACCATCAAGTTTGCAGACGACACTACAGTGGTAGGCTTGATTCCCAACAACGACGAGACGGCCTACAGGGAGGAGGTGAGGGCCCTCGGAGTGTGGTGTCAGGAAAATAACCTCTCACTCAACGTCAACAAAACAAAGGAGATGGTCGTGGACTTCAGGAAACAGCAGAGGGAGCACCCCTTATCCACATCAACTGGACAGCAGTGGAGAAGGTGGAAAGTTTGAAGTTCCTCTGTGTACACATCACCGACAAACTGAAATGGTTCATGCACACAGACAGCGTGGTGAAGAAGGGGCAACAGCACCTCTTCAACCTCAGGAGAGCTTAAAAATGTGGCTTGTCACCAAAACCTTCACTAACTTTTACAGGTGCACAATTGAGAGCATCCTGTCGGGCTGTATCACCGCCTGGTACGGCAACTGCACCGCCCACAACCACAGGGCTCTCCAGAGGGTGGTGCGGTCTGCAAAACGCATCACCGGGGGCAAATTGCCTGCCCTCCAGGCAGGGGCGGTTCTAGCTTGTATGGCTCCCTGGGCGAACCCCCCCTTCAACGATAGGGATAAAACCGCTGCCGGAAGACCACACAGGACTTTGGAGGCTGGACACGTGCCTACAGAGAGTGAACTTGTCCCCTGTTTTATATACAAAAAACACACAAAAAGAGGAAGATGACAACTGAAGTAAAAAGAAAATGTAATGCTTTTTCTATTGTTATGACTTGACTGTTAAGAACTTCATGTTGTGCCGTTATGTTTGGACTTTCTATAGAAAAGGATGATGCTACGGAGTCTAGTTGATAGGTAATCCACTAGCTGGGCTGTTCCCCAGACTCTGTGTGTAGGGACTTGTACAATGCTTGAACAAGGCTATTGAACTTGACATTTGTGTCTGTCTGTATTCTTTTATCCAACATATCATACTGAAACACTTCTGTCTGTCAGCAGCTCAAGTAGCAGTTCTACGAACTAGCAATATCTAATTACAGGTATTAATTATCTTACTCTGTCCATTAGAATACATTATCATTCAGAAATACTTACTTTATTTTTCAGCCATCACCATATAGTGTTTTCTGCTCTGTCGTCTCAAAATAGATCATTTACAAAATAACAAATAACAAACTTTCTGTTCCACACTGATAATAGTGTTTTGTTGGTGTCTCCACTAGGTGGCAGTAAACACCTGCAGTAACTTGACAACAACAGTGACCAGGTTTATGTGCACACCAATATCCCGTTATTATTCGGGATACTCAAGTAGTCTGTTGTTGAGATGTATGTACACATCTTATCCCATTTACTGTTGTTTCTGCGGTCTGCTAAGGCTCAGTTTCACATATCATATGTGTTGTGTGATGATGTTTTCATCTGATTGTCAAAAATATAACTTCCAAAACTAGGCTACCTGTGTAGTTTGATCCACTGTAATAATGTATTCATCTGATACTCTGTACTGGACCTTATAGCCTACTGGCTACTTTTACCCCTAATTTAGATCCCTTTCTGCTTATAATTCTGGACATTTGGTAGGCCGTGTGTTCGTCAACTATAGTTTGATACATGCAGCGTCTCTTCTGTCAGAACTTGTTGCCCCAGAAGACTAAATAAAGTAGTGCTTTCCAGAATAATGTTTTACATTGATAGAATGAATTCATTAGTAATCTACTAGTTAACACTGGTAAAGTTGACCCTTTAGTTTAGGGACCGGGAGAAAACTCAATAACTCCACAACAGTGGAATGATTGGTCCTGTGCAAAATGTCCAAATGTCCAAATCAGTTTGAACGGTTTTAAGGAAATGAAAAGCTGAGGAAACGATGAAACACGTTTCTGATAAGGTTGAAAATACTGTCTGCTTGCATCATAGTGTCAAAGATAACACCTCACACTCTCATTCCCATTTTCTCAAGAGATACTGAAATAAATCCTATTTATCCACCCCTGTTCCCCAGACTAAATTAACATGTGTTGTATCATTTAAATGATAAGAAATGTATCATTTTGCATGAGTTCATATTATATTAAGTTATAGCCGACAGTCAGTGTCCAGATTTCAGTTCATATTATATTAGTTAATAGGCCTACAGTCAGTGTCCAGATTTCAGTTCATATTCCATTTAACCAATATGAATTTAAATGAGGAATATTCTGTTTATTCATGGATACTGGGATACTTGTGAAACGGGATATCATAGGTGTATGTCAACAGTTTATCCCGAATAAGACCTTAAGAAGGATATGAGCTATTGTCTGGAATACCGTGCGATGTAAATGTGGTCAGTTTGTGTTTAGTTTCTCGGTCCTGGTGACTCCTGGGCCCTTATTCATAAAGGCAGTGTCTCAGTGCTGACCTAGGATCCTGAAAATCGGTCTTCTCACAAAATCATATGTGGAGTCTGAACGGGTCGGCCAACAAACTATTATGATACCACTCTATTGAATGGTGAGACTCTTACGAACATGATGCTGTTCTCCGTTTTGCTCTGGGAATTACATCAAACTATTATGACACCACTCTATTGAATGGTGAGACTCTTACGAACATGATGCTGTTCTCCGTTTTGCTCTGGGAATTACATCAAACTATTATGATACCACTCTATTGAATGGTGAGACTCTTACGGACATGATGCTGTTCTCCGTTTTGCTCTGGGAATTACATCAAACTATTATGACACCACTCTATTGAATGGTGAGACTCTTATGAACATGATGCTGTTCTCCGTTTTGCTCTGGGAATTACATCAAACTATTATGATACCACTCTATTGAATGGTGAGACTCTTACGAACATGATGCTGTTCTCCGTTTTGCTCTGGGACGCCCACAAGCCTCACAAAACTTATCTGAAGTCGGTCCAGTCTCTTCTGGTAACGTCTGTCTGTAGCGTCTAAACAGTTTGGGCTACACACTAATATGACCCCTCTGTGGAAAGGTGAGACTCCCATAAATACGATGGTGTTCTACATTTTGCTCTAGGAATTATAACAAACTAACAGGGTGGGAAGGGATATTAGGGGGACACACAAAAACTTAAATTAAATAATATGAATGAAAAATGAATGAACAAATGAATGATTGAATTAATGAATGAAATTTTATTTTCGTGTCAAATCGCCAATTGGCAACCCATCCCTTATGGGATGAATTACCACATAAACAAACATTATAATAATTCACTGTGGTAATTAAATGATCATTCTCCTTCCGGTGTTCTCTGCACTGCGCATTGCATAAAGAGTGAAAACAATGTAAGGTCAAAATAATAGTAAATACGGTGATGCAAACAAGAATTACATCCCTAGAGCAGTACAATAATATATATACACACACACTGTATACACACACACTGTATATATACACACACTGTATATATACACACACACTGTATACATACACACACTGTATATATACACAATGTATATATACACACACTGTATATATACACACAATGTATATATACACACACACTGTATACATACACACACTGTATACATACACACACTGTATATATACACACACACTGTATACATACACAATGCATACATAATATATACAGATAAATAAATCCAGAAACAGAAGGCATTTGAACCCAGTCTGGCACAAAGAGAAGATTCATATGGGAGACAAGTCTATACACAATCTATATACACACATACCATTTACCACATAGAAGATTCATATGGGAGACAAGTCTATACACAATCTATATACACACGTACCCCTTACCACATAGAAGCTGAATATTTTTACAATAGAATTATTGGTATCCCTTTTTCTTCTATTCCAGGCTTTATCTAAATATTCCGCAAACAGAAACACACAATGGACAAAAAACATTTAAATTTCTCCTCATCACTCAGCCACATAATGCCAGGGCATATCTGGTGGTCTGTCTCCTCATCACTCAGCCACATAATGCCAGGGTATATCTGGTGTGCTTTCTGGAATAAGAACAGAGTATATCATGGTAGAAAGGGCAATAGAGGATAAAATCTGTTTTATTCTCTATTTCTTCAAGGTCACAATAGTTACATTGGCTTTCCTCTTCCATTTAACCACAATATCAACCTCTTCAATACGTAGAGGCAATATCCCTGATCTTACCTGTTTCAATACGCAGAGACAATATCCCTGATCTGACCTGTTTCAATACGCAGAGACAATATCCCTGATCTTACCTGTTTCAATACGCATGAGACAATATCCCTGATCTTACCTGTTTCAATACGCAGAGACAATATCCCTGATCTTACCTGTTTCAATACGCAGAGGCAATATCCCTGATCTTACCTGTTTCAATACGCAGAGACAATATCCCTGATCTTACCTGTTTCAATACGCAGAGACAATATCCCTGATCTTACCTGTTTCAATACGCAGAGACAATATCCCTGATCTTACCTGTTTCAATACGCAGAGACAATATCCCTGATCTTACCTGTTTCAATACGCAGAGACAATATCCCTGATCTTACCTGTTTCAATAAGCAGAGACAATATCCCTGATCTGACCTGTTTCAATACGCAGAGACAATATCCCTGATCTGACCTGTTTCAATACGCAGAGGCAATATCCCTGATCTAACCTGTTTCAATACGCAGAGGCAATATCCCTGATCTAACCTGTTTCAATACGCAGAGACAATATCCCTGATCTGACCTGTTTCAATACACAGAGACAATATCCCTGATCTTACCTGTTTCAATACGCAGAGGCAATATCCCTGATCTGACCTGTTTCAAAACGCAGGGACAATATCCCTGATCTTACCTGTTTCAATACGCAGAGACAATATCCTGATCTTACCTGTTTCAATACGCAGAGACAATATCCCTGATCTTACCTGTTTCAATACGCAGAGACAATATCCCTGATCTTACCTGTTTCAATACGCAGAGGCAATATCCCTGATCTTACCTGTTTCAATACGCAGAGGCAATATCCCTGATCTTACCTGTTTCAATACGCAGAGACAATATCCTGATCTTACCTGTTTTAATACGCAGAGACAATATCCCTGATCTTACCTGTTTCAATACGCAGAGACAATATCCTGATCTTACCTGTTTCAAAACGCAGAGACAATATCTCTGATCTGACCTGTTTCAATACGCAGAGACAATATCCCTGATCTGACCTGTTTCAATACGCAGAGACAATATCCCTGATCTGACCTGTTTCAATACGCAGAGGCAATATCCCTGATCTAACCTGTTTCAATACGCAGAGACAATATCCCTGATCTGACCTGTTTCAATAAGCAGAGACAATATCCCTGATCTTACCTGTTTCAAAACGCAGAGACAATATCCCTGATCTGACCTGTTTCAATACACAGAGACATTATCCCTGATCTTACCTGTTTCAATACGCAGAGGCAATATCCCTGATCTGACCTGTTTCAATACGCAGAGACAATATCCCTGATCTGACCTGTTTCAATACGCAGAGGCAATATCCCTGATCTGACCTGTTTCAAAACGCAGGGACAATATCCCTGATCTTACCTGTTTCAATACGCAGAGACAATATCCCTGATCTGACCTGTTTCAATACGCAGAGACAATATCCTGATCTGACCTGTTTCCAATACGCAGAGACAATATCCTGATCTTACCTGTTTCAATACGCAGAGACAATATCCCTGATCTGACCTGTGCACATAGCGATCTCTTGCTTTTAGGTAGGTTATACATAATATATCTCTCACACACCAATTCACCCTGAATCAAACAAAAGGTTCTCAGTTTAGGTTCATGATTCATCTCCTCCACTCATTTTATTTTCATATTACATCAACAGTTGTTTTTAATCATGAAAAAATAATTGATGAAAGAGACTTCATCTAGGACTATGAAATAATGAAGAAATAGTTTAAAAAAAAAATTATGGCTTATATTTCTTGTGGAAGTTGATAACACAAAAACGCCTGCATCTTCTGACAAAAAGTATTAAAATGCTTAAAATTACCTTTCAGGATCCATATTTTGGTGTTTTTAAGGTAAAGGATACCTTATAATTAAAGCCTTTTTGAATCCACATTTTCCACTAAATAAGAACTGATATTTCAGGGACAGAAAAGGCACCGCATGGTAGGAATGACTCAGCAGCACTCCGACACTAGTCTTGTGGATTCCAAATGTTCCCTCTACTTTATTCTAGAGTATTAACCTGAAATACTCCTTTTACTTGGTTACTGCGTTGCAGTTTAGAGATGAAACTATGAGCTGCTCTGTCATCTCAAAATGGCCCTGTACATATTTATTTTTTTCAGTTTCTACTGCAGTAAGGTGTCACCCCTTCATATAGCAACAGTAACCAGAGGGGGGCGCTAACAGTCAGTTTCTACTGCAGTAAGGCGTCACCCCTTCATATAACAACAGTAACCAGAGGGGGGCGCTAACAGTCAGTTTCATGAGACAGCAGTAAATCATGACATTGTGCCGCATCTTGCTTCATTTTTTTATAGTCCTTCTTCGAGACATCCCTCTTACATTATTTTAGCTAAACTTATAATTTACCAGAAACCAGGACTAGTTGTGTTTTTTTCTCTCTAAAATATCAATTACTGTAGGCCTATAATAACTTTTAACAGGCCTTCCAAAATCAAAAGGTTTTACTTTGAGAATATATGCCTCAAATATTAATCTGTCTTTAAAATATTTGATGATTAGTTGAATCAGGTGTGTAAGTGCTGGTAAGAACAAAAGGATTGAGAAACCCTGAGATCAACATAAAACCATATAATTGAAAAGCTCCTCCAGCATCTTTACCAGACGTTTTACTGATAACGTGTAGACCTACTGATTAGTTTCCACTTAGAAAACTGCTGTCTGTCAGCAACTCAGCTCAAGTAGCAGTTCTACATTCCAGGTATTCACTCACCTAGTCTGTTCTTTAGAATTGATTGTTGTTCAGAAATACTTAGAAATGCTGACTTCATTTTTCAGTTCTCTCCATGTAGTGTTTTCTGCTCTGTCATCTCACCATGGATCCGGTACAAAATAACAACGTGACTTTCTGTTTCAGCTCAGCCGTCTCCACACCCTGATGATAAAGTGTTTTACTGGTATCTTCCACTAGATGGCAGTAAACACCTGTAACAAGACTTTACAGCAGAATCATTATGATATAAAAAGATAAACTGATCCTAGATCAGCTCTCCTATGAATACTGTCACAGGTTTACAGCAGAATCATTATGATATAAAAAGATAAACTGATCCTAGATCAGCTCTCCTATGAATACTGTCACAGGTGACTCCTCAAGATGAGGCTCTTGATTTATAAGTGATGTATTTGTTTATCTTTGTAGATATTGTCTTTATTTAAACCAAGGCAGTTTGAAATAGTATCGATGCAGTTGGAAGTGTCAGCTGCTGTAAACCTGTGTGATGGGATGTTATAGACCCCCATCTGAACAGTTTGTCACCAACTGGCCATCTGGCCCATAGAGACTATATGACTATACACTCTACACTGCACACCACATCAACAGAGAAGTAGTGGAGGGCAAACCCACGTAAACATGCTTAGGCAGATTTTTATTTGTAATATATAATTTACTCAACTTTGTATTTTGTTATTTGTCTCAAACCTACTCTGTCTATTGAATGTCTGACTACGACCTAACTTTATAATAGTTATATGTAGCCAAGACTTACCAGAGTCTGTCCGTCTGTCCTTCACATCAACACATTTATCCTACTTCTAATGTTGCAGAGAAATGTGCTCTACAGTTTCACCAGTCATTTAGTAACGGTGTAGACTACACACTTACTGTCCCTTTATATAACAGTAACCAGAGTCTGCCCGTCTGTCGTTCACATCAACACATTTATCCTACTTCTAATGTTGCAGAGAAATGTGCTCTACAGTTTCACCAGTCATTTAGTAACGGTGTAGACTGCACACTTACTGTCCCTTTATATAACAGTAACCAGAGTCTGTCCGTCTGTCGTTCACATCAACACATTTATCCTACTTCTAATGTTGTAGAGAAATGTGCTCTACAGTTTCACCAGTCATTTAGTAACGGTGAAGACTACACACTTACTGTCCCTTTCATATGAGGAATCACGTCCCTTCTGACGTCACTGGTGTATGGTAAAATAATGACGACAGAACCCTGTGAGATCTACTAACTAGTAATAATACGTCATTTCAGGAATTTATTCTCTAACTCTGTCCTTTCTTGTTCAGAAATACTTTATTATTTACTTCTCTCCATATAGTGTTTTCTGCTCTGTCGTCTCACCGTGGATCCTGTACACTTTACTTTCTGTTTCAGCTCAGCCGCCTCCCCACCATGATAATAAAGTGTTTTATTGGTATCTTCCACTAGATGGCAGTAAACACCTGCTGTAACTAGACTTCACAACTATGTGTTCGGTTTCATACAGGCAGTGTCCCAGAGGAGGAGTGCTGATCTAGGATCAGGTCCCTCCTCTCCATGTAATCTGATTCATTATGATCTAGGATCAGGTCCCTCCTCTCCATGTAATCTGATTCATTATGATCTAGGATCAGGTCCCCCTCTCCATGTAATCTGATTCATTATGATCTAGGATCAGGCCCCTCTTTCCATGTAATCTGATTCATTATGATCTAGGATCAGGTCCTCCTCTCCATGTAATCTGATTCATTATGATCTAGGATCAGGTCCCTCCTCTCCATGTAATCTGATTCATTATGATCTAGGATCAGGTCCCTCCTCTCCATGTAATCTGATTCATTATGATCTAGGATCAGGCCCCTCTCTCCATGTAATCTGATTCATTATGATCTAGGATCAGGCCCTCCTCTCCATGTAATCTGATTCATTATGATCTAGGATCAGGCCCTCCTCTCCATGTAATCTGATCCATTATGATCTAGGATCAGGTCCTCCTCTCCATGTAATCTGATTCATTATGATCTAGGATCAGGTCCTCCTCTCCATGTAATCTAATTCATTATGATCTAGGATCAGGTCCCCCTCTCCATGTAATCTGATTCATTATGATCTAGGATCAGGTCCCTCCCTCTCCATGTAATCTGATTCATTATAATCTAGGATCAGGTCCCCCCTCTCCATGTAATCTGATTCATTATGATCTAGGATCAGGTCCCTCCTCTCCATGTAATCTGATTCATTATGATCTAGGATCAGGTCCTCCTCTCCATGTAATCTGATTCATTATGATCTAGGATCAGGTCCCTCCTCTCCATGTAATCTGATTCATTATGATCTAGGATCAGGTCCCCCCCTCTCCATGTAATCTGATTCATTATGATCTAGGATCAGGTCCCTCCTCTCCATGTAATCTGATTCATTATGATCTAGGATCAGGTCCCTCCTCTCCATGTAATCTGATTCATTATGATCTAGGATCAGGTCCCCCTCTCCATGTAATCTGATTCATTATGATCTAGGATCAGGCCCCTCTTTCCATGTAATCTGATTCATTATGATCTAGGATCAGGTCCTCCTCTCCATGTAATCTGATTCATTATGATCTAGGATCAGGTCCCTCCTCTCCATGTAATCTGATTCATTATGATCTAGGATCAGGTCCCTCCTCTCCATGTAATCTGATTCATTATGATCTAGGATCAGGCCCCTCTCTCCATGTAATCTGATTCATTATGATCTAGGATCAGGCCCCTCCTCTCCATGTAATCTGATTCATTATGATCTAGGATCAGGCCCCTCCTCTCCATGTAATCTGATCCATTATGATCTAGGATCAGGTCCCTCCTCTCCATGTAATCTGATTCATTATGATCTAGGATCAGGTCCTCCTCTCCATGTAATCTAATTCATTATGATCTAGGATCAGGTCCCCCTCTCCATGTAATCTGATTCATTATGATCTAGGATCAGGTCCCTCCCTCTCCATGTAATCTGATTCATTATAATCTAGGATCAGGTCCCCCCTCTCCATGTAATCTGATTCATTATGATCTAGGATCAGGTCCCTCCTCTCCATGTAATCTGATTCATTATGATCTAGGATCAGGTCCTCCCTCTCCATGTAATCTGATTCATTATGATCTAGGATCAGGTCCCCCCCTCTCCATGTAATCTGATTCATTATGATCTAGGATCAGGTCCCTCCTCTCCATGTAATCTGATTCATTATGATCTAGGATCAGGTCCCTCCTCTCCATGTAATCTGATTCATTATGATCTAGGATCAGGCCCTCTCTCCATGTAATCTGATTCATTTATGATCTAGGATCAGGCCCCTCCTCTCCATGTAATCTGATTCATTATGATCTAGGATCAGGCCCCTCCTCTCCATGTAATCTGATTCATTATGATCTAGGATCAGGTCCCTCCTCTCCATGTAATCTGATTCATTATGATCTAGGATCAGGTCCCCCTCTCCATGTAATCTGATTCATTATGATCTAGGATCAGGCCCCTCTTTCCATGTAATCTGATTCATTATGATCTAGGATCAGGTCCTCCTCTCCATGTAATCTGATCCATTATGATCTAGGATCAGGTCCCTCCTCTCCATGTAATCTGATTCATTATGATCTAGGATCAGGTCCCCCTCTCCATGTAATCTGATTCATTATGATCTAGGATCAGGTCCCTCCTCTCCATGTAATCTGATTCATTATGATCTAGGATCAGGTCCTCCTCTCCATGTAATCTAATTCATTATGATCTAGGATCAGGGTCCCCTCTCCATGTAATCTGATTCATTATGATCTAGGATCAGGTCCTCCCTCTCCATGTAATCTGATTCATTATAATCTAGGATCAGGTCCCCCCTCTCCATGTAATCTGATTCATTATGATCTAGGATCAGGTCCCTCCTCTCCATGTAATCTGATTCATTATGATCTAGGATCAGGTCCTCCCTCTCCATGTAATCTGATTCATTATGATCTAGGATCAGGTCCCCCTCTCCATGTAATCTGATTCATTATGATCTAGGATCAGGTCCTCCTCTCCATGTAATCTGATTCATTATGATCTAGGATCAGGTCCCTCCTCTCCATGTAATCTGATTCATTATGATCTAGGATCAGGCCCCTCTCTCCATGTAATCTGATTCATTATGATCTAGGATCAGGCCCCTCCTCTCCATGTAATCTGATTCATTATGATCTAGGATCAGGCCCCTCCTCTCCATGTAATCTGATCCATTATGATCTAGGATCAGGTCCCTCCTCTCCATGTAATCTGATCCATTATGATCTAAAAGGCCAATGAGCTGCTCAGTGTTGATCTCTGTGGCTTGAACATATTCAGCCTCTGGCAGACTCTCTACATCACTCATGTCATCTTCAATGGGATCAGTCCCAGTCTCAAATTCATCATGAGGGCAATTCTCATCTAAGTTGTCTCTTAAAAGCTCTCTGTGGTTCTGGTAGATGTGTGACCGATAGGGGCTGAAACATCTATGTTTTCCCACACCCATTAAGTCCACAGGTAATTAGAACATGTGGTTCATGCTGCTGATAGAGGACAACATGTGTGAGTCGTCTGGACACAGAGAAAGTATGCTCGTTGCAAAGCGGACAATTGAATAGAGTTGGACTTCTTCAGAGAGATTGTGAAGCTTGGAATGATGGGATGGAATCATGGAGATCAGTGGTACTCAGCCACTTGCAGACATCATCAAGGACCAGTCTTCCACAGCCACACTCTAATTCAAGTTGACACTAAAGCAACAGTGAAATGTATCAGTGTTGAGGCTAACACGAAACCTCTCCCACTCTTTCCAGACAACCACCTTTCCTCCTAATGTGTATTCATGGTTGTTCCATAACGAAGCAGAGCTTGTCAGGTAAGGTGAAGATGTCTGTCTCTTATGTATCTGACTCCATATTTCTTAGTATGGGACATGGTGGGATTCTGCAGTCCCACATTGAAGTGTTGACTCAGATAATATGATGCTCCAAATGGGCATTACGTTCTTCTTCCAGGTCAACCCAAATTGGCCTATTAGAGTTGTCAATAAAGAGCCTATTAGAGTTGTCAATAAAGAGCGTATTAGAGTTGTCAATAAAGAGCCTATTAGAGTTGTTAATAAAGAGCCTGTGATAGTTGTCAATAAAGAGCATATTCGAGTTGTCAATAAAGAGCCTATTAGAGTTGTCAATAAAGAGCCTATTAGAGTTGTCAATAAAGAGCCTATTAGGGTTGTCAATAAAGAGCCTATTAGAGTTGTCAATAAAGAGCCTATTAGAGTTGTCAATAAAGAGCCTATTAGAGTGGTCAATAAAGAGCCTATTAGAGATGTCAATAAAGAGCCTATTAGAGTTGTCAATAAAGAGCCTATTAGAGTTGTCAATAAAGAGCCTGTGATAGTTGTCAATAAAGAGCCTATTAGAGTTGTCAATAAAGAGCCTATTAGAGTTGTTAATAAAGAGCCTGTGATAGTTGTCAATAAAGAGCATATTAGAGTTGTCAATAAAGAGCCTATTAGAGTTGTCAATAAAGAGCCTATTAGAGTTGTCAATAAAGAGCCTATTAGAGTTGTCAATAAAGAGCCTATTAGAGTTGTCAATAAAGAGCCTATTAGGGTTGTCGATAAAGAGCCTATTCGAGTTGTCAATAAAGAGGCTATTAGAGTTGTTAATAAAGAGCCTATCAGAGTTGTCAATAAAGAGCCTATTAGAGTTGTCAATAAAGAGCCTATTAGAGTTGTTAATAAAGAGCCTGTGATAGTTGTCAATAAAGAGCATATTAGAGTTGTCAATAAAGAGCCTATTAGAGTTGTCAATAAAGAGCCTATTAGAGTTGTCAATAAAGAGGCTATTAGAGTTGTTAATAAAGAGCCTGTGATAGTTGTCAATAAAGAGCATATTAGAGTTGTCAATAAAGAGCATATTAGAGTTGTCAATAAAGAGCATATTAGAGTTGTCAATATAGAGCCTATTAGAGTTGTCAATAAAGAGCCTATTAGAGTTGTCAATATAGAGCCTATTAGAGTTGTCAATAAAGAGCCTATTAGGGTTGTCAATAAAGAGCCTATTAGAGTTGTCAATAAAGAGCCTATTAGAGTTGTCAATAAAGAGCCTATTAGAGTTGTCAATAAAGAGCCTATTAGAGTTGTCAATAAAGAGCCTATTAGAGATGTCAATTAACAGCCTATTAGAGTTGTCAGTAAAGAGCCTATTAGGGTTGTCAATAAAGAGCCTATTAGAGTTGTCAATAAAGAGCCTATCAGAGTTGTCAATAAAGAGCCTATTAGGGTTGTCAATAAAGAGTCTATTAGAGTTGTCAATAAAGAGCCTATTAGAGTTGTCAATATAGAGCCAATTAGGGTTGTCAATAAAGAGCCTATTAGAGTTGTCAATAAAGAGCCTATTAGGGTTGTCAATAAAGAGCCTATTAGGGTTGTCTATAAAGAGTCTATTAGAGTTGTCAATAAAGAGCCTATTAGAGTTGTCAATATAGAGCCTATTAGAGTTGTCAATAAAGAGCCAATTAGGGTTGTCAATAAAGAGCCTATTAGAGTTGTCAATAAAGAGCCTATTAGGGTTGTCAATAAAGAGCCTATTAGGGTTGTCAATAAAGAGTCTATTAGAGTTGTCAATAAAGAGCCTATTAGAGTTGTCAATATAGAGCCTATTAGAGTGGTCAATAAAGAGCCTATTAGAGTGGTCAATAAAGAGCCTATTAGAGTTGTCAATATAGAGCCTATTAGAGTTGTCAATAAAGAGCCTATTAGGGTTGTCAATAAAGAGCCTATTAGAGTTGTCAATAAAGAGCCTATTAGAGTTGTCAATAAAGAGCCTATTAGAGTTGTCAATAAAGAGCCTATTAGAGGTGTCAATAAAGAGCCTATTAGAGATGTCAATTAACAGCCTATTAGAGTTGTCAGTAAAGAGCCTATTAGGGTTGTCAATAAAGAGCCTATTAGAGTTGTCAATAAAGAGCCTATCAGAGTTGTCAATAAAGAGCCTATTAGAGTTGTCAATAAAGAGCCTATTAGAGTTGTCAATAAAGAGCCTATTAGAGTTGTTAATAAAGAGCCTGTGATAGTTGTCAATAAAGAGCATATTAGAGTTGTCAATAAAGAGCCTATTAGAGTTGTCAATAAAAAGAGCCTATTAGAGTTGTCAATAAAGAGGCTATTAGAGTTGTTAATAAAGAGCCTGTGATAGTTGTCAATAAAGAGCATATTAGAGTTGTCAATAAAGAGCCTATCAGAGTTGTCAATAAAGAGCCTATTAGGGTTGTCAATAAAGAGTCTATTAGAGTTGTCAATAAAGAGCCTATTAGAGTTGTCAATATAGAGCCAATTAGGGTTGTCAATAAAGAGCCTATTAGAGTTGTCAATAAAGAGCCTATTAGGGTTGTCAATAAAGAGCCTATTAGGGTTGTCAATAAAGAGTCTATTAGAGTTGTCAATAAAGAGCCTATTAGGAGTTGTCAATATAGAGCCTATTAGAGTTGTCAATAAAGAGCCAATTAGGGTTGTCAATAAAGAGCCTATTAGAGTTGTCAATAAAGAGCCTATTAGGGTTGTCAATAAAGAGCCTATTAGGGTTGTCAATAAAGAGTCTATTAGAGTTGTCAATAAAGAGCCTATTAGAGTTGTCAATATAGAGCCTATTAGAGTGGTCAATAAAGAGCCTATTAGAGTGGTCAATAAAGAGCCTATTAGAGTTGTCAATATAGAGCCTATTAGAGTTGTCAATAAAGAGCCTATTAGGGTTGTCAATAAAGAGCCTATTAGAGTTGTCAATAAAGAGCCTATTAGAGTTGTCAATAAAGAGCCTATTAGAGTTGTCAATAAAGAGCCTATTAGAGGTGTCAATAAAGAGCCTATTAGAGATGTCAATTAACAGCCTATTAGAGTTGTCAGTAAAGAGCCTATTAGGGTTGTCAATAAAGAGCCTATTAGAGTTGTCAATAAAGAGCCTATCAGAGTTGTCAATAAAGAGCCTATTAGAGTTGTCAATAAAGAGCCTATTAGAGTTGTCAATAAAGAGCCTATTAGAGTTGTTAATAAAGAGCCTGTGATAGTTGTCAATAAAGAGCATATTAGAGTTGTCAATAAAGAGCCTATTAGAGTTGTCAATAAAGAGCCTATTAGAGTTGTCAATAAAGAGGCTATTAGAGTTGTTAATAAAGAGCCTGTGATAGTTGTCAATAAAGAGCATATTAGAGTTGTCAATAAAGAGCATATTAGAGTTGTCAATAAAGAGCATATTAGAGTTGTCAATATAGAGCCTATTAGAGTTGTCAATAAAGAGCCTATTAGAGTTGTCAATATAGAGCCTATTAGAGTTGTCAATAAAGAGCCTATTAGGGTTGTCAATAAAGAGCCTATTAGAGTTGTCAATAAAGAGCCTATTAGAGTTGTCAATAAAGAGCCTATTAGAGTTGTCAATAAAGAGCCTATTAGAGTTGTCAATAAAGAGCCTATTAGAGCTGTCAATTAACAGCCTATTAGAGTTGTCAGTAAAGAGCCTATTAGGGTTGTCAATAAAGAGCCTGTTAGAGTTGTCAATATAGAGCCAATTAGGGTTGTCAATAAAGAGCCTATTAGAGTTGTCAATAAAGAGCCTATTAGGGTTGTCAATAAAGAGCCTATTAGGGTTGTCAATAAAGAGTCTATTAGAGTTGTCAATAAAGAGCCTATTAGAGTTGTCAATATAGAGCCTATTAGAGTTGTCAATAAAGAGCCAATTAGGGTTGTCAATAAAGAGCCTATTAGAGTTGTCAATAAAGAGCCTATTAGGGTTGTCAATAAAGAGCCTATTAGGGTTGTCAATAAAGAGTCTATTAGAGTTGTCAATAAAGAGCCTATTAGAGTTGTCAATATAGAGCCTATTAGAGTGGTCAATAAAGAGCCTATTAGAGTGGTCAATAAAGAGCCTATTAGAGTTGTCAATAAAGAGCCTATTAGGGTTGTCAATAAAGATCCTATTAGAGATGTCAATTAACATCCTATTAGAGTTGTCAATAAAGAGCCTATTAGAGTTGTCAATAAAGAGCCTATTAGAGTGGTCAATAAAGAGCCTATTAGGGCAGTTATAAAGGCTTACTGATATAATTCCATGTTAGGGAGTTTTAATCCTCCCTTCTAAGTCTTTGCCTGTAAACTAGCTTGGTTCATCTTCACCCTTTTAATAGTCCAAATTAATCATTTTGTCTATAGATCATGTGCTTTGTTGTTTAATTAGTTAAAACCTACATTTCAAGAAGGGATCCAGCCTAAATCACTAGAAATTAGCATTTTGAAGCTGATATTATTTTATTCATTTTTATCCATCCAGCAGGGATTTATTACTTGTTTCAGTGCAAAAAAAGTGTCACCTTTTTGGGCCCTCACCAGTTAGCATCCCTGTTGTCATGGTCACCAGTTAGCATCCCTGTTGTCATGGTCACCAGTTAGCATCCCTGTTGTCATGGTCACCAGTTAACATCCCTGCTTATGGATTAACTTCTTAGGGAGCAGCTCCCGAGGTGACGGTTTTGGAGAGTCTGGCGTGCCCAAAGTAAAATGCCTCCCACTCAGGCCCAGAAAATAGGATATGCACATAATTTGTACTATTGGATAGGAAACACTCTGAAGTTTCTAAGAGTGTTAACCATTTGTCTGTGAGTAAAACAGAACGGATATGGCAGGCGAAAACCAGAGGAATTTCTGTCCTGGAAAAAGTGATTTTGACACATTGCCTCATTTTGAACCCCTCCCTATTGAAAATGACCATATAAGGGAGTAAGATTTCAGTACCTATTGCTTCCACTGGATGTCAACCGTCTCTAGACAGTGTTTTGATTTTGTTTTGTTGGTCTTGATGGTAATAGAAGAAGAATTAAGAAGTGGTCACCGGAAGTAAACAGAAGAGGATGCGTGTTCCCAGGCTTGCGTGCGCTGTGGTTTTTTCCTTTCCTATCGCCCAGTTTATATTCCGGTTGAAATATTATACTAAATATACATAAAAGTGTTCCTACGGATACATTATCAATGATGTTTGATTGTTCTTGGACAAGAGTATAGGTATAGGTTGAACGAGTTCTCTTCACGGTTCAATGGGCGAGTGGACGCTGTATTTTCTCATCATAACGCACCAACCAAACGGAGATTTATGGATATAATAAATTACTTTTTCTAACAAAAGAACCATGAATTGTCTTCGTTGGACACTTGGGAAGCCCTCAGCAGAAGTTCTTCAAAAGGTAATTGATTTGTTTTCGCTGTGAAATGTGTTTTGTGTGAACCGCGATGGTTTATGAATTTATGCTAATGGTAAAATAGTGGAGGTGCTACCCTCAAACAATCAAATGTAGTGCTTTCGCCGTAAAGCCCTTTTGAAATCTGACAACGCTGTGATATTGCCAAGAAGCAGAGCTTTTGATGACTATGCAACACTTGTATATTGATGAATGTTTAATAATTCAACTTTTGGATTTTGAATTTGGCGCCTTGCATTTCACCGGGTAGTGTCGGGAGTGGGGCACTAGCCCCCTCTCCTACCTTACCTGCACTAGCGCCCCACTGCTCCGTAACACAAACGTTTTAGTAAGTAGAGAAATCTTTTAAGTACATTGCACTCAACATAGTTTGCTAAATGAAGTAGATTAGTATTGTAACACACAGTTAAATAATGTTTGTCCACTAATGGTCATTTCAGAGGTCCCTAAACATAATAGTTTGAGCTAAATCTACTAAATATTTGGAGTCTGGGAAACATGTTGAAGTATATTGTTATGACTGCAGAATACTTCAAAGCTGGCTGTCCATTAACTTGCTTTTACTACCTACAATAACTTAAGTTGTAAAGTTCTGTTTGTACTTGTTACGTACGCCTCTTGGAAGAGGGAGCGCAACACAACTCAACTCCCCGTGGAGTGAACGAGGTATGGGACTGTAGGTGCGAGTAAGGATGACAAAGGCAGAGAATTTACCATTTACAGGGAATTTATTCCGTCACACGGTAATTTTGGGGAAAAGGGGCTGAACGGAACCAAAGCAGAGAAAGTAAAAGTCAAAGCCCCCTCTCCTACCTTACCTGCCTACCCACTACTTACCTAACTTAGCACCACCTGGCGTGCTAACCAGAATACAGGGGGTGGTCCGTCCAGGTCTTACCTAACTTAGCACCACCTGGTGCACTAACCACAATACAGGGGGTGGTCCGTCCAGGTCTTACCTAACTTAGCACCACCTGGTGCACTAACCACAATACAGGGGGTGGTCCGTCCAGGTCTTACCTAACTTAGCACCACCTGGTGCACTAACCACAATACAGGGGGTGGTCCGTCCAGGTCTCACCTAACTTAGCACCACCTGGTGCACTAACCAAAATACAGGGGGTGGTCCGCCCAGGTCTTACCTAGTGTGCATAGACAGTATATACTACGGGTTATGTATGCCCGCAGGCCTCTTGCCTAAGCAATCCCTAGGTGCCTTCCCCTTCCCCCCTGGGAACAAAAACAGAATTATCAATAATCACAATCACAGTCCTTTTGTCATACACATACCTTAGCAATAAGGGTTCATAGCTTCACCTGGTCAGCCTGTCATGGAAAGACGTGTTCATAATGTTTTGTCTACTCAGTGTATGACATGATCGGATGTTTATTTTTCTGAATGATTTTAGTCATTTAGCAGACGCTCTTATACAGAGTGACTTACAGGAGAAATGACGGTTAAGTGCCTTGCTTAAGGGCACACCGGCAGGTTTGTCACCAAGTCGGCTCGGGGATTCAAACCGCTCTTAACCACTAGGCTACCTGCCACCCTATGCATGCAATGGCAATGTTGTTTGACTTGTTTGTGTATCAGCGAATGTGCTTGACCTAGTCTCACTGCAACACTGCGTCCATGTTGCTTGACACAGGCGTTTTCAAAGAACCTTTAGTCAAGGTTGAGCTTCACGCCCACTCAGTCTGTCTTATCAGACTTCCTGGTCTAACTTCTGAACTTAATCCTCATACCTTATTGACCGTTGAAAAGATTCAGTGGAACTCACAGGGAGGGTTGGGGCATGTCTTTCAAACTTTCTAAATATTTTATTTTATTTGACTTTTTTTATTAACAGTAAGGCTACAATTTATACGATGCCATTCAAGTGACAGTTCAGCCATTTGAAATATTTGGATATTTGCCCCCAGAAACCAATGGACAATTAAATCGTTAAAACGTAAATATGTATTATTATTTTTTATTACTGTTTCATTAACTTCTCACTTCCCCCCAATGGACATTACCCAACAGACTTTTACCCTGCCCCCACCACCCAATGGACATTACCCAACAGACTTTTACCCTGCCCCCAACACCCAATGGACATTACCCAACATACTTTTACCCTGCCCCCACCACCCAATGGACATTACCCAACAGACTTTTACCCTGTCCCCACCACCCAATGGACATTACCCAACAGACTTTTACCCTGTCCCCACCACCCAATGGACATTACCCAACAGACTTTTACCATCTAATCTAAAACTGTCACAACATTACATCTCCATCTCAAGTGACTAATAAACTCCTCTAATCTAAAACTGTCACAACATTACATCTCCATCCCAAGTGACTAATAAACTCCTCTAATCTAAAACTGTCACAACATTACATCTCCATCCCAAGTGACTAATAAACTCCTCTCATCTAAAACTGTCACATTATTACATCTCCATCCCAAGTGACTAATAAACTCCTCTCATCTAAAACTGTCACAACATTACATCTCCATCCCAAGTGACTAATAAACTCCTCTCATCTAAAACTGTCACAACATTACATCTCCATCCTAAGTGACTAATAAACTCCTCTCATCTAAAACTGTCACAACATTACATCTCCATCCCAAGTGACTAATAAACTCCTCTCATCTAAAACTGTCACATTATTACATCTCCATCCCAAGTGACTAATAAACTCCTCTCATCTAAAACTGTCACAACATTACATCTCCATCCTAAGTGACTAATAAACTCCTCTCATCTAAAACTGTCACAACATTATATCTCCATCCTAAGTGACTAATAAACTCTCATCTAAAACTGTCACGACATTACATCTCCATCCCAAGTGACTAATAAACTCCTCTCATCTAAAACTTTCACTACTGTCTGACAAAGAACATCTGTATGAAAACCAAATTAAAGATTTAAAAACAACTGATGATGCAATATGAACATAAATTGGTGAAGGAGATAAATCATAAACCTAAATTGAGAAACCTTTGTTTGATTAAGATCAAATGAATGTATGAGAGAAAGGTTATGTCCACCCTACAGCCGGAGATCACTATGTACACAGGTAAGAACAGGGATACTGTGTCAACAGGCCGGTATTAGAATAGTAGAGGAGAGACGTTGTAACTACTGTGACCTCGAAGAGGTAGAGAATGAAATTCACCCAATACTCAATACCCAATATTGCCCTTTAAAATACGATATACAGGTGTTTCTATTCCAGGGAGCCCACTAGGTGGGAGGGCCTGGGAGAAGCCTGGCATTATTCAATATACAGGTGTTTCTATTCCAGAGAGCCCACTAGGTGGGGGGGCCTGGGAGGACCCTGGCATTATTCGATATACAGGTGTTTCTATTGCAGAGAGCCCACTAGGTGGGGGGGCCTGGGAGGACCCTGGCATTATTCGATATACAGGTGTTTCTATTCCAGAGAGCCCACTAGGTGGGGGGGCCTGGGAGGACCCTGGCATTATTCGATATACAGGTGTTTCTATTCCAGAGAGCCCACTAGGTGGGGGGGCCTGGGAGGACCCTGGCATTATACGATATACAGGTGTTTCTATTCCAGAGAACCCTGGCATTATTTGGCTGATGGAAGAGGAAAACCTGAAAGGTATTGTTGTCCATTCTATATTCACGTTTGCCAATTTGTTTGATAAGGCCTGGAATAAGAGAAAAAGGCCAACCTATAATTAAATTACATATTTAGTTCTAGGTGTATATCAAGTCCACGTACATATGGATTGTGCGTAGGCTTATACATTTGAAGTCGGAAGTTTACATACAATTAGGTTGGAGTCAGTAAAACTCATTTTTTAACCAACCAATGTTATCAAACTATAGTTTTGGCAAGTTGGTTAGGACATCTACTTTGTGAATGTCACAAGTAATTTTTCCAACAATTGTTTACAGACAAATTATTTCACTTATAATTCACTGTATCACAATTCCAGTGGGTCAGAAGTTTACATACACTAAGTTGACTGTGCCTTTAAACAGCTTGGAAAATTCCAGGAAATTATGTCATGGCTTTAGAAGCTTCTGATAGGCTGATTGACATAATTTGAGTCATTTGGAGGTGTACCTGTGGATGTATTTCAAGGCCTACCTTCAAACTCAGTTATTTGCTTGACATCATTGGAAAATCAAAAGAAATCAACCAAGACCTCAGAAAAAGAATTGTAGACCTCCACAAGTCTGGTTTATCCTTGGGAGCAATTTCCAAATGCCTGAAGGTACCACGGTCATCTGTGCAAACAATTGTACGCAAGTATAAACACCATGGGACCACGCAGCCGTCATACCGCTCAGGAAGGAGACGCGTTCTGTCTCCTAGAGATGAACGTACTTTGGTGCAAAAAGTGCAAATCAATCCCGGAACAACAGCAAAGGACGTTGTGAAGATGCTGGAGGAAACAGGTACAGAATATCTATATCCACAGTAAAACGAGTCCTATATCAACATAACCTAAAAGGAAGATCATCAAGGAAGAAGCCACTGCTCCCAAACCGCCATAAATAAATCAGACTACAGTTTGCATCTGCACATGGGGACAAAGATCGTACTTTTTGGAGAAATGTCCTCTGGTCTGATGAAACAAAAATAGAACTGTTTGGCCATAATTACCATCGTGATGTTAGGAGGAAAAAGGGGGAGGCTTGCAAGCCAAAGAACACCATCTAAACCGTGAAGCACGGGGGTGACAGCATCATGTTGTGGGGGTGCTTTGCTACAGGAGGTACTGGTGCACTTCACAAAATAGATGGCATCATGAGAAAACGAGCTCCCTCCCTCAGGAGTGGTGCGCCAGAGAGCTGTTAGTCCCGCTACTGGGCCCAGGAAGCGTGGCCGGAGCCACCCCAGGCAGAGCCCATCTGCTGCCAGTCCTGGACACAGGCAGGAGTCGGACTGCTGGGACCACCTTGAACAGAGTGCGCATGCCCTGTGTCAGGAGGTTGATAGTTTTGATGGTGACTACAGCTGTTCCCTGTTGTCCAGTGATAGGCTGTTCCTGGGGGACGATGTTGGCACTGTTCACCACCGTGAGCGGGGCTACCGGGCTGACAGGCTATCAGAAGGGGCTTCATCGCCCCCAGCGGCTTGAGAGGTTATGAGGAACCTACTCATTCGGGTAGCCACTGCACTGGACATCCAACTGGTGGACAGTGATGACTCTCCATCTGTCCCCATCTTTGAGTACCGCAAGGCCTTGCAGGAGAGCTGGGCCTCTGCCAGGGGGCGCTCACGACTCACAGCAGAGACTGGACCATTGAGTTATGTTGTGGGCACAGAGTCACTCGACCTCCAGGGGTACACAACCATGGACACCATGATGGCTGCCATGGTCCTCACAGACCGGGAGATTATAGGGCGGAATCTGTGACTGAAGCCGGGACCCCCAGAGTCTTTGATGTGGACTTGAATGCCACATATGGGTCCCTCTGCTCTCCTGGCTGCCTTACAAACGCGGCCATGCTTCTGCAGGCCTGCCTGCAGACTCTGTTGCCCCGGCTGCAGGAGGGCACAGAGGAGCTCCTCTGGGAAGTGAGGAGCTCCTCTGTGTCTCGCCTGCTTTCCCTGCTCCAGAGGGATGTGGCCCGTGCCAACAGATGTGCCATGGCGCAGATGGTTACCTCCCGGTGCCGTCTCTGACTGGCCCAATCCCAGCTGCTCTCCAGAGCACATTTGCCACTCCCTCCATCACCCCAGGGCTGATGTTTGACCCAGGGGTTGATGACATTCTGGAGCAGACCGATAAGGTTTGTAGGGATCGGGAGACCCTGAGACGGTTCATGCCACCTCCTCAGGCCCCGGGTCCAAAGCAGACTGACCGTTGCCACCCACCTGCACCCGAACAACGGTGGGGTCCATCTCCTGCCCCATCGCCTCGTGCTGAGGGTTGACAGCAGGGAGGGGCACAGTGGGGAGGGGCACAGCGTGCAGTGGAGCAACAACCTGTTAACCGTCACCGTCATAGGGACGTGCCTGGGGGACCCAGGCCCTCGGGGCGCAAGAGGAGGGCCCTGGCAGGACCCCTGACACACCCTTTCCTGGCCTCGGCCGCTTCTCCCGGTCTCAAAGGGCAAAGTGGGAGGAGGGTGTGTCCACAATGCTCCAAATCCGGTGCCAGCCCCCGTCAAGACATCAGGACGGCTAGGTGGGTTCTACTCCACCTATTTTGTGTTCTCAAAAAGAGAATGAGGGTTACGACCGATTTTTGACCTACGCAACCTCAATGGGTACTTGAAGGTACTGAGGTTCCACATGCTGTCCCAAGCCCGCGTGTTGCAAGCCATGTCCAGGGACCAGTGGTTTGTGACGCTGGACCTGAGGGATGTATACTTCCATGTTCCTATTCACCCAGCTCATTGGCAGTACCTCCGATTCGCTTTCGAAGGGACAGCTTACAAATTCATGGTTCTTCCCTTCGGCCTTTCCTTGGCACCCTGCACTTTCACAAAGTGCATGGACACTGTCCTGGCACCTCTCACATCCTGAGGATTGTTGATTCTCAATTACCTGGACGATTGGCTGATTTTAGGGTCTCCCCGACCAGGACCCAGGTCCTTTCAGACAGAGACATGTTCCCGACCCACATCGGCTGCTGGGCATTACCGTAAATGACAATAAGAGTCATCTGACGCCCACCCAGAGGGTGGCCTTCATTGGCATGGATATGGACTCAGTCCTCATTAGAGCACACCTGCCCACCAGAAGGGTTCGGGCTAGGGCCTCCACCTCCATAAAGGGGAGCCTGAGGTCTTCCTCACACGGTGGATCGCTTGCCGGACCGGGGTTGTCTCCCTCCTCCGTGTCCGACTCGGGCCCAGTGGACCCCTCTCGTGGCGGGGGTTGGGTTGCACAGGACACTGTCTTTTTTCCTTTTCTTCCTACCTCCCGTGCTCGCCTACCCAGGTCCCTCCTCCACAGTGCCTGGAAGAGAGGGCAGTCTCGACCGAGGACAAGAGACAGGTTAGGAACAGCTCCCATGCGCATCTGGCACTCCCCCTTTGGGGTGGTTATCCTCACGGGCACCGTTGGGTACCTCTTCGTGTCCCCGTGTACACAGGACACTGTCACCTCCTCGTCCCCTGGTTCCTCCTTCCCCTCTCGTGTGAGCCACTGCGGGTGAGCCAGGGTCACCATGCTGCCGGAATCCAGCAGAGCGCTGGTGGCGATGCCATCGATTCATGCAGGAACCATCGGAGGGGCCGTCTCGGTGTGCGCCCAACAGGAGGTGACGTAACTCGCCATCCGGTTTACCTCAGAGCTGGGGGATGGGGTGGGCATGGCCTCCTCCCAGGCCGGGACAGCTCCACGCGTGGTGCCCCGGCTCACCTCACTCATAGCAGCGTCTCTGATCTGGGACCAGCAGCCACCGACGTCATCGGTTTGGGTCCACCTCCCGCTTCACCGTCTCGGCTGGTTCCGTCCGGGCCCCCTTCAGCCCCTCGCCTCGCTCTGTGTTGTTAGTCCCCTTTGCCGCGCCTCCTCTCTCCGCTCGGGCCACTCTCAGCAGGTCCTGGGTGTTCTGGTGAATTTCCATTGCGGTCAGAAATTGCTCAAGGCTCTGGGGGTTCTGCAGGCTCACCATCTTCTTCATCTCGTATGGCAGGGCCCGAAGGTATTTATCCAGGACGAGCTTGTCGAGCATCGGGAGGGACGGTACTTCCGTCAGTAGCCAGCCCTTGGTCAGGCGCACCAGGTCGCTCATCTGAGCACGGGGGGAACGGGCGGGGACCTGTTGTGCACGGCGTGCAAGATTAAAGCCATAACGGCTCAGTATCTCCCGTTTAAGTCCCTCATAATTCGTGGCCTGGTCACTGTTCAAATCAAAGTAGGCCTCTGGTCCGTCCTCTCGAAGGTGCACAAATATGACTCCACGTCATCTTCCTCCTTTAACGGAACCAGGAACTGATTCGGGACAGATACCTGAGCCCTCCCAACCTTCAACTGGGCTACCTCCGCTACCAGTCTGCGGTTTTGTTGGTGCTGCTCGTCCAGTGCTTACTCCTGGAGAGCCTGTTGCTTCTGCTGGCTGAGGATGAACTGAGCCACCAGCTCCTCCATGGTAATCTCCATACGCTCAACCCCACGGCACCTAAAGCTATTGAGATGCCCACATTCTCCACCAAATGTGGTAAACCGTGGGGTTTTGGGTTGAGCGTGCAGAGATTGACACAGAGACAGGGAGGTTTGTAGTGAGCAAAAACAACTTTACTAAGACAGAAAAAAAACATAACAAAGAAAATCACTTAGGTTTGGCTCGGTCCTTCTTCTCTACTGTGGCTTGGTGTCGGTCTCTCCCCGGTCTCTCCCCGTTCTCTCCCACGGTGTGCAACCGTGCTCCCTTTATTTGGCCTCCACGGCTGGTTGACACTTTCTTCCAGTTACCTCCACTTAGAGCTGTCCGTGTCGGGGTGCCCAGCTCCCGTATTCCCAGCAGAGGGAGCCAACGTCGACTCACGTACCTCCCCTCTATTACCATCCCCCGTTTGTAAGTGTTTATTCAGAGAGCTCTGAAAATCCTACAATGCTCATAGCTTTTATACTTCACATTTGGTTATACAACACATTTTATAAATGCCCCTCCCCTTCTCTAGCTCTGTCACACTACTTTGATAGCTCCTTTTATCTAACAGGTGCATCATTTTTCTTGATGTCTGCAGTTAAAAACTTCAGCTTAATACAGGAAACCTCTGTGGTTTCGCAACACCTGACTTACTTCTCTTCTCAGAACTCAGTCTCGCCTTCAGAGAAATAGATCAACTTGTTTTCTTCAAACCCACACAGACATGTTCCATCCCAACAGACACATTCTTTGATGCATTCAATATTTCTCTAACCTACTAACCTAGTTCAACAGTAGGTTACGTTCTCTAACCTATTGTTATACACACTTACAAATGCTAAATGTTCTCTTCTGTTATTCTATTATTCATAATTAACTCAATGCATTAATACTATTTACAACTTTTCTCCAACACACACACGTAATCATCACTTTGAGGTGGAGCTGCATGCGACCCGATTGTAATGCCTGTGGTAGATTTGAGTTGACTTTGGATATCCCTATGGGGCTAGTTAGGAACCAAATGTATAAAATGCATATACATATACTGAAAGCATTTAATGAAAACGAAAAGGTGTGAGACATTAAACTATTGTCTCATTTACATGGTGTAATTTATTGACGGTCCCTCACTAGCCCTGGAGATAGGCTATTCAATGTCAAAGTCAGGTCTCACACCAACAGGCTGAAGCTAACTGTCTAAATGATTTGCAGAACAACGTACACACATGAGACTAGCATTTCTTAATGAACGTTATTGAACATGAACAAATTTAGCAACTCCAGATCCTCCACTGAATTACAAGCAACATACAAGCTGCTGATGAGCGCCTTTGGAACATCTACATTAAAACAAATATATAAATCAATTTAATACACACCATCACAATAAATCCATTATTTATTTTAGGCAGATCTAAATAAACATGTAATATAGAAGAACAGAATATGAGTCGCCTACTGAATGTTATCTGGCTATGCTCCATGTCATAGGATGTAGGCTTGTTCATTTAGCAGACTAGATACTGTATGTTATCTGGCTATGCTCCATGTCATAGGATGTAGGCTTGTTCATTTAGCAGACTAGATACTGTATGTTATCTGGCTATGCTCCATGTCATAGGATGTAGGCTTGTTCATTTACCTGACTAGATACTGTATGTTATCTGGCTATGATACATGCCTTAGGATGTAGGCTTGTTCATTTAGTAGACTAGATACTGTATGTTATCTGGCTATGATCCATGTCATAGGATGTAGGCTTGTTCATTTAGTAGACTAGATACTGTATGTTATCTGGCTATGATCCATGTCATAGGATGTAGGCTTGTTCATTTCCCTGACTAGATACTGTATGTTATCTGGCTATGATCCATGCCTTAGGATGTAGGCTTGTTCATTTAGTAGACTAGATACTGTATGTTATCTGGCTATGCTCCATGCCATAGGATGTAGGCTTGTTAATTTAACAGACAAGATATGCCTATGCATATAAGTAATGTGGCATTATTTTATATTATATGATTGTATAGTAAGAAGAATATAACTTAATTTAGCTGAATTAAATTAAAATGATATTTTTCTCATTCCGGAGTGAGTGTTCATGTGAAGTGTCCATGTTGAGCATAAATGTTATTTGGCAACTTTAGTTGTGATTGATACAAACCTTAGTAAATCCAATTCTAACGTGTAGTGTCACCAGGACATCTACTGAGGCATTTCAACAGTGGCACAGCAACAGTTAGCCAGGGAGACACTTAAACACATCCCCTACATTCATCTAGAAATATAACAGACTTTATTCAATTTCTTTTTACTTTATTCAAAAAATTCAATGTAGAGTATATTTTGCCACTTTATTCTCAAAATATTGCCACTTTATTCTCACAGTATTGCCACAGAGACAGCAACAGAAGAATAGGATATGATGGAGAGAGACACCAGTCAAGGTCACAGAGACAGCAACAGTAGAATAGGATATGATGGAGAGAGACACCAGACAAGACACAGAGACAGCAACTGTAGAATAGGATATGATGGAGAGAGACACCAGTCAAGGTCACAGAGACAGCAACAGAAGAATAGGATATGATGGAGAGAGACAGTTTGGCTCATTGGTCAGGTCAGAATCTATGTTTGAAGTTCTTGAGTGTTTTTTGGCAATACACTGGTGTTGAATTCATGGATTTAGCTGTTGAAATTCCTTCTCAGAGCCCCCTACTGGCTACGGGCTAAGACACCAATGTCTTCAAATACTAGGGGAGAGAGGAGCTGCTACCCCTGGGGAGAGAGGAGCTGCTACCCCTGGGGAGAGAGGAGCTGCTACCCCTGGGGAGAGAAGAGCTGCTACCCCTGGGGATAGAGGAGCTGCTACCCCTGGGGAGAGGAGCTGCTACCCCTAGGGGGGAGGAGCTTCTACCCCTGGGGGAGAGAGGAGCTGCTACCCCTAGGGGGGGAGGAGCTGCTACCCCTGGGGGAGAGGAGCTGCTACCCCTAGGGGAGAGAGGAGCTGCTGCCCCTAGGGGGGAGGAGCTGCTACCCCTGGGGGAGAGGAGCTGCTACCCCTGGGGAGAGAGGAGCTGCTACCCCTGGGGGAGAGAGGAGCTGCTACCCCTGGGGAGAGAGGAGCTGCTACCCCTGGGGAGAGAGGAGCTGCTACCCCTGGGGAGAGACTGTGACCCTGCTCGGGAAGAGCTTAACTTCTTACAGATCGGTGGGGTGCTAGCGGCCCACCTTGACAACATCCGGTGAAATTGCAGAGCGCCAAATTCAAAATACAAAAGTCATAATATTAAACATTCATGAAAATACAAGTGTTATACACCATTCTTTAGCTTATAATCTTGGTAATCGAACCACGTTGTCCGATTACAATAGGCTTTACGGCAAAAGCATAGCATTTGATTGTCTGAGGACAGCGCCCTGCATACTTCCAGCATTAGCATAATTTCATAACCAGCACGTGGCACAAAACTCAAAAATAGCAATAAAATAAATCGCTTACCTTTGAAGATCTTACTCTTTTGACAATCAAAAAGGGTACACAATAAATGGTAATTTTGTTCGATAAAGTCCCTCTTTATATGTTTGGTTGGTGCGTTTTGTTTAGTAATCCACCTGTTCAAAGCCTTTCAAACATGCAGAAAAATACATCCCAAAAGAACCGATAAAGTTTGTCCGAAACAAGTCAAACGATGTTTCTAATTAATCCTCAGGTTAATCTAAATAAACTATAACATTTAAACCGGAGAACAGCCTGTTCAATAGAAAAGGAAAATAACAAAGAGCGCGCACACAGTCACGCGCGCAAAACAGTAGTGCCCGTTTGGATATAAACGTTCCAAAACTTCCTATTCTTGGTCGTTTTCCAAAATACAAGCCTGAAACCATGTCTAATGACTGTTGACATCTAGTGGAAGCCATAGGAACTGCAATCTGGGAGCTAAATCCCAATACAGCCAATAGCAAGTCAATGGAAAATCTGTCACATCAAAAAATCTTTTTTCTGGATGGATTTTGCTCGGGTTTTCACCTGTCATATCAGTTCTGTTATACTCACAGACATTGTTTTAACACTTTTAGAAACTTCAGAGTGTTTTCTATTCAAATATACCAATTATTTTTTGGGCACGCCAGACTCTCCGAACCTCTGGACACTGCCCCCTAGCCCAAAGAAGTTAATGCTTGGTGATTGTTGGGGAAGGTTTGGCAGGAGCTTCAGTGATGAAGACTGCTGAACTTGCTGATGTTTCACAATATGCCATGGCCGTCTCAGTTACCAGGTCTCAACACAGTTGAACACCACCATCAACAAAACATCAAATGATGGAATGTCTTGTGGAAGAATGGTGTCACATCCCTCCAATAGAGTTCCAGACAGTTGTAGAATGTATGCCAAGGCACATTGTAAGAGCTGTAAAGAGAGAGGGAGTGGGAGAGAGAACAGTCACAACCTGATATGGAAATGAGCAGAACAAACGAAAGTAACTTTCAATGACCGAATGATCATTCTAGACTCTGTTTCTATTGAGAGATAAAAGGTAAGACGACGATTGTTATGTGTATTCATATAGTTGATGATATTGTTATGTGTATTCATATAGTTGATGATATTGTTGTGTGTATTCATATAGTTGATGATATTGTTATGTGTATTCATATAGTTGATGATATTGTTATGTGTATTCATATAGTTGATGATATTGTAATGTGTATTCATATAGTTGATGATATTGTCATGTGTATTCATATAGTTGATGATATTGTTATGTGTATTCATATAGTTGATGATATTGTTATGTGTATTCATATAGTTGATGATATTGTAATGTGTATTCATATAGTTGATGATATTGTAATGTGTATTCATATAGTTGATGATATTGTTATGTGTATTCATATAGTTGATGATATTGTAATGTGTATTCATATAGTTGATGATATTGTAATGTGTATTCATATAGTTGATGATATTGTCATGTGTATTCATATAGTTGATGATATTGTTATGTGTATTCATATAGTTGATGATATTGTTATGTGTATTCATATAGTTGATGATATTGTAATGTGTATTCATATAGTTGATGATATTGTCATGTGTATTCATATAGTTGATGATATTGTTATGTGTATTCATATAGTTGATGATATTGTAATGTGTATTCATATAGTTGATGAAATTGTAATGTGTATTCATATAGTTGATGATTGTAACGCCCAGGCCCGAGATTACAGGCTGGAGCGTTTTGGTTTTGTCTTGGTGTAGGGTTTGTTTGTTCTAGGTGTCGTAGTTCTATGTTGGGTAATGGTTCCCAATTAGAGGCAGCTGTGTGTCGTTGTCTCTAATTGGGAACCATATTTAAGTAGGTAGGTTTCACTCTGGGTTCGTGGGTTATTGTATGTTCATAGCTGGTTTTGTATTGTCAGTTGTGTTCGTCGTTACGTTCTCCGTTTATTGTTTTGTTCCGTCCTCGTTCCGTTTATTCATTAAATATGTATTCTGGCTACATCGCTGCGTCTTGGTCTGTTCCTCAGAAGAGAAACGTGACAATGATATTGTTATGTGTATTAATATAGTTGATGATATTGTTATGTGTATTCATATAGTTGATGATATTGTAATGTGTATTCATATAGTTGATGATATTGTTATGTGTATTCATATAGTTGATGATATTGTAATGTGTATTCATATAGTTGATGATATTGTAATGTGTATTCATATAGTTGATGATATTGTAATGTGTGTTCATATAGTTGATGATATTGTTATGTGTATTCATATAGTTGATGATATTGTTATGTGTATTCATATAGTTGATGATATTGTTATGTGTATTCATATAGTTGATGATATTGTTATGTGTATTCATATAGTTGATGATATTGTTATGTGTATTCATATAGTTGATGATATTGTTGTGTGTATTCATATAGTTGATGATATTGTAATGTGTATTCATATAGTTGATGATATTGTAGTGTGTATTCATATAGTTGATGATATTCTTATGTGTGTTCATATAGTTGATGATATTGTAATGTGTATTCATATAGTTGATGATATTGTTATGTGTATTCATATAGTTGATGATATTGTAATGTGTATTCATATAGTTGATGATATTGTCATGTGTATTCATATAGTTGATGATATTGTTATGTGTATTCATATAGTTGATGATATTGTTATGTGTATTCATATAGTTGATGAAATTGTAATGTGTATTCATATAGTTGATGATTGTAACGCCCAGGCCCGAGATTACAGGCTGGAGCGTTTTGGTTTTGTCTTGGTGTAGGGTTTGTTTGTTCTAGGTGTCGTAGTTCTATGTTGGGTAATGGTTCCCAATTAGAGGCAGCTGTGTGTCGTTGTCTCTAATTGGGAACCATATTTAAGTAGGTAGGTTTCACTCTGGGTTCGTGGGTTATTGTATGTTCATAGCTGGTTTTGTATTGTCAGTTGTGTTCGTCGTTACGTTCTCCGTTTATTGTTTTGTTCCGTCTCGTTCCCGTTTATTCATTAAATATGTATTCTGGCTACATCGCTGCGTCTTGGTCTGTTCCCTCAGAAGAGAAACGTGACAATGATATTGTTATGTGTATTAATATAGTTGATGATATTGTTATGTGTATTCATATAGTTGATGATATTGTAATGTGTATTCATATAGTTGATGATATTGTTATGTGTATTCATATAGTTGATGATATTGTTATGTGTATTCATATAGTTGATGATATTGTAATGTGTATTCATATAGTTGATGATATTGTTATGTGTGTTCATATAGTTGATGATATTGTTATGTGTATTCATATAGTTGATGATATTGTTATGTGTATTCATATAGTTGATGATATTGTTATGTGTATTCATATAGTTGATGATATTGTGATGTGTATTCATATAGTTGATGATATTGTGATGTGTATTCATATAGTTGATGATATTGTAATGTGTATTCATATAGTTGATGATATTGTAGTGTGTATTCATATAGTTGATGATATTGTTATGTGTATTCATATAGTTGATGATATTGTTGGTGGACAGTGTTATAATAGGCCTAATCTCCTTAAAATGTTTCAATATAAATTTGATGGGGGGGGGCAGTGAATTTGTTCTATCTAGAATCTAAAAGGGTTGTTTGGCTGTCCCCATAGGATAACCCTTTGTAGAACCCTTTTTGGTACCAGGTAGAACCCTTTTGGGTTCCATACAGAACCCTTTCCACAGAGGGTTCTACATGGAAGCCAGAAGAGTTCTACCTGGAACCCAAAAGCGTTCTCCTATGGGTACAGCCGGAGGACCCATTTGGAGTGTATACTTGATCATAGGTCTATAGACTTTTCTTCTCAAAATAGGCTTAAACCACAACAGGCAACAAACAAACATTTTCTCTTTCTAATCTACTGTTAACTCTTAATTGACTTAAATTAACTTAAAGTTAATGCTTTTCACTCAGGAAGGTATGTTGTGTGAAAGAGAGACATAAATATTGTAGAAAGCAACTTACACTTCCTCAACAGGTTGTGTGTATTCATTAGTGCCAACCGTAGCAAAACGTTTGGCAACAGAAACTGTTTAGTCACGTTGTACAGAGTTTGGAGTAAACTGTTTATGCCACATTTTAAAACTGTTGGCTGCGATGTAAACTAATGAATACAATCCAGTTTGTAACCTACAACTCGGCATGTTGATGCCTGCCTGATGCTGAAACCTGAACGTAGCCTGGGGGGTATATCATGATGCAAGCTAGATATACTGGTTTTCTAAAGTTAGACAGCTTCAGTTAGCTTCACATTCCAGCTCAGGCCTCACCCATCAGAATATACAGAGCGCTAGTCATCAGGAAGGTGCTCTCTCAGCAGAACGGAACATATCTCAATGACTTGACATGTTCTGGTTGTGAATTCAGGCTACAAGGTGAGACTCCTGCCAGGGATTATTGTAAAGTGTGTAGATAAATTAAATGTATGGTGTAGTGTTAGTATAGTGAATGAGAGTAAAACACTCCTAACAGTCTACTACTACTGAGACAGGTTGGTGTCAGTTTAATCATACAACATGGAGCTGACTGGATGTGGTCAAGTCAAATTCAATATATCAATATTCATATATTAAATCAAATCAAATCAAATTGTATTGGTCACATACACATGGTTAGCAGATGTGAGTGTAGCGAAATGCTTGTGCTTCTAGTTCCGGAGGGTATTATGGTGTTTAATGCTGAGCTGTAGTCGATGAACAGCATTATTACATAGGTATTCTTCTTGTCCAGATGGCTTTGATGCACCTGTACTGACCTCACCTTCTGGATGATAACGGGTGAACAGGCAGTGGCTCGGGTGGTTGTTGTCCTTGATGATCTTTTTGGCCTTCCTGTGACATCGGGTGGTGTAGGCGTCCTGGAGGGCAGGTAGTTTACCCCCGGTGATGCGTTGTGCAGTCCTCACTACCCTCTAGAGAGCCTTACTGTTGTGGGCGGAGCAGTTGCCGTACCAGGCGGTGATACAGCCCGACAGGATGCTCTCGATTGTGCATCTGTAAAGGTTTGTGAGTGTTTTTGGTGACAAGCCGGATTTCTTCAGCCTCCTGAGGTTGAAGAGGCGCTGTTGCACCTTCTTCACCACGCTGTCTGTGTGGGTGGACCATTTCAGTTTGTCCGTGATGTGTACGCCGAGGAACTTAAAACCTTCCACCTTCTCCTCTACAGTCCAGTCGATGTGGATAGGGGGCTGCTCCCTCTGCTGTTTCCTGAAGTCCACGATCATCTCCTTTGTTTTGTAGAAGTTGAGTGTGAGGTTATTTTCCTGACCCCACACTCCGAGGGCCCTCACCTCCTCCCTGTAGGCCGTCTCGTCGTTGTTGGTAATCAAGCCTACCACTGTAGTGTCGTCTGCAAACTTGATGATTGAGTTGGAGGCGTGCATGGCCACCCTTGTGGGGCCCCAGTGTTGAGGATCAGCGGGGTGGAGATGTTGTTTCCTACCCTCACCACCTGGGGCCGGCCCATCAGAAAGTCCAGGATCCAGTTGCACAGGGCTGGGCTGGCATGGGGTCTCGAGCTTAATGACAAGCTTGGAGGGTACTATGGTGTTAAATGCTGAGCTGTAGTCGATGAACAGCATTCTTACATAGGTATTCTTCTTGTCCAGATGGGTTAGGGCAGTATGCAGTGTGATTGTGATCGCGTCGTCTTTGGACCTATTGGGACGGTAAGCAAATTGGAGTGGGTCCAGGGTGTCTGGCAGGATGGAGGTGATATGATTCTTGACTAGTGTCTCAAAGCACTACGGGGTGATAGTTGTTTAGTTTGTCTGGGAGCAGGACGTCGTGGTCCGCGACGGGGCTGGTTTTCTATTTGTAGTCCGTGATTGACTGTAGACCCTGCCACATTCCTCTCGTGTCTGAGCCGTTGAATTGTGACTCTACTTTGTCTCTATATTGACACTTAGCTTGTTTGAATGCCTTGCGGAAGGAATAGCTACACTGTTTGTATTCAGTCATGTTTCCGGTCGCCTTACCCTGGTTAAAAGCAGTGGTTCGCGCTTTCAGTTTTGCGCGAATGCTGCCATCAATCCACGGTTTCTGGTTGGGGAAAGTTTTAATATTTTCTATGGGTACAACATCACAAACGCACTTGCTAATAAACTCACTCACAGAATCAGCGTACACATCAATGTTGTTGTCCGATGCTATCCGGAACATATCCCAGTCCACATGCTCGGGAAGAAACTATTCAGATGGGGTCAATCACAGAGGTTTACAGCAGCTGACAGTTGCAACTTCATTGCTACTAACTCAAACTGTCTTAACGACATCATCTCTGTACAGATGTAGGATCTTAATTTGATCACCCTGTTGCAGGATATCTAAATCGTGTAGTGTATTTGATGTTTTAAAAGGCTTCTGAAGTTTGTCATTTCCACTTTTCCGCTTTAAAATTTTAATTATAATCCACATAATTTTCCTGCTGTAGCAAACTGACTCAAATTAAGATCCTACATCTGTAGCAAAATACCTGTCTTTCATGCATTCTCCTTTGACTATTGTTATTCTTTTATTTACTGTTGTTTAGGCTGGTTGAATGAGTTGTCTATGAAAGCTACTTCATCTGCAAGAAAACAGGCGGCTGCACCGGTGACTGTAAGTGATGTGATTTCCTTATATGAAATTAAAAGTATGTTTGTAGCCTACGCAGTTACAAAATGGCTGTAGAAACTGTGGCACATATTTCTCTGTAACAGTAGAAGTCGGATAAATGTGTTGATACGTAGGAAAGATGGGCAAACTCTCGTTGGTCTTGGCTTTCTACAAACTATTACAAGGTTAGGTCGAGTAGGTTTGAGCTATGATCACTTATCATGCTGACAAACCTGATAGTCTCTGTGAACTGATCTGAACAGGTTTAGGCTGGTCATCTATGATATGTAGGCTATAGCTGAGGTATAGACCTCGATCTGCATATCACTAACAACCTGCTGTTATACATTATAACCTAGCCTACTTTACATAATATAACATCTACATATCACTAACAAACCCACTACTATACATTATAACCTAGTCTACTTTACATAATATAACATCTACATATCACTAACAACCCACTACTATACATTATAACCTAGTCTACTTTACATAATATAACATCTACAGATCACTAACAACCCACTACTATACATTATAACCTAGTCTACTTTACATAATATAACATCTACATATCACTATACATTATAACCTAGTCTACTTTACATAATATAACATCTACATATCACTAACAACCCACTACTATACATTATAACCTAGTCTACTTTACATAATATAACATCTACATATCACTAACAACCCACTATTATACATTATAACCTAGCCTACTTTACATTATATAAAATCTCTTACTTGTTCCAAATAAACTTTGAATGGATCGATGATTTTCCCCTCAGATCAATCATGTCCGTTTTAGCCCTTCTGTCTACATTCTCAGATACGTTTAGAAAATAACAGATTGAAAGACAATAAACAGCCTACTGTTAATGAATACAAATAAGTGTGAGACATGACCTTGTGTTGCTGCACTGTCTAGAACTACCTTAACAAACAGTGACTTATTATTATTATTGACAGTTGCCAAGGAGATTAAATGTCACAGCTATGTGTTCATGTGATTGCATTAAATCATCCAACTTTTTCTATGCTTGTTAGTAAATGTTTTATAAGAGATGACTTTCAAGAATTACTTTCAAGAACTATTGTGTTAACCACAACCAACATGTTGGATCTCTGTTTAGGGTCAGTTCTGCCTCTAAAATGAGTCTCTCTGGGGAGAGAGAGGAGGGAGGCCCTGCCTCTAAAATGAGTCTCTCTGGGGAGAGAGAGGAGGGTGGCCCTGCCTCTAAAATGAGTCTCTCTGGGGAGAGAGAGGAGGGGGGCCCTGCCTCTAAAATGAGTCTCTCTGGGGAGAGAGAGGAGGGGGGCCCTGTCTCTAAAATGAGTCTCTCTGGGGAGAGAGAGGAGGGGGGCCCTGTCTCTAAAATGAGTCTCTCCGGGGAGAGAGAGGAGGGGGGCCCTGCCTCTAAAATGAGTCTCTCTGGGGAGAGAGAGGAGGGGGGCCCTGCCTCTAAAATGAGTCTCTCTGGGGAACATGACACCAAAACTAAGAGGTGAGTTGACAATATTGTTTAAGAATATATTCCAAAACACTATATAGAAAAAAAAATCACATTTGTGTTTTTTTATCAGAAATTATTGCTTATGGGTACCTTCAATATAACTATTGTAGATTTTATATGTAATTTAAACCATTGTTTAGCTGGAATGGAATGTTGGTATCCTGTATATTTGACTGTGATATGTGGTTGTCCCACCTAGATATCTATATATCCACCTAGATATCTATATATCCATTGTTTAGCAGGAATGGATTGTTGGTATCATGTATATTTGACTGTGATATGCGGTTGTCTCACCTAGCTACCTTAAAATGAATGCATTTACAGATGCCATATCTTCATTTGACCCAGTTTCTCACAGCAGGAAAATAATCCTGCAGCAACAGCAAAAGTCCATTTATATGTGGAATATAATTAAGGGATATATATATATATTTTTTTTGGTTGATACATTTTTCATCCAGGCAAATCAAGTCTGACAATTTTAAGTGGAATTCACCCACTTTAGACTGATTATCACTTCAGCAAGCAAGGTACTTGGAGTCAAACAGACAGGCTTGGATGATATCTTTAAGGTCAGGGCCCTCCCCAAGGTACTTGGAGTCAAACAGACAGGCTTGGATGAGATCTTTAAGGTCAGGGCCCTCCCCAAGGTACTTGGAGTCAAACAGACAGGCTTGGATGAGATCTTTAAGGTCAGGGCCCTCCCCAAGGTACTTGGAGTCAAACACACAGGCCTGGAAGAGATCTTTAAGGTCAGCGACCTCCCAAGGAACTTGGAGTCAAACAGACAGGCCTGGATGAGATCTTTAAGGTCAGGGACCTCCCAAGGTACTTGGAGTCAAACAGACAGGCCTGGATAAAATCTTTAAGGTCAGGGCCCTCCCAAGGTGCTTGGAGTCAAACAGACAGGCTTGGATGAGATCTTTAAGGTCAGGGCCCTCCCCAAGGTACTTGGAGTCAAACAGACATGCCTGGATGAGATCTTTAAGGTCAGGGCCCTCCCCAAGGAACTTGGAGTCAAACAGACAGGCCTGGATGAGATCTTTAAGGTCAGGGACCTCCCAAGGTACTTGGAGTCAAACAGACAGGCCTGGATAAAATCTTTAAGGTCAGGGCCCTCCCAAGGTGCTTGGAGTCAAACAGACAGGCTTGGATGAGATCTTTAAGGTCAGGGCCCTCCCCAAGGTACTTGGAGTCAAACAGACATGCCTGGATGAGATCTTTAAGGCCAGGGCCCTCAGCAAGGTATTTGGAGTCAAACAGACATGCCTGGATGAGATCTTTAAGGTCAGGGCCTTCAGCAAGGTACTTGGAGTCAAACAGACAGGCTTGGATGAGATCTTTAAGGTCAGGGCCCTCCCCAAGGTACTTGGAGTCAAACAGACAGGCCTGGATGAGATATTTAAGGTCAGGGCCCTCCCCAAGGTACTTGGGAGTCAAACAGACAGGCCTGGATGAGATCTTTAAGGTCAGGGCCCTCCCCAAGGTACTTGGAGTAAAACAGACAGGCCTGGATGAGATCTTTAAGGTCAGGGCCCTCCCCAAGGTACTTGGAGTAAAACAGACAGGCCTGGATGAGATCTTTAAGATCAGGGCCCTCAGCAAAGATCACAACATAATTTTAGACCCAAGCCACTCCCTGTACCTGGACTTTGAACTACTCCCCTCTGGGTGCAGGTATAGGACCTCCCACCCCCCTCGGCAGAATAAACAGAACAAGACAATAGTTTGTACCAGGTATGATATCCCTCCTATATATCTCTGGTTAATGATCCTATCCACCCAGTAAGGCCAGGTGTGATATCCCTCCTATATAGCTCTGGTTAATGATCCTATCCACCCAGTAAGGCCAGGTATGATATCCCTCCTATATAGCTCTGGTTAATGATCCTCTCCACCCAGTAAGGCCAGGTGTGATATCCCTCCTATATAGCTCTGGTTAATGATCCTATCCACCCAGTAAGGCCAGGTGTGATATCCCTCCTATATAGCTCTGGTTAATGATCCTATCCACCCAGTAAGACCAGGTATGATATCCCTCCTATATAGCTCTGGTTAATGATCCTATCCACCCAGTAAGACCAGGTGTGATATCCCTCCTATATAGCTCTGGTTATTGATCCTATCCACCCAGTAAGGCCAGGTGTGATATCCCTCCTATATAGCTCTGGTTATTGATCCTATCCACCCAGTAAGGCCAGGTGTGATATCCCTCCTATATAGCTCTGGTTAATGATCCTATCCACCCAGTAAGACCAGGTATGATATCCCTCCTATATAGCTCTGGTTAATGATCCTATCCACCCAGTAAGGCCAGGTGTGATATCCCTCCAATATAGCTCTGGTTAATGATCCTATCCACCCAGTAAGGCCAGGTATGATATCCCTCCTATATAGCTCTGGTTAATGATCCTATCCACCCAGTAAGGCCAGGTGTGATATCCCTCCAATATAGCTCTGGTTAATGATCCTATCCACCCAGTAAGGCCAGGTGTGATATCCCTCCTATATAGCTCTGGTTAATGATCCTATCCACCCAGTAAGGCCAGGTGTGATATCCCTCCTATATAGCTCTGGTTAATGATCCTATCCACCCAGTAAGGCCAGGTATGATATCCCTCCTATATAGCTCTGGTTAAAATCCTATCCACCCAGTAAGACCAGGTGTGATATCCCTCCTATATATCTCTGGTTAATGATCCTATCCACCCAGTAAGACCAGGTGTGATATCCCTCCTATATATCTCTGGTTAATGATCCTATCCACCCAGTAAGGCCAGGTGTGATATCCCTCCTATATATCTCTGGTTAATGATCCTATCCACCCAGTAAGACCAGGTGTGATATCCCTCCTATATAGCTCTGGTTAATGATCCTATCCACCCAGTAAGGCCAGGTGTGATATCCCTCCTATATATCTCTGGTTAATGATCCTATCCACCCAGTAAGACCAGGTGTGATATCCCTCCTATATATCTCTGGTTAATGATCCTATCCACCCACTAAGGGCTGCAGGCTGGTCTCTTTTATTGGTTTGTAACTGTTATGAAAGTTGTATTGTCAATTTGTTTTGTATTTAAAACCTCTTAATATTAGACCCTTTCTTATTATGTTTCTCCATCTGAGGTCAGGAGTTGATGAGAGATGTAATGTTTGTCTCTGTTGTGTTGAAGTCTAATCAAGCAGGAGAGACCAGCCTCCCTGTACCCAGCTGTGTGTCCATGAAGAGTGACAAGTCTATGGAACTTCCTATATACTTTAGAGAGGGAGACTTTTCTACTGAAAAAGGTAAGAAGAACTCATGGGTCATGGTCAGTGAGTTAAACAACACTGTCTCTAGTCATTTCTCATCTCCCATTTTCCCATTTCTTTTGTTGTTTTCATAATCCATAGGCTAATCCTTTTGTCCATTTTCATAGTCCTAATAAATATTAAACAAACGCAACATTCCCTCCCTGTGTGTGTGTGTGTGTGTGTGTGTGTGTGTGTGTGTGTGTGTGTGTGTGTGTGCTTTCTCTGGATGAGGAAGTGTAATTTTTATTTCTTTATTTATCCTTTATTTAACAAGGCAAGTCAGTTAAGAACACATTAATAATGACGGACAAGAAATACAATATAAATATAGGACAAAACACACATCACAACAAGATAAATACAATATAAATATAGGACAAAACACAGATCACAACAAGATAAATACAATATCAATATAGGACAAAACACACATCACAACAAGATAAATACAATATAAATTTAGGACAAAACACACATCACAACAAGATAAATACAATATCAATATAGGACAATACACACATCACAACAAGAGAGAAACAACACTACATAAAGAGAGACCTAAGACAACAACATAGCAAGGCAGCAACACATGACAACACAGCATGGTAGCAACACCACATGACATGGTAGCAGCACAAAGACTTGGTACAAACATTATTGGGCACAGTCAACTGCACAACGGTCAAGAAGGTAGAGACAACAATACATCATACAAAGCAGCCACAACTGTCATTAAAAGTCCAGTTTGAGTGTTTGTTGCAGCTCATTCCAGTCGCAAGCTGTAGCGAACTGAAAAGAGGAGCGACCAGGGATGTGTGTGCTTTGGGGACCTTTAACAGAATGTGATTGGCAGAATGGGTGTTTTATGTGGAGAATGAGGACTGCAGTAGATATCTCAGATATGGGGAGTGAGGCTTAAGAGTGTTTTATAAATAAGCATCAACCAGTGGGTCTTGCGACAGGTACACAGAGATGACCGGTTTACAGAAGAGTATGGAGTGCAGTTATGTGTCGTATAAGGAGCATTGGTAGCAGATCTGATGGCCGAATGGTAAAGAACATCTAGTCGCTCGAGAGCACACTTACCTGCCAATCCATAAATTATATTATATTATTAAATTATTAATTTTAATGATGTCTCTGTAATCTAGCATGGGTAGGATGGACATCTGAATCAGGGTTAGTTTGGCAGCTGGGGTGAAATAATCTCATGTTTTGTCCAAAGAAACCAACAAGAGAGATCGGAGTCAGAGATTCTCAGTGGTCAGTCTTCCCAGACTCATCAAACAGACCTGGCCTCTATATTCAGTGTATGTGGTCCTGTTATGTACATTTGTTTTGGTTTACCTCAAGTAAAGTTGATCTGTCAATCATTCATTAATGTGTTAATGAGAAAGAATTTCTTCTCTTGCTTAACTTATTTACTTGATTTATTTCAGTTGCTTGAAGAGAATATTATGACATTTGTGAAGAACGAGCTGAAGATGTTCAAGAGGATTCTTAGTCCAGAACTCCCAGAAGGCTTTGAGAGTCAGAAGCATGATAAGGAAGTGGTGGATGCTGAAGATGAGAAGCAGGAGAGCAGTGCCAGAGAGGGGGCTCTGAAGATCACACTGCACGTCCTGAGGAAAATGAACCAGAAGGAGCTTGCTGACACACTGGAGAAATGTAAGATCTGTCTGCCTCATGTTGAATGCTGTTTTATAACATTTAAAAGCTGTAGCTAAAGTACAGCTAAAGTAGCTGTGTAACTCAATGATATTATAGCAGCCTTAACACAACACCTAGTGACCTCATCAAGCAGCAGCAGGGATGTGTTGTGGTGATTAATTTAGAGAGAGAGAGAGAGAGAGAGAGAGAGAGAGAGAGAGAGAGAGAGAGAGAGAGAGAGAGAGAGAGAGAGAGACAACATTAATAATACCATTAATAATACCAATAATAATATAATCAGTCACACCAGTCTGTAATGCATTATGAAAACATTTACACATGTATACAGTCAGTTAAGAGAATAAATTATTATAATTTAAAACTTTATAACAGTCCTACAATACTGTAGGCATTAAACAGACGTAATATTAATATCCTCTGTGTTATTTCTTCATTCAGATGAGCTTGCTGAGATTTGCCAACGTGAACTCAAATCTAATCTAAAGAAGAAGTTTCAATGTGTATTTGAGGGATCGCTAAACAAGGAAACCCAACACTTCTCAATAAGATCTACACAGAGCTCTACATCACAGAGGGTGGAACAGGAGAGGTCAATAATGAACATGAGCTGAGACAGATTGAGACAACAACCAGGAAACAAGCAAGACCAGAAACTGCAATCAAATGTAACGACATCTTCAAACCCTTAACTGGACAAGACAAACTTATCAGAACTGTGCTGACAAAGGGAGTTGCTGGCATTGGAAAACAGTCTCTGTGCAGAAGTTCATTCTGGACTGGGCTGAAGGAAAAGCAAATCAGGATGTCCAAATTGTATTTTCATTCCCTTTCGGGAGCTGAATTTGATGAAAGGAGACAAACACACTTTCATTGAACTTCTTAATCGCTTCTCAATGGAAACCAAACAATCAAGAATCTCCAACTTCAACAAGTACAAAGTTCTGTTCATCTTTGATGGTCTGGATGAATGCCGACTGCCCCTAGACTTCCAGAAGAACAAGATCTGTTGTGACGTCACAGAGTCAACCTCAGTGGATGTTCTGCTGACAAATCTCATCAGGGAAATCTGCTTCCCTCTGCTCTCCTCTGGATAACTACCCGACCTGCAGCAGCCAATAAGATCCCTTCAGGGTGTGTTGACCAGGTGACAGAGGTACGAGGGTTCAATGACCCACAGAAAGAGGAGTACTTCAGGAAGAGATTCAGTGATGAGGACATGGCCAGCAGAATCATCTCACACATAAAGACATCAAGGAGCCTTTACATCATGTGCCACATTCCAGTCTTCTGTTGGATTTCTGCAATAGTTTTTGAACACATGCTGAAACATAAGAGAGAAGAGATGCCCAAGACTCTAACTGAGATGTACACACACCTTGTGGTGTTTCATACCAAACAAAATAATGAAAAGTATCTTGGGAAAGAAGAGACAGGTCCACACTGGAATAAGGAGAGCATTTTGTCACTGGGAAAACTGGCTTTTCAACAGCTTGTGAAGGGCAATCTGATTTTCTATGAAGAAGACCTGAAAGAGGCTGGTATTGATGTCAATGAAGCCCCAGTGTACTCAGGATTGTGCACACAGCTCTTTAAAGAGGAATGTGGACTGTACCAGGACAAGGTGTACTGCTTTGTTCATCTGAGCATTCAGGAGTTTCTGGCTGCTGTATATGTGTTCCTCTCATTCATCAACAACAATGAGAATCTAATGGCCAAACCTCAATCAACGTCCAGGAACCTTTCTGTGCTGTTCAGAGACAAGCATAAAGTTACTGTCTACAAGAGTGCTGTGGATAAAGCCTTACAAAGTGAGACAGGAAATCTGGACCTGTTCCTCCGCTTCCTTCTGGGCCTCTCACTGGAGTCCAATCAGACGCACTTACAAGGTCTACTGACAAAGACAAGAAGCAGCTCACAGAGCAATGAAGAAACAGTCAAGTACATCAAGAAGAAGATCAGGGAGAATCCCTCTCCAGAGAGGAGCATCAATCTGTTCCACTGTCTGAATGAACTGAATGACCATTCTCTAGTGGAGGAGATCCAAAGATACCTGAGAACAGGAAGTCTCTCAAAACCCAACCTGTCACCTGCACAGTGGTCAGCTCTGGTCTTTGTGTTGCTGACTTCAGAAAAGGAGCTGGATGTGTTTGACCTGAAGAAATACTCCAGATCAGAGGAAGGTCTTCTGAGGCTGCTGCCAGTGGTCAAAGCCTCCAGAGCTGTTCTGTGAGTACATAAAATAACATTTTAGAACTAATCATCAGGAAGAAATATTCAGTTTAGAGAAAAAGATGTATTATAATATGTATATAATATTATATTGAATAACATATTGAATAAATGCATTGATGTTCACATTAGTATAACATTATGACCATACAATTCTAGGAGACGGAAGATGAATCTATATGTTGTTTGAGAGAATAAACCAAATGCATCTGCCATTGTCCTTTCTACAATACTGGTTAAATTAACAGTGTGTTTGTGAAGTCATGATGATCTCTTTGTCAGGCTGTCAGGCTGTGGGGTCACAGAGAAAGGATGTGCTTCTCTGGTCTCAGCTCTGGAGTCAAACCCCTCACACCTGAGAGAGCTGGACCTGAGTAACAATGACCTGAAGGATTCAGGAGTGAAGCTGCTCTCTGCTGGACTGGGGAATCCCCACTGTAAACTGGAGACCCTGAGGTCAGTATTCCTGTAGTTGGTCAACAAGTGATAACTGTTCACCAGATCCACATGTGTTTACCAGACACACATAGTCCACACCATAAGTGTTTGGACAGTGAAGCTTACAGTTTTACATTTGGTGCTGTGCTCCTACATGATGATCTGTGTGTGTGTGTGTGTGTCTAGTGTGTATGTGTGTGTGCACGTGTATCACTCAATGAACACACACACACACACACACACTGGAAACACACACTGAACATACACGGGACACACACTGGACACACACACTCACACTGGACACACACACACACTCTGGAAACACACATACACACTGGCCACACACACACTAGATACACACACACACTGGACACACACACACTGGACACACACTACACTCTACACACAAACACTGGGCACACACACACAGGAGACACACACTGGACACACACACACACTGGACACACACTGGAGACACACACAAATAAAAGGTGACATATTGTGACCTCATATAAAACATTTGATCTCAAATCCAAAAGAATATGGAACCAAATACTAAACTTTTGACTACTTTAATACACTATAAGTGAATTGGTCAGAATATTTATGACTTCTTCAAATAGGGGGACTAGATACATAAAGTGATTTCATTTCTAAACGGTGAAACAGATATGTATTAAAATACCCTCAAATAAAAAGTGACATTATATATTGTCACCTCATATGAAACATTTGATCTCAAATCCAAAATGTTGGAGTATAGAGTCACATTTAAAATGTTAGCTTCACTGTCAAAATAGATATGGTGTGGACTGTAATACAATCTAAATCTGATACCTCACTGTCTGTCTTTTGACTGATACTGATTTTTAAACTGGTCTGGTCAGTCTACTCAAATATTTGTAAAATACATGTTCCTGTCTACAAGCAATACTTTGATAATTTGTCATTTCTAATAATGATACGTTAATTTTTGAATAGATATGTCAGGTTTAAGGACACTGCTAAATCTGAAAATGTTGAAAAAAATATACTGCCACTATTTTCACCACAAAGAATAGCAGTGTGATGTTAATATAATTTTACTCTTTGCAGGCTGTCACGCTGTCTAGTCACAGAGGAAGGCTGTGCTTCTCTGGTCTCAGCTCTGAGGTCAAACCCTTCACACCTGAGAGAGCTGGACCTGAGCTACAATCACCCAGGAGACTCAGGAGTCAGACTGCTCTCTGCTGGACTGGAGGATCCACACTGCAGACTGGAGAAACTCAAGTATGTAGAGGGTTTATGTCAATGTCAAAATCAGACATGTTTGACTTACCAGGCTATCAGGCCTCTCAGGGATTGCTGGAGCGCTAGCGGGCTGCTCCCGACACTACCAGGTAAAATGTAAGGCGCCAAATTCAAAATCCAAAAGTTGAATTATTAAACATCCACCAATATACAAGTGTTCCATACTCATCAAAAGCTCTGTTTCTTGGCAATATCACAGCGTTGTCAGATTTCAAAAAGGCTTTACGGCGAAAGCAGCACATTTGATTGTTTGAGGGTAGCACCTCACATATTTTTCCCAAAGCCATGAATCGATTAGCCATCATGGCACACACATAACACATTTCACAGCGAAAACAAATCAATTACCTGTTGAAGAACTTCTGCTGAGGTCATCCTAAGTGTCCAACGAAGACAATCCATGGTTCTTTTGTTAGAAAAAGTAATGTATTTTATCCATAAATCCTCCATTTGGTTCAGCGTTATAATCAGAAACGACAGCCTCCACTACTCCATTGAAACGTGACGCAAACTCGTTCATCTTATACCTATGAACTTGTCCAAGAACAATCAAACATAGTTTTACATGTATCCTTAGGAACACTTTTACGTATATTTACTATTATAAATCAACCGAATATAAACTGATCGATAACGACGGTAAAAAAGACACTGCGTGCCTTCTCGTGAGCGCGCGTTGGGTACTGTTGACATAAAAAGGTAACTTCCTGGTTTGCTGTTATTCTCTGGTCTAATTCATCTAAAATTAAAACTTACACTGTCTCGAGACTGTTGACATCTAAAGGAAGCGATGGGTACTGCATTCATATGCCCTTATATGGTCATTTTCATGAGGGAGGGGTGCCCAAATGAGCAATGTGTCAAAATCACTTTTTCCAAGACAGAAGTTCCTTGGGGTTTCGCCTGCTATATGCGTTCTGTTTTACTCACAGAAAAATGGTTAACAGTGTTGGAAAATTCAGAGTGTTTTCTATCCAATGGTACCAAATATGTGCATATCCTATTTTCTGGGCCTGAATGGGAGGGATTTTACTTTGGGCATGCCAGGCTCTCCAAAACCGACCCCTCAGCTGCCACTCCCTAACAAGTTAAGACAAACATAGTTAAGACAAACAATCGTTCACAAGCATTGGCACATTCTAAAATCGGTTGATAGTCTCAGTAATGTGTTTTCGGACCTTCCCTTGGTCGTATTCTTGGAGCAGAAATCTCAGAGACCAATTGGTAAACTCTGATTTACCACCCCAAGATATTCCTGAACAACACTATTGGATGGAAATTTCAAGCTGTGCTCAATGCAATGACACTTATAAATGTAGATCATTTAAACACCCCCAAACAGGGAAACAGATCCCAATCAAAGGTGTTATTACGTGCTCCACTAAGGCAGTTATTTATCTTATAACTTGTCCTTGTGGTAAAAATTATGTGGGTAAAACAAAGCGTGAATTAAAAGTACGTATCTCGGAGCATCGTAGCACCATTAGGTGCAAAAACTTGACTTACACAGTTGCGGCCCATTTTTTGGAAGCAAACCACTCGATTTCATCTCTGCGTTATATTGGCATTGAACATGTCACCCTCCCTAGGAGAGGGGGTGACCTCGACAATTTATTGTTAAAACGAGAGGCTGCCTGGATCTTTAATTTAAAGACCCTCGCTCCCTTCGGTCTCAACGTAGACTTTGATCTGAAGCCATTCTTGTGATTGTGACTTTGCCATTGTAAGTGTTTGTAGGCTTACGTAGCCTAAATCTAATCTATGATCGTATGCTATCCATTTGTTTTTTGTATGTTCTTTGTATGCCATTTTAATATCTCAGAATTAACCAATGATATTAGGCCACACTTGGCCATGATTACAGACACCTGTGTGTGTCCTTTGACAATATATAATCGAGTCACCCGCAGTGTTTGTGATTATACCCTGATGAAGACAGCTTGCCTGTCTAAACGTTGGATATAAAATATTTTTGCATCTGAGCTGCTAGAGTGTGCGGCTCTTCTTTATTTTCTAGTTTTCCACTCCGCTAGCCAGCACCTCGCCTATATAGGTGTGCTTTTTTCTTCAAGACAAACATTTTTACCACCACTCGGACAAAGTTATATGCTGACTGTGTGTTTGTGTGAGTTCAGGTGTATCACTCAATGACTGTCTGTTCTTCTGCTTACTGCTACAGTGTGGAACATGGTGGAGAGTACACAATGAAACCTGGGCTTAGAAAATGTGAGTGTTGACTGCTGTGAAGAATATGACTAAGAATAAGTCTTAATTCAAGTTAATTCAAAGTCAAAGACCACCATCATTACTTACTTTGTGTTATTAAATATCAGCAGTACTTCTACTGAAGCAGAAATCAGGGACACCAACGTTTACAAAGAGTTGATTTGACAATGTGTGTGTCTGTGTGTGTGGTGCGTTAGTGTTACATAAGAAAGGTGTGTGTTTGTGTAAAAATGGGAATAAGTGTGTTTTATATTACCATACAGTATAACATATGATCATTCAACAAGTCTCCAGTTACCTTAACTTCTCCTTTTGATACCTAGAAACATCTACATTAATTGAATTAGTGAAAAGTGAGTTAACATTCTAATGTGAATGATGATGATTTCTAATATTGTGTCTGGTTTCATCCATCAGATGTCTGTGATCTCACACTGGACCTAAACACAGTAAACAGACGCCTCTCTCTGTCTGAGGGAGAACAGAAAGGTGACATGGAGGAGAGAGAAGAAACCGTATCCTGATCACCCAGAGAGATTTGAGGACTGTAGACAGGTGTTGTGTAGAGAGGGTCTGACTGGGCGCTGTTACTGGGAGGTAGAGGAGTGGGGGGGGGCTGAAATAGGAGTGACATATAAAGGAATCAACAGGAGAGGAAAGGGTCCTGACTGTTGGCTTGGATGGAATGACAAGTCCTGGAGTCTGATCTGCTCTGACAACAGTTACATTGCCTGTCACAATGATAATGACACTACCATAGACGTCCCCTCCTCCAGCTCCGCAGAGTAGGAGTGTATCTGGACTGGCCAGCCGGCACTCTGTCCTTCTATAGAGCCTCCTCTGACACACTGACCCACCTGATCACATTCACCTCCACATTCACTGAGCCCCTCTATCCAGGGTTTAGGCTTTGGTGGGAGGAAGACTCCTCAGTGTCCTTAAAATAATAACCTGACACACACTAACAGACACACACACACACACACATTGGACACACACACACACACTGGACAGACACTCACACACACACACACACACACACACACACACACATTGGAAACACACACAAACACACACTGGACACACACACTGGACACACACTGGACACACACACACACACACACACACACTGGACACACACAGACACTGGACACAAACACACACAGACACACACACACACATACATACACACTGGACACACACACACCCACACACACACACACAAACTGGACACACACACACACTGGACACACACACTGGACACACACACTGACACACACACACATTGGACACACACACACTCTGGACACATAAAAACACACACACACACACACACTGGACACACACACACACACACACACACACATTCACACACACACTGGAAAAACAAACACACACACACACACACACACACACACACACTGGACACAAACACACACACACACAGACTGGACACACACACACACTCACTTACACACTGGAAAAACACATACACACACACACACACACACACACTGGACACACACACAAACATTGGACACACACACACGTTGGACACACACACACTGGACACACACACACACACACACACACTGGACACACACACTGGACACACACACAAACACACACACACTGGTCACACACACACTGGTCACACACACACTGGTCACACACACACTGGACACACACACACACACACACACACACACACACACACACACACACACACACACACACACACACACACTGGACACACACACACACACACAAACACACACACACACAGACACTGGACACAAACACACACACACACACACACACTGGACACACACACACACACACACAAACACACACACACACAAACACACAGACACTGGACACAAACACACACATCCACACACACACACACTGGTCACACACACTGGACACACACACACACACACACACAGTGGACACACACACTGGACACACACACTGACACACACACACACACACATTGGACACACATACACATTGGACACACACACTCAGGACACACACACACACACGCTGAAATAGAATCAGTCAGTCTTTCCACCAGACACCGTTAAAATTTGTTGTATGTATTTTTCGTTGAATAACACATTTTACAATTATATATGGACATACGCTCCATATTTGTACAAGTATACAAGGATATATTGTACTTTTCATAATAAAACATACTGAAACAAGAAAAAACATGTTAATTGTGAAAACAATTTCGTTATTGATTTTACATTTCCTCTGTCAGGTTGACGTTAACCTGCGACTAGTTGCCTGAAACAAATATGAAATGAAATACAAATTAATTAAATATGTGAAATTGAATTAAACAATAATGTATGTTGATGCTAATATGATGTACAATAATCAGTTATGTTTCCATATGATAACATATATAATGAATAAAACTTATGTGAACAGAATATCTGATGAGCTCAGGAAAATGGCCAAGGCTAAATAGCTGAACAATGGACATGAAGAAACAGGATGTCAGCAGGAAAGCCATCTGGAACTGATTAACAGACCTGAGGAAAAACAGGATGTCAGAAGACAATGTAACAATGAACCTATAGAAAAACCAACATAAGGGAAACTATGTAAGCTTTGGGAGGGTCTATGTATTTAATGTAAGGATAAAATACTATAAAGGCTGTGCTCTGCTATACAGAGCTAGCTGTTTCCCGGGTCAGCTCGTCTTTAATTACTCCGAATTAAAGGCTTATTGAATTCACAAGTTTTTGTACGAGTGTCATATTTTGAAGATCATTTTTTCCACGACATATTGGCGAGCTTGCCAGGAGTAGTAGGGACCATGGAATGGTGGCGCCTTTGGGGCTGACGATTGGTCTTCTGGGCAGCCTTGCAAACGGGTGGCCACCCCAAATATCTAAGGTAAGCCTGGTCTTACGGATGGTTGAATATTTGTGTAGGCTGCTACAGGAGATCTGTCTCAGCGATAAGGACGCCACGTAGGTCTCTCTAAATTCCTAAAAGAACATAACAATTCTGGAAGCTTTTGAATTCAATGAACTGCATGCATGCGTAACGCTTTGGGGGATATTTAATACAGATCTATTTGTGAGGCGGGGTGTGTGGGGGCTGCGTATCTTGCTGACGCCGGGTGACCAGTGGAGGGGGCTTGCATTTGCTCTGTTTCGTTGGGCTGCCTGGCTTGGAGAGGTGCTGTGGCTACCTGGACATATTGTCAACACAAATAGAATGAATAGGACTTTGACCCGTTTTGGCAAAGCTCCATTTTGTAAAATGAATAGGAATTTGACCCGTTTAGGCAAACTCCTTGTATGTTGAATAGGAATTTGACCCGTTTTGGCAAAGCTCCTTGTGTAAAATGAATAGGAATTTGACCCGTTTAGGCAAACTCCTTGTGTGTTGAATAGGAATTTGACCCATTTAGGCAAACTCCTTGTATGATGGATAAGACTTTGACCCGGTTTGGCAAAGCTCCGTTTGTATGTTATGTAGGACTTTGACCCGGTTTGGCAAAGATCCGTTTGTAGAGTGGATAGAACTTTTGACCCATTTAGGCAAACTCCTTTTATAGAATAAATCCTATGCCGTGTTCACAGGGGTGTATCGGTTTAGGTCGTTTAGGAAATGTGAGAAATGTGTTATATCAGGCTTTTGACCCGTTTTGGCGAATTCCTTTTATAAAAAGAAATAAAAATAAATCCTATTTTTGTGTTGATGATGAAATAGGTTGTTTTTAGGTAAAAATGTAAATGTGTGTGAATGAAACGCGTGTATAAATGTCAAAAGCCTGAATAGGTGTATGCTATCCTGTGTAAAGGAAGTATAGAGGTTCAGGAAAGCATATTATATTGTCTATTACAAGTAAAGAGACTGTGTAATTTTTTCTGAGACGCTGACTAAGTGTAGTCAGGCAGGAGGTTTGGAAAAAGTAATTGTAAAACCATGGAGTTGCTAAAAGAAGTGCATGTAGATTCTACCAATTAGCCTCGAATATGAAAGAGTAAACTAGATATGGTAAGGCAAAGTTACCCTATCAACAGGAGAATTCTAATTAAATAAAGAATTCAGGAGGAAATTATGAATTGGAACAAACACATAGAACCAGAATAAGAAGCTCAGTAAGTGTATTGAATTTTCTTGCGCTGTCTATTAGCGTTATTACGTTCATAGGATTATTCTGAGAATGGATAGTGTAAAATTGGATACCTAGTAATGTCGTTCAGGTTATTTTGGTTGGAGTTCAAAAACACTAGATTGGGTGTACCAGAGTGCAGATAACTGAGAAGTTGACGAATGCTTTTGGTTTGAATATTGTTGGTGTAGGTAAATTAAGAGAAATAACATAATTTGAAGTATTGCAAGCAGCATAGTTAGTCACCAGCGTGTTTAAATGGCAAGTAAGGAGCCTAACTAGCTTCGCGAGGTGAGTAGGTTGAAGATATATTTTCTTGTATCTGGGAATAACGTTAGCTAAATGCGTTAGCCACGATTAGCTTAGGTGTTTCACTACCGTGTGGAAAAATAACAGGAATATGATTTAGAAAGTTTGAATCAACTCTGTTCATTAGTGGATTTTGAGGTTGAATTATCCTTGTCAGAAACGAGGACAGGGATATTAGGTGAACATTAACAACTAAGTGAACCTCAAATCTAAACTTTTAGCGATGGGTTGAACGTGGCGAGATCACGTTATATTCCATAAATCATTACTGTTGATAAAATGTGTATGCTATGTGGTAGAGCAGAAACCCGAGGGGTTATTGGTTGTTTGATAATTTTAGGTGTTAATTTCACTTAATGAAACATTGTATTATCTGATGTGGTTTGAGTAGGATTCTTTCTTCTGGGACTGATGGAAGTTACCTAAAGTATGTGAGTTTAAGGAGACATAGGAGAACACGTCTCAAACAACATTTTATTAAAATACCTGGGATGAAATATCACTGATTCCTTACGCTGAGAAATTTACTACATTTGCGAAGGTAAATTTGTTAGACTTTGGTCTAGTTACAATACCAGGATAATTGTATCTAAGGGTAGCGCATGCTAAATTAAGTACATATAAACGTTGAGGTAGATTAACACTAATGATTAATGATTTGAGGGAGTACTGTGGACTTGGTTTGTAGTTAAAACTTTTTGGTCACTGAATCAGTGTAGTATAAGGAATGCTGACGAAGTGTTTTGTGTTTTTCTAAGACCATGGTGATTTCATTGTCGCTCTTTGAAATGTTTGCTGGGGCTATAATCTTTGAGAGAGTGAGTTAGATTGAGGCCGTTAAACTACCAAATGAAATAAAGTCTGGCAATTGTTTGTTTGTTTTACCTTAAGGGTTGCAAATACCCGCACATAACACATTTGTCATGACTATTTGTTGGTGTTTAAAATATTTTGTTTGATTTGTGTGTTCCTTTCCTTTGTGTTTAGTGAGTTTTCATTTTGTCTTAGTGCCAAAGTATATTAAAGGGGCACGCACACATATGGCAAGTTTTTATTTTCTGAGTTTTAATTACAAACGTGATTTTTCTGATAAAGGAATGTACTGGAAACCTGGGATACAACAACATTTATGAAATGTTTGACTATTTTACATTAATTTGTCTAATATAGTAAGAAACACTTCTTTGAAGGGTTTGTATGACCTCTGACCTCTGTCATGACTTTCCATTGTGGTTTGATCACCCTCATTGGAAAGCCATTTGGATAATGAATTTTAGGTCATTTGTCATACTGAATTTCAGGGTTATTTGTAATATTGATTATTATGATGGAGTTTCTAGTTCTTAGCCATATTTGTGGTTTGGACCAATGTGAAGCAGGAGAGGGCGTTGCCTTTGAGGGTAGGCTGCCTTAAGTTTATTTTCCTATGGCCATATGTGTCACGAACAGCTAGAAGTGGTGGGTGTGGAGTCAGACGCAGAGAGCACGGTGTAGGGAAAAACGCTCCTTTTTAATCCGGCGTGTAAATACAACGCCCAACACACAGCAGGCGCACAAACAAACAAGGCGCTCAAACAGGACACGGGCATAAACGCATTTACATGAACTAACGCCCACCAAAAACAGATAAACAAGCCCGCACAAAAGGAGGCGGGCTTGACCGGCTTAAATAGCCCTAGAATAAAACACAAAACAGGTGCAAACAATATAACAATCAACAGAAAGGAAAAGAGGATCGGTGGCAGCTAATAGGCGGTGACGACGACCGCCGAACGCCGCCCGAACAGGCAGAGGAGCCACCGTCGGTGGAAGTCGTGACAGTACCCTCCTGACGCTACGGCTCCCGCAGTGCGCCGACAGCGGCCTCGAGGGCGACCCGGAGGGCGAGGCGCAGGGCGATCCGGTGAAGGCGGTGAAACTCGCCAGTAGTGACGGATCCAAGATATCCGCCACGGTACCCAGCACCTTTCCTCCGGGCCGCACTCTCCCAGTCCACGAGGTACTGCAGGCCCCTCACCCGGCGCCTAGAGTCCAGAATGGAGCGGACTGTGTACGCCGGGACCCTCGATGTCCAAGGGGGCCTCCGGCACCTCACCTTCCTGCAGGGGACCAGCTACCACCGGCCTGAGGAGAGACACATGAAACGAGGGGTTAATGCGGTAGTACGATGGAAGCTGTAGCCTATAACACACCTCGTTTATCCTCCTCAGGACTTTAAATGGCCCCACATACTGCGGCCCCAGCTTCCGGCAGGGCAAGCGGAGGGGCAGGTTCCGGGTCGAGAGCCAGACCCGGTCCCCCGGTGCGAACACGGGGGCCTCACTGCGGTGACGGTCAGCGCTCCTCTTCTGTAGCCCACCAGCCTGTTTCAATGATTCCTGGACGGCTCTCCAGGTCTCCTTTGAGCGCTGCACCCACTCCTCCACCGCAGGAGCTTCAGTCTGGCTCTGATGGAATGGTGCCAGGACCGGCTGGTAGCCCAACACGCACTGAAACGGTGACATGTTGGTAGAGGAGTGACGGAGTGAGTTCTGCGCCACCTCCGCCCATGGGACGTATCTCGCCCACTCCCCGGGCCGGTCCTGGCAATACGACCGCAGAAACCTACCCACCTCCTGGTTCACTCTCTCCACCTGCCCATTACTCTCAGGGTGGAAACCTGAGGTCAGGCTGATCGAGACCCCAGATGCTCCATAAACGCCCTCCACACTCGGGACGTGAACTGGGGACCCCGATCAGAAACGATGTCCTCAGGCACCCCGTAGTGCCGGAAGACGTGGGTAAACAGGGCCTCCGCAGTCTGTAGGGCCGTAGGGAGACCGGGCAACGGGATGAGACGACAGGACTTAGAGAACCGATCCACAACGACCAGGATCGTGGTGTTCCCCTGGGATGGAGGAAGATCCGTGAGGAAATCCACCGACAGGTGAGACCACGGCCGCTAGGAACGGGAGGGGCTGTAACTTCCCTCTAGGCAGGTGTCTAGGAGCCTTACTCTGAGCGCACACCGAACAGGAGGAGACATAAAACCTCACGTCCTTAGCCAACGTGGGCCACCAGTATTTCCCCTAAGACCCGCACTGTCCTCTCAATGCCAGGATGACCCGAAGAGGGTAGCGTATGAGCCCATCGAATCAACTTGTCACGAACACCGCGGCACGCGTACTGGCGACCTGTAGGACACTGAGAAAGCGCAGGTTCCAACCGCCCTGCCTGCTCGATGTCGCGTCCACCTCCCATACCACCGGTGCCACCAGACATGAAGCAGGAAGTATGGGAGTAGGCTCGATGGACCGCTCCTCGGTGTCATAGAGACGGGACAGCGCTGGCCGGCCTTAGTATTCTGGGACCCTGGCCTATAGGAGATCTTGAACTGAAAGCGGGTAAAAACATGGCCCACCTAGCCTGCCGCGGATTTAGTCTCCTCGCTGCCCGGATATACTCCAGATTACGGTGGTCAGTCCAGATGAGGAAAGGGTGCTTAGCCCCTCAAGCCAATGTCTCCACACCTTCAGGGCTCTGACCACAGCTAACAACTCCCGGTCCCCCACGTCATAGTTCCGCCTGCCGGGCCGAGCTTCCTTGAAAAGAAAGCGCAGGGACGGAGTTTCGTGGCGTGCCAGCGCTGTGATAGCACGGCTCCAACACCAGCCTCAGACGCGCCCACCTCCACTATGAACGCCAAAGAGGGGTCGGATGAGCCAGCAAGCTCTGTCCGCCTCGCCGACCACCGCAACCGAGCCGCCCTTCAGCAGTGAGGTAATGGGAGCAGCCACCTGACCAAAACCCCGGATAAACCTCCGGTAGTAATTGGCAAACCCTAAAAACCGCTGCACCTCCTTTACCGTGGTCGGAGTCGGCCAATTACGCATGCGGCTGTAATGTGGTCACACTCCATCACCACCCCAGAAGTGGAAATGCGATATCCCAGGAAGGAAACGGCTTGTTTGGAAAACACACATTTCTCCGCCTTGACGTACAGGTCATGCTCCAGCAGTCGCCCAAGTACTTTGCGCACCAGAGACACATGCGCGGCGCGTGTGGCGGAATAGATCAATATATCATCTATATACACCACCACACCCTGCCCGTGCAGGTCCCTGAGAATCTCGTCCACGAAAGATTGAAAGACGGCTGGAGCATTCTTCAACCCATACGGCATGACGAGGTACTCATAATGACCTGATGTGGTACTAAACGCTGTCATCCACTCATCTCCCTCCCGGATACGCACCAGATTATAAGCACTCCTGAGGTCCAGTTTTGTGAAAAAACGCGCCCCGTGAAATGATTCAACCGCCGTAGCGATGAGAGGTAGCGGGTAACTAAATCCCACTGTGATGGCATTTAGACCTCTGTAATCAATGCACGGCCGCAGACCTCCCTCCTTTTTCTTCACAAAAAAGAAACTCGAGGAGACGGGTGATATGGAGGGCCGAATGTACCCCTGTCGCAGAGATTCAGTGATATAGGTCTCCATAGCCACTGTCTCCTCCTGTGACAACGGGTACACGTGACTCCTGGGAAGTGTTGCGTTTACCTGGAGGTTTATCGCGCAATCCCCTCGTCGATGAGGTGGTAATTTGGTCGCCCTCTTTTTACAGAAGGCGATAGCCAAATCGGCATATTCAGAGGGAATGCGCACAGTGGAAACCTGGTCTGGACTCTCCACCGTTGTGGCACCGATGGAAACTCCGTCACACCTACCTGAACACTCCTCTGACCACCCCTGGAGAGCCCCCTGTTTCCACGAAATCAAAGGGTTGTGTTTAGCCAGCCAGGGAATCCCCAGCACCACTGGAAACGCAGGCGCATCAATGAGGTATAGACTAATCCGCTCCCATGACCCCCTGCGTTACCATGTCCAGCGGAACCGTGGCCTCCCTGACCAGCCCTGACCCTAACGGTCTGCTATCTAGGGAGTGAACGGGGATGGGTTGATCTATCGTAACTAGCGGAATACCTAGTCTCGAGGCGAGTCCGCGATCAATAAAGTTCCCAGCTGCGCCTGAATCGACTAGCGCCTTATGCTGGAGAGAGGGAAAAAACTCAGGGAAAGAGATTAACACAAACATGTGACCAATAGGGAGCTCTGGGTGAGTCTGGTGCCGACTCACCTGGGGTGACCGAGCAGTGCTCCGCCTGCCCTCTCGATTCCCAGAGGGACTCCCCCAGCACCGATCGGCAGTGTGTCCTCTCCGACCACAACTGGTGCAGGAGGAGCCTCCTCCTCCGGTTCCCCTCGATGCTGCCCCCCCTAACTCCATGGGGATAGGAGCGGAAGGTTCGGAAGGTGGAACAGACAGGGCCCTTCCCGACCGTCCGCGAGCCGCCAGCAGGTTGTCCAGTCGTATGGACATGTCGATCAGCTCATCGAGGGAGAGGGTAGCGTCTCGACACGCCAACTCCCCTGCGGACATCCTCCCGGAGACTACAACGGTAGTGGTCGATCAGGGCCCGATCGTTCCACCCCGCTCCAGCAGCCAGGGTCCGAAACTCTAGAGCAAAGTCCTGCGCACTCCTCGTCTCCTGTCTAAGGTGAAACAGCCGTTCACCCGCCGCTCGGCCCTCTGGTGGGTGGTCGAACACGGCCCGAAACGGCGGGCAAACTCGGGTAGTTGTCCCTGGCGGAGTCTGGGCCATCCCATACTGCGTTGGCCCATTCCAGGGCTCTACCCGTCAGACTGGAGACGAGGGCGCCACGCTCTCCTCTCCAGAGGAGTCGGGCGGACGGTGGCCAGGTACAACTCCAACTGGAGCAGGAACCCCTTACATCCAGCCGCCCGTCCCATCGTACTCCCTAGGGGGCGAGACGGAGCGTGCTGGATCCGGACGCCGCCCGAAGGAGTCTGTTGAGGCGGGAAGGTTGGGTGGGCGAGGAAGGAAACCACCCCTCTCCCATCGGTCCATTCTCTCCATCATCTGGTCCATTGCCGACCCGATCCGGTGGAGGACGGTGGTGTGGTGGAGGACACGCTCCTCCATAGATGGGAGAGGGGAGTCGCTGCTCCTGCTGACTCCATGATGAAGGTGCGGGCTTCTGTCACGAACAGCTAGAAGTGGTGGGTGTGGAGTCAGACGCAGAGAGCACGCGGTGTAGGAAAACGCTCCTTTTTAATCCGGCGTGTAAATACAACGCCCAACACACAGCAGGCGACAAACAAACAAGGCGCTCGAAACAGGACACGGGCATAGCGGCGACATGAACTAACGTCCACCAAAAACAGATAAACAAGCCCGCACAAAAGGAGGCGGGCTTGACCGGCTTAAATAGCCCTAGAATAAAACACAAAACAGGTGCAAACAATATAACAATCAACAGAAAGGAAAAGAGGATCGGTGGCAGCTAATAGGCCGGTGACGACGACCGCCGAACGCGGCCCGAACAGGCAGAGGAGCCACCGTCGGTGGAAGTCGTGACAATATGGGTAAAATATTTTTCTTTGTGGAGTTCTTACGAGTAGTGATTTAAATTTGATGTTGTTATTTGAAATGTTGTTGTATTTTTTGACAAGTAGTAGTGTTATTTATTTTACACATTACTCCCATGGAGAGTTGTGTGCTAAAAATGGGGGGAGGGTACAGTCCTTTGAGGCTTTGGATTGAAGTTTACAAACCTTGAGTTGTATGTGAAGGAGTGTATTGTTGTGTTGTTTATTCTGTTCTATTCCTGATGGGTTATAGGTCTAACTTTCTGATGCTGTGGCTCTGATGAAGCTGACAGTGTGATGGGGGAGTATTATTAGCCAATTTGAATGTATAGTTTCAATAGAATGTGTTGTTATTCTGACATATGTTTAGACAATTGAATTAAGAATAATTGGTAAAAGTAATAATTTATCATATAGTTAATGAACTGAACTAAACTGTTGTTCTGATCTGTTATCTCAAGGTTATCATGAAAAGTGACATCAGACGGTATCTTAATGCATGGAAGGGATAATTGGACCGAACAGTGTGTGTACCTTAAAACCCCCTCTAACTATCTGAAGAAGACGAAAAGGACGCCAGAAGAATCAGTGCCTGAAAGAGGGGGGGTTGGTCAACTGTGCCCAAAATTGTTTTAGACTTTTGGGGTATCAGGTTGATTGTAGAGGTCTATACACTACATAAAATTATAGTAATTTAGATTAAGAATGCATTGAGATACTGATCTGTATTATAATCGTGATAAAAAAGTTATGAAATATGAAATAATTATACTGGATGTTAATATTAATATACATTCTGCTAATGTTGATGTGTGTTAAAATTGAGTTTTTTACTTTGGGCGATAGGACCAATTTGAATCACTGAGCAATGTCATTTCACATTTTGGTTGGATAATTAATTGGGTTTTTAATTATGATTTGGAAACTGAAGGATTTTAAGACTGAAGAATTGATTTGAGTTTAGTAATTAATGTATTAGGGATTGATAGTTTCTAATTGTTGTTGCATGGTTTAAATGTTTTGCTAACACCAGTGAATTTGAGCAGGAAGTTAATGTATTAATGGTATGTGCAAGAAGCAAGAAGGCCAAAAAGGGAACAAGGGCTAATAAACTATAAATAAGTATAGTCTAAGAATGCATGAAGATAACTTGCTTTTTGTTCTAGGCCTCATGACAGACAAACAGGGGCAAAGGGGCTGTAATGAGAATAGCTATTACTTGTACTAAAAGTAACATTTTTATAAGTGTACATTTTAATAGGGATGTCTGGGTTATAGAACACAAGTAATTGCATATAAGGTTTATAGTCTGTGTTTTGAAATAACACCCAATAATGGTAATGATTGAGATGGCATGAAGACAAGCATAATATGGGCATAGAACGTAACAGTTGGACGTTTTTTCCCCAGCTTTAGTTACTTTAAAAGTAATGGGAAGATTTTCAACAAGTATTAATTTTTTCTCTTAAGTCCATGTTTTTTAAGGTTTTATGGAACATGAGAGATCATTGTTCCAGAGGAGGGATTGATGAATATTGACTAAATTTATTCAATAATGTTTTAGTATGTATTCAACTATGGTAGGACTCATAAATGAAGGTTATGATAATAGAGGGATGTTGTTTTTAGATACTATGTACAGTGGGGAAAAAAAGTATTTAGTCAGCCACCAATTGTGCAAGTTCTCTCACTTAAAAAGATGAGAGAGGCCTGTAATTGTCATTATAGGTACACTTCAACTATGACAGACAAAATGAGGAAAAAAAATCCAGAAAATAACATTGTAGGATTTTTTATGAATTTATTTGCAAATTATGGTGGAAAATAAGTATTTGGTCACATACAAACAAGCAAGATTTCTGGCTCTCACAGACCTGTAACTTCTTCTTTAAGAGGCTCCTCTGTCCTCCACTCGTTACCTGTATTAATGGCACCTGTTTGAACTTGTTATCAGTATAAAGACACCTGTCCACAACCTCAAACAGTCACACTCCAAACTCCACTATGGCCAAGACCAAAGAGCTGTCAAAGGACACCAGAAACAAAATTGTAGACCTGCACCAGGTTGGGAAGACTGAATCTGCAATAGGTAAGCAGCTTGGTTTGAAGAAATCAACTGTGGGAGCAATTATTAGGAAATGGAAGACATACAAGACCACTGATAATCTTCCTCGATCTGGGGCTCCACGAAGATCTCACCCCGTGGGGTCAAAATGATCACAAGAACGGTGAGCAAAAATCCCAGAACCACACGGGGACCTAGTGAATGACCTGCAGAGAGCTGGGACCAAAGTAACAAAGCCTACCATCAGTAACACACTACGCCGCCAGGGACTCAAATCCTGCAGTGCCAGACGTGTCCCCCTGCTTATGCCAGTACATGTTCAGGCCCGTCTAAAGTTTGCTAGAGAGCATTTGGATGATCCAGATGAGGATTGGGAGAATGTCAGATGAAACCAAAATAGAACTTTTTGGTAAAAACTCAACTCGTCGTGTTTGGAGGACAAAGAATGCTGAGTTGCATCCAAAGAACACCATACCTACTGTGAAGCATGGGGTGGAAACATCATGCTTTGGGGCTGTTTTCTGCAAAGGGACCAGGACGACTGATCCGTGTAAAGGAAAGAATGAATGGGGCCATGTATCGTGAGATTTTGAGTAAAAACCTCCTTCCATCAGCAAGGGCATTGAAGATGAAACGTGGCTGGGTCTTTCAGCATGACAATGATCCCAAACACACCGCCCGGGCAACGAAGGAGTGGCCGTAAGAAGCATTTCAAGGTCCTGGAGTGGCCTAGCCAGTCTCCAGATCTCAACCCCATAGAAAATCTTTGAAAGTCCGTGTTGCCCAGCGACAGCCCCAAAACATCACTGCTCTAGAGGAGATCTGCATGGAGGAATGGGCCAAAATACCAGCAACAGTGTGTGAAAACCTTGTGAAGACTTACAGAAAACGTTTGACCTCTGTCATTGCCAACAAAGGGTATATAACAAAGTGTTGAGATAAACTTTTGTTATTGACCAAATACTTATTTTCCACCATAATTTGCAAATAAATTCATAAAAATCCTACAATGTGATTTTCTGGATTTTTTTCCTCATTTTGTCTGTCATAGTTGAAGTGTACCTATGATGAAAATTACAGGCCTCTCTCATCTTTTTAAGTGAGAGAACTTGCACAATTGGTGGCTGACTAAATACTTTTTTTCCCCACTGTATATGGTTACAGGAGATAGCTTACAGGAAAGGAAGAAAAGCTGTCTGTGTAAAATATAGGGACAATTGTAAGGACATTGAACATTACACATATCTAAATTATGCTGAGAGGAAAAGTGATGATGGTGGGAATTTGAACACTATGGTGCAAGTTTAAGAAACTTATGACTTAAGAGTTTGGTTAGGTTGGATATTCTTCCAACTCAGTGGTATGTTTCTTTAATATTTTTACTGGTGGAAGACTTAACTGATTACGTGCAGTAATACTTCTTCTTACTGTTGCGTGTAGGGACCGCAGTTGGGCAATCATTATGTGTAAATATAGCAAGAGAAGGGGTAGTTGAGATAGAATGTTTACATAGGGATGTTAATTAAATATTACGGATTAGTGATCTTGACTTAAGAAGAGAGTCTGTTGTCAGGAAATGACCCATGTTGGAGTGTGTATGTCCTCAGGTGTAAGCAGCACATAAGGAGACAGAGATAACCAAGGGCATGGACTGAATTCTGGAGATTGAGTGAACATCCAGATACACCAGGAGGGGATGTTGGGATAGATTTGGTCTGGCCCACACATACGGTACTCCTTACAACACCTGCAGTGGTAAAGATTGACATGTCTCTCTTTGGTGGGTGCATCATTCTCACAAGAAGTAAGGTACACCATGTAAGGGATGAGCTTGAAAACACCATAACAGAAGAAGAGGAGCTAAAGAAAGAGATTAGATTTCACTGTGGATATGCATGCAGATGGGTTAAGTTAGGAGTTAATTGCTTTATACGTTAATGCATCGTATGAAAAAATATGTTAGGATAATTGTACTAAAATAACATATTGAAGGCATTGATATGAAAGCATATACAGTTTTGATTTACTTAAAATGGATGTAATGTTGATTAGGGATATGCATAGCAGGTGACATGCCTATAAATTGAGATGAAGAACTAAGTAAAAATGACATGACTTGGGAACACCTCTCAGAACCTGGGGCGAAAGGGGAAGACTGGATGAAAGCATGAGGAAGCTTTTTAGGGCTTTTATTTTTGCAGAGTCCAGCAGGAGAGCATCCTTAAGGCGTAGAGACAGGTGAAGAGAGAGTGGGAATTGTCATGGTCTTAGATTTAGGTTTTGGGCATATTTATGTATAACATATCACATTGTCAAAACTGGGGCAGGACGAGGTGAACTTCTACAGGTTGAAGAAGAGGGGGATTTCCCCACAATTGACTTTTCTGTCCTTGAAGACTTCTAATGACAATCAATGGAACCTGAAACAACAGAAGAACAATGACATTGAAATAATAGTAGCACCAGTAAACCTAAGTGAAGTGACTGTTAACCTACCTCATTGTGTTAGAAATAGGCCAAGAAGAAAAGTGTTTATTGAACCTCATGGGGAGGATGTATTCCTATTTCAACTCAGCTGATAACAGAAAAAGGAGAACAGAAGTCAATCTCAATTAAGAGGATAAAACCTCTGCCAGAGACAGCCTTCTGTGGATGGACACGTCATCAGACAAAGGGAGAAGTCATCTGGGACCCAAAAGGATGTGACTTGACATTAACCAAAGAAGAAGACACTTGGATACTCTCCATTAAGAAGTTTGAATGTGTGGAAGGGGAGGAGTTCATTGTTGAAATAGCAAGTACTAGAGTTACTGATGGAAATAGTTTGACAATCATCAGACTGGGACCAGCACTGACACCTGAACAGGATGAGCCTGTGATGTAAACAGGAATGAAATTAAGTGGTTGCCTTGAACACTACAGCAGTTACTACGTTGACTATATCTACTGCCCCTATAAAACAGTCTACAGCAATCACAAAGGTACTAGATGTGTCAGAGTCTGAATTCTCTGCAAACATTTGGGACCTTTTCACCATTTCTAATAGCCTGCCTTATGTAAAGGACTCTGTATCTTCAACTGACATTTCAATCCCTGGACCGTATAAGGATGCAGTTCTAGGAGACATAGTAAAGAATTAATGGTATAAATGGGCTCAATACAAAGCATTAAAATAAAATTGACAAATTGCTTATTATGCGCACTACTCCACTGACAGAATTAGTGGTGGTACCTAACCCTTATGATTATAGGGACTGTGCTGAATATGAAGAACAGACTGTGGTAGTAGCTGATTTCTTCTGGATATGTGGAGGGCAAAGATTAAGGGTAAAATTACCAATAGGATGGACAGGCCTTTGTGCGGGGGTTGGGTTAATTCAACAGCTAACTGTCACTGAATGGGATCCTAGTGATACTAAGCAGTTAACTACAAAACATAGAGTAAGGAGATTACAATAAGGTCTATATAAGATACAATTGGACAACCTAGAGGTGTCCCTAATGAATTTAAGGCAAGAGATGAGATTAAATCAGGTTTTGAATCTACAGTGAGGGAAAAAAGTATTTGATCCCCTGCTGATTTTGTACGTTTGCCCACTGACAACGAAATGATCAGTCTATAATTTTAATGGTAGGTTTATTTGAACAGTGAGAGACAGAATAACAACAAAAAAATTCAGAAAAACGCATGTGAAAAATGTTATAAATTGATTTGCATTTTAATGAGGGAAATAAGTATTTGACCTCTCTCAATCAGAAAGATTTCTGGCTCCCAGGTGTCTTTTATACAGGTAACGAGCTGAGATTAGGAGCACACTCTTAAAGGGAGTGCTCCTAATCTCAGTTTGTTACCTTTATTAAAGACACCTGTCCACAGAAGCAATCAGATTCCAAACTCTCCACCATGGCCAAGACCAAAGAGCTCTCCAAGGATGTCAGGGACAAGATTGTAGACCTACACAAGGCTGGAATGGGCTATAAGCAGCTTGGTGAGAAGGTGACAACAGTTGGTGTGATTATTCGCAAATGGAAGAAACACAAAAGAACTGTCAATCTCCCTCGGCCTGGTGCTCCATGCAAGATCTCACCTTGTGGAGTTGCAATGATCAAGAGAACGGTGAGGAATCAGCCCAGAACTACACGGGAGGATCTTGTCAATGATCTCAAGGCTGCTGGGACCATAGTCACCTAGAAAACAATTGGTAACACACTACGCCGTGAAGGACTGAAATCCTGCAGCGCCCGCAAGGTCCCCCGCTCAAGAAAGCACGTATGCATGCCAGTCTGAAGTTTGCCAATGAACATCTGAATGATTCAGAGGACAACTGGGTGAAAGTGTTGTGGTCAGATGAGACCAAATTGGAGCTCTTTGGCATCAACTCAACTCGCCGTGATTGGAGGAGGAGGAATGCTGTCTATGACCCCAAGAACACCATCCCCACCATCAAACATGGTGAAAACATTATGCTTTGGGTGTGTTTTTCTGCTAAGGGGACAGGACAACTTCACCGCATCAAAGGGACGATGGACGGGGCCATGTACCGTCAAATCTTGGGTTAGAACCTCCTTGCCTCAGCCAGGGCATTGAAAATGAGTCGTGGATGGGTATTCCAGCATGACAATGACCCAAAACACACGGCCAAGGCAACACAGGAGTGGCTCAAGAAAAAGCACATTAAGGTCCTGGAGTGGCCTAGCCAGTCTCCAGACATTAATCCCATAGAAAATCTGTGGAGGGACGTCAGCCTCGTCAGCCTCGAAACCTTAATGACTTCTGCAAAGAGGAGTGGGACAAAATCTGAGACGTGTGCAAACCTGGTGGCCAACTACATGAAACGTCTGACCTCTGTGATTGCCAACAAGGGTTTTGCAACCAAGTACTAAGTCATGTTTTGCAGAGGGTCAAATACTTATTTCCCTCATTAAAATGCAAATCAATTGATAACATTTTTTAGATTCGTTTTTCTGGATTTTTTTGTTGTTATTCTGTCTCTCACTGTTCAAATAAACCTACCATTTAAATCATAGACTGATCATTTCTTTGTCAGTGGGTGAACATACAAAATCAGCAAGGGATCAAATACTTGTTTCTCTCACTGTGTATTCCTGTATATGATGGGTTCCTGATTGTGATGACTGATTGTTCATGTGCATGAATCTTGTCATAAACATAGGATCGATGCACCCAATTAACATCTTCTAACCATGTGTATGTGACCAATAAAATGTGATTTGATTGACTTGATTTGTACTGTCATTGTGATCACTATTAAAAAACTGTCCATCTCTCTTATTCCATCTATTACTGTACTGTCATATTGTGATCAATATTAAAACACTTCCACCTCTCTTCTTCCATCTATTACTGTACTGTCATATTGTGATCAATATTAAAACATTTCCACCTCTCTTCTTCCATCTATTACTGTACTGTCATATTGTGATCAATATTAAAACATTTCCACCTCTCTTCTTCCATCTATTACTGTACTGTCATATTGTGATCAATATTAAAACATTTCCACCTCTATTCTTCCATCTATTACTGTACTGTCATATTGTGATCAATATTAAAAAATATCCACCTCTCTTCTTCCATCTATTACTGTACTGTCATATTGTGATCAATATTAAAACATTTCCACCTCTCTTCTTCCATCTGGTTGATGATCATTTAGCAGTCACATCATTTCATTCAGTTGGATTGAGTTTATACACAAACAAGACTGTTGAGTCAAGAATTTGACAAATAAACATAGTACAATATTTACAAACACCAAGAAGCCCAATAACAACAAGATCAATGATTTCTTAATGAAACCAGTTTTTACAACACAGCGTGGTGATTCATTATATTAATGAATGACTCTAGTTGACAATGTCTGTCAACTTCAATGGTGTTTATTCATGAATATTTACAATCATATGTTTACACACTAGAGAGGTATTCTACATTGTTGCTCCAGTGTGTCTTACTGAACATGACCATGATTACAGTGAAACATCATGTTGTTTTTGACACAGGGACCACCTGACACAGGGACACTGAAGTGTCATTCCAAATCCTAAACCCTGGATAGAGGGGCTCAGTGAATGTGGTGTGGAATGTGATCAGGTGGGTCAGTGTGTCAGAGGAGGCTCTATAGAAGGACAGAGTGCCGGCTGGCCAGTCCAGATACACTCCTACTCTGTGGGAGCTGGAGGAGGGGACGTCTATGGTAGTGTCATTATTATTGTGATAGGCTCTGTAACTGTTGTCAGAGCAGACCAGACACACAGACTTGTAATTGTGTCCAAGACAACAGTCATCACCCCTTCCTCTCCTGCTGATTCCTTTATATGTCACTCCTATAACAACCCCTCCACTCCACTCTACCTCCCAGTAACAGCGCCCAGTCAGACCCTCTCTACACAGCACCTGTGGCCAGTCCTCAAATCTCTCTGGGTGATCAGGATACGTCTGCTTCTCTCTCCTACATGTCACCTTTCTGTTCTCCTCAGACAGAGAGAGGTGTCTGTTTACTGTGTTTAGGTCCAGTGTGAGATCACAGACATCTGATGGATGAAACCAGACACAATATTAGAAATCATCATCATTCACATTAGAATGTTAACTCACTTTTCACTAGTTCATTTAATGTAGATGTTTCTAGGTATCAAAAGGAGAAGTTAAGGAGACTGGAGACTTGTTGAATTATCATATGTTATACTGTATGGTAATATAAAACACACTTATTCCCATTAATTACACACACACACACTGGACACACACACTGGACACACACACACACACACACACACACACACACACACACACACACACACACACACACACACACACACACACACACACACACACACACAACATTGTCAAAGCAACTCTTTGTAAACGTTGGTGTCCCTGATTTGTGCTTCTGTAGAACTACAGCTGATATTTAATATGACCAAGTAAGTAATGATGGTGGTCTTTGACTTTGACTTAACTTGAATTAAGACTTATTCTTAGTCATATTCTTCACAGCAGTCAACACTCACATTTTCTAAGCCCAGGTTTCATTGTGTAATCTCCACCATGTTCCACACTGTAGCGGTAAGCAGAAGAACAGACAGTCATTGAGGGATACACCTGAACTCACACACACACACACACACACAAACAGACACAGACACAGACACACACACACACACACACACACACTGGACATCCACAATGACACACACACTCACACTGGAGACACACAGACACACGGTCAAGAATGTGTCTGTATGTGTCCACTGTGTGTGTGTGTCCCGTATGTGTGTGTCCAGTGTGTATGTGTGTGTATGTATGTGTCCAGTGTGTGAGTGTGTGTATGTATGTGTCCAGTACGTGTCCTGTGTTTGTGTGTGTGTGTACAGTGTGTGTCCAGTACGTGTGTGTGTGTGTGTGTGTGTGTGTGTGTGTGTGTGTGTGTGTGTGTGTGTGTGTGTGTGTGTGTGTGTGTGTGTGTGTGTGTGTGTGTGTGTGTGTGTGTGTGTGTGGTAGAGGACACACTGAACACACACAGGACACACACACATATATACTGGACACACACAGTCAGCATATAACTTTGTCCAAGTGGTGGTCAGAATGTTTGTCTTAACTAGCCTGATAAGTCCAACATGTCTGATATGAACATTGACATAAACCCTCTACATACTTGAGTTTCTCCAGTCTGCAGTGTGGATCCTCCAGTCCAGCAGAGAGCAGTCTGACTCCTGAGTCTCCTGGGTGATTGTAGCTCAGGTCCAGCTCCCTCAGGTGTGAGGGTTTGACCTCAGAGCTGAGACCAGAGAAGCACAGCCTTCCTCTGTGAGTAGACAGCCTGACAGCCTGCAAAGAGACAAATCAGATTAAAATCACACTGCTATTCTTTGGTGGTGACAATAGTGGCAGTATATTTTTTCAATATTTTCAGATACATCGGTGTCCTGAAACCTGCCATATCTATTCATAAATTAATGTCTCATTATTAGAAATGACAAATTATCAAAGTATTGCTTTTTGGAGAGAAAAATATATAGTACAAATATTTGAGTAGACTGACCAGACCAGTTTAAAAAGCAGTATCAGTCAAAAGACAGACAGTGAGGTATCAGATTTAGATTGTATTTAGTATACAGTCCACACCATATCTATTTTGACAGTAAAGCTAACATTTTAAATGTGTCTCTATACTCCAACATTTTGGACTTCAAATGTTTCATATGAGGTGACAGTATATAATGTCACCTTTTATTTGAGGGTATTTTAATACATATCTGTTTCACCATTTAGAAATGAAAGAAATGTATGTATCTAGTCCCCTCATTTGAAGAAGTCATAAGTATTCTGACCAATTCATTACAGTGTATTAAAGTAGTCAAAAGTTTTGTATTTGGTCTCAAACTCGTTGGTTGCATCTGCAGTTTGTTGTGGTTGCGGTTGTGTTTTGGGTTGTTTTGCCCAATTTGGGTTGTTTGGGTTGTTTTGCCCAATAGTAACTGAATGGTGGATGATGACTGGAGTAATATTCTGTCTAAGTGATTAGATAACATGTTTCTAAACACGACTAAATTAATCCTGATGATGCCATAATTAATACAAATCATGAATCAATCATGAATAATAATGAGTGAGAAAATTACAGAGGCCACAACAAAACATGCTAACCTCTCACCATTACCAATAACAGAGGCTACAACAAAACATACTAACCTCTCACCATTACCAATAACAGAGGCTACAACAAAACATACTAACCTCTCACCACTACCAATAACAGAGGCTACAACAAAACATGCTAACCTCTCACCATTACCAATAACAGAGGCTACAACAAAACATGCTAACCTCTCACCATTACCAATAACAGAGGATACAACAAAACATGCTAACCTCTCACCATTACCAATAACAGAGGCTACAACAAAACATGCTAACCTCTCATCATTACCAATAACAGAGACTACAACAAAACATGCTAACCTCTCACCATCACCAATAACAGAGGCTACAACAAAACATGCCAACCTCTCACCATTGACCTCAAATAAAAGGTGACATTCTGACAGTGAGGTATCAGATTTAGATTGTATTGAGTATACAGTCCACACCATATCTATTTTGACAGTGAAGCTAACATTTGAAATGTGTCTCTATACACCAACATTTTGGATTTCAGATCAAATGTTTTCCATATGAGGTGACAGTATATAATGTCACCTTTTATTTGAGGGTATTTTTAATACATATCGGTTTCACCATTTAGAAAAATAAAAGCACTTTCTGTATCTAGTCCCCCTATTTGAAGTAGTCATAAGTATTCTGACCAATTCACTTATAGTGTATTAAACTAGTCAAAAGTTTAGTATTTGGTCCCATATTCTTTGAACACAATGACTACATCAAGCCTGTGACTGCCATGATTGAGAAAGATCATGAATGAATCATGAATAACAATGAGTGAGAGAGTTACAGAGGCTACAACAAAACATACTAACCTCTCACCATTAACCTCAAATAAAAGGTGACATTCTGTACTGTCACCTAATATAAAACATTCTATCTCAAATCCAAAATGCTGGAGCATAGCACCAAATGTAAAACTGTAAGCTTCACTGTCCAAACACATATGGTGTGGACTATGTGTGCCTGGTAAACACATGTGGATCTGGTGAACAGTTATCACTTGTTGACCAACTACAGGAATACTGACCTCAGAGTCTCCAGTTTACAGTGGGGATTCCCCAGTCCAGCAGAGAGCAGCTTCACTCCTGAATCCTTCAGGTCATTGTTACTCAGATCCAGCTCTCTCAGGTGTGAGGGGTTTGACCTCAGAGCTGAGACCAGAGAAGTACAGCCTTCCTCTGTGACTCCACAGCCTGACAGCCTGCAAAGAGTCAAATCACATTAAAATCACACTGCTATTCTTTGGTGGAGAAAATAGTGGCAAAATAGTGGCAGTATATTTTTTTAACATATTCAGATACATCAGTGTCCTGAAACCTGCCATATCTATTCATAAATGAATGTATCATTATTAGAAATTACAAATGATCAAAGTATTGCTTGTAGAGAGAAACATGTACAGTTCTAATATGTGAGTAGACTGACTAGACCAGTTTAAAAGCAGTATCAGTCAAAAAGACAGACAGTGAGGTATCAGATTTAGATTGTATTGAGTAAACAGTGTTCACTCAAAATGACACAACGACTATGTTCCAGTTGAACAACGTTTACTAAACCGTATTTCCACAATACATGGTTACCATGGCACTCAGGCCAGGTCCATCAACAGTGAGACTCCCAGGCGTACTAATAACAGAGTGATAGCACCGTAATAACTGAAATATAGGGATACTTAAAACATGAACTTAACAATCTCCCTCTTTTCTGTAAAGACAAATAAAACAACAACATAATGAAATGTCCCAAGTATTATTCAAGTTCCTCATTACAAATGGGTTGTGTGACTCAGTTTATATTTGTGTTAGTCAAGCTGCCACTTTCCATTACTGAGGGCCTTTAGGAGCACAAGACCAGATGGTCCCTTTTAGTCAGACAGTCAGCTAGCTGTTCCTTTCCATTACTGAGAGTCTTTAAGAACACAAGACCGGATGCTCCCTTTTAGTCAGACAGTCAGCTAGCTGTTCCTTTCCATTACTGAGAGTCTTTAAGAACACAAGACCAGATGCTCCCTTTTAGTCAGACAGTCAGCTAGCTGTTCCTTTCCATTACTGAGAGCCTTTAGGAACACAAGACCAGATGCTCCCTTTTAGTCAGACAGTCAGCTAGCTGTTCCTTTCCATTACCGAGAGCCTTTAGAAACACAAGACCAGATGGTCCCTTTTAGTCAGACAGTCAGCTAGCTGTTCCTTTCCATTACTGAGAGCCATTAGGAACACAAGACCAGATGCTCCCTTTTAGTCAGACAGTCAGCTAGCTGTTCCTTTCCATTACTGAGAGCCATTAGGAACACAAGACCAGATGGTCCCTTTTAGTCAGACAGTCAGCTAGCTGTTCCTTTCCATTACTGAGAGCCTTTAGGAACACAAGACCAGATGGTCCCTTTTAGTCAGACAGTCAGCTAGCTGTTCCTTTCCATTACTGAGAGTCTTTAGGAACACAAGACCAGATGGTCCCTTGTAGTCAGACAGTCAGCTAGCTGTTCCTTTGTGGTCGACCAGGAAAACAGCTTTGAGGTGTGGAATCACAGTTGTGAGCCACCCCAGATGAAGTCATCAACATGACAGGCAAGTACTCCAGTCAAGCCAATAGAAAACTGCAGGATCCACTTGTGACATTTTCCACTTGTACTCAGCATTGTTGCCTTGACTTTGCTGTACCAGTAGAGTGATGCACCTGCCAGGCGATACACACACCTGTTTAGTTTCCACAGTGTTCCTTCACCCTTAGCTTCAGGCGGAGGTCAGATGTGAATGTCCCTTGATGCTCTGTTCCCTGAAAAAATGCAGATTTGATGTCTATGGAATAAAGTTTCCATTGTTTCTGGCAGATCATTGTGAGCAGCAATCTAAGTGACTCTGAGGCGCATGTCAGTGAGTCATTTGGGAGTTGTTTAGCAGCCAGCTCCTCAAAACCTCTAGCCACTAGACGTGCTTTAGGCACTATTCCAGTTAAGGATTCTTTAAGCGGACACACCCACCTTGTTGAGACACATTTTTGGCCAATGTCTTTGACTTCCTCAAAAACTCCATTTTTTTTTTGGACCAACTACAGGAATACTGACCTCAGAGTCTCCAGTTTACAGTGGGGATTCCCCAGTCCAGCAGAGAGCAGCTTCACTCCTGAATCCTTCAGGTCATTGTTACTCAGATCCAGCTCTCTCAGGTGTGAGGGGTTTGACTCCAGAGCTGAGACCAGAGAATCACAGCCTTCCTCTGTGACTCCACATCCTGACAGCCTGCAAAGAGTCATATCATATTAAAATCACACTGCTATTCTTTGGTGGTGAAAATAGTGGCAGTATATATTTTTAAACATATTCAGATACATTATACCATTACCATTAGTACCATTATATCATACATATCTATTTTGACACTGAAGCTAACATTTTAAATGTGGCTCTATACTCCAACATTTTCGACTTCAGATCAAATGTTTCATATGAGGTGACCGTATATAATGTCACCTTTTATTTGAGGGTATTTTCATACATTTCTGTTTCACCATTTAGAAAAATAAAAGCACTTTATGTATCTAGTCCCCTCATTTGAAGAATATTCTGACCAATTCACTTAGTGTATTAAAGTAGTCAAAAGTTTAGTATTTGGTCCCAACCTCATTAGTTGCATTTGCAGTTTGTTTTGGTTGTGTTTTGGGTTGTTTTGCCCAATAGTAACTGAATGGTGGATGATGACTGGAGTAATATTCTGTCTAAGTGATTAGATAACATGTTTCTAAACACGACTAAATTAATCCTGATGATGCCATAATTAATACAAATCATGAATCAATCATGCATAATAATGAGTGAGAAAATTACAGAGGCTACAACAAAACATGCTAACCTCTCACCATTACCAATAACAGAGGCTACAACAAAACATGCTAACCTCTCACCATTACCAATAACAGAGACTACAACAAAACATGCTAACCTCTCACCATTACCAATAACAGAGGCTACAACAAAACATCATCTTTGTGCCTCTATAACTGTTAATCATCATCATTCACGATTCATTCCTGATTTTTCATAATCATGGTAGAATCCACATGAATGTAGAAGTGTTCAGAAACATATTCTATTCTTACTGACAATACAAGTGAAGTGACTCCAAAATGACAGGACATTATTCACCATTCAGTTTCTATTAGGAAAAACTTCATCCAAAACACAACCAAGACAAACTGCAAATTAATTCAACAAATTAGTAGAATCACAAGCTTGATGTAATCACTGCAGGCATGGAATATGGACCAAATACTAAACTTTACACTACATTAATTTGTCCAAATAATTACTATCTTTTAAATGAATAAATAATAACTTTTTCAAATGTCACGACTTCAGCCGAAGTCGGTCCCTCTTCCTGTTCGGGCGGTGTTCGGCGTTCGTCGTCACCGGTTTTCTAACCATCACCGATTCCTTCCTGTTTGGTTTTGATTGTTCACACCTGTTTTGTATTTCTAGCAATCACGCCCCTGTTATAATTTCCTCCTTTTCCCGTCTTCCCTTGTGCGTGATTGTTTTGTCTTTTGACAGAGGAGGTTGCTACCGGTTTACTTCGTGCTCTGTGTAGGGCATTTGTTTTGTGTATTTCGGTACTCGGTTGATGCAATCATACCCGTGTTTATTTTGGGGTTTTGTTTGGTATGAGTATTGATCTACCAGTGTGCCTGTATGTTCTCTGGCGACTACATTAAAGTATACTCATATTTTGCATATCTCCTGCGCCTGACTCCTTCCACACACCCCGGACAACTTACAGAAATCACGCACCTACATAAGGGACGCGGATGGCATTTGCTGTATGTTTGATGAGAAACTGCATATTGCAAATGTACGCTCCCTTACTAGACGTCCGAAATTGTTTCTAAAATAAGCCGACGCTGCCGGGCCGTGCCCTAGGGCCAAATCTTCCAGGAAGTCATCAAGCGAACTTTCTCGGACTTTCGATGTCCGTTTAATAAAATAAATTCATTTTTTTCATTTTTCCGCCCTTCATGTTAATCCCACCAGATGGCGAATGCCTTCATATTGCAAATGTACAAAACATACACCTAATTGACCTGGCTTTTTCTCCTAAACCGAAAACTCTTCGAAGACGAAACTTGGTGGGCATGGGTTTGGCCATATGGGCAGTTGGCCCCGAAACAGAATGGCGTCAGGGACTCACGGTTTTTGAGATAAGGCCCATTTTCTGGGATTAAAGGTGAAAAATGGAAATAGAGCACTAATTTGACAGCTTTACGTCAAAGTACATGAACTTACGGTGTAAGGAAAAAAAGAACCAGACATTTATCTCTTTTAATTTTCGATTAATTGGCAAACGTCCAATTCGTAATGTTGAGAAAAATGTTTTTTTTCCCCAAAAAAGTTATGGATCCAGTTGCTGCGTGTTCAGACGGATCCGTTAAAGTGGGTTTCGGAGCTCTACGTGATTTCTGTGATTTTCTGTGATTTTCTGAAATCACACACATGCACAGTCAATGGGGAATGACATAGTGAGGGGCTTACAGACAGACACTGCCTGCAATAGTTACTTTTGTTCGAACTATTAAAGAACCGTCAGACCCAGAGCTCTGAAACTTTAGAAACCCATTCTAGACCTTTAGTCGATCGTGCACGGTGAGCTACGGGGCTCTAGAAGGTTTTCAGGCCGAGAAACAGCCTCGTACATTTGCAATATTTTCAATTCATTTTTACATCACGAAAATGACAAAAAGTTCTAAAAGTCCCAGAGACACAAGGCTAGGTGCGTTAGAACCGCCTCGGCCCATAGAGACGGACCCTAACGTTTCTGTCCGATAGCTCATTCAAGGACCCCGTAGCAACGCCCGAAAACGTGGATTTTCAGCACCAATTAAGGTCGCTGCTCGACTCCAAATGACCTATCGAGCCGAAACTTGAGATTCGGGTCGCCTCAGCTAGGCCGACACATAATGTCGGAACTGGACCCGCAGCTAGAACGTAACTAGGTGTTTTACATTTTTACTATGATTTAAACAGAATTTTGAGCCTGCCCTGATATATGTGATTGTTGGCTTATAAATGAGATGGGAAAAGTGGGTTTGGTGTCAGTTTTATCAGTTTGGTGTCAGAATGATATCTAATTGATTGATTGACGCTGACTTGCTCGTTGACTTTTGTACATTTGCAATATGTTTGAATAGGGCTGAAACATCACCAAAATGACAGACTGAAATCAACACAAAAAGGGCATCACCATAGTCTCTAGGCCGTGCCGAGTTCAACGAGACGCCCCACTTGACTGTAGCTCGCTCTGACCTCATAGACCGTGCAAAAAGTAGGCGCAAAATGAAGCCTGGCCCTAAATGTCAGCTGATTTTGGGTGACAGCGGCAGACCCGTTTGGGTTAGAAGCACAATTCAACTTCAGGAATGTTCCTAAGGTCCTCCCGATCTGAGCAAGCCTAACCGTGACTGTGTGGCATTAACCTTTAACAGTGAAAACAGGGTATTTACATCAAACCGTTTGCTATGAAATCTCTCCCCATAGGAATACATTGCCTACTCCCCTAAATTCAACCTGGTGCCTATGTGGGTTATGAATGTCTTATGAACCTGTCTTCGATAGCAATCCATCAGACCACTATGAGGTCTACCTGTGTTGATTCTAAGCTTCCTGGAGCAACCGGAAGTGGTAAAAATCACCCAAAAGGTGTTTTGATAGACCCAACCTGCAGTTGGTGAAAAACAGACTTTCAACCCTGTGTAAATCAGTCAGTTCTTAACCTAAAGACTTAAAACTCAGGATTCTGTTAAAGCATACCCCAATGAGGATATGTGTCTACCTACAGCTTCCTGTGACAACCGGAAGTGCTTTAAATAGGGGTCATAGGGTCTGTTTCGAAGGGTTAAAAAGGTCAGATCTTTCCAAAACTTCACATGTGTGATTAGGCAACCCCAATGAACTGTAAATGAGTCATTTCTCCCATCAGATTGACAAGAAAACCCTCAAACACACACACAAACACAGATATGGGATGGAGTGACACAGTGTGGGGCTTGAAGACACACAGAGCCTGCAATGGCATCACCATAGTCTCTAGGCCTTCCTGAGTTCAACAAGATATCCTGCTTGACCGTAGCTCACTCGGTCTGACCGCAGTAACCGTTCCAAAAAGTAGGCCCAAACTGAAGCCTGGCCCTCAATTTCAGCTGCTTTTGGGTGACAGCGGCAGAACCGTTTGGGTTAGAAGCACGATTCGACTTCTGGAACGTTCCTTAGGACCTCCCGATCTGTGCAAGCCTAACTTTGACCCTGTGGCATTAACCCTTAACAGTGAAAACAGGGTATTTACATCAAACCGTTTGCTATGACATCTCTCCCCATAGGAATACATTGCCTGCTCCCTAAATTCAACCTGGTGCCTATGTGGGTTATGAATGTCTTATGAACCTGTCTTTGATAGCAATCCATCAGACCACTATGAGGTCTACCTGTGTTGATTCTAAGCTTCCTGGAGCAACCGGAAGTGGTAAAAATCACCCAAAAGGTGTTTTGATAGACCCAACCTGCAGTTTGTGAAAAACAGACTTTCAACCCTGTGTAAATCAGTCAGTTCTTAACCTAAAGACTTATAACTCAGGATTCTGTTAAAGCATACCCCAATGAGGATATGTGTCTAACTACAGCTTCCTGTGACAACCGGAAGTGCTTTAAATAGGGTCATAGGTGCTGTTTCAAGGGTTAAAAGGTCAGATCTTTACAAAACTTCATATGTGTGATTAGGCAACCTCATGAACTGTAAATGAGTCATTTCTCCCATCAGATTTACAAGACAACTCCCACACACACACACAAACACATAGCTGGGATGGAGTGACACAGTGTGGGTCTTAAAGACACAAAGGGCCTGCAATGGCATAACCATAGTCTCTAGGCCTTGCCGAGTTCAACGAGACGCCACGCTTGACCGTAGCTCACTCGGTCTGACCGCAGCAACTGTGCCAAAAAGTAGGCCCAAACTGAAGCCTGGCCCTCAATTTCAGCTGCTTTTGGGTGACAGCGGCAGAACCGCTTGGGTTAGAAGCACGGTTCGACTTCTGGAACGCGTTCCTTAGACCTCCCGATCTGTGCAAGCCTAACTTTGACCCTGTGGCATTAACCTTTAACAGTGAAAACAGGGTATTTACATCAAACCGTTTGCTATGACATCTCTCCCCATAGGAATACATTGCCTGCTCCTCTAAATTCAACCTGGTGCCTATGTGGGTTATGAATGCCTTATGAACCTGTCTTTGATGGCAATCCATCAGGCCACTATGAGGTCTACCTGTGTTGATTCTAAGCTTCCTGGAGCAACCGGAAGTGGTTAAAATCACCCTAAAGGTGTTTTACAGTACCCAACCTGCTGTTGGTGAAAAACAGACTTTCAAACCTGTGTGAATCAGTCAGTTCTTAACTTACAGACTTAAAACTCAGGATTCTGTTAAAGCCTACCCCAATGAGGATATGTGTCTACCTACAGCTTCCTGTGACAACCGGAAGTGCCTTAAATTGTGGTCACAGTGTCTGTTTCAAGGGTTAAAAAGGTCACAATTTTCCAAAACTTCACATGTGTGATTAGGCAACCCCAATGAACTGTAAATCAGTCATTTCTCCCATCAGAATCCCTTGAAAAACTCACACATGCACACAGTCCATGGGGAGTGACATAGTGTGGGGCTTACAGACACACACTGCCTGCAATAGTTACTTTCGTTCGAACTATTAAAGACCCGTCAGACCTAGAGCTCTGAAACTTTAGAACCCTTTTCTAGAGCTTATGTCGATAGTGCACGGTGAGTTATGGGGCTCTAGAAGGTTCACAGGCCGAGAAACAGCCTTGTACATTTGCAATATTTTCAATTCATTTTTACATCACGAAAATGACAAAATTTCTAAAAGTCCCAGAGACACAAGGCTAGGTGCGTTAGAACCGCCGCCCATAGAGACGGACCCTAACGTTTCTGTCCGATAGCTCATTCAAGGACCCCGTAGCAACGCCGGAAAACGTGGATTTTCAGCACCAATTAGGTCGCTGCTCGGGCTCGAATGACCTATCGAGCGAAACTCGGGATTTGGGGTCGCCTCAGATAGGCCGACACATAACGCCGAACTGGACCCGCAACTCAGAACGTAACTCAGGTGTTTTACGTTTTCATTATAGTGACTTTATGGCAGACTTTTGTCCATTTGCAATAAGTTAAAACCGTCAAGCCCGGCCATCCTGAGATCAACGGGCAGTCAATTGGGCTTTCCTGCAGTATTTTAGAGCTTGTCATATTCGTGATGTTAAAAGCCCATTGAAACATATTGCAAATGTACTGTACATTTGCAATATGTTTCACTGTACATTTGCAATATGTTTCAATGGGCTTTTTGACATGTTGAAATCAACACCAACGAGCTATGGACAGGTACCGCTATCAAGCCTGGCCATCCTGAGATCAACGGGCAGTCAATTGGCCATTCCTGCAGGATTTTAGAGCTTGTCATATTCGTGATGTTAAAGCCCATTGAAACATATTGCAAATGTACTGTACATTTGCAATATGTTTCACTGTACATTTGCAATATGTTTCAATGGGCTTTTTGACATGTTGAAATCAACACCAACGAGCTATGGACAGGTACCGCTATCAAGCCTGGCCATCCTGAGATCAACGGGCAGTCAATTGGCCATTCCTGCAGGATTTTAGAGCTTGTCATATTCGTGATGTTAAAGCCCATTGAAACATATTGCAAATGTACTGTACATTTGCAATATGTTTCACTGTACATTTGCAATATGTTTCAATGGGCTTTTTTGACATGTTGAAATCAACACCAACGAGCTATGGACAGGTACCGCTTATCAAGCCTGGCCATCCTGAGATCAACGGGCAGTCAATTGGCCATTCCTGCAGGATTTTAGAGCTTGTCATATTCGTGATGTTAACAGCCCATTGAAACATATTGCAAATGTACTGTACATTTGCAATATGTTTCACTGTACATTTGCAATATGTTTCAATGGGCTTTTTGACATGTTGAAATCAACACCAACGAGCTATGGACAGGTACCGCTATCAATCCTGGCCATCCCGAGATCAACGAGCAGTCAATTGGCCATTCCTGCAGGATTTTAGAGCTTGTCATATTCATGATGTTAACAGCCCATTGAAACATATTGCAAATGTACTGTACATTTGCAATATGTTTCACTGTACATTTGCAATATGTTTCAATGGGCTTTTTTGACATGTTGAAATCAACACCAACGAGCTATGGACAGGTACCGCTTATCAATCCTGGCCATCCCGAGATCAACGAGCAGTCAATTGGCCATTCCTGCAGGATTTTAGAGCTTGTCATATTCGTGATGTTAACAGCCCATTGAAACATATAGCAAATGTACTGTACATTTGCAATATGTTTCACTGTACATTTGCAATATGTTTCAATGGACTTTTTGACATGTTGAAATCAACACCAACGAGCTATGGACAGGTACCGCTATCAATCCTGGCCATCCTGAGATCAACGGGCAGTCAATTGGCCATTCCTGCAGGATTTTAGAGCTTGTCATATTCGTGATGTTAACAGCCCATTGAAACATATTGCAAATGTACAGTGAAACATATTGCAAATGTACTGTACAAAGCAATGGAAGAGAGTGTGGACTTCTTTTTGAAAACCTCCATAAATCAGCAAGGGCTTCTCCCACTGACTTAGGGCCATAGTGGGATGCTCCCATACGGATCCTGGACCAGGAGCAGCCCCTAAAGTCATTTAAAACCCTTTGAAAATATGGACCTGGTAAATGTACTGTACATTTGCAATATGTTTCACTGTACATTTGCAATATGTTTCAATGGGCTTTTTTTACATGTTGAAATCAACACTAACGAGCTATGGACAGGTACCGCTATCAATCCTGGCCATCCTGAGATCAATGGGCAGTCAATTGACCATTCCTGAAGTATTTTAGATCTTGTCATATTCGTGATGTTAAAGCCCATTGAAACATATTGCAAATGTACAGTGAAACATATTGCAAATGTACTGTACAAAGCAATGGAAGAGAGTGTGGACTCTGTCATTTTTTTGAACATTTTGAAAACCTCCATAAATGAGCAGGGGCTTCTCCCACTGACTTAGGGGCCATAGTGGGATGCTCCCATACGGATCCTGGAGGCACTGCACCCCCCTAAATGCATTTTTGACTAAATAAGCTTTCAGGGAAGGTGGCATTAACATCATCTCAGGAGATGATTCACTCAGCCTTTCAACTTTTTTAAAATTGAAAGAACTCCATAAATGAGCAGGGGCTTCTCCCACTGACTTAGGGCCATAGTGGGATACTCCCATAAAGATCCTGGACCAGGAGCAGCCCCCTAAAGTCATTTAAAACCCTTTTGAAAATATGGACCTGGTAAATGTACTGTACATTTGCAATATGTTTCACTGTACATTTGCAATATGTTTCAATGGGCTTTTAAGATCACGATCCCAATGTAGGCACCCCTGGTCATTTTGGACGTTTTTCAAAAAATAGACCCTATAGGATGATTGAGGGCTTAACATAGTGATATATATCATTTTGTCAGTTTAAATGCCATTTGGACATTGCTCACTGACTTTTGGGTTCGGAAGCCGACTTCCTATGACGATATATGTAAATGGACATAACATCATGACTTTTGACTTCCTATGGTAACATATTGCAAATGGACAAAACATATTGCAAATGGACAATAAAAAAGTTAATAAAAATTAACTTTATTAAAATTAGACAAGGATATGTTTATACACATCTTTCTATGCGTGAGATTATAACGAAAAGTCGTTAGAATCGTGAAAAACGGCCCAGAAAGCACTTTTTTAGGAGGTATAGTTATTTTGATATTTTTTTTGGAAATGTCAAAATTTGACCCTTGGGTCTTGTCTTCATGTACATTTGCAATATGTTTTGCCCGTTGGAACGCGCTCGCCACCTATAGTAATTTTGAGTTATTACACTTGGCATTTGCCGTATGCCGTTTGCCATAAGAAATACACGAAACGGCGTACATTTGGGCACTCTTTTCCATCGTGTGTATGTTTGTTCCAATGGCAATATGTTGCCATTCATTTTTGTCCATTTCATGGGGGTCTTCCCTTACACGCACCCTAATTTATGGAGTCAGCAGGAGCAGGAAACCCTGGCCAAGGAGTCGAGGAAACCGTTCTTGAACATTCAGCGATGCTACAACAACTTGGGACCGCGATGGATCGCGTTGTCCAAACATTGGACCGCTTGGAGAGACGGGAGATCGCTCCAGCGCCTCGACTACCCAACCCAAGTCTGGCTACCCCTCCATCTCCGGACTCTGGATCCAGTGGGATTCATCTCTCCCTTCCCAGGGAGTATGATGGAACAGCAGCACAGTGTCAAGGGTTCTTATTACAACTGGACCTCTACTTGGCCACCGTGGCATCCAGCTCCCTCAGGAAGGGAGAGAGTGTCCTCTTGTCTCCTGTCTCACTGGGAGAGCATTGGAGTGGGCCAACGCCGTCTGGAGAGAGGGAGGCATAGCGTTGGACCACTTTGAAGATTTCACCCGTCGCTTCCGAGCGGTGTTCGATCATCCTCCCGAGGGGAGAGCGACGGGGGAGCAGCTCTTCCATCTGAGACAGGGGACAAGGAGCGCTCAGGAGTTTGCTCTTGAGTTCCGGACTTTGGCTGCCGGAGCGGGCTGGAACGACAGGGCCCTCATCGATCATTATAGGTGTAGCCTACGCGAGGACGTCCGACGGGAACTGGCCTGCAGAGACGTCACGGTGACATTCGATCAACTGGTAGATCTCTCCATACGGCTGGATAATCTGTTGGTCACCCGCGGACGTCCAGAGAGGGTCCTGTCGACCTTACCCTCCGGCATTCCCTCTCCAGAGCCTATGGAACTAGGAGGGGCAGCGTGTAGGGAGACCGGAGGAGGAACCTTCATCTGTACCATCTGTGGCCGCAGGGGGCACACTGCTGGTCGGTGCAGGGTTGGTGCTTCTAGGAGAGAGACGGCAGGCAGAGTACTCTGGCGTCACCTCTGGTGAGTATGCACCACTGTCATCCAGAGTCCTCTGTTAGCCAATTGTTTGTGGCTGTGTGTTTCCCAGAATATTCTCCGTGTTCCCAGCATAAGGCACTCGTCGATTCAGGTGCAGCTGGGAATTTTATTGACAGAGCGCTAGCGTTAAGTTTAGAAATCCCCATAAAACAGGTGGTTAGACCTTTTCTAGTTAACGCTTTAGATAGCAGACCGTTAGGATCTGGATTGATTGAGGAGATTACTATCTCTCTTGTGATGGTGACGCAGGGGAGTCATGAGGAGAGAATTAGTCTCTTTCTCATTGACTCTCCTTCATTTCCGGTGGTATTGGGTATTCCCTGGTTAGCTTTGCATAACCCTATTATTTCATGGCAACAGAGGACTCTCACGGGGTGGTGGCGAGAGTGCTCAGGAGGTGTGTAGGAGTTTCCGTGGGTGCAACCACGGTGGAAAGTTCAGACCATGTCTCCACTGTGCACATCCCCCCCAGAATATGCCGATTTGGCTCTCGCCTTCTGTAAGAAGAAGGCGACCCAATTACCACCCCATCGACGAGGGGATTGTGCGATAGATCTCCTGGTAGACGCTGCACCTCCTAAGAGTCACGTGTATCCCCTGTCGCAAGCTGAGAAAGAGGCTATGGACACATATATCTCTGAATCGCTGAGTCAGGGGTACATTAGGCCCTCCGTTTCACCCGCCTCCTCCAGTTTCTTTTTTGTGAAGAAGAAGGATGGGGGTTTGCGCCCGTGTATTGATTATCAAGGTCTTAATAAAATAACGGTGAGGTACAGTTACCGCTGCCTCTCATCACTTCGGTGATGGAGTTAATGCACGGGCGCGCTTCTTCACGAAACTGGATCTCAGGAGCGCATACAATCTGGTGCGTATCCAGAAAGGAGACGAAAGTGGAAGACAGCGTTCAGTACCACCTCAGGCCATTATGAGTACCGTGTCATGCCATACGGGCTGATGAATGCTCCGCAGTATTCCAATATTTTGTGGATGAGATTTTCCGGGACCTGCACGGGCAGGGTGTAGTGGTGTATATTGATGACATCCTAATATACTCCGCTACATGCGCCGAGCATGTGTCTTTGGTTCGCAAGGTACTTGGAAGACTGTTGGAACATGATTTATCGTCAAGGCTGAGAAATGCTTGTTTTTCAGCAGGCCGTTTCCTTTCTAGGACATCGCATTTCCACGTCCGGGTGGAGATGGAGAGTGAGCGTATTGATGCCGTGCGTAATTGGCCGACTCCCACCACGGTAAAAGAGGTGCAGCGATTTTTAGGGTTTGCCAATTATTACCGGAGATTTATCCGGGGCTTTGGTCAGGTCGCGGCTCCCATTACCTCATTGCTGAGGGGGTGTCCGGTGCGACTGAAGTGGTCAGTGGAGGCGGACAGGGCTTTTAGGAAACTGAGGGAGCTGTTCGTTTCGGCGCCCGTTCTGGCGCACCTGGATCCTTCTTTAGCGTTCATAGTAGAGGTGGATGCTTCCGAGGCAGGGATTGGAGCTGTGCTCTCTCAGCACTCAGGCACCCCGCCGAAACTCCGCCCCTGTGCTTTTTTTGTCTAAGAAGCTTAGTCCGGCGGAGCGTAATTATGATGTGGGGGACCGGGAGTTGTTGGCTGTGGTTAAAGCTCTGAAGGTGTGGAGACATTGGCTTGAGGGGGCTAAACACCCTTTTCTCATCTGGACTGACCACTGTAACCTGGAGTACATCCGGGCAGCGAGGAGATTGAATCCTCGTCAAGCAAGGTGGGCCATGTTTTTTACTCGGTTTGTGTTTACCATTTCATACAGACCAGGTTCCCAGAATAAGAAGGCAGATGCACTGTCCCGGTTGTATGATACAGAGGAGCGGCCCGTGGATCAAACTCCCATACTCCCGGCTTCCTGTTTTGTGGCACCGGTGGTGTGGGAGCTAGACGCGGACATTCAGCGGGCGTTACGTACTGAGCCTGCTCCGCCCAATGTCCCGTCGGGCGATGTATGCGTTCGACTGTTGTCTGTGACCAGTTGATCTCATGGGTCCGCACGCCACCCTCCTCTGGTCATCCGGGGATTGGTCGGACAGTGCGCTGTCTGACTGGGAAGTACTGGAGGCCTACCTTAGGTAGGGACGTGAGGTTTTATGTCTCCTCCTGTCAGGTGTGTGCCCAGAGTAAGGCTCCTAGACACCTACCTAGAGGTAAGCTAAAACCTTTACCTATTCCACAACGACCATGGTCACATCTATCTGTGGATTTCTTAGTAGTCCTGAGGAGAGTGAACGAGGTGTGTTACAGGTTACAGCTTCCCCCTAATTATAAAATTAACCCCTCGTTCCATGTGTCCCTCCTCAGGCCGGTGGTGGTTGGTCCGCTCCAGGACTCTGAGGTAAGGGAGGTCCCTCCGCCTCCTTTGGACATCGAGGGGGTCCTTCAGTACCTTGTGGAGTGGGAGGGGTACGGACCGGAGGAGAGGTGCTGGGTCCCGAAGGAGGATATATTGGATCCGAATATGTTAAGGGAGTTTCATCTTCGCTGGCCAGATCGTCCTGCGCCTCGCCCTCCTGGCCGTCCCAGAGGCCAGTGTCGGCGCGCCGCTGGAGCCGCGTGTCAGGGGGTACTGTCACGACTTCAGCCGAAGTCGGTCCCTCTTCCTGTTCGGGCGGTGTTCGGCGTTCAAGGCGTCACCGGTTTTCTAACCATCACCGATTCCTTCCTGTGTGTCTATTTGTTTTGGTTTTGATTGTTCTTGTTTTGTATTTCTCCCAATCACGCCCCTGTTATAATTTCCTCCTTTTCCGTCTTCCCTTGTGCGTGATTGTTTTGTCTTTTGACAGAGGAGGTTGCTACCGGTTTACTTCGTGCTCTGTGTAGGGCATTTGTTTTGTGAATTTCGGTACTCCGGTTGATGCAATCATACCCGTGTTTATTTTGGGGTTTTGTTTGGTGTGAGTATTGATCTACCAGTGTGCCTGTATGTTCTCTGGCGACTACATTAAAGTATACTCATATTTTGCATATCTCCTGCGCATGACTCCTTCCACACAACCCGGACAACTTACATCAAATGGGAGAACTACATACATTAAGTGCTTTCATTTCTAAACATTTCTAAATAAAAGGTGACATTCTGTACTGTCGCCTAATATGAAACATTCTATCTCAAATCCAAAATGCTGGAGCATAGCACCAAATGTAAAACTGTAAGCTTCACTGTCCAAACACATATGGTGTGGACTATGTGTGCCTGGTAAACACATGTGGATCTGGTGAACAGTTATCACTTGTTGACCAACTACAGGAATACTGACCTCAGAGTCTCCAGTTTACAGTGGGGATTCCCCAGTCCAGCAGAGATCAGCTTCACTCCTGAATCCTTCAGGTCATTGTTACTCAGGTCCAGCTCTCTCAGGTGTGAGGGGTTTGACTCCAGAGCTGAGACCAGAGAAGCACAGCCTTCCTCTGTGACTCCACAGCCTGACAGCCTGACAAATAGATCATCATGACTTCACAAACACACTGTTCATTTAACCAGTAGTGTAGAAGGACAATGGCAGATGCATTTGGTTTATTCTCCCAAACAACATATAGATTCACCTTCCGTCTCCTAGAACTGTCTGGTCATATTGTTATACTAATGTGAAAATCAATGCATTTATTCAATATGTTTCTCAATATAATATTATATACATATTATAATACATATTTTTCTCTAAACGGAATATTTCTTCCTGATGATTAGTTCTCATATGTCATTTTATTTACTCACAGAGCAGCTCTGGAGGCTTTGACCACTGGCAGCAGCCTCAGAAGACATTCCTCTGATCTGGAGTATTTCTTCAGGTCAAACACATCCAGCTCCTTTTCTGAAGTCAGCAACACAAAGACCAGAGCTGACCACTGTGCACGTGACAGGTTGGGTTTTGAGAGACTTCCTGAGCTCAGGAAGCTTTGGATCTCCTCCACTAGAGAATGGTCATTCAGTTCATTCAGACAGTGGAACAGATTGATGCTCCTCTCTGGAGAGGGATTCTCCCTGATCTTCTCCTTGATGTACTTCACTGTTTCTTCATGGCTCTGTGAGCCGCTTCTTGTCTTTGTCAGTAGACCTCGTGAGTGCTTCGGATTGGACTCCAGTGAGAGGCCCAGAAGGAAGCGGAGGAAAAGGTCCAGGTTTCCCGTCTTACTTTGTAAGGCTTTATCCACAGCACTCTTGTAGACAGTAACTTCAGGCTTGTCCATGAACAGCGGAGAAAAGATACTGAACTCTGTATGCAGTTTGGCCATTAGATTCTCATTGTTGTTGATGAATGAGAGGAACACATATACAGCAGCCAGAAACTCCTGAATGCTCAGATGCACGAAGCAGTACACCTTGTTCTGGTACAGCCCTCTTTCCTCTTTAAAGAGCTGTGTGCATAATCCTGAGTACACTGAGGCTTCATTGACATCAATGCCAGCCTCTTTCAGGTCTCCTTCATAAAAAATCACATTGCCTTTCACAAGCTGTTGAAAAGCCAGTTTTCCCAGTGACAAAATGCTCTCCTTTATCCAGTGTGGACCTGTCTCTTCTTTCCCAAGATACTTTTCATTCTTCTGTTTGGAATGAAACACCACAAGGTGTTTGTACATCTCCGTTAGAGTCTTGGGCATCTCTTCTCTCTTATGTTTCAGCATGTGTTCAAGGACTGTTGCAGAAATCCAACAGAAGACTGGAATGTGGCACATGATGTGGAGGCTCCTTGATGTCTTTATGTGTGAGATGATTCTGCTGGCCAGGTCCTCATCACTGAATCTCTTCCTGAAGTACTCCTCCTTCTGTGGGTCATTGAACCCTCGTACCTCTGTCACCTGGTCAACACACACTGAAGGGATTTTATTGGCTGCTGCAGGTCGGGTAGTTATCCAGAGGAGAGCAGAGGGAAGCAGATTTCCCTTGATGAGATTTGTCAGCAGAACATCCAATGAGGTTGACTCTGTGACATCACAACAGATCTTGTTCTTCTGGAAGTCTAGGGGCAGTCGGCACTCATCCAGACCATCAAAGATGAACAGAACTTTGTGCTTGTCATAGTTGGAGATTCTTGATTGTTTGGTTTCCATTGAGAAGTGATTAAGAAGTTCAATCAAAGTGTGTTTGTCCCCTTTCATCAAATTCAGCTCCCGAAAAGGGAATGAAAATACAAATTGGACATCCTGATTTGCTTTTCCTTCAGCCCAGTCCAGAATGAACTTCTGCACAGAGACTGTTTTTCCAATGCCAGCGACTCCCTTTGTCAGCACAGTTCTGATAAGTTTGTCTTGTCCAGTTAAGGGTTTGAAGATGTTGTTACATTTGATTGCAGTCTCTGGTCTTGCTTGTTTCCTGGTTGTTGTCTCAATCTGTCTCAGCTCATGTTCATTATTGACCTCTCCTGTTCCACCCTCTGTGATGTAGAGCTCTGTGTAGATCTTATTGAGAAGTGTTGGGTTTCCTTGTTTAGCGATCCTCAAATACACATTGAAACTTCTTCTTTAGATTAGATTTGAGTTCACGTTGGCAAATCACAGCAGGATCATCTGAATCTAGAAATAACACAGAGGATATTAATATTATGTCTGTTTTAATGCCTACAGTATTGTAGGACTGTTATAAAGTTTTAAATTATTATAATTTATTCTCTTAACTGACTTTATAAATGTGTAAATGTTTTCATAATGCATTACAGACTGGTGTGACTGATTATATTATTATTGGTATTATTGATGTTCTCTCTCTCTCTCTCTCTCTCTCTCTCTCTCTCTCTCTCTCTCTCTCTCTCTCTCTCTCTCTCTCTCTCTCTCTCTCTCTCTCTCTAAATTAATCACCACAACACATCCCTGCTGCTACTTGATGAGGTCACTAGGTGTTGTGTTAAGGCTGCTACAATATCATTGAGTTACACAGCTACTTTAGCTGTACTTTAGCTACAGCTTTTAAATGTTATAAAACAGCATTCAACATGAGGCAGACAGATCTTACATGTCTCCAGTGTGTCAGCAAGCTCCTTCTGGTTCATTTTCCTCCAGGACGTGCAGTGTGATCTTCAGAGCCCCCTCCCTGGCACTGCTCTCCTGCTTCTCATCTTCAGCATCCACCACTTCCTTATCCTGCTTCTGACTCTCAAAGCCTTCTGGGAGTTCTGGACTAAGAATCCTCTTGAACATCTTCAGCTCGTTCTTCACAAATGTCATAATATTCTCTTCAAGCAACTGAAATAAATCAAGTAAATAAGTTAAGCAAGAGACAAAATGCTTTCTCATTAACACATTAATGAACGATTGACAGATCAACTTTACTTGAGGTAAACAAAAACAAATGTACATAACAGGACCACATACACTGAATATGGAGGCCAGGTCTGTTTGATGACTCTGGGAAGACTGACCACTGAGAATCTCTGACTCTGATCTCTCCTGTTGGTTTCTGTGGACAAAACATGAGACACACACACACACACCCACACACACACACACACACAGGGAGGGAATGTTGTGTTTGTTTAATAATGTTTTAGGACTATGAAAATGGACTAAAGGATTAGCCTATGGATTATGAAAACAACAAAAAGAAATGGGAAAATGGGAGAGGAGAAATGACTAGAGACAGTGTTGTTTAACTCACTGACCATGACCCATGAGTTCTTCTTACCTTTGTTCAGTAGAAAAGTCTCCCTCTCTAAACACTATAGGACATTCCATAGACCGGTCACACTTCATGGACACACAGCTGGGAACAGGGGAGGCTGGTCTCTCCTGCTTGATTGGACTTCAACACAACAGAGACAAACATTACATCTCTCATCTACTCTGAGCTCAGATGGGAAACATAAGAAGAGATTCATCATAAAAACATTACCTATCAATTTTCAGAAATGTTGGTAAATAGATTTTATTTCTTGAAGAAATTATCAAATAAATTGTTGTGTTTTTTTCACTATCTAATCATGGCATGAGGTTCTTCAATGACAGACATGATTGTTTATAATCAATCACTTGATGGTTTCATTTCAGAGACAAATGTTTTGTTCTTCTAAATGCTATATAACTGCCTCACTCTCAGAGAAATCAGTAGTACTGCTAGGTTTTACACAGTAATAATATACAGTATATCTGCCTCACTCTCAGAGAAATCAGTAGTACTGCTAGGTTTTACACAGTAATAATATACAGTATATCTGCCTCACTCTCAGAGAAATCAGTAGTACTGCTAGGTTTTACACAGTAATAATATATATCTGCCTCACTCTCAGAGAAATCAGTAGTACTGCTAGGTTTTACACAGTAATAATATACAGTATATCTGCCTCACTCTCAGAGAAATCAGTAGTACTGCTAGGTTTTACACAGTAATAATATACAGTATATCTGCCTCACTCTCAGAGAAATCAGTAGTACTGCTAGGTTTTACACAGTAATAATATATATCTGCCTCACTCTCAGAGAAATCAGTAGTACTGCTAGGTTTTACACAGTAATAATATATATCTGCCTCACTCTCAGAGAAATCAGTAGTACTGCTAGGTCTTACACAGTAATAATATATATCTGCCTCACTCTCAGAGAAATCAGTAGTACTGCTAGGTTTTACACAGTAATAATATATATCTGCCTCACTCAAATGTGACAAATAACTACGTTTTTAATAAAGAACTGTAGAAATATACACTTGTGACATAAATATTTAAATATTTAAAAATAATAAATCAATACAGTAATATGAGATCTGTATGTAAAACATTTACATTTACATTTTATTAATTTAGCAGATGTTTTTATCCAGGGTCTGGCTTCCCAGAAGCGTTTTAAGGCCAAGTTCCAGGTAGTTGAGGTAATAATGAGACTATAAGGAGTACCAGTACTAAGTCAATGTGCAGGGGTACCAGGTAGTCGAGGTAATAATGAGACTATAAGGAGTACCAGTACTGAGTCAATGTGCAGGGCTACCAGGTAGATGAGGTAATAATGAGACTATAAGGAGTACCAGTACTGAGTCAATGTGCAGGGGTACCAGGTAGTTGATGTAATAATGAGACTATATGAGTACCAGTACTGAGTCAATGTGCAGGGCTACCAGGTAGTTGAGGTAATAATGAGACTATAAGGAGTACCAGTACTGAGTCAATGTGCAGGGTACCAGGTAGTTGAGGTAATAATGAGACTATAAGGAGTACCAGTACTGAGTCAATGTGCAGGGCTACCAGGTAGTTGAGGTAATAATGAGACTATAAGGAGTACCAGTTCTGAGTCAATGTGCAGGGTACCAGGTAGTTGAGGTAATAATGAGACTATAAGGAGTACCAGTTCTGAGTCAATGTGCAGGGGTACCAGGTAGTTGAGGTAATAATGAGACTATAAGGAGTACCAGTACTGAGTCAATGTGCAGGGGTACCAGGTAGTTGAGGTAATAATGAGACTATAAGGAGTACCAGTACTGAGTCAATGTGCAGGGGTAGTACCAGGTAGTTGAGGTAATAATGAGACTATAAGGAGTACCAGTACTGAGTCAATGTGCAGGGTACCAGGTAGTTGAGGTAATAATGAGACTATAAGGAGTACCAGTACTGAGTCAATGTGCAGGGGTACCAGGTAGATGAGGTAATAATGAGACTATAAGGAGTACCAGTACTGAGTCAATGTGCAGGGGTACCAGGTAGTTGAGGTAGGTGAAAAACGGACTAGGCAATCAGGATAGAGATTACATCTCCTCATCCAGGGAGTGCGAGCACACACACACACACACACACACACACACACACACACACACACACAGGGAATGTTGTGTTTGTTGAATATTGTTTTAGGACTATGAAAATGGACAAAAGTATTAGCCTATGGTTTATGAAAACAACAAAAAGAAATGGGAAAATGGGAGAGGAGAAATGACTAGAGACAGTGTTGTTTAACTCACTGACCATGACCCATGAGTTCTTCTTACCTTTGTTCAGTAGAAAAGTCTCCCTCTTTAAAGGATATAGGGCGACTCATAGACCAGTCACTCTTCATGGACACACAGCTGGGAACAGGGGAGGCTGGTCTTTCCTGCTTGATTGGACTTCAACACAACAGAGACAAACATTACATCTCTCATCTACTCTGAGCTCAGACAGGGAAACACAAGAAGAGATTAATCATAAAACATTATCTATCAATTTTCAGAAATGTTGGTAAATAGATTTTATTTCTTGAAGAAATTATCAAATAAATTGTGTTTTTTTCACTATCTAATCATGGCATGAGGTTCTTCAATGACAGACATGATTGTTTATAATCAATCACTTGATGGTTTCATTTCAGAGACAAATGTTTTGTTCTTCTAAATGCTATATAACTGCCTCACTCTCAGAGAAATCAGTAGTACTGCTAAGTTTTACACAGTAATAATATATATCTGCCTCACTCTCAGAGAAATCAGTAGTACTGCTAGGTTTTACACAGTAATAATATATATCTGCCTCACTCTCAGAGAAATCAGTAGTACTGCTAGGTTTTACACAGTAATAATATATATCTGCCTCCCTCAGAGAAATCAGTAGTACTGCTAGGTTTTACACAGTAATAATATATATCTGCCTCACTCTCAGAGAAATCAGTAGTACTGCTAGGTTTTACACAGTAATAATATACAGTATATCTGCCTCACTCTCAGAGAAATCAGTAGTACTGCTAGGTTTTACACAGTAATAATATATATCTGCCTCACTCTCAGAGAAATCAGTAGTACTGCTAGGTTTTACACAGTAATAATATATATCTGCCTCACTCTCAGAGAAATCAGTAGTACTGCTAGGTCTTACACAGTAATAATATATATCTGCCTCACTCTCAGAGAAATCAGTAGTACTGCTAGGTTTTACACAGTAATAATATATATCTGCCTCACTCTCAGAGAAATCAGTAGTACTGCTAGGTTTTACACAGTAATAATATATATCTGCCTCACTCTCAGAGAAATCAGTAGTACTGCTAGGTTTTACACAGTAATAATATATATCTGCCTGCAGCTCAGAAAATCAGTAGTACTGCTAGGTTTTACACAGTAATAATGTATATCTGCCTCACTCTCAGAGATATCAGTAGTACTGCTAGGTCTTACACAGTAATAATATATATCTGCCTCACTCTCAGAGAAATCAGTAGTACTGCTAGGTTTTACACAGTAATAATATATATCTGCCTCACTCAAATGTGACAAATAACTACGTTTTTAATAAAGAACTGTAGAAATATACACTTGTGACATAAATATTTAAATATTTAAAAATAATAATTCAATACAGTAATATGAGATCTGTATGTAAAACATTTACATTTTACATTTTATTAATTTAGCAGATGTTTTTATCCAGGGTCTGGCTTCCCAGAAGCGTTTTAAGGCCAAGTTCCAGGTAGTTGAGGTAATAATGAGACTATAAGGAGTACCAGTACTGAGTCAATGTGCAGGGGTACCAGGTAGTTGAGGTAATAATGAGGCTATAAGGAGTACCAGTACTGAGTCAATGTGCAGGGGTACCAGGTAGTTGAGGTAATAATGAGACTATAAGGAGTACCAGTACTGAGTCAATGTGCAGGGTACCAGGTAGTTGAGGTAATAATGAGACTATAAGGAGTACCGGTACTGAGTCAGTGTGCAGGGGTACCAGGTAGTTGAGGTAATAATGAGACTATAAGGTGTACCGGTACTGAGTCAATGTGCAGGGCTACCAGGTAGTTGAGATAATAATGAGACTATAAGGTGTACCGGTACTGAGTCAATGTGCAGGGCTACCAGGTAGTTGAGGTAATAATGAGGCTATAAGGAGTACCAGTACTGAGTCAATGTGCAGGGGTACCAGGTAGTTGAGGTAATAATGAGACTATAAGGAGTACCAGTACTGAGTCAATGTGCAGGGCTACCAGGTAGTTGAGGTAATAATGAGACTATAAGGAGTACCAGTACTGAGTCAATGTGCAGGGGTACCAGGTAGTTGAGGTAATAATGAGACTATAAGGAGTACCAGTACTGAGTCAATGTGCAGGGGTACCAGGTAGTTGAGGTAATAATGAGACTATAAGGAGTACCAGTACTGAGTCAATGTGCAGGGTACCAGGTAGTTGAGGTAATAATGAGACTATAAGGAGTACCAGTACTGAGTCAATGTGCAGGGTACCAGGTAGTTGAGGTAATAATGAGACTATAAGGAGTACCAGTACTGAGTCAATGTGCAGGGGTACCAGGTAGTTGAGGTAATAATGAGGCTATAAGGAGTACCATTTCTTACCTTTGTTCAGTAGAAAAGTCTCCCTCTCTAAACTCTATAGGTTGACCCATAGACTGGTCACTCTTCATGGACACACAGCTGGGTACATTGGAGGCTGGTCTCTCCTGCTTGATTGGACTTCAACACAACAGAGACAAACATTATATCTCTCATCTACTGTTTGTAAATTTGCTTTTATGTTTAAAGAATGTATGAATCTAGTTTTTTATATATATAATTAACTAAATGTATGATGTTTTTGGTTTATGTCAGTTTCATTGTTTGTTATGCTATAAATTGTTATTTTATGGTTGTAAGTGGTAAAATGAACTAGAACATGTTATATTAATTACTACTTTAGTAAGGAATTACACATTATTCAGTACTACTTTAGTTCCTATATAATTCCAATAGATGACAGCATAAGACCACAAATGACATTTCAATTGATTTATTTAGTTTCTCCCTGGATACACCACCACTCCCCCTCACAGGAAAACTCCTGTGTGGCTTCTTTCTGTCCTTTCCACACTGCTAGCAAGAGGAAGGACTGAAAAAGCATTAAAATAACAATTATCAATAAGCCTGAACATTAATTCAGTAACCTCTGGTTGAGAAAAATGTATTTTCCTAGTATATTCATTGTCAAATTCATCAACCAGCATCAAGCTGCTCTGCCTTCTCTCTCTAGTAGTCAACTCAGCCCTGTTAAAAAGCTGTTGTCGTCACTCTGCCTTCTCTCTCTAGTAGTCAACTCAGGCCCGTTAAAAAGCTGGTGTCGTCACTCTGCCTTCTCTCTCTAGTAGTCAACTCAGCCCCGTTAAAAAGCTGGTGTTGTCACTCTGCCTTCTCTCTCTAGTAGTCAACTCAGCCCTGTTAAACAGCTGGTGTTGTCACTCTGCCTTCTCTCTCTAGTAGTCAACTCAGCCCCGTTAAACAGCTGGTGTTGTCACTCTGCCTTCTCTCTCTAGTAGTCAACTCAGCCCTGTTAAAAAGCTGGTGTCGTCACTCTGCCTTCTCTCTCTGGTAGTCAACTCAGCTTCACTAAACTGCTGGTATCGTCACTCTGCCTTTGTGGTAGTAAAAACATGGCTAAGACACACATAAATTAATGTTATGTGATAGTAGACGACATGATTGACATAACTTAGATTTCGTTTCTAATATTGGCTGAGGTTTAAGTGCTAAAACAAGCATGCAAGATAACTTGGACAGATGTCAAGAGACAGAGGACACCAAGCAAGAACTGAAATAACCATAGGGCCAACAGGAAGTAGTTTATGAACATTTAAGGAGTGATCTTATGCTGAGAAGAGACAGAGGATGCCAAGCGCATCTCTCAGAATGCCACTTAGTCTATTTTGCCACTTGTGAGCAGAACATAGGTCAAAGGTTGTCTCGGCTAGTGACAAGGCTGCAAAGCTGAGACCCATAGATACATATGTTAAGAGTCAGACATAGATTAAAGGTATGAGTGACAGCAAGCATGTGGTGAGAAGCTATTTTTCACATTCTGGGAACAATGCATTGAAATCATAAGAAATAATTCTATACATCAAGTAGAGATAGAATACTAATGCATTAGGATCTGAGGGATGACAGAAGAATGGTCAACACAAGTAATAAATGTATTATTGTTAAAACATTGAAGGATTTGCCATCCTATGATTTAATCTTGGAACAGATAGGGGGCGTTACTGGGCGTGAACAAGCAAGACCTCAGATCAAAAAGATGATTGGTGGCATGAGAGAAAGAAGGAGTGACTGCATTTACATATGGGTTGTACTCATATACTGTAAGGGTATAAATTAGAGTTGTGTGATTAATGGGATTAGCTGTTTTTGGGTCAGCTCGTCTTTAATTACTCTGAATTAAAGGCTTATTGAATTCACAAGTTTCTTGTATGAGTGTTATAATTTGAAGATCATTTTTTCCACGACACCTTCTCTCGCTAGTAGTCAACTCAGCCCTGTTAAAAAGCTGGTGTCATCACTCTGCCTTCTCTCTCTAGTAGTCAACTCAGCCCTGTTAAAAAGCTGGTATCGTCACTCTGCCTTCACTCTCTAGTAGTCAACTCAGCCCCGTTAAACAGCTGGTGTCGTCACTCTGCCGTCTCTCTCTAGTAGTCAACTCAGCCCCGTAAACAGCTGGTGTCGTCACTCTGTCTTCTCTCTCTAGTAGTCATCTCAGCCCCACTAAAAAGATGGTGTCTTCACTCTGCCTTCTCCAGGGGCATGTTGAGGTAGGTTTACTAACCAGGATGGTAGAATTATGTAATTTATTTGCGGGCTGGAAGACGCACTCTTGTCTTTTCTATTCCGAGGTTGTTTACTGCAATATCAGATATTAGATGATGTTTTATAATGCATGTATACTAAGGTTGAGGTTCTGACTAGTGATTATTTACCCAGGGTTCAATACCTGCTATAGTCACTATTTATTTGCTCTCCCTAACGCTACACAGCCCTAATACGAGACATATAGCTAACTAAAGTAAAGAGTGACCATTTTAGAAATGGTCAATGCTGGCAGGTCTCCTTGATAACTAGTAGGAGCTGGCAGGGAGACAAATGACCTGAAATAAGGCCTTTTTGTTTCACAATTACTTCATAACTTGGGACATAAGGTAATATTATGAAACTGGGCTCCATGGTGGATGCAATGAAATAGTTTCCATCAGAAAAAAACATTGTTGAAAATGTATGTGTCCAGCCTATTTGAGGCGCCCCTTAAAATAGTATTCAAAAGTTCGGTCCTTGGATACAGAGGGGTTAAACCCTAAAGTGACCGTCCATCTAGTGAAGAGAGGAGAACCGGACAGAGGTAGCCAGCATCCCTCAACGAGAGAGGAGAAGCCCTCCAAGAGATTTAACAGGTGGAAGAAACAACCGGGAGTTCCATCGGTCCACAAGAAATGCAGGCAGCCGGTGATGATGTAGTGGTAGCTAGATAACTAGAATGCTGCTGGTAGAGTAGCTAGCTAGCTTACCGAGCTGTACCGACTAGCTAGGATAACTATGATGCTGCTGGTAGAGTAGCTAGCTAGCTTACCGAGCGGTGCCGACTAGCTAGGATAACTAGGATGCTGCTGGTAGAGTAGCTAGCTAGCTTACCGAGCTGTACCGACTAGCTAGGATAACTATGATGCTGCTGGTAGAGTAGCTAGCTAGCTTACCGAGCTGTACCGACTAGCTAGGATAACTAGGATGCTGCTGGTAGAGTAGCTAGCTAGCTTACCTAGCTGTACCGACTAGCTAGGATAACTAGGATGCTGCTGGTAGAGTAGCTAGCTAGCTTACCGAGCTGTACCGACTAGCTAGGATAACTAGGATGCTGCTGGTAGAGTAGCTAGCTAGCTTACCGAGCTGTGCCGACTAGCTAGGATAACTAGGATGCTGCTGGTAGAGTAGCTAGCTAGCTTACCGAGCTGTACCGACTAGCTAGGATAACTAGGATGCTGCTGGTAGAGCAGCTAGCTAGCTTACCGAGCTGTACCGACTAGCTAGGATAACTGGGATGCTGCTGGTAGAATAGCTAGCTAGCTTACCTAGCTGTACCGACTAGCTAGGATAACAAGGATGCTGCTGGTAGAGTAGCTAGCTAGCTTACCGAGCTGTACCCACTACCTAGGATAACTAGGATGCTGCTGGTAGAGTAACTAGCTAGCTTACCGAGCTGTACCGACTAGCTAGGATAACTAGGATGCTGCTGGTAGAGTAGCTAGCTAGCTTACCGAGCTGTGCCGACTAGCTAGGATAACTATGATGCTGCTGGTAGAGTAGCTGGCTAGCTTACCGAGCTGTACCGACTAGCTAGGATAACTAGGATGCTGCTGGTAGAGTAGCTAGCTAGTTTACCGAGCTGTACCGACTAACTAGGATACCTAGGATGCTGCTGGTAGAGTAGCTAGCTAGTTTACCGAGCTGAACCGATTAGCTTGGCTAGATTGCAGGCTAGATTTGTCTGTCCCTCGTCTCGATGATGATGGCGAATCTGGTGAACCACAAATTGAAACAAGGATCTGGCTACACTCATACTGTCCCTGACCATTAAGCAAAACAAAAATTTGAACAATAAACTTGGCGTCTCAACACTGTAACAAACCCTGTCGTTATTCCCCAAGATCACCTCAGCCCACTCTCGCATAACCGGACAATATACTTGGCGCCGACGATACATGGATCGACAGTTCTGTACGGAGCAGGAGGTTCCAGAACAGTGGCACAAAACAACTAAACCCAGTCTTTATCGTGGGTTACATTAGTAATAGTCCTTTATTATTATTATGTTAAACAAACATTCAAATAATTTTTATAACTATATTTTGAGATCTGGGCCCATATCCATAAAGCGTCTCAGAGTAGAAAATTGGTTGTAGAAGTCCTGCAATAAAGACAATTTACTCTTATGGTTATATGTGGGGGTTAAGAACGGAGCAGAAGAGACATGTTTGTTGTTTGCTGTAACTAATGGACAAAGTTGTATTGTAATGTATTGTAAAAGTCAGCCAGAGTTGACGCGTGGACCATCGTTCAAACAAAGATATGACTCCCTGGCCACCAGTGTGCTTGGATATAATGAATATCAATTCAGTGAAGAAGAACCTCTAGAGTTCTGACAAAAGAACCATACAAAAGGGTTCTATAAATACTGTATACTCAGACACTTCCTAACCTCATATAAAGGGTTCTATATATATACACTGTATACTCAGACACTTTGTCACAATCGTCTTTAAGAATGGACCAAAGCGCAGCGTGCTGGTAAAGATGTGTGTGTGTGTGTGTGTGTGTGTATGCTGGTAAAGATGTGTGTGTGTGTGTGTGTTCCACATAATTTATATTTAATGGAACATACAAGACAAAATAAAATAAATGAGTGATCGCACAAATGCGTAGCGCACACAGGCACTAACAAAAAACAATATCCAACGAACACAGGTGGGAAAAGGGACTACCTAAGTAGGATCCCCAATTAGAGGCAACGACATACAGCTGCCTTTAATTGGGAACCATACACAAAACAAAACGTAGAAATAAAACAACTAGATACCCCCCTAGTCACGTGACTAGGCACCTGGACTGGGCACCGGCGCAGATGAAGGCTCGGCCTAGGAGCAGGACTGGGACGCCGATGCCTGGACTGGGCACCTTGTGCGTGGAGCCGGCACAGGTTGCACCGGACTGGTGACATGCTCTTCAGGACGAGTGCGGGGAGCCGGCACAGGACGTACCGGGCTGGGGACACGCTCTTCAGGGCGAGTGTGGGGAGCCGGCACAGGATGTACCGGGCTGGGGACACGCTCTTCAGGGCGAGTGTGGGGAGACGGCACAGGACGTACCGGGCTGGGAAGGCGCACTGTAGGCCTGGTGAGTGGAGCCGGCACAGGTTGCACCGGACTGGTGACACGCTCTTCAGGGCGAGTGAGGGGAGACGGCACAGGACGTACCGGGCTGGGAAGGCGCACTGTAGGCCTGGTGAGTGGAGCCGGCACAGGTTACACCGGACTGGGGACACGCTCCTCTAGACGCCTGCGCTGCAGCATACTCCTAGCCAACACCTCTCTCCAATATCCCCCATTAAACTCCTCGACCAGATGGGCTCTGGCTCTCTCCTTGGTTCGGCCGACCGCCCCATGTGCCCATCCCCCCAAAAAGGTTTGGGGTTGCCCCTGGGCTGTTTGTGGACGCGGACCCCGGTGTCGTCGCTGTCCCCCATTACTCCTCGGCGATTCCCGCAAAGTAAGGGTCTCGCAACCACCCACGATCTCCTCCTCCTCCCAATATTTAATGGAGCATACAAGACAACAAAAGAAATGACTGATCGCACAAATGCATCGCACACACAGGCATTAACAAAAAACTATATCCCACAAACACAGGTGGGAAAAGGGACTACCTAAGTAGGATCCCCATTGGGAACCATACACAAAACAAAACATAGAAATAAAACAACTAGATACCCCCCTAGTCACGTCCTGACCTAGAACACCATAGAGAACCCCGAGGGCTCTCTATGGCCAGGACGTGACACACTTCCTAACCTCCTATAAAGGGTTATATATATATTCTATATATACTGAATACTCTGACACTTCCTAACCTCCTATAAATGGTTCTATATATATATTATATATACTGTATACTCAGACACTTCCTAACCTCCTATAAAGGGTTCTATATATATTCTATATATACTGTATACTCAGACACTTCCTAACCTCCTATAAATGGTTCTATATATATTCTATATATACTGTATACTCAGACACTTCCTAACCTCCTATAAAGGGTTCTATATATATTCTATATATACTGTATACTCAGACACTTCTAACCTCCTATAAATGGTTCTATATATATTATATATATACTGTATACTCAGACACTTCCTAACCTCCTATAAAGGAGTTCTATATATATTCTATATATACTGTATACTCAGACACTTCTAACCTCCTATAAATGGTTCTATATATATTCTATATATACTATATACTCAGACACTTCCCTAACCTCCTATAAAGGGTTCTATATATATTCTATATATACTGTATACTCAGACACTTCCTAACCTCCTATAAAGGGTTATATATATATTCTATATATACTGAATACTCTGACACTTCCTAACCTCCTATAAATGGTTCTATATATATATTATATATACTGTATACTCAGACACTTCCTAACCTCCTATAAAGGGTTCTATATATATTCTATATATACTGTATACTCAGACACTTCCTAACCTCCTATACATGGTTCTATACATATTCTATATATACTGTATACTCAGACACTTCCTAACCTCCTATAAAGGGTTCTATATATATTATATATATACTGTATACTCAGACACTTCCTAACCTCCTATAAAGGGTTCTATATATATTCTATATATACTGTATACTCAGACACTTCCTAACCTCCTATAAAGGGTTCTATATATATTCTATATATACTGTATACTCAGACACTTCCTAACCTCCTATAAAGGGTTCTATATATATTCTATATATACTATATACTCAGACACTTCCTAACCTCCTATAAAGGGTTCTATATATATTCTATATATACTGTATACTCAGACACTTCCTAACCTCCTATAAATGGTTCTATATATATATTATATATACTGTATACTCAGACACTTCCTAACCTCCTATAAATGGTTCTATATATATTATATATATACTGTATACTCAGACAGGCTAACCTCCTATAAAGGGTTCTATATATATTCTATATATACTGTATACTCAGACAGGCTAACCTCCTATAAAGGGTTCTATATATATTCTATATATACTGTATACTCAGACAGGCTAACCTCCTATACAGGGTTCTATATATATTCTATATATACTGTATACTCAGACACTTCCTAACCTCCTATAAAGGGTTCTATATATATTCTATATATACTGTATACTCAGACACTTCCTAACCTCCTATACAGGGTTCTATATATATTCTATATATACTGTATACTCAGACACTTCCTAACCTCCTATAAAGGGTTCTATATATATTATATATATACTGTATACTCAGACACTTCCTAACCTCCTATAAAGGGTTCTATATATATTCTATATATACTGTATACTCAGACAGGCTAACCTCCTATAAAGGGTTCTATATATATTCTATATATACTGTATACTCAGACAGGCTAACCTCCTATACAGGGTTCTATATATATTCTATATATACTGGATACTCAGACACTTCCTAACCTCCTATAAAGGGTTCTATATATATTCTATATATACTGTATACTCAGACACTTCCTAACCTCCTATAAAGGATTCTATATATCTTTAGTGGTTCCGTATATTAAGGAAGATAGAAACCTTTTTGGTTGAATTAGGTGTGAAGAGTCTCTTGATATAACGGTAATATTGTCAGAATTCTGATTGCAACAACGATCAGAATCTGTAAAAACAATTAAGTTATGCTTGTCAACATATTAGGCAATAATTTAGAGTAGGCTAAATTATTGTGTCATGCTAAAAAACTATAGATGTGTGTGTGTGTATGCTGGTAAAGATGTGTGTGTGTGTGTGTGTGTGTGTGTGTGTGTGTGTGTGTGTGTGTGTGTGTGTATGCTGGTAAAGATGTGTGTGTGTGTGTGTGTGTGTGTGTGTGTGTGTGTGTGTGTGTGTGTGTGTGTGTGTGTGTGTGTGTGTGTGTGTGTGTGTATGCTGGTAAAGATGTGTGTGTGTGTGTGTGCTGGTAAAGATGTGTGTGTGTGTGTGCTGGTGAGACATCACAGTCAAATATACAGGATACAAACATTTCTTTCCAGTTGTATAGCGTTTTGCAAAACAAAAACTCATACTAAAAAATCTACGAATTTAAATAAGGTACCCATGAGCAATCATTTCTGATGAAAAATAACTAATGGGAAAATATTGTGGATATAACGTTTTAGAAACAAAGTTCTTAAACAACATTGTCATCTCACCTCTTAGCTTTGGTGTCATGTTCCCCAGAGAGACTCATTTTAGAGGCAGGGCCCCCCTCCTCTCTCTCCCCAGAGAGACTCATTTTAGAGCACTGACCCCTAAACAGAGATCCAGCATGTTGGTTGTGGTTAACACAGTGACAACTAAACAGAGATCCAGCATGTTGGTTGTGGTTAACACAGTGACAACTAAACAGAGATCCGGCATGTTGGTTGTGGTTAACACAGTGACAACTAAACAGAGATCCAGCATGTTGGTTGTGGTTAACACAGTGACAACTAAACAGAGATCCAGCATGTTGGTTGTGGTTAACACATTGACAACTAAACAGAGATCCAGCATGTTGGTTGTGGTTAACACAGTGACAACTAAACAGAGATCCAGCATGTTGGTTGTGGTTAACACAGTGACAACTAAACAGAGATCCGGCATGTTGGTTGTGGTTAACACAGTGACAACTAAACAGAGATCCAGCATGTTGGTTGTGGTTAACACAGTGACAACTAAACAGAGATCCAGCATGTTGGTTGTGGTTAACACAGTGACAACTAAACAGAGATCCAGCATGTTGGTTGTGGTTAACACAGTGACAACTAAACAGAGATCCAGCATGTTGGTTGTGGTTAACACAGTGACAACTAATTATTGAATGTCAATTGTTCTATTTTATTCATTATCTCTTAGGAATAAAACATTTACTAACAGACACATCCAAACAGTCAGGTGATTTAATGGTGTGGGGGCTGTGCTTCGGCAGAGTGGGTGGGGTTATATCCTGCCTGTTTGGCCCTGTCCGGGGGTTTCGTCGGACGGGGCCACAGTGTCTCCCGACCCCTCCTGTCTCAGCCCCCAGTATTTATGCTGCAGTAGTTTATGTGTCGGGGGGCTAGGGTCCGTCTGTTATATCTGGAGTATTTCTTCTCTTATCTGGTGTCCTGTGCGAATTTAAGTATGCTCTCTCTAATTATCTCTCTCTTCTCTCTCTCTCTCTCTCTCTCTCTCTCTCTCTCTCTCTCTCTCTCTCTCTCTCTCTCTCTCTCTCTCTCTCTCTCTCTCTCTCTCTCTCTCTCTCTCTCTCTCTCTCTCTCTCTCTCTCTCTCTCTCTCTGAGGACCTGAGCATTAGGACCATTCCTCAAGGCCTACCTGGATGTCCTGAGTCCACCTGGCCGTGCTGCTTCTCCAGTTTCAACTGTTCTGCCTGTTTTATGAACATTTTAAAATCTTGTCCATGTTCTGTTATAATCTGCACCCGGCACAGCCAGAAGAGGACTGGCCACCCCTCACAGCCTGGTTCCTCTCTAGGTTTCTTCCTAGGTTTTGGCCTTCTAGGGAGTTTTTCCTAGCCACCGTGCTTTTACACCTGCATTGCTTGCTGTTTGGGGTTTTAGGCTGGGTTTCTGTACAGCACTCTGTGACATCAGCTGATGTAAGGGGGGCTTTATAAATAAATTTGATTTGATTTGATTTAATGCATCACATGAACATATTTTTCACCTTTTCTCCATGTAGTGGAACTAATACTACTACTACTACTAATAATAACAATATAATATTAATAATCAGAACATTAATAATATAATATATAATAATAATAATAATAATAATAATATTCATAATAATAATAATGTCTCACTGTGTCTTTTAATAATGTCTCTCATTCTAGTGTGTTGCTTTGTTCAACAGGTATGTTATTATTCTGCTGTTACTGTGTCTTTTAATAATGTCTCTCATTCTAGTGTGCTGCTTTGTTCAACAGGTATGTTATTATTATGCTGTTACTGTGTCTTTTAATAATGTCTCTCATTCTAGTGTGTTGCTTTGTTCAACAGGTATGTTATTATTATGCTGTTACTGTGTCTTTTAATAATGTCTCTCATTCTAGTGTGCTGCTTTGTTCAACAGGTATGTTATTATTCTGCTGTTACTGTGTCTTTTAATAATGTCTCTCATTCTAGTGTGCTGCTTTGTTCAACAGGTATGTTATTATTCTGCTGTTACTGTGTCTTTTAATAATGTCTCTCATTCTAGTGTGTTGCTTTGTTCAACAGGTATGTTATTATTCTGCTGTTACTGTGTCTTTTAATAATGTCTCTCATTCTAGTGTGTTGCTTTGTTCAACAGGTATGTTATTATTCTGCTGTTACTGTGTCTTTTAATAATGTCTCTCATTCTAGTGTGCTGCTTTGTTCAACAGGTATGTTATTATTCTGCTGTTACTGTGTCTTTTAATAATGTCTCTCATTCTAGTGTGCTGCTTTGTTCAACAGGTATGTTATTATTCTGCTGTTACTGTGTCTTTTAATAATGTCTCTCATTCTAGTGTGCTGCTTTGTTCAACAGGTATGTTATTATTCTGCTGTTACTGTGTCTTTTAATAATGTCTCTCATTCTAGTGTGCTGCTTTGTTCAACAGGTATGTTATTATTATGCTGTTACTGTGTCTTTTAATAATGTCTCTCATTCTAGTGTGTTGCTTTGTTCAACAGGTATGTTATTATTATGCTGTTACTGTGTCTTTTAATAATGTCTCTCATTCTAGTGTGCTGCTTTGTTCAACAGGTATGTTATTATTCTGCTGTTACTGTGTCTTTTAATAATGTCTCTCATTCTAGTGTGTTGCTTTGTTCAACAGGTATGTTATTATTCTGCTGTTACTGTGTCTTTTAATAATGTCTCTCATTCTAGTGTGTTGCTTTGTTCAACAGGTATGTTATTATTATGCTGTTACTGTGTCTTTTAATAATGTCTCTCATTCTAGTGTGCTGCTTTGTTCAACAGGTATGTTATTATTATGCTGTTACTGTGTCTTTTAATAATGTCTCTCATTCTAGTGTGTTGCTTTGTTCAACAGGTATGTTATTATTATGCTGTTACTGTGTCTTTTAATAATGTCTCTCATTCTAGTGTGTTGCTTTGTTCAACAGGTATGTTATTATTCTGCTGTTACTGTGTCTTTTAATAATGTCTCTCATTCTAGTGTGTTGCTTTGTTCAACAGGTATGTTATTATTATGCTGTTACTGTGTCTTTTAATAATGTCTCTCATTCTAGTGTGTTGCTTTGTTCAACAGGTATGTTATTATTATGCTGTTACTGTGTCTTTTAATAATGTCTCTCATTCTAGTGTGTTGCTTTGTTCAACAGGTATGTTATTATTATGCTGTTACTGTGTCTTTTAATAATGTCTCTCATTCTAGTGTGTTGCTTTGTTCAACAGGTATGTTATTATTCTGCTGTTACTGTGTCTTTTAATAATGTCTCTCATTCTAGTGTGCTGCTTTGTTCAACAGGTATGTTATTATTCTGCTGTTACTGTGTCTTTTAATAATGTCTCTCATTCTAGTGTGCTGCTTTGTTCAACAGGTATGTTATTATTCTGCTGTTACTGTGTCTTTTAATAATGTCTCTCATTCTAGTGTGTTGCTTTGTTCAACAGGTATGTTATTATTCTGCTGTTACTGTGTCTTTTAATAATGTCTCTCATTCTAGTGTGTTGCTTTGTTCAACAGGTATGTTATTATTCTGCTGTTACTGTGTCTTTTAATAATGTCTCTCATTCTAGTGTGTTGCTTTGTTCAACAGGTATGTTATTATTCTGCTGTTACTGTGTCTTTTAATAATGTCTCTCATTCTAGTGTGCTGCTTTGTTCAACAGGTATGTTATTATTCTGCTGTTACTGTGTCTTTTAATAATGTCTCTCATTCTAGTGTGTTGCTTTGTTCAACAGGTATGTTATTATTCTGCTGTTACTGAATTCAGTTCATAATAACAATGTTAAGAAAAGTCTGTTCAGTGGTTTCATACCAAATTACACAGGAAGCAGGAGATCATTGTAATTTAGAAAACAACACATGTTCTGATATTCTGAAAGATGATTTAGAACTATGATACATTCACATTTTGACAAATTGTAAAATAATCACGATTTACGAATCATATAATATGATATATGAACAACATGTTATTGAATTTGACTTGCCTACGCCCAGTTAGCACCATTTTGTATGATGGAACTGTCACGTACCTGTCCCAGGTGAAATGGACTGTTAGATCTGAGTGTTTTACTGTCATTCACTATACTAAAATAACACCATACATTTAATTTCTCTACACACTTTACAATAATCCCTGGGAAGAGTCTTACCTTGTAGCCTGAATTCACAACCAGAACATGTCAAGTCATTGAGATATTTTCCGTTGTGCTGAGAGAGCACCTTCCTGATGACAAGTGGCTCTGTATCTATGTTCTAGGTACAGTTGATCTTTGGATGCAATAATATCTGGTCAAAGTCTAGTGACTCAACACCATAGTATATCATAAACATAACAGTAGTTTAACCTTTGGCCAGTAAAGGCCATGGCATACAATACAATGTAGAATCATAATGATGGATCCAGTTCCAACATATATCTAACTTTGAAGTATACAATGGGGTCCCAAATTATTGACACCCTCAAACCAACTCTTAGTTTCCTGATTCAGATCTGTTCAAACCAACTCTTAGTTTCCTGATTCAGATCTGTTCAAACCAACTCTTAGTATCCTGATTCAGATCTGTTCAAACCAACTCTTAGTATCCTGATTCCGATCTGTTTAAACCAACTCCTTTTATCCTGATTCAGATCTGTTTAAACCAACTCTTCTGACTGTCGTTGTCATGCCATGTATATGTAAAGGAGCTGGCTAAAGCACACACAGATCTGGGACCAGACTAATGTATCTGTGGGTTGCCAGTTAGACTGTTTGTCTCTGGTCTGTGGTCAGCAGTGGTGGCTGGTGGCATGGAGGACAGGCTCATAATAATGGCTGAAGTAAAATGAATAGAATGGTATCAAATGCATCAAACACATACGTACCTTTCCATTCACTTCATTCCAGACCTTATTATGAGCCATTCATCCTCCCTTACCAGCCTCCTCTGGTGATCAGTGGGCACAGCATGGTTGGGGTCAATTCCATTTAAATTTCAATCAATTCAGAAGGTAAACCTCATTAAGGAGCATTGAATAGAATTGTAATGTTAGTGTACTTTCTGAATTGAGGGAAGGACACCCAGGCCAGGACGTAAGCATAGATGAGCGCAGCATCCACCTCCCCACGTGTAGATTATAGCTCCACACATCACAAACAGACCTGGAGAGAGGAGAGAAGGGAGGGACAGAGAGAGTGGAGAGAAGGGAGGGACAGAGAGAGGGAACAGAGAGAGAGAGAGAGAGAGAGAGGAGAGCAGGGAAGGACAGAGAGAGAGAGAGAGAGAGAGAGAGAGAGAGAGAGAGAGAGAGAGAGAGAGAGAGAGAGAGAGGAGGGGTAAAGGCATGGTTAGTTTTATTCAGCTGTTGATTTCTTCCAAGTTGACACACCTAATCTTTAGTGACAGACTTGGTTATGTTCTGTATATTTTGGGAGGGGCTGAATCTGCTAGTTTCCACCAGTTAATTAGTTAACCCCTGAGCCAGAGAACCGGGCCACATCCAGCCACCTCCGCCCACAGGAGCAAATTGAGTTAGCTAGATAAGATATCTAGCATGAGATTTGGTTAGACTCCAACTCAGATTGACACACCTAACATTAAGACAGTAAACCAACCCTCGTAGTAAGGGACCTAACATTAAGACAGTAAACCAACCCTCGCAGTAAGGGACCTAACATTGAGACAGTAAACCAACCCTCGCAGTAAGGGACCTAACATTGAGACAGTAAACCAACCCTCGTATTATTTGTAATGGTGAGAGGTTAGCATGTTTTGTTTTAGCCTCTGTTATTGGTAATGGTGAGAGGTTAGCATGTTTTGTTGTAGCCTCTGTTATTGGTAATGGTGAGAGGTTAACATGTTTTGTTGTAGCCTCTGTTATTGGTAATGGTGAGAGGTTAGCATGTTTCGTTGTAGCCTCTGTTATTGGTAATGGTGAGAGGTTAGCATGTTTTGTTATAGCCTCTGTTATTGGTAATGGTGAGAGGTTAGAATGTTTTGTTGTAGTCTCTGTTATTGGTAATGGTGAGAGGTTAGCATGTTTTGTTGTAGCCTCTGTTATTGGTAATGGTGAGAGGTTAGCATGTTTTGTTGTAGCCTCTGTTATTGTAAATGGTGAGAGGTTAGCATGTTTTGTTGTAGCCTCTGTAATTTTCTCACTCATTATTATGCATGATTGATTCATGATTTGTATTAATTATGGCATCAGGATTAATTTAGTCGTGTTTAGAAACATGTTATCTAATCACTTAGACAGAATATTACTCCAGTCATCATCCACCATTCATTTACTATTGGGCACCACAACCCAAAACACAACCAAAACAAACTGCAAATGCAACTAATGAGGTTGGGACCAAATACTAAACTTTTGTTATACTTTTTATACTGTCACATATGAAATGTTGGAGTATAGAGCCACATTTAAAATGTTAGCTAATGTATCTGAATATGTTTAAAAATATATACTGCCACTATTTTCACCACCAAAGAATAGCAGTGTGATTTTAATATGATTTGTCTCTTTGCAGGCTGTCAGGCTGTCTAGTCACAGAGGAAGGCTGTGCTTCTCTGGACTCAGCTCTGAGGTCAAACCCCTCACCCCTGAGAGAGCTGGACCTGAGTAACAATGACCTGAAGGATTCAGGAGTGAAGCTGCTCTCTGCTGGACTGGGAATCCCCACTGTAAACTGGAGACTCTGAGGTCAGTATTCCTGTAGTTGGTCAACAAGTGATAACTGTTCACCAGATCCACATGTGTTTACCAGGCACACATAGTCCACACCATATGTGTTTGGACAGTGAAGCTTACAGTTTTACATTTGGTGCTATGCTCCAGCATTTTGGATTTGAGATAGAATGTTTCATATTAGGTGACAGTCCAGAATGTCACCTTTTATTTGAGGTTAATGGTGAGAGGTTAGTATGTTTTGTTGTAGCCTCTGTAACTCTCTCACTCATTATTATTCATGATTCATTCATGATCTTTCTCAATCATGGCAGTCACAGGCTTGATGTAGTCATTGTGTTCAAAGAATATGGGACCAAATACTAAACGTTTGACCTCTTTTATACACTATAAGTGAATTGGTCAGAATACTTATGACTTCTTCAAATAGGGGGACTAGATAGATAAAGTGCTTTCATTTCTAAATGGTGAAACCGATATGTATTAAAATACCCTCAAATAAAAGGTGACATTATATACTGTCAACTCATATGAAACATTTGATCTGAAATCCAAAATGTTGGAGTATAGAGCCACATTTAAAATGTTAGCTTCACTGTCAAAATAGATATGGTGTGGACTGTATACTCAATACAATCTAAATCTGATACATCACTGTCTGTCTTTTGACTGATACTGCTTTTTAAACTGGTCTGGTCACTCTACTCAAATATTTGTACTTAAAATGTTTCTATCTACAAGTAATATTACGATTATTTATAATAATGATACATTATATTATGAATAGATATTGCAGGTTTCAGGACACTAATGTATCTGAATATGTTTAAAAATATACTGCCACTATTTTCACCACCAAAGAATAGCAGTGTGATTTTAATATGATTTGACTCTTTGCAGGCTGTCAGGCTGTCTAGTCACAGAGGAAGGCTGTGCTTCTCTGGTCTCAGCTCTGAGGTCAAACCCCTCACACCTGAGAGAGCTGGACCTGAGCTACAATCACCCAGGAGACTCAGGAGTCAGACTGCTCTCTGCTGGACTGGAGGATCCACACTGCAGACTGGAGAAACTCAAGTATGTAGAGGGTTTATGTCAATGTTCATATCAGACATGTTGGACTTATCAGGCTAGTTAAGACAAACATTCTGACCACCACTTGGACACACTCACTCACTCTCTGGACAAACTGGACACAAACACACGCCACACACACACAGGACACACATACACACACACAGGACAC
>CM059791.1:66828878-66873878 GCA_030435695.1 Brachymystax lenok tsinlingensis
CACTGGGCACACACACAGACACACAGACACACACACACTAGACACACACTGACACACACACACACACTGGACACACACACACACACACTGGACACACACACACACACTGGACACACACACACACACTGGACACACACACACACACTGGACACACACACACTGGACACACACACATACACACACTGGACACACACAGACACACACTGGACACACACACACACTGGATACACACACACACACACTGGACACACACATACACACACACACACACACACACTGGACACACACACATACACACACAGACACACACACACTGGACACACACATACACACACACACACACACTGGACACACACAGACACACACACACTGGACACACACATACACACACACACACACACACACTGGACACACACACACACACAGACACACACACACTAGACACACACACACACACACTGGACACACGCACACACACATACACACACACACACACACTGGACACACACACACACTGGACACACACAGACACACACACGCACACACACAGACACACACACACACTGGACACACACACACTGGACACACACAGACACACACACACTGGACACACACACAGACACACACACACTGGACACACACACACACTGGACACACACACACAGACACACTGGACACACACACACACTGGACACACCCACACACACACAGACACACACTGACACACACACACTAGACACACACTGACACACACACACACACTGGACACACACACACACACACACTGGACACACACACACACACACTGGACACACACACACACACTGGACACACACACACACACACACTGGACACACACACACTGGACACACACGCACACACACAGACACACACACTGGACACACCCACACACACTGGACACACACACACATACACTGGACACACACACTCTGGACACAGACACACACACACACACACTGGACACAGACACACACACTAGAAACACACATGACATACACACACACACACACACAAACACACACTGGGCACACACACACACACACACACACTGGGCACACACACACTGGGCACACACACACACACACTGGGCACACACACACACACACACACTGGACACACACACACTGGACACACACTGGACACACAGACACACACACACACACAGACACACACACAGACACACACACACACACTGGACACACACACACACACACAGACACACACACACACACTGGACACACACACACACACACACACACACTGGACACACTGGACACACACACACACACACACACACTGGACACACTGGACACACACACACTCACACACACACTGGACACACTGACACACACACACACACACACACACTAGACACACACTGACACACACTGACACACACACACACTGGACACACTGGACACAGACACACACACACACACACACACTGGACACACACACACACACACACTGGACACACACACACACACACACTGGACACACACACACACTGGACACACACTGGACACACACACCCAGAACAACATCAGTCTTTCCACCAGACTCCCATGAAGTTATAGTGTGACGTTATGAGTTGGCGTTAAAGTAACATTCTCAGAACATACTGCACTTGTTTTATACTGTTTTAGATGGATCCTCTGTTTAAACATTTAAACTCTGACAATAACACTGTTAAAATACCAATGTGATCATTTGTTGTACGTCTTTTATGTTGAATAACAAATTGTACAATTATATCTGGACATACACTCCATAGTTGTACAAGGATACAGGGATATATTGTACTTTTCATAATAAAACATACTGAAACAAGAAAAAACATGTTAATTGTGAAATGTCGTTATTGATTTTACATTTCCTCTGTCAGGTTAGCGTCAACCTGCGACTGGTTGCATGAAACAAATATGAAATGAAATACAAATTAATTAAATATGTGAAATGTAATTAAACAATAATGTATGTTGATGCTAATATGATGTACAATAATCAGTTATGTTTCTATATGATAACAATAGCCTAATATATTCAATATGCCATAAACTATTGTTTTAACAGTTTCACTAATTCATTCTAATTAACTTAATTATGAAACACACATCACTATTGCCATTGGTTGAACTAATTGCCCTGTTTGTCTGGAGTGATTTCCAGCTGCAAAGTCAATATTGGCTGTGGATTTAAAGTTGTTTTATGGTCTTACAGTTTAATTAATTCATTCCAATTAACTTAATCATTATGACACTATATTACACCCCTCTCTCTCTGCTCTCTGATCTCTACTCTATTCTCTCTCTGCTCTATGCTTCTCTCTCTCTGTACTCTGCTCTCTTTGTCTCTCTCTGCTCTCTGTCTAATCTCTCTCTCTCTGTCTGCTCTCTCTCTCTATGCTCTCTCTGCTCTGTCTGCTCTCTATGCTCTCTCTGCTCTCTGTCTCTCTGCTCTCTCTGTCTCTGCTCTCTCGGTCTCTGCTCTCTCTCTGCTCTCTCTCTGCTCTCTCTCTGCTCTCTCTCTCTAGGCTCTCTGCTATCTCTCTCTCTAGGCTCTGCTATCTCTCTCTCTAGGCTCTCTCTCTGCTCTCTCTCTCTGCTCTCTTCTCTTCACAATGTATTGTGATGATAGTTGGCCAAGCCTATGTTAACACAATGTATTGTGGTGATAGTTGGCCAAGCCTATGTCAACACAATGTGTTGGGATGAGAGTTGGCCAAGCCTATGTTAACACAATGTATTGTGATGATAGTTGGACAAGCCTATGTTAACACAATGTATTGTGGTGATAGTTGGCCAAGCCTATGTTAACACAATGTGTTGTGGTGATAGTTGGACAAGCCTATGTTAACACAATGTATTGTGGTGATAGTTGGACAAGCCTATGTTAACACAATGTATTGTGGTGATAGTTGGCCAAGCCCATGTTAACACAATGTGTTGTGATGAGAGTTGGCCAAGCCTATGTTAACACAATGTGTTGTGGTGATAGTTGGCCAAGCCTATGTTAACACAATGTGTTGTGATGATAGTTGGCCAAGCCTATGTTAACACAATGTATTGTGATGGTAGTTGGCCAAGCCTATGTTTACACAATGTATTGTGGTGATAGTTGGACAAGCCTATGTTAACACAATGTGTTGTGATGATAGTTGGCCAAGCCTATGTTAACACAATGTATTGTGGTGATAGTTGGCCAAGCCTATGTTAACACAATGTGTTGTGATGATAGTTGGCCAAGCCTATGTTAACACAATGTGTTGTGGTGATAGTTGGCCAAGCCTATGTTAACACAATGTGTTGTGGTGATAGTTGGCCAAGCCTATGTTAACACAATGTGTTGTGATGATAGTTGGCCAAGCCTATGTTAACACAATGTATTGTGGTGATAGTTGGCCAAGTCTATGTTAACACAATGTGTTGTGATGGTAGTTAGCCAAGCCTATGTTAACACAATGTGTTGTGGTGATAGTTATGTATTGTGATGATAGTTGGACAAGCCTATGTTAACACAATGTGTTGTGGTGATAGTTGGACAAGCCTATGTTAACACAATGTATTGTGGTGATAGTTGGACAAGCCTATGTTAACACAATGTATTGTGGTGATAGTTAGCCAAGCCTATGTTAACACAATGTGTTGTGGTGATAGTTGGACAAGCCTATGTTAACACAATGTATTGTGGTGATAGTTGGACAAGCCTATGTTAACACAATGTATTGTGGTGATAGTTGGCCAAGCCTATGTTAACACAATGTGTTGTGATGAGAGTTGGCCAAGCCTATGTTAACACAATGTGTTGTGGTGATAGTTGGCCAAGCCTATGTTAACACAATGTGTTGTGATGATAGTTGGCCAAGCCTATGTTAACACAATGTATTGTGATGGTAGTTGGCCAAGCCTATGTTTACACAATGTATTGTGGTGATAGTTGGACAAGCCTATGTTAACACAATGTGTTGTGATGATAGTTGGCCAAGCCTATGTTAACACAATGTATTGTGGTGATAGTTGGACAAGCCTATGTTAACACAATGTGTTGTGATGATAGTTGGCCAAGCCTATGTTAACACAATGTGTTGTGGTGATAGTTGGCCAAGCCTATGTTAACACAATGTGTTGTGGTGATAGTTGGCCAAGCCTATGTTAACACAATGTGTTGTGATGATAGTTGGCCAAGCCTATGTTAACACAATGTATTGTGGTGATAGTTGGCCAAGTCTATGTTAACACAATGTGTTGTGATGGTAGTTGGCCAAGCCTATGTTAACACAATGTGTTGTGGTGATAGTTATGTATTGTGATGATAGTTGGACAAGCCTATGTTAACACAATGTGTTGTGGTGATAGTTGGACAAGCCTATGTTAACACAATGTATTGTGGTGATAGTTGGCCAAGCCTACGTTAACACAATGTGTTGTGATGAGAGTTGGACAAGCCTATGTTAACACAATGTGTTGTGATGATAGTTGGACAAGCCTATGTTAACACAATGTGTTGTGATGGTAGTTGGACAAGCCTATGTTAACACAATGTGTTGTGATGATAGTTGGCCAAGCCTATGTTAACACAATGTGTTGTGGTGATAGTTGGCCAAGCCTATGTTAACACAATGTGTTGTGGTGATAGTTGGACAAGCCTATGTTAACACAATGTATTGTGGTGATAGTGGCCAAGCCTACGTTAACACAATGTGTTGTGATGAGAGTTGGACAAGCCTATGTTAACACAATGTATTGTGATGATAGTTGGACAAGCCTATGTTAACACAATGTGTTGTGATGGTAGTTGGACAAGCCTATGTTAACACAATGTGTTGTGATGATAGTTGGCCAAGCCTATGTTAACACAATGTGTTGTGGTGATAGTTGGACAAGCCTATGTTAACACAATGTGTTGTGGTGATAGTTGGACAAGCCTATGTTAACACAATGTATTGTGATGATAGTTGGCCAAGCCTATGTTAACACAATGTATTGTGGTGATAGTTAGCCAAGCCTATGTTAACACAATGTATTGTGATGAGAGTTGGCCAAGCCTATGTTAACACAATGTATTGTGGTGATAGTTGGCCAAGCCTATGTTAACACAATGTATTGTGGTGATAGTTGGCCAAGCCTATGTTAACACAAAGTATTGTGATGATAGTTGGCCAAGCCTATGTTAACACAATGTATTGTGGTGATAGTTGGCCAAGCCTATGTTAACACAAAGTATTGTGGTGATAGTTGGCCAAGCCTATGTTAACACAATGTATTGTGGTGATAGTTGGCCAAGCCTATGTTAACACAATGTGTTGTGATTCTAGTTCCCTATTAGGCAGTATGTCTGTAAGGCTGCAGGAACGGGTGTGGTTGGAGGCGTGGCCAGCCAATGACGTTGACTACATCAATTCAAATGATGGAAGACATTAATGGCCCTGCTCATGCTGATGTGGCCTTTTGGCCACTAGAGGCCTCTATCATTCTCTATGGGATTACTGTTTTCCATTGGATTCTTCTTATGTTCTTGGATTTGAACTTCCTTTTGAAGACTCAACGAGAGGTTCAGAGTAGGACTAAAGGTTTCCATTCTCATGGTGCATTTTCTATTAGAGTGATTCCTCACCAAGCGAGGGGAATACATACTTTTGGTATTTTCATGGAATTTATCCATGGAATGCTTGTTCGGAGGAAGGATTGTTGACAGATATTTGACATTTTGTATCTTAAAGCATGTGTCACAAGTGTGACAGTGAGCCTTCATTGGTTCTCATGCATCGTCTGCCTTGCTAATTGACAGATTGATCTTGTAATTTCATTGGCTGACTGTCTCTGTGTTGTTTGCTGTGTGTCCGCCTGGGGAAGGTGCGGGGGCTGAACAGGTTACTTTATATTTTTACTCACTACTTGTCCTAAACTTTTACTCTCCCAACATGTTTGTTAGCTTAGCTTTGGAGCTACTCGACTGGTTCATCTTTGTTCTCTTGGCAGCACGAGTAGCACCATTGTGCCAAATGTCCTTCAAATTAAGAGTCCCCATACTCTTTGACTCTTGGGATTGGACATTGGCTGGTGTAATAGTCTATAATATGAGACAGTCAAACAGTCATTTGTTTCAGGTTATAGTGTGTCTGATGCAGCTTTTATACATCATGTCCCTTCACAGTTATAGGTAGCCTAATCCTTCACTTGATGAAATATTCCTATTATCACAAACAATGAGGAATACCAATTAACATTTTAGACAGATAGACCTATACAACCTGATTCAACTAGTATAGTAACTAGTTGACTAGTTGAATCACTAGATGTGCTGTCTTGTTAAAGGACAGATAGACCCTATACAACCTGATTCAACTAGTATAGTAACTAGTTGACTAGTTGAATCACTAGATGTGCTGTCTTGTTAAAGGACAGATAGACCTATACAACCTGATTCAACTAGTTTAGTAACTAGATGACTAGTTGACTAGTTGAATCACTAGATGTGCTGTCTTGTTAAAGGACAGATAGACCCTATACAACCTGATTCAACTAGTATAGTAACTAGTTGACTAGTTGAATCACTAGATGTGCTGTCTTGTTAAAGGACAGATAGACCCTATACAACCTGATTCAACTAGTATAGTAACTAGATGACTAGTTGAATCACTAGATGTGCTGTCTTGTTAAAGGACAGATAGACCCTATACAACCTGATTCAACTAGTATAGTAACTAGTTGACTAGTTGACTAGTTGAATCACTAGATGTGCTGTCTTGTTAAAGGACAGATAGACCCTATACAACCTGATTCAACTAGTATAGTAACTAGTTGACTAGTTGAATCACTAGATGTGCTGTCTTGTTAAAGGACAGATAGACCCTATACAACCTGATTCAACTAGTATAGTAACTAGATGACTAGTTGAATCACTAGATGTGCTGTCTTGTTAAAGGACAGATAGACCCTATACAACCTGATACAACTAGTATAGTGGTTGATGATTCGGTGACTAGTTAAATCAGGTCTGTTGTCTGAAGTTGAAGGGAGAGGAAGAGGAAGAAGTAAACAGATGTGGATGTAGAGGAAGAGGAGGAAGGAGAAGAAGTTAACAGATGTGGATGTAGAGGAAGAGGAGGGAGGAGAAGAAAGTGGATGCTCAGTAGGTGGCAGTGTTGCTCTTTAAACAGAGCAGAGGAGGGGGTAGTGGAGGGAGGAGAGGAGGAGAGAGGAGGAGATGGGAGGAGAGGAGGAGATGGGAGGAGAGAAGAGGGTGGGAGGAGAGAAGAAGATGGGAGGAGAGGAGGAGATGGAGGGAGGAGAGAAGAAGATGGGAGGAGAGAAGAAGATGGGAGGAGAGAAGAGGGAGACGAAGATGGGAGGAGATAAGAGGAGAGGAGGAGAGAAGAGAGAGAGTGAATATGTGAATGTGCCAATGGATATGGAGGGAAAGATGAAACATTAAACAAGGTCTGAAAATAAGAGCTATTAATATATACTGTAACCCACCAATGAGAGAGGAAACATTCTGTTTCTACCTCCCCCTTCTTCCTGAAGTGTGCAGTCGTTCACTCCCCCTCCACAATGTAGAATCATTGGATCGGCGTGAGTCTGGTGCTTGACAAAGTTTACACAATATTTCTTTAAAGTCCATGAGGGGTAGTGAACAAGTGTACACTTCAGGGAGAGGTGTGAGAAAAGGGGAGAAAGAGAATTGGATTTGTGACATGAAGGTCTCTTCCTGCTACACCCTTTCTACCATCTCAGCTCTACAACAAAGCTTTCTCAGTGTCCTTAACCTTGTTCTGAACACCTCCAAAACAAAGGTCATGTGGTCTGGTAAGAAGAATGCCCCTCTTCCCACAGGTGTGATTACTACCTCTGAGGGTTTCAGAGCTTGAGGTAGTCACCTCATACAAGTACTTGGGAGTATGGCCAGACGGTACACTGTCCTTCTCTCAGCACGTATCAAAGCTGCAGGCTAAAGTTAAATCTAGACTTGGTTTCCTCTATCGTAATCGCTCGTCTTTCACCGCCGCTGCCAAACTAACCCTGGTTCAGATGACCCTCCTACCCGTGACCCTCCTACCCATGCTAGATTACGGAGATGCTAGATTACAGAGATGCTAGATTACGGAGATGCTAGATTACAGAGATTCTAGATTACGGAGATGCTAGATTACGGAGATGCTAGATTACGGAGATGCTAGATTACCTCAAACTGATCCCAGTGGTGGAGACGGGGGGTGGAGGATGGGGGTAACCTCATGACTCTGGACCAGAAGTTTGATCCCAGTGGTGGAGACGGGGGGTGGTGGATGGGGGTAACCCCATGACTCTGGACCAGAAGGTTGATCCCAGTGGTGGAGAGAGAGGGAGGTGGATGGGGGTAACCTCATGACTCTGGACCAGAAGGTTGATCCCAGTGGTGGAGAGAGAGGGAGGGGACTAGGATTGAGCCTTGGGGTAGCAGAGGCAAAACCTGAAAACCGGATGCACCATCGAGAGCATCCTGACTGGCTGCGTCACTGCCTGGTATGACAACTGCTCGGCCTCCGATCGCAAGGCACTACAGAGGGTAGCGCGTACGGCCCAGTACATCACTGGGGACAAGCTTCCTGCCATCCAGGACCATTATACCAGGCGGTGTCAAAGGAAGGCCTATGCCCCCTCTCTTTACACCACTGCTACTCTGTTATCATCTATACATAGTCACTTTAATAACTCTACCTACATGTACATACTACCTCAACTAACCGGGTGCCCGCACAGTGACTCTGTACCGGCACCCCCCTGTATATAGCCTCCACAGTAACTCTGTACCGGCACCCCCTGTATATAGCCTCCACAGTGACTCTGTACCGGCACCCCCCTGTATATAGCCTCCACAGTGACTCTGTACCGGCACCCCCCTGTATATAGCCTCCACAGTGACTCTGTACAGCACCCCCTGTATATAGCCTCCACAGTGACTCTGTACCGGCACCCCCCTGTATATAGCCTCCACAGTGACTCTGTACCGGCACCCCCTGTATATAGCCTCCACAGTGACTCTGTACCGGCACCCCCTGTATATAGCCTCCACAGTGACTCTGTACCGGCACCCCCCTGTATATAGCCTCCACAGTGACTCTGTACCGGCACCCCCCTGTATATAGCCTCCACAGTGACTCTGTACCGGCACCCCCCTGTATATAGCCTCCACAGTGACTCTGTACCGGCACCCCCCTGTATGCATTGTTATTTTTTACTGCTGCTCTTTAATTATTTGTTACTTTTATCTCTTATTCTGATCCGTATTTATTTTAAACTGCTCTGTTGGTTAGAGGCTTGTAACTAAGCATTTCACTGTAAGGTCTACACCTGTTGTATTCAGCATTTCACTGTAAGGTCTACACCCTGTTGTATTCAGCATTTCACTGTAAGGTCTACACCTGTTGTATTCAGCATTTCACTGTAAGGTCTGCACCTGTTGTATTCAGCATTTCACTGTAAGGTCTACACCCTGTTGTATTCAGCATTTCACTGTAAGGTCTACACCTGTTGTATTCAGCATTTCACTGTAAGGTCCACACCTGTTGTATTGTTGTTGATGTTAAATTCAGCAGACTGCTATAGATAGATGAGACAGTGGAACTCCCTGAAGTCTGTCTGTCTCTCTCTCTCTGCCTCTCCCTCATGCAGAGAGCAGCAGACAGCTATAGATAGATGAGACAGTGGAACTCCCTGAAGTCTGTCTGTCTCTCTCTCTGCCTGCCTCTCCCTCATGCAGAGAGCAGCAGACGGCTATAGATAGATGAGACAGTGGAACTCCCTGATCTGACATTTGAATAGTTATTACGTTTGGAACAAAGCAAATGTTTTCTCATGTTGACTTTCATATGAGAGAGAGACCAATATAATGGTGTTCCAAAAAGGGTCTAGTCGCCAAGACCACAAATACAAATTCCATCTAGACACCGCTGCCCGAGAGCACACAAAAAACTATACATACCTCGGCCTAAACATCAGCGCCACAGGTAACTTCCACAAAGCTGTGAACGATCTGAGAGACAAGGCAAGAAAATACTTGAATCAGTTATAGAACCCATTGCCCTTTATGGTTGTGAGGTCTGGGGTCCGCTCACCAACCAGGAAATCACAAAATGGGACAAACACCAAACTGAGACTCTGCATGCAGAATTCTGCAAAAATATCATTTGTGTACAACGTAAAACACCATATAATGCAGGCAGAGCAGAATTAGGCCTAATTATCAAAATCCAGAAAAGAGACGTTAAATTCTACAACCACCTAAAAGGAAGCGATTCCCAAACCTTCCATCACAAAGCCATCCCCTACAGAGAGATGAACCTGGAGAAGAGTCCCCTAAGCAAGCTGGTCCTGGTGCTCTGTACACAAACACAAACAGACCCCACAGAGTCCTCACCTACAGAGAGATGAACCTGGAGAAGAGTCCCCTAAGCAAGCTGGTCCTGGGGCTCTGTTCACAAACACACCCCACAGAGCCCCAAGACAGCAACACAATTAGACCCAACCAAATCATGAGAAAACAAAGATAATTACTTGACACATTGGAAAGAATTAACAAAAAAAAACTGAGCAATCTAGAATGCTATTTGGCCCTAAACAGAGAGTACACAGTGGCAGAATACCTGACCACTGTGACTGACCCAAACTTAAGGAAAGCTTTGACTATGTACAGACTCAGTGAGCATAGCCTTGCTATTGAGAAAGGCCACCGTAGGCAGACCTGGCTCTCAAGAGAAGACAGGCTATGTGCACACTGCCGACAAAATGAGGTGGAATCTGAGCTGCACTTCCTAACCTCCTGCCAAATGTATGACCATATTAGAGACACATATTTCCTTCAGATTATACAGATCCACAAAGAATTAGAAAACAAACCCGATTTCTGATAAACTCCCATATCTACTGGGTGAAATACCACAGTGTGCCATCACAGCAGCAAGATTTGTGACCTGTTGCCACAAGAAAAGGGCAACCAGTGAAGAACAAACACCATTGTAAATACAACCCATATTTATGTTTATTTATTTTCCCTTTTGTACTTTAACTACACACACACACATCATTACAACACTGTGTGTGTGTACATATATATATAAACATAATATCACATTTGTCATGTCTGTGAGTGTAATGTCTACTGTTCATTGGTAATGTTTATTTCACTTTTGTTTACTATCTACTTCACTTGCTTTGGCAATGTTAACATATGTTTCCCATGCCAATAAGGCCCTGGGGGTCACAGAAGATCAGGTCACCACGGGGGACAACGACAAGCTGGGGAACTCCGATCTGCTGAGCTACAGACAAACGCAACAACAGCCCCATTGCCATGGATCCTGACAGGCTCCGTCTGATAGGCGGTGACACGGTAGTCCAGGCAACGCTGTCTCCTCATGGAACACTCAGAGTTCCACAGGTCCTACATCTAAAAGTCAGTAAAGTTCCAAGGGTTCTAAGTTTAGATGTCATGTTCTCATATGGTTCTAAATGCTCTGTTCTAAGGGTTCTAAGTTTAGATGTCATGTTCTCATATGGTTCTAAATGCTCTGTTCTAAGGGTTCTGAGTTTAGATGTCATGTTCTCATATGGTTCTAAGTTCAGATGTCATGCTCTCATATGGTTCTAAATGCTCTGTTCTAAGGGTTCTACATTTAGATGTCATGCTCTCATATGGTTCTAAATGCTCTGTTCTAAGGGTTCTAAGTTTAGATGTCGTGTTCTCATATGGTTCTAAATGCTCTGTTCTAAAGGTTCTAAGTTTAAATGTCATGCTCTCATATGGTTCTAAATGCTCTGTTCTAAGGGTTCTAAGTTTAGATTTAGCCTCTACACCTGGATTATTGATGAGGAGCGTTTCATTTGGTTACATAACAGAACATGAAGGTAAAGAACAGCTGCAGCTACACGTCCTGCAGCCACAGTGCAACTTATCACAACCAGCCCCATAATGTAGAGATGAGAACTGCCTTATCACAACCAGCCCCATAATGTAGAGATGAGTTATACCTTATCACAACCAGCCCCATAATGTAGAGAAGAGTACTGCCTTATCACAACCAGTCCCATAATGTAGAGAAGAGTACTGCCTTATCACAACCAGACCCATAATGTAGAGATGAGTTCTGCCTTATCACAACCAGTCCCATAATGTAGAGATGAGTACTGCCTTATCACAACCAGCCCCATAATGTAGAGATGAGTTCTGCCTTATCACAACCAGCCCCATAATGTAGAAATGAGTTCTGCCTTATCACAACCAGCCCCATAATGTAGAGATGAGTACTGCCTTATCACAACCAGCCCCATAATGTAGAGATGAGTACTGCCTTATCACAACCAGCCCCATAATGTAGAGATGAGTACTGCCTTATCACAACCAGCCCCATAATGTAGAGATGAGTACTGCCTTATCACAACCAGCCCCATAATATAGAGATGAGTTCTGCCTTATCACAACCAGACCCATAATGTAGAGATGAGTACTGCCTTATCACAACCAGCCCCATAATGTAGAGATGAGTACTGCCTTATCACAACCAGCCCCATAATGTAGAGATGAGTACTGCCTTATCACAACCAGCCCCATAATGTAGAGATGAGTTCTGCCTTATCACAACCAGCCCCATAATATAGAGATGAGTACTGCCTTATCACAACCAACACCATAATGTAGAGGTGAGTTCTGCCTTATCACAACCAGCCCCATAATGTAGAGGTGAGTACTGCCTTATCACAACCAGCCCCATAATGTAGAGGTGAGTTCTGCCTTATCACTGACAATGGGAAATGACAGGTAAATATTTGTAAAGAAAATTATGAATAAGAAACTTTATGTTAGATAATAATAGGTATTATAAAATATTTATTACATATTATACTATATATTTAATATGTACTTAGAGAGCCATTGTTTCTTATAATGGTCATTATATTGTGTAAACAATTATTATAAGACTTTGAAACTATTCAAAACGCATGCAAGTCTGAGATGTCTCTGACCCCTCACAGTAGAGTTGGGCTGCCATTTATACAAGGAATTGACTTATAATTTCCTTTTCAAGTGAACATTCCCAAGTCTGAGCATGGCTCTACCTGACTGATCTGTTAGACAGAGTTCAGTGTTTCAAATCAGATGACCTGTTGTCCGGACCTCTGGCAGTCTCTATCGGGGTGCCACAGGGTTAATTTCTCGGGCCGACTCTTTTTCTGTGTACATCAATGATGTCGCTCTTGCTGCTGGTGATTCTCTGATACACCTCTATGCAGACGACACCATTCTGTATACTTCTGGCCCTTCTTTGGACACTGTGTTAACTAACCTCCAGACGAGCTTCAATGCCATACAACTCTCCTTCCGTGGCCTCCAACTGCTCTTAAATGAAAGTAAAACTAAATGCATGCTCTTCAACCGATCGCTGCCCGCACCCGCCCGCCGACTAGCATCACTACTCTGGACGGTTCTGACGTAGAATATGTGGACAACTACAAATACCTAGGTGTCTGGTTAGACTGTAAACTCTCCTTCCAGACTCAAATTAAGCATCTCCAATACAAAATCATATCTAGAATCGGCTTCCTATTTCGCAACAAAGCATCCTTCACTCATGCTGCCAAACATACCCTCGTAAAACTGAGTATCCTACCGATCCTTGACTTGGCGATGTAATTTATAAAATAGCCTCCAACACTCTACTCAGCAAATTGGATACAGTCTATCACAGTGCCATATGTTTTGTCACCCTTAGCCCAATTTACTACACACCACTGCGACCTGTACTCTCTCGTTGGCTGGCCTCGCTTCATATTCGTCGCCAAACCCACTGGCTCCAGGTCATCTATAAGTCTCTGCTAGGTAAAGCCCCACCTTATCTCAGCTCACTGGTCACCATAGCAGCAGCCACCCAGGGCACTCGCTCCAGCAGGTATATCTCACTGTTCACCCCCAAAGCCAATTCCTCCTTTGGCTGCCTTTCCTTCCAGTTCTCTGCTGCCAATGACTGGAACAAACTGCAAAGATCACTGAAGCTGGAGACTCATATCTCCCTCTCTAGCTTTAAGCACCAGCTGTCAGAGCAGCTCACAGATCACTGCACCTGTACATAGTCCATCTGTAAATAGCCCATCCAACTACCTCATCCCCATACTGTTATTTATTTTGCTCCTTTGCACCCCAGTATCTCTACTTGCACACTCATCTTCTGCACATCTATCACTCCAGTGTTTAATTGCTATATTGTAATTCTTCGCCACTATGGCCTATTTATTGCCTTACTTCCCTTATCCTACCTCATTTTCACACACTGTATATAGACCTTTTCTATTGTATTCTTGACTGCATGTTTGTTTAGTCCATGTGTGTGTTGTTATTTGTGTCACACTGCTTTGCTTTATCTTGGCCAGGTCGCAGTTGTAAATGAGAACTTGTTCTCAACTGGCCTCCCTGTATTATGACATCATATAGAACTACCTGGTTAAATAAAGGTGTATTATGACATCATATAGAACTACCTGGTTAAATAAAGGTGTATTATGACATCATATAGAACTACCTGGTTAAATAAAGGTGTATTATGACATCATATAGAACTACCTGGTTAAATAAAGGTGTATTATGACATCATATAGAACTACCTGGTTAAATAAAGGTGTATTATGACATCATATAGAACTACCTGGTTAAATAAAGGTGAAATATAAATAAATAATAAATGTGATGCAGTGATGGCACACTACAGTGATCCCCTCAGGTTTCATCTGACCAATAAACAAATACATGTGGTTGAACATGACGATCTCAGGGACTTGCTGAACAACTCTGCAGTATTGGAGGAATGCATTAGATGCATCAGCTCTGAGTGGATGCTGCAGCATTACTGTGTGAAAGAATTGGACATGGTCAGGCCAGTTGAAGGACCACTGAGCAACAAAGAAGGTAATAAAACAAGATTATTTCAATACAGCTACAGAGCCCCAGGCTATATGAATATACAGAGACATGAGACTAAACATGACTGATAAGAAGCTACATAGCCCCAGGGTATATGAATATAAAGAGACATGAGACTAAACATGACTGATAAGAAGCTACATAGCCCCCAGGGTAGATGAATATAAAGAGACATGAGACTAAACATGACTGATAAGAAGCTACATAGCCCCAGGGTATATATATATATATATAAAGAGACATGAGACAAACATGACTGATAAGAAGCTACATAGTCCCAGGGTATATGAATATAAAGAGACATGAGACTAAACATGACTGATAAGAAGCTACATAGCCCCAGGGTAGATGAATATAAAGAGACATGAGACTAAACATGACTGATAAGAAGCTACATAACCCCAGGGTATATAAATATAAAGAGACATGAGACAAACATGACTGATAAGAAGCTACATAGCCCCAGGGTATATGAATATAAAGAGACATGAGACTAAACATGACTGATAAGAAGCTACATAGCCCCAGGGTATATGAATATAAAGAGACATGAGACTAAACAATGGACCTGTTGAATGTAATAAGTTATAACACCTGTATGATTCATTTCATTGGTCAGTTCTACCAGCTGATGGGAGGTGTTTAGATTCCAGAACATTTGAGGACACAAACTGTAATTTATCTGGCCATCTTTTCCCTCCCTTCCTGGCTGCCCTCCCCCTTCCCTTCTCAGTTCTAGTGGGTTTATTTGTCATATACATGGAGAACACAGTGCAATGAAATGCTTCCTGGCAGGTTAACCTCTTGACAATGCAACAACTATAGAACAAGTCAGTAGCTAAGTTAATAAAAAGACTAATACAATAGTAATAAACCCTTCATTCATCAGTATCCTGAACATAGCTGGGTGTTTCTGGGATAGAGGGTTGATATAATAGTCAGTACTACAATAGTAATAAACCCTTCATTCATCAGTATCCTGAACATAGCTGGGTGTTTCTGGGATAGAGGGTTGATATAATAGTCAGTACTACAATAGGAATAAACCCTTCATTCATCAGTATCCTGAACATAGCTGGGTGTTTCTGGGATAGAGGGTTGATATAATAGTCAGTACTACAATAGGAATAAACCCTTCATTCATCAGTATCCTGAACATAGCTGGGTGTTTCTGGGATAGAGGGTTGATATAATAGTCAGTACTACAATAGTAATAAACCCTTCATTCATCAGTATCCTGAACATAGCTGGGTGTTTCTGGGATAGAGGGTTGATATAATAGTCAGTACTACAATAGTAATAAACCCTTCATTCATCAGTATCCTGAACATAGCTGGGTGTTTCTGGGATAGAGGGTTGATATAATAGTCAGTACTACAATAGTAATAAACCCTTCATTCATCAGTATCCTGAACATAGCTGGGTGTTTCTGGGATAGAGGGTTGATATAAAAGTCTATATATTCAGCAATACATTAAGATTCTGAGACACAATCACTTCCTGTTGGTCAGCTGCAGGAAACCGCCCATGTCTCTGAGACACAGTCACTTCCTATTGGTCAGCTGCAGGGAACCGCCCACGTCTCGGAGACACAATCACTTACTATTGGTCAGCTGCAGGGAACCGCCCACATCTCCAGGAGATATGTATTTTAGGCAGTCAGTAAAACTGCCTGGGCCTTGGAGAATCTGGCCCAAATAGACAGACCATCTGTTTATCTGTAATGTACTTATCCTCATACAGTTTATCTCCTGGATTCATCTTTGTGTTTTCTGGTTGTGTTGAATGGGACAATGGAACATAGTGTTTAACATGATCCTATTGTCTATTGGCTTCCAGAAGATATTCACTTCATCCATTACAACAATCTGAGACCCCTTATCTGCTGGTTTAATCACTATATTTCTACAGCTTGATTTGTTTAAACATTTATAAGGTTAAGCTGATTAAAAGGTCTGGTTCTGAATAGTGAAAAGGAAGCCACATCCCTACGTATAAGAGTCTGTATAGTTTCTGACATGGACTCCAACTGAGGTTCCCAATGTGAGGGGTTTGGAAATAGTACATGAGGAAAGTCTGTTTCATATTCAAAATGATCTGATATCTTCAGTCTTCTATGATAGACGTGTAGATCCCTCTGGAGCTCCCAGTCCACCTGTTCAGGAGTTGGTATGAAAGTCAGTCCTCTTTCTAGTACCTCACTCTGGGCTTGGTTGAGCCCAATGGGACATTGCTGGTCAAGACCTCAAATCGGTTGTGAAGTAGTATGGACATATTGATGGAACAAGGTCACTAAACTGGTGGTTAGACAGGGTAGATCCAAGAGCAGGCCTCTGCTGTCATCTAGAGGGTGTTTCTCTGTACTGCTTGACACATGGAGACTCAATGGAGGCCCAGGGCAAGTGCTCAAAGTAAGGCCCATACAATAGTTAGTCAGGCTGGGATCTATAAAGCAGGATGTTCTTCAATTAGATGCCAACTAATATTCCTCCAGGGACAATAAGTGGGGCAGGAGGAAGAATGGTGTTCCTGATTTACACAATTCCTCTTTTTTCTTTAGAGCTTCAGATTGAGATTGTTGTTATTCTCCAATATGTTTTTCTTCAGTGTTGCACTCTGGGTTCTCCAAGGGGAATAATCCCCCTATTCTCCTCTTGACAGTTGGAGCTCCATGCTTTTGCTGGGAATTGTCCACTGTTGGTATCAATTTATTTGGTCCCAATAAGACAAAAAGAAAAGTGTTTTTGTCTAGTTTTAGCCGAGTACCCAGTTAGAATCCATGTGGTTCATTTAAAAGTTTCTAAAAGGATGAAATAAACATCACTAGTCGGCTACCAGCCGGTTACTCAACCCTTCACCTTAGAGGCTGCTGCCCTATGTACATAGACATGGAATCACTGGCCACTTTAATAATGGAAGACTAGTCACTTTAATGAAATCTCTGTCTCTGTCTGTCTCCCCGATCTGTTCATCTCTCTCTCTATCTACACAAGAGACATTGGTCCGTTGGGGTGTGTATGTGTGTGTTTGATGTGTCATTGAAACAACTGTTTTAAACCTGTTTAACCTTTAACCTTTTAAAAAGAGTTCTCAGACATCCATATTTCTATGTTCAACAGGTTGCTCATCTAGGGTGTCTGTTACACACAAGGGAACTATATGTACACAAGGGGGTGTCGCTAGTGTCTTTGAAACAACTGTTTTAAACCTGTCTAACCTTTAACCTTTTAAAAAGAGTTCTCAGGGGGTCATCCTGGGATGTCCGAGGATGGAAAGTCCAGTGTATGTCTCAGTCCAACACAGTCTCACATTCAATTCGTGCATATATGTACATAATGCATTTCAGAAAATGTTGTGCGTTTTTGTGTGGCTTAATTGGTGAGAAAAGACACATTTAACCAGTAGGCTACACACAAGCCTTTGCAACAACCATATAGACACGATAGTCTATATTTCATTTGTGTTCTTCTTTATGGCTAATTCAACGTTATGAATATACAGAAATGTTGTCTTTGTTTAACCCTGTTTTAAAATGTGTGGCTGTATGCCTATATGTACTGTTTTAGACTTGCTGAACAGAATTTGAGAAAAGACACACATTTACGTGCGACAGTACACGATTTTCTTCATAACCCATTTCATATTTCCTGGAGCCTAAATGACACTATTTTCTTCCTAATGCATTTATTACATGTTAAACAGGTTCATGTAAAATAATGAATTACGGTCATGTCAATCATGTTATATGCTTAGGATACTGTAACGCGTTCAACCAGTCAGCCAGTCAATGATGGGAGTTTCCTAGTACCGACTAGCACTTGAATGCAGTATTATGCTGGCTTCACATTCACGTGGGAAACAGGAAAATGGGAAGTTGTAACTCCGACATGATTGTGTTCAAGTGCTTTTAAAGTCGGAGCAATTCTTAAACCAATGAGATTGGAAACATCATTTTCTAATTCCCACTTGTAATTCCATCTGTTTACTTCTTCTCCTTCCTCCTCTTCCTCTACATCCACATCTGTTTTCTTCTTCATCTTCCTCTACCTTCAACTTCAGACAACAGACCTGATTTAACTAGTCACCGAATCATCAACCACTATACTAGTTGAATCAGGTTGTATAGGGTCTATCTGTCCTTTAACAAGACAGCACATCTAGTGATTCAACTAGTCAACTAGTTACTATACTAGTTGAATCAGGTTGTATAGGGTCTATCTGTCCTTTAACAAGACAGCACATCTAGTGATTCAACTAGTCAACTAGTTACTATACTAGTTGTATCAGGTTGTATAGGGTCTATCTGTCCTTTAACAAGACAGCACATCTAGTGATTCAACTAGTCAACTAGTTACTATACTAGTTGAATCAGGTTGTATAGGGTCTATCTGTCCTTTAACAAGACAGCACATCTAGTGATTCAACTAGTCAACTAGTTACTATACTAGTTGAATCAGGTTGTATAGGTCTATCTGTCCTTTAACAAGACAGCACATCTAGTGATTCAACTAGTCAACTAGTTACTATACTAGTTGAATCAGGTTGTATAGGGTCTATCTGTCCTTTAACAAGACAGCACATCTAGTGATTCAACTAGTCATCTAGTTACTATACTAGTTGAATCAGGTTGTATAGGGTCTATCTGTCCTTTAACAAGACAGCACATCTAGTGATTCAACTAGTCAACTAGTTACTATACTAGTTGAATCAGGTTGTATAGGTCTATCTGTCTAAAATGTTAATTGGTATTCCTCATTGTTTGTGATAATAGGAATATTTAATCAAGTGAAGGATCAGGCTACCTATAACTGTGAAGGGACATGATGTATAAAAGCTGCATCAGACACACTATAACCTGAAACAAATGACTGTTTGACTGTCTTATATTATAGACTATTACACCAGCCAATGTCCAATCCCAAGAGTCAAGAGTATGGGGACTCTTAATTTGAAGGACATTTGGCACAATGAATTGCTACTCGTGCTGCCAAGAGAACAAAGATGAACCAGTCGAGTAGCTCCAAAGCTAAGCTAACAAACATGTTGGGAGAATAAAAGTTTAGGACAAGTAGTGAGTAAAAATATAAAGTAACCTGTTCATCCCCCGCACCTTCCCCAGGCGGACACACATAAACAACACAGAGACAGTCAGCCAATGAAATTACAAGATCAATCTGTCAATTAGCAAGGCGGACGTATGCATGAGAACCAATGGAGGCTCACTGTCACACTTGTGACACATGCTTTAAGATACAAATGTCAAATATCTGTCAACAATCCTTCCTCCGAACAAGCATTCCATGGATAAATTCCATGAAAATACCAAAAGTATTTACTCCCCTCGTTTGGTGAGGAATCACTCTAATAGAAAATGCACCATGAGAATGGAAACCTTTAGTCCTACCTGAACCTCTCGTTGAGTCTTCAAAAGGAAGTTCAAATCCAAGGACATAGGAAGAATCCAATGGAAAACAGTATTCCCATAGAGAATGATAGAGGCCTCTAGTGGCCAAAAGGCCACATCAGCATGAGCAGGGCCATTAATGGCTTCCATCATTTGAATTGATGTAGTCAACGTCATTGGCTGGCCACGCCTCCAACCACACCCGTTCCTGCAGCCTTACAGACATACTGCCTAATAGGGAACTAGAATCACAATACATTGTGTTAACATAGGCTTGGCCAACTATCATCACAACACATTGTGTTAACATAGGCTTGGCCAACTCTCATCCCAACACATTGTGTTAACATAGGCTTGGCCAACTATCACCACAATACATTGTGTTAACATAGGCTTGGCCAACTCTCATCCCAACACATTGTGTTAACATAGGCTTGGCCAACTATCACCACAACACATTGTGTTAACATAGGCTTGGCCAACTCTCATCCCAACACATTGTGTTAACATAGGCTTGGCCAACTCTCATCCCAACACATTGTGTTAACATAGGCTTGGCCAACTACCATCACAACACATTGTGTTAACATAGGCTTGGCCAACTATCATCACAATACATTGTGTTAACATAGGCTTGGCCAACTATCACCACAATACATAACTATCACCACAACACATTGTGTTAACATAGGCTTGGCCAACTATCACCACAATACATTGTGTTAACATAGGCTTGGCCAACTACCATCACAACACATTGTGTTAACATAGGCTTGGCCAACTATCACCACAATACATAACTATCACCACAACACATTGTGTTAACATAGGCTTGGCCAACTATCACCACAACACATTGTGTTAAAATAGGCTTGGCCAACTATCACCACAATACATTGTGTTAACATAGGCTTGGCCAACTACCATCACAATACATTGTGAAGAGAAGAGAGCAGAGAGAGAGAAAGATAGAGAAGCAGAGAGCAGAGAGAGCAGTGAGCAGAGAGAGAGCAGAGAGCCTAGAGAGAGAGAGAGATAGCAGAGAGAGATATTGGGGGAGAGAGAGATAGAGAAGCAGAGAGCAGAAAGAGAAGAGAGAGCAGAGAGAGAGAGCAGAGAGAGAGCAGAGAGAGAGCAGAGAGAGAGAGAGCAGAGAGAGCAGAGAGAGAAGAGAGCAGAGAGAGAAGAGAGCAGAGAGCAGAGAGAAAGAGAGCAGAGAGAAAGAGAGCAGAGAGTAGAGAGAGAGAGAAGAGAGAGCAGAGAGAGAGAGCAGAGAGAGCAGATTGAGAGAGTGGTGTAATATAGTGTCATAATGATTAAGTTAATTAGAATGAATTAGTGAAACTGTTAAAACAATAGTTTATGGCATATTGAATATATTAGGCTATTGTTATCATATGGAAACATAACTGATTATTGTACATCATATTAGCATCAACATACATTATTGTTTAATTCAATTTCACATATTTAATTAATTTGTATTTCATTTCATATTTGTTTCATGCAACCAGTCGCAGGTTAACGTCAACCTGACAGAGGAAATGTAAAATCAATAACGACATTTCACAATAAACATGTTTTCTTGTTTCAGTATGTTTTTATTATGAAAAGTACAATATATCCTTGTATCCTTGTACAACTATGGGCGTATGTCCAGATATAATTGTACAATTTGTTATTCAACATAAAAGACGTACAACAAATGATCACATTGGTATTTTAACGGTGTAAAATGGTGGAAAGACTGATGTTGTTCTGGGTGTGTGTGTGTGTCCAGTGTGTGTATGTGTGTCCAGTGTGTGTGTGTGTGTCCACTTTGTGTGTGTGTGTCCAGTGTGTGTGTGTGTGTCCGTGTGTGTGTGTGTGTATCCAGTGTGTGTGTGTGAGTCCAGTATGTTTGTAAGTCCAGTGTGTGTCCAAGGTGTGTCCAGGGTGTGTATGTGTGTGTGTGTGTCCAGTATGTGTGTGTGTGTGTGTGTGTCAGTCCAGTGTGTGTTAGGTGTGTGTGTGTGTGTCAGTGTGAGTGTGTGTGTTTGTGTCTGCCCAGTGTGTTTGTGTGTGTGTGTCCAGTATGTGTGTGTGTGTGTCCACTGTGTGTGTGTGTGTGTCCACTGTGTGTGTGTGTGTGTGAGTCCAGTGTGTGTGTGTCCAGTGTGTGTGTGTCCAGTGTGTGTGTGTGGAGTCCAGTGTGTGTGTGTGTGTGTGTGTGTGTGTGTGTGTGTGTCCAGTGTGTGTGTGTGTGTCCAGTGTGTGTGTGTCCAGTGTGTGTTAGGTGTGTGTGTGTGTGTCAGTGTGAGTGTGTGTGTTTGTGTCTGTCCAGTGTGTGTTTGTGTGTGTGTGTCCAGTATGTGTGTGTGTGTGTGTCCACTGTGTGTGTGTGTGAGTCCACTGTGTGTGTGTGTCAAGTGTGTGTGTGTCCAGTGTGTGTGTGTGTGTCCAGTGTGTGTGTGTGTGTCCAGTGTGTGTGTGTGTGTCCAGTGTGTGTGTGTGTGTCCAGTGTGTGTGTGTGTGTGTGAGTCCAGTGTGTGTGTGTGTGTCCAGTGTGTGTGTGTCCAGTGTGTGTGTGTGAGTCTAGTGTGTGTGTGTGTGTGTCCAGTGTGTGTGTGTGTGTCCAGTGTGTGTGTGTCCAGTGTGTGTGTGTGTGTCCAGTGTGTGTGTGTGTGTCCAGTGTGTGTGTGTGAGTCTAGTGTGTGTGTGTGTGTGTGTGTGTGTGTCCAGTGTGTGTGTGTGTGTCCAGTGTGTGTGTGTCCAGTGTGTGTGTGTGTGTCCAGTGTGTGTGTGTGTGTCAGTGTGTTTGTGTGTGTGTGAGTGTGTGTGTGTCAGGTTATTATTTCAGGGACACTGAGGCGTCAACATTATAAACCCTAAACCCTGGATAGAGGGGCTCAGTGAATGTGGAGGTGAATGTGATCAGGTGGGTCAGTGTGTCAGAGGAGGCTCTATAGAAGGACAGAGTGCCGGCTGGCCAGTCCAGATACACTCCTACTCTGTGGGAGGCGGAGGAGGGGACGTCTATGGTAGTGTGATTATCATTGTGACAGGCATAGTAACTGTTGTCAGAGCAGTCCAGACTCCAGGACTTGTCATTCCATCCAAGCCAACAGTCAGGACCCCTTCCTCTCCTGCTGATTCCTTTATATGTCACTCCTATAACAGCCCCTCTCCCACTCCACTCTACCTCCCAGTAACAGCGCCCAGTCAGACCCTCTCTACACAGCACCTGTCTACAGCCCTCAAATCTCTCTGGGTGATCAGGATACAGCTGCTTCTCTCTCCTCCATGTCACCTTTCTGTTCTCCTCAGACAGAGAGAGGAGTCTGTTTACTGTGTTTAGGTCCAGTGTGAGATCACAGACATCTGATGGATGAAACCAGACACAATATTAGAAATCATCATCATTCACATTAGAATGTTAACTCACTTTTCACTAATTCATTTAATGTAGATGTTTCTAGGTATCAAAAGGAGAAGTTAAGGTAACTGGAGACTTGTTGAATGATCATATGTTATACTGTATGGTAATATAAAACACACTTATTCCCATTAATTACACACACACACACACACACACACACACACACACACACTGCATGAACACAAACACACATTTCTTATGTTACACGAACGTGCCACACACACAGACACACACACTCTAATAGGACAAACTCACACACACATTGTCTTATCAACTCTTTGTAAACGTTGGTGTCCCTGATTTGTGCTTCTGTAGAACTACAGCTGATATTTAATATGACCAAGTAAGTAATGATGGAGGTCTTTGACTTTGACTTAACTTGAATTAAGACTTATTCTTAGTCATATTCTTCACAGCAGTCAACACTCACATTTTCTAAGCCCAGGTTTCATTGTGTTCTCTCCACCATGTTCCACACTGTAGCGGTAAGCAGAAGTACAGACAGTCATTGAGGGATACACCTGAACTCACACACACACACACACACACACACACACACACACACACACACACACACACACACACACACACACACACACACACACACACACACACTCTAATAGGACAAACTCACACACACACTGGACACAAACACTGACCACACACACTGGACACACACACTGACCACACACACACACACACACACACACACTCTAATAGGACAAACTCACACATACACTGGACACACACACTGACCACACACACTGGACACACACACTGACCACACACACACACACTGGACATACACTGGACACACACACACACTGGACACAAACACATACACACACTGTGTGTGTGTCCATTTTGTTTGTGTGTGTGTCCAGTGTGTGTGTGTGTCCAGTGTATGTCCAGTGTGTGTGTGTGTGGTCAGTGTGTGTGTGGTCTCAAACACAGACTGGACACACACAATACACATGCACACACATTGGGCACACACACACTGAACACACACGCACTAGACACACACGCACTGGACACACACGCACTGGACACACACGCACTGGACACAGACACACACTGGACACAGACACACACTGGACACACACACACACTGGACACATACACACACTGGACACACACACACACTGGACACACACACACACTGGACACACACACACTGGACACACAGTCAGAATATAACTTTGTCCAAGTGGTGGTCAGAATGTTTGTCTTAACTAGCCTGATAAGTCCAACATGTCTGATATGAACATTGACATAAACCCTCTACATACTTGAGTTTCTCCAGTCTGCAGTGTGGATCCTCCAGTCCAGCAGAGAGCAGTCTGACCCCTGAGTCTCCTGGGTGATTGTAGCTCAGGTCCAGCTCTCTCAGGTGTGAGGGGTTTGACCTCAGAGCTGACCAGAGAAGCACAGCCTTCCTCTGTGACTAGACAGCGTGACAGCCTGCAAAGAGTCAAATCATATTCAAATCACACTGCTATTCTTTGGTGGTGAAAATAGTGGCAGTATATTTTTAAACATTCTCAGATATATCAGTGTCAGGAAACCTGCTATATCTATTCATAAATTAATTAAAAAATCCTTATTATAAATTATCAAAGTATTGCTTTTAAGTACAAATATTTGAGAAGACTGACCAGACCAGTTTATAAAGCAGTATCAGTCAAAAGACAGACAGTGAGGTATCAGATTTAGATTGTATTGAGTATAAAGTCAACACCATATATATTTTGACAGTGAAGCTAACATTTTAAATGTGTCTCTATACTCCAACATTTTGGATTTGAGATCAAATGTTTCACATGAGGTGACAGTATATAATGTCACCTTTCATTTGAGGGTATTTTCATACATCTGTTTCACAATTTAGAAATGAAAGCACTTTATGTATCTAGTCCCCCTATTTGAAGAAGTCATAAGTATTCTGACCAATTCACTTATAGTGTATTAAAGTAGTCAAAAGTTTAGTATTTGGTCCCATATTCCTTGAACACAATGACTACATCAAGCCTGTGACTGCCATGATTGAGAAAGATCATGAATGAATCATGAATAATAATGAGTGAGAGTTACAGAGGCTACAACAAAACATACTAACCTCTCACCATTACCAATAACAGAGGCTACAACAAAACATGCTAACCTCTCACCATTACCAATAACAGAGGCTACAACAAAACATGCTAACCTCTCACCATTACCAATAACAGAGGCTACAACAAAACATGCTAACCTCTCACCATTACCAATAACAGAGGCTACAACAACACATACTAACCTCTCACCATTAACCTCAAATAAAAGGTGACATTCTGGACTGTCACCTAATATGAAACATTCTATCTCAAATCCCAAATGCTGGAGCATAGCACCAAATGTAAAACTGTAAGCTTCACTGTCCAAACACATATGGTGTGGACTATGTGTGCCTGGTAAACACATGTGGATCTGGTGAACAGTTATCACTTGTTGACCAACTACAGGAATACTGACCTCAGAGTCTCCAGTTTACAGTGGGGATTCTCCAGTCCAGCAGAGAGCAGCTTCACTCCTGAATCCTTCAGGTCATTGTAGCTCAGGTCCAGCTCTCTCAGGTGTGAGGGGTTTGACCTCAGAGCTGAGACCAGAGAAGCACAGCCTTCCTCTGTGACTAGACAGCCTGACAGCCTGCAAAGAGTCAAATCATATTAAAATCACACTGCTATTCTTTGCTGGTGAAAATAGTGGCAGTATATTTTTTAAACATATTCAGATACATTAGTTAACATTTTAAATGTGGCTCTATACTCCAACATTTAGGAATTCAGATCAAATGTTTCATATGAGGTGACCGTATATAATGTCACCTTTTATTTGAGGGTATTTTAATACATTTCTGGTTCACCGTTTAGAAATAAAAGCACTTTATGTATCTAGTCCCCTCATTTGAAGAAGTCATAAGAATTCTGACCAATTCACTTACAGTGTATTAAAGTAGACAAAAGTTTAGTATTTGGTCTCAACCTCATTAGTTGCATTTGCAGTTTGTTTTGGTTGTGTTTTGGGTTGTTTTTCCCAATAGTAACTGAATGGTGGATGATGACTGGAGTAATATTCTGTCTAAGTGATTAGATAACATGTTTCTAAACACAACTAAATTAATCCTGATGATACCATAATTAATACAAATCATGAATCAATCATGCATAATAATGAGTGAGAAAATTACAGAGGCTACAACAAAACATGCTAACCTCTCACCATTGCCAATAACCGAGGCTACAACAAAACATACTAACCTCTCACCATTACCAATAACAGAGGCTACAACAAAACATGCTAACCTCTCACCATTACCAATAACAGAGGCTACAACAAAACATGCTAACCTCTCACCATTACCAATAACAGAGGCTACAACAAAACATGCTAACCTCTCACCATTACCAATAACAGAGGCTACAACAAAACATGCTAACCTCTCACCATTACCAATAACAGAGGCTACAACAAAACATGCTAACCTCTCACCATTACCAATAACAGAGGCTACAACAAAACATACTAACCTCTCACCATTACCAATAACAGAGGCTACAACAAAACATGCTAACCTCTCACCATTACCAATAACAGAGGCTACAACAAAACATGCTAACCTCTCACCATTACCAATAACAGAGGGGGTCTGATCTTTGTGCCTCTGTAACTTTCTCATTCATCATCATTGATGATTCATTTATTATTATTCATAATCATGGTAGAATTCACATGAATGTAGAAGTGTTCAGAAACATATTCTATTCTTACTGACAATACAAGTGAAGTGACTCCAAAATGACAGGACATTATTCACCATTCAGTTTATATTAGGAAAAACTTCAGCCAAAACACAACCAAGACAAACTGCAAATGAATTCAACAAGTTAGTAGAATAACAAGATCGATGTAATCACTGCAGGCATGGAATATGGGACCAAATACTAAACGTATAACTTTAATACAATATAAGTGAATTTGTCCAAATAATGAAGACTTCTTCAAATGGGAGAACTACAGTGCCTTGCAAAAGTATTCATCCCCCTTGGCGTTTTTCCTATTTTGTTTCATTACAACCTGTAATTTAAATTGATTGTAATTTGGATTTCATGTAGTGGACATACACAAAAGAGTCCAAATTGGTGAAGTGAAATGATTTTTTTTTATCTCAAACAAAATAACAAATACTATCAAAAACTGAAAAGTGGTGTGTGCATATGTATTGACCCCCTTTGCTATGAAGCCCCTAAATAAGATCTGGTGCAACCAATTACCTTCAGAAGTCACATAATTAGTTAAAGTCCACCTGTTTGCAATCTATCTGTCACATGATCTCAGTATATATACACCTGTTCTGAAAGGCCCCAGAGTCTGCAACACCACCAAGCAAGGGGCACCACCATTCAAGTGTCACTATGAAAACCAAGGAGCTCTCCAAACAGGTCAGGGACAAAGTTGTGGAGAAGTACAGATCAGGGTTGGGTTATAAAAAAATATCTGAAACTTTGAACATCCCACGGAGCACCATTAAATCAATTATTAAAAAAGTGAAAGAATATGGCACCACAACAAACCTGCCAAGAGAGGGCTGCCCACCAAAACTCACATACCAGGCAAGGAGGGCATTAATCAGAAAGGCAACAAAGAGACCAAAGATAACCCTGAAGGAGCTGCAAAGCTCCACAGTATCTGTCCATAGGACCACTTGAAGCCGTACACTACACAGAGCTGGGCTTTACGGAAGAGTGGCTAGAAAAAGACATTGCTTGAAGAAAAAAAAAAAAAGCAAACACGTTTGGTGTTCACCAAAAAGGAAAGTGGCAGACTCCCCAAACATATGGAAGAAGGTACTCTGGTCAGATGTGACAAAAATTTAGCTTTTGGCCATCAAGGAAAAGCGCTATGTCTGGGCGCAGACTCAACACCTCTCATCACCCCGAGAACCCCATCCCCACAGTGAAGCATGGTGGTGGCAGCATCATGCTGTGGGTTTGTTATTCATCGGGCAGGGACTGGGAAACTGGTCAGAATTGAAGGAATGATGGATGGAGCTAAATACAGGGAAAATATTGAGGGAAACCTGTTTCTGTCTTCCAGAGATTTGAGGCTGCTAAAGCAACACTCGAGTGGTTTAAGGGGAAAAATATAAATGTCTTGTAATGGTCAAGTCAAAGCACAGACCTCAATCCAATTGAGAATCTGTGGAATGACTTACAGATTGCTGAACACCAGCGGAACCCATCCAACTTGAAGGAGCTGGAGCAGTTTTGCCTTAAAAAATTGGTAAAAATCCCAGTGGCTAGATGTGCCAAGCTTATAGAGACATACCCCAAGAGACTTGCAGCTGTAATTGCTGCAAAAGGTGGCTCAACAAAGTATTGACTTTGGGGGGTGAATAGTTATGCACGTTCAAGATCTCTTTTTTTCTTATTTCTTGTTTGTTTCACCCCCCAAAAATATTTTGCATATTCAAAGTGGTAGGCATGTTGTGTAAATCAAATGATACAAACCCCCCATCCATTTTAATTCCATGTTGTAAGGCAACAAAATAGGAAAAATGCCAAGGGGGTGAAAACTTTGCAAGCCACTGTACATACATAAAATGCTTTCATTTCTAAACGGTAAAACAGATATGAATACTCTCAAATAAAAGGTGACATTCTGTACTGTCGCCTAATATGAAACATTCTATCTCAAATCCAAAATGCTGGAGCATAGCACCAAATGTAAAACTGTAAGCTTCACTGTCCAAACACATATGGTGTGGACAATGTGTGCCTAGTAAACACATGTGGATTTGGTGAACAGTTCTGAAAATATCTGTTTCACTGTTTAAAAATAAAAGCACTTTATGTATCTAGTCCCCCAAATGGAGAGAGGGACTTGATCCTAGATCATAATGAATCAGATTTTTGAAGAAGTCCTAAGTATTCTGTGCAATTCACCCATACTGTATTAAAGTAGTCAAAAGTTTAGTATTTGGTCCAAAACTCATAGCATTTTGGATTTGAGATCAAATATTTCATATGAGGTGACGGTATGTCACCTTTTATTTGTGTGTGTCTCCAGTGTGTGTGTGTCTCCAGTGTGTGTGTCCTGTGTGTATCCAGTGTGTGTGTATCCAGTGTGTGTGTCCAGTGTGTGTGTGTCTCCAGTGTGTGTGTCCAGTGTGTATCCATTGTGTGTGTATCCAGTGGGTGTGTGTGCTTCCAGTGTGTTTGTGTGTGTCCAGTGTGTCCCGTGTGTGTCCAGTGTGTGTTTCCAGCGTGCACACACACATACACACAGACACACACTGGACACACACACACAGTTCAAACACCAAATGGTAAACTGGTAAACACATGTGGATCTGGTGAACAGTTATCACTTGTTGACCAACTACAGGAATACTGACCTCAGAGTCTCCAGTTTACAGTGGGGATTCCCCAGTCCAGCAGAGAGCAGCTTCACTCCTGAATCCTTCCAGGTCATTGTTACTCAGGTCCAGCTCTCTCAGGTGTGAGGGGTTTGACTCCAGAGCTGAGACCAGAGAAGCACAGCCTTCCTCTGTGACTCCACAGCCTGACAGCCTGACAAAGAGATCATCATGACTTCACAACACACTGTTAATTTAACCAGTAGTGTAGAAGGACAATGGCAGATGAATTTGGTTTATTCTCCCAAACAACATATAGATTCACCTTCTGTCTCCTAGAATTGTATGCTCATAATGTTATACTAATGTAAACATCAATGCATTTATTCAATATGTTTTTCAATATAATATTATATACATATTATAATACATATTTTTCTCTAAACGGGATATTGCTTCCTGATGATTAGTTCTTATATGTCATTTTATTTACTCACAGAGCAGCTCTGGAGGCTTTGACCACTGGCAGCAGCCTCAGAAGACCTTCCTCTGATCTGGAGTATTTCTTCAGGTCAAACACATCCAGCTCCTTTTCTGAAGTCAGCAGCACAAAGACCAGAGCTGACCACTGTGCAGGTGACAGGTTGGCTTCTGACAGACTTCCTGAGCTCAGGAAGCTTTGGATCTCCTCCACTAGAGAATGGTCCTTCAGTTCATTCCAGACAGTGGAACAGATTGATGCTCCTCTCTGGAGAGGGATTCTCCCTGATCTTCTCCTTGATGTACTTGACTGTTTCTTCATGGCTCTGTGAGCTGCTTCTTGTCTTTGTCAGTAGACCTCGTAAGTGCTTCTGATTGGACTCCAGTGAGAGGCCCAGAAGGAAGCGGAGGAAAAGGTCCAAGTTTCCTGTCTCACTTTGTAAGGCTTTATCCACAGCACTCTTGTAGAAAGTAACTTCAGTAACTTGCGGCTTGTTTCTGAAGAGTGAGAAAAAGTACCAGAAAATTGATTGAGGTTCATCCATTAGATTCTCATTGTTGTTGATGAATGAGAGGAACACATATACAGCAGCCAGAAACTCCTGAATGCTCAGATGAACAAAGCAGTACATCTTGTCCTGGTACAGCCCACAATCCTCTCTAAAGAGCTGTGTGCACAATCCTGAGTACACTGAGGCTTCACTGACATCAATGCCAGCCTCTTTCAGGTCTCCTTTATAGAAAATCAGATTGCCATTCATAAGCTGTTGAAAAGCCAGTTTTCCCAGTGACAGAATGCTCTCTTTATTCCAGTGTGGACCTGTCTCTTCTTTCACAACATACTTTTCATTCTTCTGTTTGGTATGAAACACCACAAGGTGTGTGTACATCTCCAGTCAGAGTCTTGGGCATCTCTTCTCTCTTATGTTTCAGCATGTCTTCAAGGACTGTTGCAGAAATCAACAGAAGACTGGAATGTGGCACATGATGTGGAGGCTCCTTGATGTCTTTATGTGTGAGATGATTCTGCTGGCCAGGTCCTCATCACTGAATCTCTTCCTGAAGTACTCCTCCTTCTGTGGGTCATTGAACCCTCGTACCTCTGTCACCTGGTCAACACACCCTGAGGGGATCTTATTGGCTGCTGCAGGTCGGGTAGTTATCCAGAGGAGAGCAGAGGGAAGCAGATTTCCCTTGATGAGATTTGTCAGCAGAACATCCACGGAGGTTGACTCTGTGGCGTCCCAACAGATCTTGTTCTTCTGGAAGTCTAGGGGCAGTCGGCACTCGTCCAGACCATCAAAGATGAACAGAACTTTGTACTTGTTGAAGACGGAGATTCCTGATTGTTTGGTTTCCATTGAGAAGTGATTAAGAAGTTCAATGAAAGTGTGTTTGTCCTCTTTCATCAAATTCAGCTCCCGAAAAGGGAATGAAAATACAAATTGGACATCCTGATTTGCTTTTCCTTCAGCCCAGTCCAGAATGAACTTCTGCACAGAGACTGTTTTTCCAATGCCAGCGACTCCCTTTGTCAGCACAGTTCTGATAAGTTTGTCTTGTCCAGTTAAGGGTTTGAAGATGTTGTTACATTTGATTGGAGACTCTGGTCTTGCTTGTTTCCTGGTTGTTGTCTCAATCTGTCTCAGCTCATGTTCATTATTGACCTTTCCTGTTCCACCCTCTGTGATGTAGAGCTCTGTGTAGATCTTATTGAGAAGTGTTGGGTTTCCTTGTTTAGCGATCCCCTCAAATACACATTGAAACTTCTTCTTTAGATTAGATTTGAGTTCACGTTGGCAAATCACAGCAAGCTCATCTGAATCTAGAAATAACACAGAGGATATTAATATTACGTCTGATTTAATGCCGACAGTATTGTAGGACTGTTATAAAGTTTTAAATTACTATAATTTATTCTCTTAACTGACTGTATAAATGTGTAAATGTTTTCATAATGCATTACAGACTGGTGTGACTGATCATATTATTATTGGTATTATTGATGGTATTATTAATGTTGTCTCTCTCTCTCTCTCTCTCTCTCTCTCTCTCTCTCTCTCTCTCTCTCTCTAAATTAATCACCACAACACATCCCTGCTGCTACTTGATGAGGTCACTAGGTGTTGTGTTAAGGCTGCTACAATATCATTGAGTTACACAGCTACTTTAGCTGTACTTTAGCTACAGCTTTTAAATGTTATAAAACAGCATTCAACATGAGGCAGACAGATCTTACATTTCTCTAGTGTGTCAGCAAGCTCCTTCTGGTTCATTTTCCTCAGGACGTGCAGTGTGATCTTCAGAGCCCCCTCTCTGGCACTGCTCTCCTGCTTCTCATCTTCAGCATCCACCACTTCCTTATCCTGCTTCTGACTCTCAAAGCCTTCTGGGAGTTCTGGACTAAGAATCCTCTTGAACATCTTCAGCTCGTTCTTCACAAATGTCATAATATTCTCTTCAAGCAACTGAAATAAATCAAGTAAATAAGTTAAGCAAGAGATTAAATGCTTTCTCATTAACACATTAATGAATGATTGACAGATCAACTTTACATGAGGTAAACAAAAACAAATGTACATAACAGGACCACATACACTGAATATGGAGTCCAGGTCTGTTTGATGACTCTGGGAAGACTGACCACTGAGAATCTCTGACTCTGATCTCTCCTGTTGGTTTCTGTGGACAAAACATGAGATTACATCTCCTCATCCAGGAGTGCACACACACACACACACACACACACACACACACACACACACACACACACACACACACACACACACACACACACACACACACACACACACACACACACACACACACACACAGTGAGGAATGTTGTGTCTGTTTAATTTTGTTTTAGGACTATAAAAATGGACAGAAGGATTAGCCTATGGATTATGAAAACAACAAATAGAAATGGGAAAATGGGAGAGGAGAAATGACTAGAGACAGTGTTGTTTAACTCACTGACCATGACCCATGAGTTCTTCTTACCTTTGTTCAGTAGAAAAGTCTCCCTCTCTAAACTCTATAGGAAGTTCCATAGACTTGTCACTCTTCATGGACAAACAGCTGGGAACAGGGGAGGCTGGTCTCTCCTGCTTGATTGGGCTTCAACACAACAGAGACAAACATTACATCTCTCATCTACTCAAAATCTATCACTTGATGGTTTCATTTCAGAGAGACAAATAATCATGTTTTTTTGCTAAATGCTATATATCTGCCTCACTCTCAGAGAAATCAGTAGTACTGCTAGGTTTTACACAGTAATAATATATATCTGCCTCACTCTCAGAGAAATCAGTAGTACTGCTAGGTTTTACACAGTAATAATATATATCTGCCTCACTCTCAGAGAAATCAGTAGTACTGCTAGGTTTTACACAGTAATAATATATATCTGCCTCACTCTCAGAGAAATTACTCTCGGACAGTTCTGTACGGGGACGCGGACAGTTCTGTACGGGGACGCGGACAGTTCTGTACGGGGACATTTTACACTTATGGGTATAAATGAAAGCTATGCATGAAGTCTCTAGTCCCACCTAGTCGGCAGATATTTAGGACACCTTGTGAGCTGTCCTAAGTAGTTAAGAGTTAACAGCAGGTGTCTTGATAATACTATAGAATAATGCACAGAGTCAGTGGTACCTGAGCCACATGTAAATGCTTTGCAGTAGTTAAAAATAATGTTTTATATTTCTATATGATCAATCCATAAATGATATAGACCTACATGCAACAGTATGTCTTGTGCTTTTGGCAATGATTTATGTATAAAAGTTATGTATAACAAGTGATACCATGTATGTCTGCATAGCATTTTGTCTTCATTTTGGCAGATTAACTCATGCTTATTTCTGAAGAGAAACTCAGGTTTTCGCCCAGCTGCTAAGGAGTTGGAGCTGTGGCTGGTTGAATCCCGGCCGGGCGCTGGAAAATACAGGCGGACTTGATCTGACCACTGGAGGGCTGCTGGGTTCACATCCTCAAAACATTCACCTTTCGTTGATCAGAACTCTAGAGGTTCTTCTTCACTGAACCCAAATATATATATAACTTTTAGTGGTTCCATATATTAAGGAAGTGATAGAAGCCTTTTTGGTTCTATAAGGAACCTTCTTTTCTAAGAGTGTAGAATAAACACGTTTTTCTTTTGATTATTTAATTACCTACATCATGTTATTTCAAGTTCTCCCTTTGGAGCGCAACATCACGTTGTTAATAAAATATATGCATTCCGTTATATTAGGCAATAATTAGAGAAGGCAAAGTGGTCGTGTCATGTGAAAATTCTATCAAATGTCTTACATTGCAACGAGTACAGTCAGGGTGCCGTGGAACCCCTGCAGTACCTCCACAGACCCCGGATTGAGAACCCCTGCAGTACCTCCACAGACCCCGGATTGAGAATTCTTCATAAAACTGTCATCTTACCTCTTAGCTTTGGTGTCATGTCCCCCAGAGAGATGCATTTTAGAGGCAGGGCCCCCCTCCTCTCTCTCCCCAGAGAGACTCATTTTAGAGGCAGGGCCCCCCTCCTCTCTCTCCCCAGAGAGACTCATTTTAGAGCACTGACCCCTAAACAGAGATCCAACATGTTGGTTGTGGTTAACACGGTGACAACAATTATTGAATGTCAATTGTTCTCATTTATTCATTATCTCTTAGAAATAAAACATTTACTAACAGACACATCGAAACAGTCAGGTGATTTAATGCAATCACATGAACATGTAGTTGTGACATTTCATCTCCATGGTAACTGTCAATAATAATAAGTCACTGTTTGTTGTTGGCAGACTCACTAAACAGAGAACATCCCTGGTCATCCCTACTGCATCTTATCTGGCTCACTCACTATGTCTGAGTGTTGGAGTGTGAACCTGGCTATCCATCAATTCAATTAACAAGAACATTGTGCTGTCTTGTTTGCTTAATATAAGCAATTTTTAATTATTACTTTTACTTTTGATACTTAATTATATTTTAGCAATTACATTTACTTTTGATACTTAATTATATTTGAAACCAAATACTTTTAGACTTTTACTGAAGTAGTATTTCACTGGGTGACTTTCACTTTTACTTGAGTCATTTTCTATTAATGTATCTTTACTTTTACTCCAGTATGAGAATGCAGTACTTTTCCCACCACTGTTCTACCGCTCTAGAGACATATGAGCCTCAGTTTCAACAGACATTCTGTAACTGCGTCGGCTACAAAGTTACTTTCAATTTCACATCAGGAAATAAAGTACCGGTCACTGGGTGAAGTCGTTTTGCGTTGCCCGGCTCCCCGGATTTGCAGAGTTTGCACATTTTAGACCATTCCATTGGTCCATAAATAAATGGCCCGTCACCTGTAGCACCGGGCCATGCAAAACGAACTTCCCACTGTCGCACTGAGACACAGAGTTCTAAACCCAGACGCGTTTCTTCAAGACATCTCTCTTACATTATTTTTGATAAACATATAATTTACTCTAAACCAAGTTTAGCTGTGTTTTTTTCCTCCAAAATAATTGTAATCAGGCCTACAAACCCAAAAGGTTTTAATATGAGAATGTTCATTTGTTGGCCTCAAATATTAAACTGTCTTAAAATATTTGATGATTAGTTGAATCAGGTGTGTAAGTGCTGGTAAGAACAAAAGGATTGAGAAACCCTGAGATCAACATAAAACCATATAATTGAAAAGCTCCTCCAGCATCTTTACCAGACGTTTTACTGATAACATGTAGACCTACTGATTAGTTTCCACTTTGAAAACTGCTGTCTGTCAGCAACTCAGCTCAAGTAGCAGTTCTACTAACTAGTAATATCTCATTCCAGGTATTCATTCTCTTACTCTGTCCATTAGAATAGATTATTGTTCAGAAATACTTACTTTATTTTTCAATAATCTCCATATGGCGTTTTCTGCTCTGTCGTCTCAAAATGGATCCTGTTGAAAAGAACAACTTTACTTTCTGTTTCAATCAGCCGCCTCCCCAAAGTGTTTTATTGGTATCTTCCACTAGATGGCAGTAAACACCTGCTGTAACTAGACTTTACAACTATGTGTTCGGTTTTATGCGGGCAGTGTCCCAGAGATGGAGTGCTGATCTAGGATCAGGTCTTTCCTTTCAGCAATGCTGCATCTTCAGTAACCCAGACACTAATGATGCTGCTGCTGCTCATAGCTCCTTTGGCTTTGATTGGCTACTTTGTGTCCATTATCTGAAGAAGTCTATTGTGGTGAAACGTCAGGAGGGCATTTTTTAAAATGTACTTTTAATCTTTTTAGAAACTTTTAAATGAACCACATGGATTCTAACTGGGGACACAGCTAAAACTAGACAAATACACTTTCTTTTGTCTTTTTGGGACCAAATAAATTGATACCAACAGTAGACAATTCCCAGCAAAAGCATGGGGCTCCAACTGTCAAGAGGAGAATAGGGGGAGTTTTCCCCTTGGAGAACCCAGAGTGCAACACTGAAGAAAAACATATTGGAGAATAACAACAATCTCAATCTGAAGCTCTAAAGAAAAAAGAGGAATTGTGTAAATCAGGAACACCATTCTTCCTCCTGCCCCACCTATTGTCCCTGGAGGAATATTAGTTGGCATCTAATTGAAGAACATCCTGCTTTATAGATCCCAGCCTGACAAACAATTGTTTGGGCCTTTACTTTGAGCACTGGGCCTCCATTGAGTCTCCATGTGTCAAGCAGTACAGAGAAACGCCCTCTAGATGACAGCAGAGGCCTGCTCTTGGATCTACCCTGTCTAACCACCAGTTTAGTGACCTTGTTCCATCAATATGTCCATAATACTTCATAACCGATTTGAGGTCTTGACCAGCAATGTCCCATTGGGCTCAACCAAGCCGAGTGAGGTTCTCTGCCGCCGTGAGCAGGAAGCAGTGTCATTGGTCAGGTACATGAGCCGGAAGCAGTGTCATTGGTCAGGTACATGAGCCAGAAGCAGTGTCATTGGTCAGGTACATGAGCCAGAAGCAGTGTCATTGGATGAACTGCTACACTAAAGACCCACTAAAGGTAAAGAACACTCCGTAATGTTCACAACCACATTTACTTTGACCTGGTGAAAAGTGGGAGATGCGGTCAAGAAACACTGGCATGTTTTATCATGGGACCCAGCTTTGCCGGCTGAATTTATAAATCCACCACTTATTGTGTAGAGGAGAGGTTGCAAATTACCTGTTGAATTGGTTCATGCCAACTGCCAGCCACAATAGAAAACCAGCCAGGCTCTTTTACGCCCTCTTCCAGATGGTAGCTATACATGCAGAGGATGCGCACAGTGCAACAATATGATGAAGTGGGAATATTTCTGCCACCCACATACAGGAAAACGGTTCCAAATAAATGGCGTTATTACGTGTTACACCACCCATGTTATCTACATTATTACATGTTCCACCACCCATGTTATCTACATTATTACGTGCTCCACCACCCATGTTATCTACATTATTACGTGTTCCACCACCCATGTTATCTACATTATTACGTGTTCCACCACCCATGTTATCTACATTATTACGTGCTCCACCACCCATGTTATCTACATTATTACGTGCCTCACCACCCATGTTATCTACATTATTACGTGCCTCACCACCCATGTTATCTACATTATTATGTGCTCCACCACCCATGTTATCTACATTATTACGTGCTCCACCACCCATGTTATCTACATTATTACGTGCCTCACCACCCATGTTATCTACATTATTACGTGCTCCACCACCCATGTTATCTACATTATTACGTGCTCCACCACCCATGTAATCTACATTATTAATTGCTCCACCACCCATGTTATCTACATTATTATGTGCTCCACCACCCATGTTATCTACATTATTACGTGCCCTACCACCCATGTTATCTACATTATTACGTGTTCCTCCACCCATGTTATCTACATTATTACATGCTCCACCACCAATTTTATCTACATTATTACGTGTTCCACCACCCATGTTATCTACATTATTAATTGCCTCACCACCCATGTAATCTACATTATTAAGTGCCCTACCACCCATGTTATCTACAATTGTACGTGCTCCACCACCCATGTTATCTACATTATTACGTGCTCCACCACCCATGTGATCTACATTATTATGTGTTCCACCACCCATGTTATCTACATTATTACGTGCTCCACCACCCATGTTATCTACATTATTACGTGTTCCTCTACCCATGATCTTTACATTATTACGTGCCCTACCACCCATGTTATCTACATTATTACGTGCTCCACCACCCATGTTATCTACATTATTACGTGTTCCACCACCCATGTTATCTACATTATTACGTGCTCCAGCACCCATGTTATCTACATTATTACGTGCTCCACCACCCATTTTATCTACATTATTAATTGCCTCACCGCCCATGTAATCTACATTATTACGTGCCCTACCACCCATGTTATCTACAATTGTACGCGCTCCACCACCCATGTTATCTACATTATTACGTGCTCCACCACCCATGTTATCTACATTATTATGTGTTCCACCACCCATGTTATCTACATTATTACGTGTTCCACCACCCATGTTATCTACATTATTAATTGCCTCACCACCCATGTTATCTACATTATTACGTGCTCCACCACCCATGTTATCTACATTATTACGTGCTCCACCACCCATGTTATCTACATTATTACGTGTTCCACCACCCATGTTATCTATATTATTACGTGTTCCACCACCCATGTTATCTACATTATTACGTGCTCCACCACCCATGTTATCTACATTATTAATTGCCTCACCACCCATGTTATCTACATTATTACGTGCTCCACCACCCATGTTATCTACATTATTACGTGCTCCACCACCCATGTTATCTACATTATTACGTGCTCAACCACCCATGTTATCTACATTATTATGTGTTCCACCACCCATGTTATCTACATTGTTACGTGTTCCACCACCCATGTTATCTACATTATTAATTGCCTCACCACCCATGTAATCTACATTATTACGTGCCCCACCACCCATGTTATCTACAATTGTACGTGTTCCACCACCCATGTTATCTACATTGTTACGTGTTCCGCCACCCATGTTATCTACATTATTAATTGCCTCACCACCCATGTAATCTACATTATTACGTGCCCCACCACCCATGTTATCTACAATTGTACGTGCTCCACCACCCATGTTATCTACATTATTACGTGTTCCACCACCCATGTTATCTACATTATTACGTGCTCCACCACCCATGTTATCTACATGATTAAATGTCCATGTGGGCTCTGCTATGTCGGTAAAACCTCTCGTTCTCTCAAACAGAGAATCAGTGAACATAAAAGTTCAATCAGGAGAAAGGACAGGGATTATCCAGTCGCAGTACATTTTAATGACCTAAAACATGACATTTCTACCTTTAGATTTAGTGGCATAGAGAAAGTTAAGATATCAGACAGGGAGGTGATACTAATAACACTCTGAGTAAAAGAGAAGGTTTTGGGATTTTCACCCTCAGACATTATTTCCTAAAGGACTTAATGATGAAATGCCTCACGTATGTTATGTTGTGAATTTGAACATGAATTATGTCCCTATTTCAGATTACTCTGATGTTTTTCGTACGATGTACCCAATGATTAATGAAGACTTGCTATGTCCTCATTGTGGTTTTACAGACGTGTTTAATAGGTCTTATTTACACACTTTATTTGAATATTTATGAAATGCATATTGTTATATTTGGTAGCACTTCTATGTTTTCCTTCGCCTCCAACCCCTTTCCATGCGTGGAACGGATGTGGGTGGGGCTAGGTCTACATAAGGGTGCTCATTTGAAAAAACTCCCAAAAGCTCTGAGGAAGTCCGTGAGGCCGATACGTAAAGCTTATTAAAGATCAGTGATACTATCAAGAGCAGTGTGCGGTTTCCTTTTTCATTCATCTTGTTCAACTGTTGCCATGCACCTGCAGAAAGTATGCTCAGATGTGCGAGTGCCTTTTGAATTCTTAGACCTGATAGAATGGTAATGACATCTCCTCTCCCCTCTCAAGAAGCTAAGCTTCTTCTAGAAAAATGGAAGGATACAAGCATCATGTCATTGTTAAACATACATTTAAACAAAGTCCATATTTCTGGTGCCTGACATTTTCATCCATAGTAAAACAACCTGTCTTTGTGTTGCTGAGGTTTAGACCTTTCTTATCTAAACACAGTCAATCTGGAGACAGAACACGAAACATAACAACTACAATCACACACAAGCTTCATTACAGCAAATAGGACAATTATCACACTGGCACTATGCACACAGATAGGGGTCAGCATGACAAAGATGTCCACCCCATTTAGAACCCTTCCTACATCAGTGACAGACACCCCTCTCTGGGCACCTTGTACACACAGTAGGAACATCTGGGTCCACATCTGGGTCCTTATGCTCAGAATTCATCAGGGATGTAGTCAGGAATAGGAACAGGTCATGGAAATCATTCAGTTTCCAAATCCTAATTAAAACCCAATTAAAAATCCTCATCAGGGCTATAATTACAGATCAGCATCTCAATGCATTCTTAGCCTAAATCACTATACATGTAGCAGTGTGTAGTCTAAATCAATTACGGGTACAGTTGACCAACCCCCTCCCTTCTCCGGCACTCAATCTTCTGGCATTTCTCTTCATTTTCTTCTTCAACCATGGTACTTTATTTGGCACTTAAAAGGCACTATAGACATTATTTAACCTCTTGAGATGGGAAAACATGTTTATTAAATTGAACATAATCTCTTCATGACATAATGTTAAAATTAGGTGAAAAAAATAATAATCATTTCACCAAGTTTCACTACCCAAAAGGGACTAATGTTGTGGAACATCCCATGTGATTTGCTCATATCATGAACGTGAAGGTACGTTTGTAGAATACTATGCAGTTACAAAATGGCTGTTGAAGTTATGGCGCACATTTCTTGGCAACATTAGAAGTCAGATAAATGTGTTGATTTGAATGTAAAATAGTAATTTCCCTAATCTTAAGGTCAACCCTGTTACGTGAAGTGAACCACAGATTATTATACATCATATTAACTAGTAGGGCTGCACATTTTGGAAAAAAGTTTAGAGTGAGATTTGCTATGTGAATTTCATTGCCCCTCTGGCACAATCCCTAGACAGAGGACTGGGAGTCTTTTACTGTTTTAAAGCTAATTTCAGAGTGGAAAATTAGGTGTATTCACGGTGCTTTGAACATTAAATGAACACTCATAATTCGACGACTTAGTTACTTTGTGGGGATGAAATGTAAAGTATGCTAGTATTTATTAAACATACTTAAACATACTTTTCCAAAAAGTAATGAGAGACATGGGAGACAGACAAATGCTAGACACATTGGGAAGGTTGGAAGCAGGGATCTCTGTTCTCAGGTGGAAAGGTGTATGAGACACGTACCCGGGAGTGTCACCACTACACCAAGGCTCTGCACAGGAAACATCATAGTAATGGTTGACGGCAGTGGGGAACCAAACCATAGATTTCAGTCTGCTTGTCCATAGACCGCTTTCAGGGACGGACACAAACACTTTATATTTTGTAATTTGGGCAAAGTACATGTTTAAAATACGTCTGGAAGAAAATCCTGCTTGCTCTCTAGGAGGGTTGGCCACCCCAACCTATGTTTCCCAAGTGCCGGGTGTTTGAAAATGTTATAAATATTAATTAAATAAATATTTAAATCAACCAACCTTTAAGAAAAATCTAATGAGTATCAATATTCAGGTGGTTTATGTCTACTGGTTGAAGATCCTTTTCATCATCATCTCTACATAGATAAAACATGATGTCTTTATGAGTTGTAAGTCCCCCTACCATCATCATCTCTACAAAGATAAAACATGTCTTTATGAGTTGTAAGTCCCCCTACCATCATCATCTCTACATAGATAAAACATGTCTTTATGAGATGTAAGTCCCCCTACCATCATCATCTCTACATAGATAAAACATGATGTCTTTATGAGTTGTAAGTCCCCCTACCATCATCATCTCTACATAGTTAAAACATGCCTTTATGAGTTGTAAGTCCCCCTACCATCATCATCTCTACATAGATAAAACATGATGCCTTTATGAGCTGTAAGTCCCCCTACCATCATCATCTCTACATAGATAAAACATGATGCCTTTATGAGTTATAAGTCCCCCTACCATCATCATCTCTGGAGGAGGTTTAATATCCTGACCTAGTGAGATATACATGGAGGTTTAATATCCTGACCTAGTGAGATATACATGGAGGTTTAATATCCTGAACTAGTGAGATATACATGGAGGTTTAATATCCTGACCTAGTGAGATATACATGGAGGAGGTTAAATATCCTGACCTAGTGAGATATACATGGAGGTTTAATATCCTGACCTAGTGAGATATACATGGAGGATATACATGGAGGTTTAATATCCTGACCTAGTGAGATATACATGGAGGTTTAATATCCTGACCTAGTGAGATATACATGGAGGAGGTTTAATACCCTGACCTAGTGAGATATACATGGAGGTTTAATACCCTGACCTAGTGAGATATACATGGAGGAGGTTTAATATCCTGACCTAGTGAGATATACATGGAGGAGGTTTAATATCCTTGTCAGGAGCTCAGGGTTAGGACTAGTGTGAAAACCTGAACAGTAAGAAAGGTGAACCCAAATGCAGAAAACCAGATGACAGTCCTGGGAAATGTCTTCAAATCTTTTATTTCATGATAAGGAACATCCAAACATTCCTAAGAAGTGTCCAAAAAGAAACTAAAAAAAAAACACCCAAGAAAGGTTAGACAATGGTTCCAAAAAGTGAAAAAAAAAAGTTGACAAAGATAATCCAAAAGGAATTTGAAAAAAGGTTCACAAAGAACAGAGAGTACTCCAAAGTAAATAAAACAAAGGAACCCTACCAGCTACACAAAGTAGAATAAGATCGCTCCAAAGGAGGCACTGCACGGGAATGCTCTAGACACAGTCATGGCACTGGAAACACTCAGCAAAGTACTCAGGAGAAGGGTGACTTAAATACACAAACAGGGAACAAGGCACAGGTGAAAACAATAAGACCTAATGACAGAGACTGAAAACCAACAAGAGACGCAATGGGGCCCTCTAGTGGCCAAACATAAGTCTAAGACCCTGACAGGTATGATATCAGCAATACGCATTATCAGCTGTAGCCCAACTGATGCAGCATAGTGGCTATAAATATATAGGTTGGAGCATGATGGGGTTTGTCTATCTACATTATCACCTGTATCAACTGATGCAGCATAGTGTCTATAAATATATAGCCTGGAGCATGATGGGGTTTGTCTATCTACATTATCCCCTGTATCAACTGATGCAGAATAGTGTCTAAAAATATATAGCCTGGAGCATGATGGGGTTTGTCTATCTACATTATCACCTGTATCAACTGATGCAGCATAGTGTCTATAAATATATAGGCTGAATCATGGGGTTTGTCTATCTACATTATCACCTGTATCAACTGATGCAGCATAGTGTCTATAAATATATAGGCTGAATCATGGGGTTTGTCTATCTACATTATCACCTGTATCAACTGATGCAGCATAGTGGCTACAAATATATAGGCTGGAGCATGATGGGGTTTGTCTATCTACATTATCCCCTGTATCAACTAATGCAGCATAGTGTCTATAAATATACAGTGGGGCAAAAAAGTATTTAGTCAGCCACCAATTGTGCAAGTTCTCTCACTTAAAAAGATGAGAGAGGCCGGTAATTTTCATCATAGGTACACTTCAACTATGACAGACAAAATGAGGGAAGAAAATCCAGAAAATCACATTGTAGGATTTTTTATGAATTTATTTGCAAATTATGGTGGAAAATAAGTATTTGGTCACATACACACAAGCAAGATTTCTGGCTCTCACAGACCTGTAACTTCTTCTTTAAGAGGCTCCTCTGTCCTCCACTCGTTACCTGTATTAATGGCACCTGTTTGAACTTGTTATCAGTATAAAGACACCTGTCCACAACCTCAAACAGTCACACTCCAAACTCCACTATGGCCAAGACCAAAGAGCTGTCAAAGGACACCAGAAACAAAATTGTAGACCTGCACCAGGTTGGGAAGACTGAATCTGCAATAGGTAAGCAGCTTGGTTTGAAGAAATCAACTGTGGGAGCAATTATTAGGAAATGGAAGACATACAAGACCACTGATAATCTTCCTCGATCTGGGGCTCCACGCAAGATCTCACCCCGTGGGGT
>CM059791.1:66878878-66913878 GCA_030435695.1 Brachymystax lenok tsinlingensis
CAGTGTGTCTAGTGTGTCCAGTGTGTCTAGCGTGTCCAGTGTGTCCAGCGTGTCTAGCGTGTCCTGTGTGTGTGTGTCCAGCGTGTCCAAGCGTGTCCAGCGTGTCCAGTGTGTCCAGTGTGTCCTGTGTGTCCAGCGTGTCCAGCGTGTCCAGCGTGTCCAGTGTGTCCAGTGTGTCCAGCGTGTCTAGCGTGTCCAGTGTGTCTAGTGTGTCCAGCGTGTCCAGTGTGTCTAGCGTGTCCAGCGTGTCCAGCGTGTCTAGCGTGTCCAGTGTGTCCAGTGTGTCCAGTGTGTCTAGTGTGTCTAGCGTGTCCAGTCTTTCTAGTGTGTCCAGTGTGTCCAGCGTGTCCAGTGTGTCCAGCGTGTCTAGTGTGTCCTGTGTGTGTGTCCTGTGTGTCCAGTGTGTCTAGTGTGTCCAGTGTGTCCAGTGTGTCTAGCATGTCCAGTGTGTCCAGCGTGTCTAGCGTGTCCAGCGTGTCCAGCGTGTCCTGTGTGTGTGTCCTGTGTGTCCCGTGTGTCTAGTGTGTCCAGTGTGTCCAGTGTGTCTAGCGTGTCCAGTGTGTCCAGCGTGTCCTTTGTGTGTGTCCTGTGTGTCCAGTGTGTCCAGCGTGTCTAGTGTGTCCAGTGTGTCCTGTGTGTGTGTCCTGTGTGTCCAGTGTGTCCAGTGTGTCTAGTGTGTCCAGTGTGTCCAGTGTGTCCAGCGTGTCCAGTGTGTCCAGCGTGTCTAGTGTGTCCTGTGTGTGTGTCCTGTGTGTCCAGTGTGTCTAGTGTGTCCAGTGTGTCCAGTGTGTCTAGCATGTCCAGTGTGTCCAGCGTGTCTAGCGTGTCCAGCGTGTCCTGTGTGTGTGTCCTGTGTGTCCAGTGTGTCTAGTGTGTCCAGTGTGTCCAGTGTGTCCAGTGTGTCTAGCGTGTCCAGTGTGTCCAGTGTGTCCAGCGTGTCCTGTGTGTGTGTCCTGTGTGTCCAGTGTGTCCAGCGTGTCTAGTGTGTCCAGTGTGTCTAGCGTGTCCAGTGTGTCTAGCGTGTCCAGTGTGTCCAGCATGTCTAGAGTGTCCTGTGTGTGTGTCCTGTGTGTCCAGTGTGTCCAGTGTGTCTAGTGTGTCCAGTGTGTCCAGTGTGTCCAGCGTGTCCAGCGTGTCCAGTGTGTCTAGCGTGTCCAGTGTGTCCAGCGTGGCCTGTGTGTGTGTCCTGTGTGTCCAGTGTGTCCAGTGTGTCTAGTGTGTCCAGTGTGTCTAGTGTGTCCAGCGTGTCCAGCGTGTCCAGTGTGTCCAGTGTCTAGCGTGTCCAGTGTGTCTAGTGTGTCTAGCGTGTCCAGTGTGTCTAGCGTGTCCAGTGTGTCCAGCATGTCTAGAGTGTCCTGTGTGTGTGTCCTGTGTGTCCTGTGTGTCCAGTGTGTCCAGCGTGTCTAGCGTGTCCAGTGTGTCTAGTGTGTCCAGTGTGTCTAGTTTGTCCAGCGTGTCTAGCGTGTCCAGTCTGTCTAGTGTGTCCAGTGTGTCCAGTCTGTCTAGTGTGTCCAGTGTGTCTAGTGTGTGTGTCCTGTGTGTCCAGTGTGTCCAGCGTGTCTAGTGTGTCCAGTGTGTCTAGTGTGTGTGTCCAGTGTGTCCAGCGTGTCCAGCGTGTCTAGTGTGTCCAGCGTGTCCAGCGTGTCTAGCGTGTCCAGCGTGTCTAGTGTGTCTAGTGTGTCCAGCGTGTCTAGTGTGTCCAGCGTGTCTAGCGTGTCCAGTCTGTCTAGTGTGTCCAGCGTGTCCAGTGTGTCCAGTCTGTCTAGTGTGTCCAGCGTGTCTAGTGTGTCTAGTGTGTGTGTCCTGTGTGTCCAGTGTGTCCAGCGTGTCTAGCGTGTCCAGTGTGTCCAGCGTGTCTAGTGTGTCCAGTGTGTTCAGTGTGTCCAGTGTGTCCAGCGTGTCTAGTGTGTCCAGTATGTCCAGCGTGTCTAGTGTGTCCAGCGTGTCCAGCGTGTCTAGTGTGTCCAGCGTGTCTAGTGTGTCCAGCGTGTCCAGCGTGTCTAGTGTGTCTAGTGTGTCCAGTGTGTCCAGCGTGTCCAGCTTGTCCAGCGTGTCCAGTGTGTCCAGCGTGTCCAGCGTGTCTAGCGTGTCCAGTGTGTCCAGTGTGTCCTGTGTGTCTAGTGTGTCCAGTGTGTCTAGTGTGTGTGTCCAGTGTGTCTAGTGTGTGTGTCCTGTGTGTCCTGTGTGTCCAGTGTGTCCAGCGTGTCTAGCGTGTCCAGCGTGTCCAGCGTGTCTAGCGTGTCCTGTGTGTGTGTCCTGTGTGTCTAGTGTGTCCAGTGTGTCCAGTGTGTCTAGTGTGTGTGTCCAGTGTGTCTAGTGTGTGTGTCCTGTGTGTCCAGCGTGTCCAGCGTGTCCAATGTGTCCAGTGTGTCCAGTGTGTCCAGTCTGTCTAGTGTGTCCAGCGTGTCCAGTGTGTCCAGCGTGTCCAGTGTGTCCAGTGTGTCCAGCATGTCCAGCGTGTCCAGTGTGTCCAGCGTGTCCAGTGTGTCCAGCGTGTCCAGTGTGTCCAGTCTGTCTAGTGTGTCCAGTGTGTCTAGTGTGTGTGTCCTGTGTGTCCAGCGTGTCTAGCGTGTCCAGTGTGTCCAGCGTGTCTAGTGTGTCCAGTGTGTCCAACGTGTCCAGCGTGTCCAGTGTGTCCAGCGTGTCCAGTGTGTCCAGTCTGTCTAGTGTGTCCAGTGTGTCTAGCGTGTCCAGTGTGTCCAGTTTGTCTAGTGTGTGTGTCCTGTGTGTCCAGTGTGTCCAGCGTGTCTAGCGTGTCCAGTGTGTCCAGTGTGTCCAGCGTGTCCAGTGTGTCCAGCGTGTCCAGCGTGTCCAGCGTGTCCAGCGTGTCCAGCGTGTCTAGCGTGTCCAGTGTGTCCAGTGTGTCCTGTGTGTCTAGTGTGTCCAGTGTGTCCAGTGTGTCTAGTGTGTGTGTCCAGTGTGTCTAGTGTGTGTGTCCTGTGTGTCCTGTGTGTCCAGTGTGTCCAGCGTGTCTAGCGTGTCCAGCGTGTCCAGCGTGTCTGGCGTGTCCTGTGTGTGTGTCCTGTGTGTCTAGTGTGTCCAGTGTGTCCAGTGTGTCTAGTGTGTGTGTCCAGTGTGTCTAGTGTGTGTGTCCTGTGTGTCCAGCGTGTCCAGCGTGTCCAATGTGTCCAGTGTGTCCAGTGTGTCCAGTCTGTCTAGTGTGTCCAGCGTGTCCAGTGTGTCCAGCGTGTCCAGTGTGTCCAGTGTGTCCAGCATGTCCAGCGTGTCCAGTGTGTCCAGCGTGTCCAGTGTGTCCAGCGTGTCCAGTGTGTCCAGTCTGTCTAGTGTGTCCAGTGTGTCTAGTGTGTGTGTCCTGTGTGTCCAGCGTGTCTAGCGTGTCCAGTGTGTCCAGCGTGTCTAGTGTGTCCAGTGTGTCCAACGTGTCCAGCGTGTCCAGTGTGTCCAGCGTGTCCAGTGTGTCCAGTCTGTCTAGTGTGTCCAGTGTGTCTAGCGTGTCCAGTGTGTCCAGTTTGTCTAGTGTGTGTGTCCTGTGTGTCCAGTGTGTCCAGCGTGTCTAGCGTGTCCAGTGTGTCCAGTGTGTCCAGCGTGTCCAGTGTGTCCAGCGTGTCCAGTGTGTCCAGTGTGTCTAGTGTGTCCAGTCTGTCTAGTGTGTCCAGTGTGTCTAGCGTGTCCAGTGTGTCCAGTGTGTCTAGTGTGTGTGTCCTGTGTGTCCAGTGTGTCCAGCGTGTCCAGCGTGTCTAGCGTGTCCAGTCTGTCTAGTGTGTCCAGCGTGTCCAGTGTGTCCAGTCTGTCTAGTGTGTCCAGTGTGTCAAGTGTGTGTGTCCTGTGTGTCCAGTGTGTCCTGTGTGTCCAGTGTGTCTAGTGTGTCCAGTGTGTCCAGCGTGTCTAGCGTGTCCAGTGTGTCCAGCGTGTCTAGTGTGTCCAGCGTGTCTAGCGTGTCCAGTGTGTCCAGCGTGTCCAGTGTGTCCAGCGTGTCTAGCATGTCCAGTGTGTCTAGCGTGTCTAGTGTGTCCAGTGTGTCCAGCGTGTCCAGTGTGTCCAGCGTGTCCAGTGTGTCCAGTGTGTCTAGTGTGTCCAGTCTGTCTAGTGTGCCCAGTGTGTCCAGCGAGTCTAGCGTGTCCAGTGTGTCCAGCGTGTCCAGCGTGTCTAGTGTGTCCAGTGTATCCAGCGTGTCCAGTGTGTCCAGCGTGTCTAGCGTGTCCAGTGTGTCCAGCGTGTCTAGTGTGTCCTGTGTGTCCAGTGTGTCCAGCGTGTCCAGCGTGTCTAGCGTGTCCAGTCTGTCTAGTGTGTCCAGCGTGTCCAGTGTGTCCAGTCTGTCTAGTGTGTCCAGTGTGTCTAGTGTGTGTGTCCTGTGTGTCCAGCGTGTTCTGAAGCGTGTCCAGTGTGTCCAGCGTGTCCAGCGTGTCTAGTGTGTCCAGTGTGTCCAGCGTGTCCAGTGTGTCCAGCGTGTCTAGCGTGTCCAGTGTGTCCAGCGTGTCCAGCGTGTCCAGTGTGTCCAGCGTGTCCAGTGTGTCCAGTGTGTCCAGTGTGTCCTGTGTGTTTAGTGTGTCCAGCGTGTCCAGCGTGTCCAGTGTGTCCAGTGTGTCCAGTGTGTCTAGCGTGTCCAGTGTGTCCAGTGTGTCTAGTGTGTGTGTCCTGTGTGTCCAGTGTGTCCAGCGTGTCTAGCGTGTCCAGCGTGTCCAGTGTGTCCAGCGTGTCTAGCTTGTCCAGTGTGTCTAGCGTGTCCAGCGTGTCTAGCGTGTCCTGTGTGTGTGTCCTGTGTGTCCAGTGTGTCTAGTGTGTCTAGTGTGTCCAGTGTGTCCAGTGTGTCCAGCGTGTCCAGTGTGTCAAGTGTGTCTAGTGTGTCCAGTGTGTCCAGTGTGTCCACCGTGTCTAAGCGTGTCCAGCGTGTTCAGCGTGTCTAGCGTGTCTAAGCGTGTCCAGCGTGTCCAAGCGTGTCCAGTGTGTCTTGCGTGTCTTGCGTGTCCAGCGTGGTCCAGTGTGTCCACCGTGTCCAGCGTGGTCCAGCGTGTCCAGCGTGGTCCAGCGTGTCTTGCGTGTCCAGCGTGTCCAGCGTGTCCAGCGTGTCTAGCGTGTCCAGTGTGTCCAGTGTGTCCAGCGTGTCCAGTGTGTCCAGCGTGTCCAGTGTGTCCAGTGTGTCTAGTGTGTCCAGTCTGTCTAGTGTGTCCAGTGTGTCTAGCGTGTCCAGTGTGTCCAGTGTGTCTAGTGTGTGTGTCCTGTGTGTCCAGTGTGTCCAGCGTGTCCAGCGTGTCTAGCGTGTCCAGTCTGTCTAGTGTGTCCAGCGTGTCCAGTGTGTCCAGTCTGTCTAGTGTGTCCAGTGTGTCAAGTGTGTGTGTCCTGTGTGTCCAGTGTGTCCTGTGTGTCCAGTGTGTCTAGTGTGTCCAGTGTGTCCAGCGTGTCTAGCGTGTCCAGTGTGTCCAGCGTGTCTAGTGTGTCTAGTGTGTCCAGCGTGTCTAGCGTGTCCAGTGTGTCCAGCGTGTCCAGTGTGTCCAGCGTGTCTAGCATGTCCAGTGTGTCTAGCGTGTCTAGTGTGTCCAGTGTGTCCAGCGTGTCCAGTGTGTCCAGCGTGTCCAGTGTGTCCAGTGTGTCTAGTGTGTCCAGTCTGTCTAGTGTGCCCAGTGTGTCCAGCGAGTCTAGCGTGTCCAGTGTGTCCAGCGTGTCCAGCGTGTCTAGTGTGTCCAGTGTATCCAGCGTGTCCAGTGTGTCCAGCGTGTCTAGCGTGTCCAGTGTGTCCAGCGTGTCTAGTGTGTCCTGTGTGTCCAGTGTGTCCAGCGTGTCCAGCGTGTCTAGCGTGTCCAGTCTGTCTAGTGTGTCCAGCGTGTCCAGTGTGTCCAGTCTGTCTAGTGTGTCCAGTGTGTCTAGTGTGTGTGTCCTGTGTGTCCAGCGTGTCTAGCGTGTCCAGTGTGTCCAGCGTGTCCAGTGTGTCTAGTGTGTCCAGCGTGTCCAGTGTGTCCAGCGTGTCTAGCGTGTCCAGTGTGTCCAGCGTGTCCAGCGTGTCTAGTGTGTCCAGTGTGTCCAGCGTGTCCAGTGTGTCCAGTGTGTCCAGTGTGTCCTGTGTGTTTAGTGTGTCCAGCGTGTCCAGCGTGTCCAGTGTGTCCAGTGTGTCCAGTGTGTCTAGCGTGTCCAGTGTGTCCAGTGTGTCTAGTGTGTGTGTCCTGTGTGTCCAGTGTGTCCAGCGTGTCTAGCGTGTCCAGCGTGTCCAGTGTGTCCAGCGTGTCTAGCTTGTCCAGTGTGTCTAGCGTGTCCAGCGTGTCTAGCGTGTCCTGTGTGTGTGTCCTGTGTGTCCAGTGTGTCTAGTGTGTCTAGTGTGTCCAGTGTGTCCAGTGTGTCCAGCGTGTCCAGTGTGTCAAGTGTGTCTAGTGTGTCCAGTGTGTCCAGTGTGTCCACCGTGTCTAGCGTGTCCAGCGTGTCCAGCGTGTCTAGCGTGTCTAGCGTGTCCAGCGTGTCCAGCGTGTCCAGTGTGTCTTGCGTGTCTTGCGTGTCCAGCGTGTCCAGTGTGTCCACCGTGTCCAGCGTGTCCAGCGTGTCCAGCGTGTCCAGCGTGTCTTGCGTGTCCAGCGTGTCCAGCGTGTCCAGCGTGTCTAGTGTGTCTAGTGTGTCCAGTGTGTCCAGCGTGTCTAGCGTGTCCAGCGTGTCCAGCGTGTCTAGCGTGTCCAGCGTGTCTAGCGTGTCTAGTGTGTCTAGTGTGTCCAGCGTGTCCAGCGTGTCTAGCGTGTCCAGCGTGTCCAGCGTGTCTAGTGTGTCTAGCGTGTCCAGCGTGTCCAGCGTGTCTAGTGTGTCCAGCGTGTCTAGTGTGTCCAGCGTGTCTAGCGTGTCCAGTCTGTCCAGTGTGTCCAGCGTGTCCAGCGTGTCCAGCGTGTCTAGTGTGTCCAGTCTGTCTAGTGTGTCTAGTGTGTCCAGCGTGTCTAGCGTGTCCAGCGTGTCCAGCGTGTCCTGTGTGTGTGTCCAGTGTGTCCAGTGTGTGTGTCCTGTGTGTCCAGTGTGTCCAGTGTGTCCAGTGTGTCCACCGTGTCTAGCGTGTCCAGCGTGTCTAGTGTTTCTAGCGTGTCCAGCGTGTCCAGTGTGTCCAGCGTGTCTAGTGTGTCCAGTGTGTCCAGCGTGTCTAGCGTGTCCAGCGTGTCCAGCGTGTCTAGCGTGTCCAGCGTGTACAGCGTGTCTAGTGTGTCTAGTGTGTCTAGTGTGTCCAGTGTGTCCAGTGTGTCCAGCGTGTCCAGCGTGTCTAGCGTGTCCAGCGTGTCCAGCGTGTCTAGTGTGTCCAGCGTGTCTAGCGTGTCCAGTCTGTCCAGCGTGTCCAGCGTGTTCAGTGTGTCCAGTGTGTCCAGTGTGTCTAGTGTGTCCAGTCTGTCTAGTGTGTCTAGTGTGTCCAGCGTGTCTAGCGTGTCCAGCGTGTCCAGCGTGTCCTGTGTGTCCAGTGTGTCCAGTGTGTCTAGCGTGTCCAGTGTTTCCAGCGTGTCCAGCGTGTCCTGTGTGTGTGTCCTGTGTGTCCAGTGTGTCTAGTGTGTCCAGTGTGTCCAGTGTGTCCAGTGTGTCTAGTGTGTGTGTCCTGTGTGTCCAGTGTGTCCAGCGTGTCTAGTGTGTCCAGTGTGTCCAGTGTGTCCAGTGTGCCTAGCGTGTCCAGTGTGTCTAGCGTGTCCAGTGTGTGTGTGTGTTTGTGTCTATATGTGTGTGTGTGTATATTGTGTGTGTCCAGTTTGTCCAGTCTGTGTTTGAGAGGACACACACACACTGGACACACAGTCATCATACAACGTTGCCCACACACTTAGGACACACACACACACACAGAGGACAAACACACACACACAGAGGACAGACACACTGGATGGACACACTGGATGGACACACTGGATGGACACACTGGATGGACAAACACACACTCAGAGGACAAACACACACACACAGAGGACAAACATATACACACAGAGGACAGACACACACTGGACACACACACTGGACACACACACTGGACACACACACTGGACACACAGTCAGCATATAACTTTGTCCAAGTGGTGGTCAGAATGTTTGTCTTAACTAGCCTGATAAGTCCAACATGTCTGATATGAACATTGACATAAACCCTCTACATACTTGAGTTTCTCCAGTCTGCAGTGTGGATCCTCCAGTCCAGCAGAGAGCAGTCTGACTCCTGAGTCTCCTGGGTGATTGTAGCTCAGGTCCAGCTCTCTCAGGTGTGAGGGGTTTGACCTCAGAGCTGAGACCAGAGAAGCACAGCCTTCCTCTGTGACTAGACAGCCTGACAGCCTGCAAAGAGTCAAATCATATTAAAATCCCACTGCTATTCTTTGGAGGTGAAAATAGTGGCAGTATATTTATTCAAAATTTTCAGATACATCAGTGTCCTGAAACCTGACATATCTATTCATAAATTAATGTATCATTATTAGAAATGACTAATTATCATAATTTTACTTGTAGAGAGAAACATGTATAGTACAAATATTTGAGTAGACTGACCAGACCAGTTTAAAAAGCAGTATCAGTCAAAAGACAGACAGTGAGGAATCAGATTTAGATTGTATTGAGTATACAGTCCACACCATATCTATTTTGACAGTGAATCTAACATTTTAAATGTGTCTCCATACTCCAACATTTTGGATTTGAGATCAAATGTTTCATATGAGGTGACAGTATATAATGTCACCTTTTATTTGAGGGTATTTTAATACATATCTGTTTCACCATTTAGAAAAATAAAAGCACTTTATCTATCTAGTCCCCCTATTTGAAGAAGTCATAAGTATTCTGACCAATTCACTTATAGTGTATTAAAGTAGTCAAAAGTTTAGTATTTGGTCTCAACCTCATTAGTTGCATTTGCAGTTTGTTTTGGTTGTGTTTTGGGTTGTTTTGCCCAATAGTAACTGAATGGTGGATGATGACTGGAGTAATATTCTGTCTAAGTGATTAGATAACATGTTTCTAAACACAACTAAATTAATCCTGATGATGCCATAATTAATACAAATCATGAATCAATCATGCATAATAATGAGTGAGAAAATTATAGAGGCTACAACAAAACATACTAACCTCTCACCATTACCGTTAACAGAGGCTACAACAAAACATACTAACCTCTCACCATTACCGTTAACAGAGGCTACAACAAAACATGCTAACCTCTCACCATTACCAATAACAGAGGCTACAACAAAACATGCTAACCTCTCACCACTACCAATAACAGAGGCTACAACAAAACATACTAACCTCTCACCATTACCAATAACAGAGGCTACAACACAACATGCTAACCTCTCACCATTACCAATAACAGAGGCTACAACTAAACATGCTAACCTCTCACCATTACCAATAACAGAGGCTACAACACAACATGCTAACCTCTCACCATTACCAATAACAGAGGCTACAACTAAACATGCTAACCTCTCACCATTACCAATAACAGAGACTACAACAAAACATGCTAACCTCTCACCATTACCAATAACAGAGGCTACAACAAAACATGCTAACCTCTCACCATTACCAATAACAAAGGCTACAACAAAACATGCTAACCTCTCACCATGACCAATAACAGAGACTACAACAAAACATGCTAACCTCTCACCATGACCAATAACAGAGGATACAACAAAACATACTAACCTCTCACCATTACCAATAACAGAGGCTACAACAAAACATGCTAACCTCTCACCACTACCAATAACAGAGGCTACAACAAAACATGCTAACCTCTCACCATTACCAATAACAGAGGCTACAACAAAACATGCTAACCTCTCACCATTACCAATAACAAAGGCTACAACAAAACATGCTAACCTCTCACCATGACCAATAACAGAGACTACAACAAAACATGCTAACCTCTCACCATGACCAATAACAGAGGATACAACAAAACATACTAACCTCTCACCATTACCAATAACAGAGGCTACAACAAAACATGCTAACCTCTCACCACTACCAATAACAGAGGCTACAACGAAACATGCTAACCTCTCACCATTACCAATAACAGAGGCTACAACAAAACATGCTAACCTCTCACCATTACCAATAACAGAGACTACAACAAAACATGCTAACCTCTCACCATGACCAATAACAGAGGCTACAACAAAACATGCTAACCTCTCACCATGACCAATAACAGAGGCTACAACAAAACATGCTAACCTCTCACCATTACCAATAACAGAGGCTACAACAAAACATGCTAACCTCTCACCATTATCAATAACAGAGGCTACAACTAAACATGCTAACCTCTAACCATTACCAATAACAGAGGCTACAACAAAACATGCTAACCTCTCACCATGACCAATAACAGAGGCTACAACTAAACATGCTAACCTCTCACCATTACCAATAACAGAGGCTACAACAAAACATGCTAACCTCTCACCATTACCAATAACAGAGGCTACAACAAAACATACTAACCTCTCACCATTACCAATAACAGAGGCTACAACAAAACATGCTAACCTCTCACCACTACCAATAACAGAGGCTACAACGAAACATGCTAACCTCTCACCATTACCAATAACAGAGGCTACAACAAAACATGCTAACCTCTCACCATTACCAATAACAGAGACTACAACAAAACATGCTAACCTCTCACCATGACCAATAACAGAGGCTACAACAAAACATGCTAACCTCTCACCATGACCAATAACAGAGGGGGTCTGATCTTTGTGCCTCTGTAACTTTCTCATTCATCATCATTGATGATTCATTTATTATTATTCATAATCATGGTAGAATCCACATGAATGTAGAAGTGTTCAGAAACATCTTCTATTCTTACTGACAATACAAGTGAAGTGACTCCAAAATGACAGGACATTATTCACCATTCAGTTTCTATTAGGAAAAACTTCATCCAAAACACAACCAAGACAAACTGCAAATTAATTCAACAAGTTAGTAGAATCACAAGATCGATGTAATCACTGCAGTCATGGAATATGGGACCAAATACTAAACTTATAACTTTAATACAATATAAGTGAATTTGTCCAAATAATGAAGACTTCTTCAAATGGGAGAACTACATTGCCTTGCAAAAGTATTCAACCCCTTGGCGTTTTTCCTATTTTGTTTCATTACAACCTGTAATTTAAATTGATTTTAATTTGGATTTCATGTAGTGGACATACACAAAATAGTCCAAATTGGTGAAGTGAATTTTTTTTATCTCAAACAAAATAACAAATACCATCAAAAACTGAAAAGTGGTGTGTGCATATGTATTCACCCCCTTTGCTATGAAGCCCCTAAATAAGATCTGGTGCAACCAATTACCTTCAGAAGTCACATAATTAGTTAAAGTCCACCTGTGTGCAATCTAAGTGTCACATGATCTCAGTATATATACTAAATAAGATCTGGTGCAACCAATTACCTTCAGAAGTCACATAATTAGTTAAAGTCCACCTGTGTGCAATCTAAGCGTCACATGATCTCAGTATATATACACATGTTCTGAAAGGCCCCAGAGTCTGCAACACCACCAAGCAAGGGGCACCACCAAGCAAGGGGCACCACCAAGCAAGGGGCACCACCAAGCAAGGGGCACCACCAAGCAAGGGGCACCACCAAGCAAGGGGCACCACCAAGCAAGGGGCACCACCAAACAAGGGGCACCACCATTCAAGTGTCACTATGAAAACCAAGGAGCTCTCCAGACAGGTCATGGACAAAGTTGTGGAGAAGTACAGATCAGGGTTGGGTTATAAAAAAATATCTGAAACTTTGAACATCCCACGGAGCACCATTAAATCCATTATTAAAAAAGTGAAAGAATATGGCACCACAACAAACCTGCCAAGAGAGGGCTGCCCACCAAAACTCACATACCAGGCAAGGAGGGCATTAATCTGAAAGGCAACAAAGAGACCAAAGATAACCCTGAAGGAGCTGCAAAGCTCCACAGCGGAGATTGGAGTATCTGTCCATAGGACCACTTGAAGCCGTACACTACACAGAGCTGGGCTTTACGGAAGAGTGGCCAGAAAAAAATAAGCAAACACGTTTGGTGTTCACCAAAAGGCATGTGGGAGACTCCCCAAACATATGGAAGAAGGGACTCTGGTCAGATGAGACAAAAATGTAGCTTTTTGGCCATCAAGGAAAACGCTATGTCTGGCACAAACCCAACACCTCTAATCACCCCGAGAACCCCATCCCCACAGTGAAGCATGGAGGTGGCAGCATCATGCTGTGGGTTTGTTATTCATCGGGCAGGGACTGGGAAACTGGTCAGAATTGAAGGAATGATGGATGGCGCTAAATACAGGGAAAATATTGAGGGAAACCTGTTTCTGTCTTCCAGAGATTTGAGGCTGCTAAAGCAACACTCGAGTGGTTTAAGGGGAAAAATATAAATGTCTTGTAATGGTCAAGTCAAAGCACAGACCTCAATCCAATTGAGAATCTGTGGAATGACTTACAGATTGCTGTACACCAGCGGAACCCATCCAACTTGAAGGAGCTGGAGCAGTTTTGCCTTAAAAAAATCCCAGTGGCTAGATGTGCCAAGCTTATAGAGACATACCCCAAGAGACTTGCAGCTGTAATTGCTGCAAAAGGTGGCTCAACAAAGTATTGACTTTGGGGGGTGAATAGTTATATACGTTCAAGATCTCTTTTTTTCTTATTTCTTGTTTGTTTCACCCCAAAAAAATATTTTGCATCTTCAAAGTGGTAGGCATGTTGTGTAAATCAAATGATACAAACCCCCCCAAAATCTATTTTAATTCCAGGTTGTAAGGCAACAAAATAGGAAAAATGCCAAGGGGAGGTGAAAACTTTTGCAAGCCACTGTACATACATAAAATGCTTTCATTTCTAAACGGTAAAACAGATATGAATACTCTCAAATAAAAGGTGACATTCTGTACTGTCGCCTAATATGAAACATTCTATCTCAAATCCAAAATGCTGGAGCATAGCACCAAATGTAAAACTGTAAGCTTCAATGTCCAAACACATATGGTGTGGACTATGTGTGCCTGGTAAACACATGTGGATCTGGTGAACAGTTATCACTTGTTGACCAACTACAGGAATACTGACCTCAGAGTCTCCAGTTTACAGTGGGGATTCCCAGTCCAGCAGAGAGCAGCTTCACTCCTGAATCCTTCAGGTCATTGTTACTCAGATCCAGCTCTCTCAGGTGTGAGGGTTTGACTCCAGAGCTGAGACCAGAGAAGCACAGCCTTCCTCTGTGACTCCACAGCCTGACAGCCTGACAAAGAGATCATCATGACTTCACAAACACACTGTTCATTAACACCAGTAGTGTAGAAGGACAATGGCAGATGCATTTGGTTTATTCTCCCAAACAACATATACAGTGGGGGAAAAAAGTATTTAGTCAGCCACCAATGGTGCAAGTTCTCTCACTTAAAAAGATGAGAGAGGCCTGTAATTTTCATCATAGGTACACTTCAACTATGACAGACAAAATGAGGAAATAAATCCAGAAAATCACATTGTAGGATTTTTATGAATTTATTTGCAAATTATGGTGGAAAATAAGTATTTGGTCACATACAAACAAGCAAGATTTCTGGCTCTCACAGACCTGTAACTTCTTCTTTAAGAGGCTCCTCTGTCCTCCACTCGTTACCTGTATTAATGGCACCTGTTTGAACTTGTTATCAGTATAAAAGACACCTGTCCACAACCTCAAACAGTCACACTCCAAACTCCACTATGGCCAAGACCAAAGAGCTGTCAAAGGACACCAGAAACAAAATTGTAGACCTGCACCAGGTTGGGGAAGACTGAATCTGCAATAGGTAAGCAGCTTGGTTTGAAGAAATCAACTGTGGGAGCAATTATTAGGAAATGGAAGACATACAAGACCACTGATAATCTTCCTTGATCTGGGGCTCCACGCAAGATCTCACCCGTGGGGTCAAAATGATCACAAGAACGGTGAGCAAAATCCCAGAACCACACGTGGGGGACCTAGTGAATGACCTGCAGAGCTGGGACCAAAGTAACAAAGCCTACCATCAGTAACACACTACGCCGCCAGGGACTCAAATCCTGCAGTGCCAGACGTGTCCCCCTGCTTAAGCCAGTACATGTTCAGGCCCATCTGAAGTTTGCTAGAGAGCATTAAGATGATCCAGATGAGGATTGGGAGAATGTCATATGGTCAGATGAAACCAAAATATAACTTTTTGGTAAAAACTCAACTCGTCGTGTTTGGAAGACAAAGAATGCTGAGTTGCATCCAAAGAACACCATACCTACTGTGAAGCATGGGGGTGGAAACATCATGCTTTGGGGCTGTTTTTCTGCAAAGGGACCAGGACTGACTGATCCGTGTAAAGGAAAGAATGAATGGGGCCATGTATCATGAGATTTTGAGTGAAAACCTCCTTCCATCAGCAAGGGCATTGAAGATGAAACGTGGCTGGGTCTTTCAGCATGACAATGATCCCAAACACACCGCCCGGGAAACGAAGGAGTGGCTTCGTGAAGAAGCATTTCAAGGTCCTGGAGTGGCCTAGCCAGTCTCCAGATCTCAACCCCATAGAAAATCTTTGGAGGGAGTTGAAAGTCTGTGTTGCCCAGCGACAGCCCCAAAACATCACTGCTCTAGAGGAGATCTGCATGGAGGAATTGGCCAAAATACCAGCAACAGTGTGTGAAAACCTTGTGAAGACTTACAGAAAACGTTTGACCTCTGTCATTGCCAACAAAGGGTATATAACAAAGTATTGAGATAAACTTTTGTTATTGACCAAATACTTATTTTCCACCATAATTTGCAAATAAATAAATAAAAAATCCTACAATGTGATTTTCTGGATTTCTTTTTCTCATTTCGTCTGTCATAGTTGAAGTGTACCTATGATGGAAATTACAGGCCTCTCTCATCTTTTTAAGTTGGAGAACTTGCACAATTGGTGGCTGACTAAATACTTTTTTTCCCCACTGTAGATTCATCTTCTGTCTCCTAGAATTGTATGGTCATAATGTTATACTAATGTGAAAATCAATGCATTTATTCAATATGTTTTTCAATATAATATTATATACATATTATAATACATATTTTTCTCTAAACTGAATATTTCTTCCTGATGATTAGTTCTTATATGTCATTTTATTTACTCACAGAACAGCTCTGGAGGCTTTGACCACTGGCAGGAGCCTCAGAAGACCTTCCTCTGATCTGGAGTATTTCTTCAGGTCAAACACATCCAGCTCCTTTTCTGAAGTCAGCAACACAAAGACCAGAGCTGACCACTGTGCAGGTGACAGGTTGGGTTCTGAGAGACTTCCTGATCTCAGGTAGCTTTGGATCTCCTCCACTAGAGAATGGTCATTCAGTTCATTCAGACAGTGGAACAGATTGATGCTCCTCTCTGGAGAGGGATTCTCCTCGATCTTCTTCTTGATGTACTTCACTGTTTCTTCATGGCTCTGTGAGCTGCTTCTTGTCTTTGTCAGTAGACCTCGTAAGTGCTTCTGATTGGACTCCAGTGAGAGGCCCAGAAGGAAGCGGAGGAACAGGTCCAGGTTTCCTGTCTCACTTTGTAAGGCTTTATCCACAGCACTCTTGTAGAAAGTAACTTCAGACTCGTCTTTTGTTTGCAGTTTGTCCATTAGATTCTCATTGTTGTTGATGAATGAGAGGAACACATATACAGCAGCCAGAAACTCCTGAATGCTCAGATGAACAAAGCAGTACACCTTGTCCTGGTACAGCCCACATTCCTCTTTAAAGAGCTGTGTGCACAATCCTGAGTACACTGAGGCTTCATTGACATCAATGCCAGCCACTTTTAGGTCTTCTTCATAGAAAATCAGATTGCCTTTCACAAGCTGTTGAAAAGCCAGTTTTCCCAGTGACAGAATGCTCTCTTTATTCCAGTGTGGACCTGTCTCTTCTTTCCCAAGATACTTTTCATTCTTCTGTTTGGAATGAAACACCACAAGGTGTGTGTACATCTCAGTCAGAGTCTTGGGCATCTCTTCTCTCTTATGTTCCAGCATGTCTTCAAGGACTGTTGCAGAAATCCAACAGAAGACTGGAATGTGGCACATGATGTGGAGGCTCCTTGATGTCTTTATGTGTGAGATGATTCTGCTGGCCAGGTCCTCATCACTGAATCTCTTCCTGAAGTACTCCTCCTTCTGTGCGTCATTGAACCCTCGTACCTCTGTTACCTGGTCAACACACCATGAAGGGATCTTATTGGCTGCTGCAGGTTGGGTAGTTATCCAGAGGAGAGCAGAGGGAAGCAGATTTCCCCTGATGAGATTTGTCAGCAGAACATCCACTGAGGTTGACTCTGTGACGTCACAACAGATCTTGTTCTTCTGGAAGTCTAGGGGCAGTCGGCACTCATCCAGACCATCAAAGATGAACAGAACTTTGTACTTGTTGAAGACGGAGATTCCTGATTGCTTGGTTTCCATTGAGAAGTGATTGAGAAGTTCAATGAAAGTGTGTTTGTCCCCTTTCATCAAATTCAGCTCCCGAAAAGGGAATGAAAATACAAATTGGACATCCTGATTTGCTTTTCCTTCAGCCCAGTCCAGAATGAACTTCTGCACAGAGACTGTTTTTCCAATGCCAGCGACTCCCTTTGTCAGCACAGTTCTGATAGGTTTGTCTTGTCCAGTTAAGGGTTTGAAGATGTTGTTACATTTGATTGCAGTCTCTGGTCTTGCTTGTTTCCTGGTTGTTGTCTCAATCTGTCTCAGCTCATGTTCATTATTGACCTCTCCTGTTCCACCCTCTGTGATGTAGAGCTCTGTGTAGATCTTATTGAGAAGTGTTGGGTTTCCTTGTTTAGCGATCCCCTCAAAAACACATTGAAACTTCTTCTTTAGATTAGATTTGAGTTCACGTTGGCAAATCACAGCAAGCTCATCTGAATGAAGAAATAACACAGAGGATATTAATATTATGTCTGTTTTAATGCCTACAGTATTGTAGGACTGTTATGAAGTTTTAAATTATAGTAATTCTCTCCCCCTCTCTCTCTACAGCTTTTAAATGTTATAAAACAGCATTCAACATGAGGCAGACCGATCTTACATTTCTCCAGTGTGTCAGCAAGCTCCTTCTGGTTCATTTTCCTCAGGACGTGCAGTGTGATCTTCAGAGCCCCTTCTCTGGCACTGCTCTCCTGCTTCTCATCTTCAGCATCCACCACTTCCTTATCCTGCTTCTGACTCTCAAAGCCTTCTGGGAGTTCTGGACTAAGAATCCTCTTGAACATCTTCAGCTCGTTCTTCACAAATGTCATAATATTCTCTTCAAGCAACTGAAATAAATCAAGTAAATAAGTTAAGCAAGAGAAGAAATGCTTTCTCATTAACACATTAATGAATGATTGACAGATCAACTTTACTTGAGGTAAACAAAAACAAATGTACATAACAGGACCACATACACTGAATATGGAGGCCAGGTCTGTTTGATGACTCTGGGAAGACTGACCACTGAGAATCTCTGACTCTGATCTCTCCTGTTGGTTTCTGTGGACAAAACATGAGATTACATCTCCTCATCCAGGGAGTGCACACACACAAACAAACACACACACACACACAGTACCAGTACTGAGTCAATGTGCAGGGGTACCAGGTAGTTGAGGTAATAATGAGACTATAAGGAGTACCAGTACTGAGTCAATGTGCAGGGGCACCAGGTAGTTGAGGTAATAATGAGACTATAAGGAGTACCAGTACTGAGTCAATGTGCAGGGGTACCAGGTAGTTGAGATAATAATGAGACTATAAGGAGTACCAGTACTGAGTCAATGTGCAGGGGTACCAGGTCGTTGAGGTAATAATGAGGCTATAAGGAGTACCAGTACTGAGTCAATGTGCACGGGTACCAGGTAGTTGAGGTAATAATGACACTATAAGGAGTACCAGTACTGAGTCAATGTGCAGGGGTACCAGGTAGTTGAGGTAATAATGAGACTATAAGGAGTACCAGTACTGAGTCAATGTGCAGGGTACCAGGTAGATGAGGTAATAATGAGACTATAAGGAGTACCAGTACTGAGTCAATGTGCAGGGGCACCAGGTAGTTGAGGTAATAATGAGACTATAAGGAATATCAGTACTGAGTCAATGTGCAGGGGCACCAGGTAGTTGAGGTAATAATGAGGCTATAAGGAGTACCAGTACTGAGTCAATGTGCAGGGGCACCAGGTAGTTGAGGTAATAATGAGACTATAAGGAGTACCAGTACTGAGTCAATGTGCACGGGTACCAGGTAGTTGAGGTAATAATGACACTATAAGGAGTACCAGTACTGAGTCAATGTGCAGGGGTACCAGGTAGTTGAGGTAATAATGAGACTATAAGGAGTACCAGTACTGAGTCAATGTGCAGGGGTACCAGGTAGATGAGGTAATAATGAGACTATAAGGAGTACCAGTACTGAGTCAATGTGCAGGGGCACCAGGTAGTTGAGGTAATAATGAGACTATAAGGAATATCAGTACTGAGTCAATGTGCAGGGGCACCAGGTAGTTGAGGTAATAATGAGGCTATAAGGAGTACCAGTACTGAGTCAATGTGCAGGGGGCACCAGGTAGTTGAGGTAATAATGAGACTGTAAGGAATATCAGTACTGAGTCAATGTGCAGGGGTACCAGGTAGTTGAGGTAATAATGAGACTATAAGGAGTACCAGTACTGAGTCAATGTGCAGGGGTACCAGGTAGCTGAGGTAATAATGAGACTACAAGGAGTACCAGTACTGAGTCAATGTGCAAGGGTACCAGGTAGTTGAGGCAATAATGAGACTATAAGGAGTACCAGTACTGAGTCAATGTGCAGGGCTACCAGGTAGTTGAGGTAATAATGAGACTATAAGGAGTACCAGTACTGAGTCAATGTGCAGGGGTACCAGGTAGTTGAGGTAATAATGAGACTACAAGGAGTACCAGTACTGAGTCAATGTGCAGGGGCACCAGGTAGTTGAGGTAATAATGAGACTATAAGGAATATCAGTACTGAGTCAATGTGCAGGGGCACCAGGTAGTTGAGGTAATAATGAGGCTATAAGGAGTACCAGTACTGAGTCAATGTGCAGGGGCACCAGGTAGTTGAGGTAATAATGAGACTATAAGGAGTACCAGTACTGAGTCAATGTGCCTTGGGTACCAGGTAGTTGAGGTAATAATGAGACTATAAGGAATATCAGTACTGAGTCAATGTGCAGGGGCACCAGGTAGTTGAGGTAATAATGAGGCTATAAGGAGTACCAGTACTGAGTCAATGTGCAGGGGCACCAGGTAGTTGAGGTAATAATGAGACTGTAAGGAATATCAGTACTGAGTCAATGTGCAGGGGTACCAGGTAGTTGAGGTAATAATGAGACTATAAGGAGTACCAGTACTGAGTCAATGTGCAGGGGTACCAGGTAGCTGAGGTAATAATGAGACTACAAGGAGTACCAGTACTGAGTCAATGTGCAAGGGTACCAGGTAGTTGAGGCAATAATGAGACTATAAGGAGTACCAGTACTGAGTCAATGTGCAGGGCTACCAGGTAGTTTAGGTAATAATGAGACTATAAGGAGTACCAGTACTGAGTCAATGTGCAGGGGTACCAGGTAGTTGAGGTAATAATGAGACTATAAGGAGTACCAGTACTGAGTCAATGTGCAGGGGTACCAGGTAGTTGAGGTAATAATGAGACTATGAGGAGTACCAGTACTGAGTCAATATGCAGGGGTACCAGGTAGTTGAGGTAATAATGAGACTATAAGGAGTACCAGTACTGAGTCAATGTGCAGGGGTACCAGGTAGTTGAGATAATAATGAGACTATAAGGAGTACCAGTACTGAGTCAATGTGCAGGGGTACCAGGTAGTTGAGATAATAATGAGACTATAAGGAGTACCAGTACTGAGTCAATGTGCAGGGGTACCAGGTCGTTGAGGTAATAATGAGGCTATAAGGAGTACCAGTACTGAGTCAATGTGCAGGGGCACCAGGTAGTTGAGGTAATAATGAGACTATAAGGAATATCAGTACTGAGTCAATGTGCAGGGGTACCAGGTAGTTGAGGTAATAATGAGACTATAAGGAGTACCAGTACTGAGTCAATGTGCAGGGGTACCAGGTAGCTGAGGGTAATAATGAGACTATAAGGAGTACCAGTACTGAGTCAATGTGCAGGGGTACCAGGTAGTTGAGGTAATAATGAGACTATAAGGAGTACCAGTACTGAGTCAATGTGCAGGGGTACCAGGTAGTTGAGGTAATAATGAGACTATAAGGAGAACCAGTACTGAGTCAATGTGCAGGGGTACCAGGTAGTTGAGGTAATAATGAGACTATAAGGAGTACCAGTACTGAGTCAATGTGCAGGGGTACCAGGTAGTTGAGGTAATAATGAGACTATAAGGAGTACCAGTACTGAGTCAATGTGCACGGGTACCAGGTAGTTGAGGTAATAATGACACTATAAGGAGTACCAGTACTGAGTCAATGTGCAGGGGTACCAGGTAGTTGAGGTAATAATGAGACTATAAGGAGTACCAGTACTGAGTCAATGTGCAGGGGTACCAGGTAGATGAGGTAATAATGAGACTATAAGGAGTACCAGTACTGAGTCAATGTGCAGGGGCACCAGGTAGTTGAGGTAATAATGAGACTATAAGGAATATCAGTACTGAGTCAATGTGCAGGGGTACCAGGTAGTTGAGGTAATAATGAGACTATAAGGAGTACCAGTACTGAGTCAATGTGCAGGGGTACCAGGTAGCTGAGGTAATAATGAGACTATAAGGAGTACCAGTACTGAGTCAATGTGCAGGGGTACCAGGTAGTTGAGGTAATAATGAGACTATAAGGAGTACCAGTACTGAGTCAATGTGCAGGGGTACCAGGTAGTTGAGGTAATAATGAGACTATAAGGAGAACCAGTACTGAGTCAATGTGCAGGGGTACCAGGTAGTTGAGGTAATAATGAGACTATAAGGAGTACCAGTACTGAGTCAATGTGCAGGGGTACCAGGTAGTTGAGGTAATAATGAGACTATAAGGAGTACCAGTACTGAGTCAATGTGCACGGGTACCAGGTAGTTGAGGTAATAATGACACTATAAGGAGTACCAGTACTGAGTCAATGTGCAGGGGTACCAGGTAGTTGAGGTAATAATGAGACTATAAGGAGTACCATTACTGAGTCAATGTGCAGGGTACCAGGTAGATGAGGTAATAATGAGACTATAAGGAGTACCAGTACTGAGTCAATGTGCAGGGGCACCAGGTAGTTGAGGTAATAATGAGACTATAAGGAATATCAGTACTGAGTCAATGTGCAGGGGCACCAGGTAGTTGAGGTAATAATGAGGCTATAAGGAGTACCAGTACTGAGTCAATGTGCAGGGGCACCAGGTAGTTGAGGTAATAATGAGACTGTAAGGAATATCAGTACTGAGTCAATGTGCAGGGGTACCAGGTAGTTGAGGTAATAATGAGACTATAAGGAGTACCAGTACTGAGTCAATGTGCAGGGGTACCAGGTAGCTGAGGTAATAATGAGACTACAAGGAGTACCAGTACTGAGTCAATGTGCAGGGGTACCAGGTAGTTGAGGCAATAATGAGACTATAAGGAGTACCAGTACTGAGTCAATGTGCAGGGCTACCAGGTAGTTGAGGTAATAATGAGACTATAAGGAGTACCAGTACTGAGTCAATGTGCAGGGGTACCAGGTAGTTGAGGTAATAATGAGACTATAAGGAGTACCAGTACTGAGTCAATATGCAGGGGTACCAGGTAGTTGAGGTAATAATGAGATTATAAGGAGTACCAGTACTGAGTCAATGTGCAGGGGTACCAGGTAGCTGAGGTAATAATGAGACTATAAGGAGTACCAGTACTGAGTCAATGTGCAGGGGTACCAGGTAGCTGAGGTAATAATGAGACTATAAGGAGTACCAGTACTGAGTCAATGTGCAGGGGTACCAGGTAGCTGAGGTAATAATGAGACTATAAGGAGTACCAGTACTGAGTCAATGTGCAGGGTTACCAGGTAGTTGAGGTAATAATGAGGCTATAAGGAGTACCAGTACTGAGTCAATGTGCAGGGTACCAGGTAGTTGAGGTAATAATGAGACTATAAGGAGTACCAGTACTGAGTCAATGTGCAGGGGTACCAGGTAGCTGAGGTAATAATGAGACTATAAGGAGTACCAGTACTGAGTCAATGTGCAGGGGTACCAGGTAGTTGAGGTAATAATGAGACTATAAGGAGTACCAGTACTGAGTCAATGTGCAGGGCTACCAGGTAGTTGAGGTAATAATGAGACTATAAGGAGTACCAGTACTGAGTCAATGTGCAGGGGTACCAGGTAGTTGAGGTAATATGTACATGTAGGTAGGGGTAAAAGTGACAAGGCAATCAGGATAAAGATTACATCGCCTCATCCAAGGAGTGCGCACGCACACACACACACACACACACACACACACACACACACACACACACACACACACACACACACACACACACACACACACAGGGAGGGAATGTTGTGTTTGTTTAATTTTGTTTTAGGACTATGAAAATGGACAAAAGGATTAGCCTATGGATTATGAAAACAACAAAAAGAAATGGGAAAATGGGAGAGGAGAAATGACTAGAGACAGTGTTGTTTAACTCACTGACCATGACCCATGAGTTCTTCTTACCTTTGTTCAGCAGAAAAGTCTCCCTCCCTAAACCGTATAGGATGATTCATAGACCAGTCACTCTTCATGGACACACAGCTGGGAACAGGGGAGGCTGGTCTCTCCTGCTTGATTGGGCTTCAACACAACAGAGACAAACATTACATCTCTCATCTACTAAATGTATGGTGTTTTTGGTTTATGTCAATTTCAATGTTTGTTATGCTATACATTTTTATTTAAAATGAACTAGAAAATGTTGTATTTTGCAATTCTTAGTAATTACTACTTTAGTAAGGAATTAAACATTATTCAGCAGTACTGTAGTTGCTAAATAATTCCAATAGATAGCAGCATAAGACCACGATTGATAGTTCAGTAGACTGGTTATGTTCTCTCACTGGCTACATCAACACTCCCCCTCACAGGAAAGGTTCCCTCTACTCTAGTACATTCATTGTCAAATTCATCAACCAGCATCGACCTGCTCTGCCTTCTCGCACAAGCAGTCAACTCAGCCACTGCCAAAAAGCTGGAGTTGTCACTCTGCCTTCTCGCACAAATGAGGGGCATGTTGAGGTAAATTCGTCAGGGTTGCATGATGTAATTTATTGGCGGGCTGGAAGATGCATCTCTCGTCATTTTTTTTCCGAGGCTGTTTAGTCCCAATATGAGATATTAAGAAAATATTTTAAAACGCATGTATACTAAGGTTGAGGTTAGAACATCTGACTAGTGATTATTTGGCTGTATATTTTTAATAAATATTTAGCAATTAAAAATTATTAATTTACATACAGACATTGGTGAGGCAGCTGAGAAAAAAGTGTATTTTTTGGTTGATTCTGGAGATCAGTTTCAAACCTGCCCCACATATCCCAAGCCAATTGCTGGACTTTCACATAGAGGTTACCAGGTCACACAGTTCAAACCACATTTGAAAAATAAAACTAATGTGTCTTGTTTATCAAGTGTTCTGCCTTAATAAATATAATAACAAAAGTAAAAAGGCAAAATTCTTAGACAGGTTTCGATGAACAAAATGATCAAAATGCTATTTAGTACTATAATTGTATTTACTAACATAATATTATTACTATAGTAAGTTCTAAAAGTCTTCTAGACCACCCTACCCTAGAATTAGGGTTAAGGATAAAATAGGTCATACGTAGGGTTAGAGTTGCTGTAGAGCTCTTAGTGACATCTGCTGATGTAAAAGGGCTTTATAAATACATTTGATTGATTGTTAGGTTCAGGGTTTTTAAGGTAAAAACAGTATGGGTTAATATCTCTCTTGCTCCTCCCTGTGGCCTTCTGTGGGTACTACATAACTCATTCACCACACCTGCTAGGCTCATAATCTGAGGTAGAAACTGAGTCAGATCTACAGATCAATGATCTAGACCTTCCATTTGGTTTGGAACTCAGTCAACCTGACCAGCATTCACTCAATTAGATGTTACGAATGAACATTTCGATGCATATCAAATTACCCAGCAGCCATTTAGAAACAATAAATCGTCAAGAAAAGTGTAATTTCTTAACTAAAACATTTATTCTGGCTATTTAAATCAGCAACATCTTGAAGAGGACAGGGACATGTGTTTTGTTCCGTCATCAGTATTGTGCAATAATTTTAATGTTGAGGAAAGAGAAAACTGATCAAAGAGCAGGGCTCCCTTTCTTTCCATCCTATCAGTATTGATCCTATCGGTCTGCCTGCGGCTATGGAACTCTGACCTGTTCACGGGACGTGCTACCTTGTCCTTGTACCTAAATAAGAAAAATGAAACAGTAACACAATAAAATAACAAAAATGATACTATAAGGAGTACCAGTACTGAGTCAATGTGCAGGGGTACCAGGTAGTTGAGGTAATAATGAGACTATAAGGAGAACCAGTACTGAGTCAATGTGCAGGGGTACCAGGTAGTCGAGGTAATAATGAGACTATAAGGAGTACCAGTACTGAGTCAATGTGCAGGGGTACCAGGTAGTCGAGGTAATAATGAGACTATAAGGAGTACCAGTACTGAGTCAATGTGCAGGGGTACCAGGTAGTCGAGGCAATAATGAGACTATAAGGAGTACCAGTACTGAGTCAATGTGCAGGGCTACCAGGTAGTTGAGGTAATAATGAGACTATAAGGAGTACCAGTACTGAGTCAATGTGCAGGGGTACCAGGTAGTTGAGGTAATAATGAGACTATAAGGAGTACCAGTACTGAGTCAATGTGCAGGGGCACCAGGTAGTTGAGGTAATAATGAGACTATAAGGAGTACCAGTACTGAGTCAATATGCAGGGCTACCAGGTAGTTGAGGTAATAATGAGACTATAAGGAGTACCAGTACTGAGTCAATGTGCAGGGGTACCAGGTAGTTGAGGTAATAATGAGACTATAAGGAGTACCAGTACTGAGTCAATGTGCAGGGATACCAGGTAGTTGAGATAATAATGAGACTATAAGGAGTACCAGTACTGAGTCAATGTGCAGGGGTACCATGTAGTTGAGGTAATAATGAGGCTATAAGGAGTACCAGTACTGAGTCAATGTGCAGGGGTACCAGGTAGTTGAGGTAATAATGAGACTATAAGGAGTACCAGTACTGAGTCAATGTGCAGGGGTACCAGGTAGTTGAGGTAATAATGAGACTATAAGAGTACCAGTACTGAGTCAATGTGCAGGGTACCAGGTAGTTGAGGTAATAATGAGACTATAAGGAGTACCAGTACTGAGTCAATGTGCAGGGGTACCAGGTAGCTGAGGTAATAATGAGACTATAAGGAGTACCAGTACTGAGTCAATGTGCAGGGTACCAGGTAGTTGAGGTAATAATGAGACTATAAGGAGTACCAGTACTGAGTCAATGTGCAGGGGTACCAGGTAGCTGAGGTAATAATGAGACTATAAGGAGTACCAGTACTGAGTCAATGTGCAGGGGTACCAGGTAGTTGAGGTAATAATGAGACTATAAGGAGTACCAGTACTGAGTCAATGTGCAGGGCTACCAGGTAGTTGAGGTAATAATGAGACTATAAGGAGTACCAGTACTGAGTCAATGTGCAGGGGTACCAGGTAGTTGGGGAGGAGTAATAATGAGGCTATAAGGAGTACCAGTACTGAGTCAATGTGCAGGGGCACCAGGTAGTTGAGGTAATAATGAGACTATAAGGAATATCAGTACTGAGTCAATGTGTAGGGGTACCAGGTAGTTGAGGTAATAATGAGACTATAAGGAGTACCAGTACTGAGTCAATGTGCAGGGCTACCAGGTAGTTGAGGTAATAATGAGGCTATAAGGAGTACCAGTACTGAGTCAATGTGCAGGGGTACCAGGTAGTTGAGGTAATAATCAGACTATGAGGAGTACCAGTACTGAGTCAATGTGCAGGGGTACCAGGTAGTTGAGGTAATAATGAGACTATAAGGAGTACCAGTACTGAGTCAATGTGCAGGGGTACCAGGTAGCTGAGGTAATAATGAGACTATAAGGAGTACCAGTACTGAGTCAATGTGCAGGGGTACCAGGTAGTTGAGGTAATAATGAGGCTATAAGGAGTACCAGTACTGAGTCAATGTGCAGGGGTACCAGGTAGTTGAGGTAATAATGAGACTATAAGGAGTACCAGTACTGAGTCAATGTGCAGGGGTACCAGGTAGTTGAGGTAATAATGAGACTATAAGGAGTACCAGTACTGAGTCAATGTGCAGGGGGTACCAGGTAGCTGAGGTAATAATGAGACTATAAGGAGTACCAGTACTGAGTCAATGTGCAGGGTACCAGGTAGTTGAGGTAATAATGAGGCTATAAGGAGTACCAGTACTGAGTCAATGTGCAGGGGTACCAGGTAGTTGAGGTAATAATGAGACTATAAGGAGTACCAGTACTGAGTCAATGTGCAGGGGTACCATGTAGTTGAGGTAATAATGAGACTATAAGGAGTACCAGTACTGAGTCAATGTGCAGGGGTACCAGGTAGCTGAGGTAATAATGAGACTATAAGGAGTACCAGTACTGAGTCAATGTGCAGGGGTACCAGGTAGTTGAGGTAATTGAGGTAATTTGTACTTGTTGGTACGGGTAAAAGTGACTAAGCAATCAGGATAGATTACATCTCCTCATCCAGGGAGTGCACACACACACACCACACACACACACACACACACACACACACATACACACACAAACAGGGAAGGAATGTTGTGTTTGTTTAATATAATTTTTGGACTATGATATGGACAAAAGGATTAGCCTATAGATTATAAAAACAACTAAAATAAATGGGAAAATGGGAGAGGAGAAATGACTAGAGACAGTGTTGTTTAACTCACTGACCATGACCCATGAGTTCTTCTTACCTTTGTTCAGTAGAAAAGTCTCCCTCTCTAAAGAATACAGGTAGACCCATAGACCGGTCACTCTTCATGGACACACAGCTGGGAACAGGGGAGGCTGGTCTCTCCTGCTTGATTGGACTTCAACACAACAGAGACAAACATTACATCTCTCATCTACTCTGAGCTCAGATGGGGAAACATAAGAAGAGTTTCATTACAAAATGCTACATATCCTTTTTCAGAAATGTTGGTAAACTATCTTTCATTGTTTAAAGACATTTTGAAAGAGATTGGTGTGTTTTTCCATTATCTAATCATGGCAAGGGGTTGTTCAATGACAGACATGTATTTGTTTAAAATCTGTCACTTGATGATTTCATTTCAGAGAGACAAATAGTCATGTTTTTTGCTAAATGCTTTATATCTGCCTCACTCTCAGAGAAATCAGTAGTACTGCTAGGTTTTACACAGTAATAATATATATCTGCCTCACTCTCAGAGAAATCAGTAGTACTGCTAGGTTTTACACAGTAATAATATATATCTGCCTCACTCTCAGAGAAATCAGTAGTACTGCTAGGTTTTACACAGTAATAATATATATCTGCCTCACTCTCAGAGAAATCAGTAGTACTGCTAGGTTTTACACAGTAATAATATATATCTGCCTCACTCTCAGAGAAATCAGTAGTACTGCTAGGTTTTATACAGTAATAATATATATCTGCCTCACTCTCAGAGAAATCAGTAGTACTGCTAGCTTTTATACAGTAATAATATATATCTGCCTCACTCTCAGAGAAATCAGTAGTACTGTTAGGTTTTACACAGTCAAATGTGACCGACCGGCTCGATTCGGTCTTATGTAGCAAAATTTGAAATTGTGTTTTTTACATTGGATAAAAGTAGAGACTCAGAGCTAGAAAATGGTATATCAGACTCTACAGCTGAGGAACAATGGGAAAGTAATTCTGCTTCGAACGTTGATAAACGTGTAACCTCACTTTTGAGAAAATGTCCCTTGAATATTTTGTTTCCTACTGGAGAGCTCTTCTTTGTCTACAGGGCTGTTACTTTGGCAGAAAATGTCACCCATCTAAATAAATAGTTTTTTATATATATAATTAACTAAATGTATGGTGTTTTTGATTTAAGTCAGGTTCATTATTTGTTATGCTATAAATGGATATGTTATGGTTGTAAGTGGTAAAATGAACAAGAAAATGTTATATTTTGCAATTCTGCGTAATTACTACTTTTATAAGGAATTAAACATTCAGTACCGCAGTTTCTATATAATTCCAATAGATGGCAGCATAAGACCACAAATGAAATGTCAATAGATTCACTTAGTTTCTCCCTGGATACACCACCACTCCCCCTCACAGGAAAACTCCTGTGTGGCTTCTTTCTGGCCCTTTCCACACTGCTAACGCAAGAGGAAGGACTGAAAAAGCATTTAACACATTACTGTGAAGTAATATAATGATGAATCATGTTTATTATTACCTGTTGTTATGCTCATGTTTTGAAATTATACTTCATTAATATAACGATTATCAATAAGCCTGAACACTAATTTAGTCACCTCTGGTGGAGGAAACGTAGTTTCATAGTACATTCATTGTCAAATTCATCAACCAGCATCGACATTCATTGGTAAGGTAATATTATGAAACTGGGCTCCATGGCGGATACAATGAACTAGTTTTCATCAGAAAAAGCCTTGTTAAAATGTCATGTGTCCAGCCTACTGAGGAGCCCGAAAATAATATTCAACAGTTCGGTCCTTGGACACAGAGGGTTGAACACTAAAGTGACCGTCCATCTAGTGAAGAGAGGAGAACCGGACAGAGGTAGCCAGCATCCGTCAACGAGAGAGGGAGAAGCCCTCCACGGGATTTAACAGCTGGAAGAAACAACCGGGGAGCTCCATCGGTCCACAAGAAATGGAGACAGCCGGTAATGATGTAGTGGTAGCTAGATAACTAGGATGCTGCTGGAAGAGTAGCTAGCTAGCTTACCGAGCTGTACCGACTAGCTAGGATAACTAGGATGCTGCTGGTAGAGTAGCTAGCTAGTTTACCGAGCTGTACCGACTAGCTAGGATAACTAGGATGCTGCTGGTAGAGTAGCTAGCTAGCTTACCGAGCTGTACCGACTAGCTAGGATAACTAGGATGCTGCTGGTAGAGTAGCTAGCTAGCTTACCTAGCTGTACCGACTAGCTAGATAACTAGGATGCTGCTGGTAGAGTAGCTAGCTAGCTTACCTAGCTGTACCGACTAGCTAGGATAACTAGGATGCTGCTGGTAGAGTAGCTGGCTAGCTTACCTAGCTGTACCCGACTAGCTAGGATAAATAGGATGCTGCTGGTAGAGTAGCTAGCTAGCTTACCGAGCTGTACCGACTAGCTAGGATAACTAGGATGCTGCTGGTAGAGTAGCTAGCTAGCTTACCGAGCTGTACCGACTAGCTAGGATAACTAGGATGCTGCTGGTAGAGTAGCTAGCTAGCTTACCGAGCTGTACCGACTAGCTAGGATAACTAGGATGCTGCTGGTAGAGTAGCTAGCTAGCTTACCGAGCTGTACCGACTAGCTAGGATAACTAGGATGCTGCTGGTAGAGTAGCTAGCTAGCTTACCGAGCTGTACCGACTAGCTAGGATAACTAGGATGCTGCTGGTAGAGTAGCTAGCTAGCTTACCGAGCTGTACCGACGAGCTAGCAGGTCGTTCATCTGTCCCTCGTCTCGATGATGATGACGTGGACGCGGACATGAGCAGTGCAACACAATCAACTAAACCCAGTCTTTACAGTGGGTTACATTAGTAATATTATTTTATTATTATTATGTTAAACAAACATTCTATATTTTTTTAACAATATTTTGAGATCTGGGCCCATATCCACAAAGCGTCTCAGAGTAGAAAATTGGTCGTATAAGGGCTGAGAATAAAGACATTGTACACTTATGGGTATAAATTAAAGCTATGCATGAAGTCTCTAGTCCCACCTAGTCGGCAGATATTTAGGACACCTCGTGAGCTGTCCTAAGTAGTTAAGAGTTAACAGCAGATGTCTTGATAATACTATAGAATAATGCAGTGAGTCAGTGGTTCCTGCACCACATGCAATTGCTTTGGAGTAGTTAAAAATAATGTTTTGTATTTCTACAGTGAGGGAAAAAAGTATTTGATCCCCTGCTGATTTTGTACGTTTGCCCACTGACAAAGAAATGTTTAGTGAATAGTTTTAATGGTCGGTTTATTTGAACTGTGAGAGACAAAAAAATCCAGAAAAACACATGTGAAAAACATTATAAATTGATTTGCATTTTAATGAGGGAAATAAGTATTTGACCCCCTCTCAATCAGAAAGATTTCTGGCTCCTAGGTGTCTTTTATACAGGTAACGAACTGAGATTAGGAGCACACTCTTAAAGGGAGTGCTCCAAATCTCAGCTTGTTACCTGTATATAAGACACCTGTCCACAGAAGCAATCAATCAGATTCCAAACTCTCCACCATGGCCAAGACCAAAGAGCTCTCCAAGGATGTCAGGGACAAGATTGTAGACCTACACAAGGCTGGAATGGGCTACAAGACCATCGCCAAGCAGCTTGGTGAGGTGACAACAGTTGGTGCGATTATTCGCAAATGGAAGAAACACAAAATAACTATCAATCTCCCTCGGCCTGGGGCTCCATGCAAGATCTCACCTCGTGGAGTTGCAATGATCATGAGAACGGTGAGGAATCAGCCCAGAACTACACGGGAGGATCTTGTCAATGATCTCAAGGCGGCTGGGACCATAGTCACGAGAAAACAATTGGTAACACACTACGCCGTGAAGGACTGAAATCCTGCAGTGCCCGCAGCACCCGCAGCGCCTGCAATGCCCGTCTGAAGTTTGCCAATGAACATCTGAATGATTCTGAGGACAACTGGGTGAAAGTGTTGTGGTCAGATGAGACCAAAATGGAGCTCTTAGGCATCAACTCAACTCGCCGTGTTTGGAGGAGGAAGAATACTGTCTATGACCCCAAGAACACCATCCCCACCGTCAAACATGGAGATGGAAACATTATGCTTTGGGGGTGTTTTTCTGCCAAGGGGACAGGACAACTTCACCGCATCAAAGGGACAATGGACGGGGCCATGTACCGTCAAATCTTGGGTGAGAACCTCCTTCCCTCAGCCAGGGCATTGAAAATGGGTCGTGGATGGGTATTCCAGCATGACAATGACCCAAAACACACGGCCAAGGAAACAAAGGAGTGGCTCAAGAAGAAGCACATTAAGGTCTCCAGACCTTAATCCCATAGAAAATACAGTGGGGCAAAAAAGTATTTAGTCAGCCACCAATTGTGCAAGTTCTCCAACTTAAAAAGATGAGAGAGGCCTGTAATTTCCATCATAGGTACACTTCAACTATGACAGACGAAATGAGAAAAAGAAATCCAGAAAATCACATTGTAGGATTTTTATTTATTTATTTGCAAATTATGGTGGAAAATAAGTATTTGGTCAATAACAAAAGTTTATCTCAATACTTTGTTATATACCCTTTGTTGGCAATGACAGAGGTCAAACGTTTTCTATAAGTCTTCACAAGGTTTTCACACACTGTTGCTGGTATTTTGGCCCATTCCTCCATGCAGATCTCCTCTAGAGCAGTGATGTTTTGGGGCTGTCGCTGGGCAACACAGACTTTCAACTCCCTCCAAAGATTTTCTATGGGGTTGAGATCTGGAGACTGGCTAGGCCACTCCAGGACCTTGAAATGATTCTTACTGAAGCCACTCCTTCGTTGCCCGAGGCGGTGTGTTTGGGATCATTGTCATGCTGAAAGACCCAGCCACGTTTCATCTTCAATGCCCTTGCTGATGGAAGGAGGTTTTCACTCAAAATCTCACGATACATGGCCCCATTCATTTCTTTCCTTTACACGGATCAGTCAGTCCTGGTCCCTTTGCAGAAAAAACAGCCCCAAAGCATGATGTTTCCACCCCCATGCTTCACAGTAGGTATGGTGTTCTTTGGATGCAACTCAGCATTCTTTGTCCTCCAAACCACGGCGAGTTGAGTTTTTACCAAAAGTTATATTTTGGTTTCATCTGACCATATGACATTCTCCCAGTCCTCATCTGGATCATCCAAATGCTCTCTAGCAAACTTTAGACCGGCCTGAACATGTACTGGCTTAAGCAGGGGGACACGTCTGGCACTGCAGGATTTGAGTCCCTGGCGGCGTAGTGTGTTACTGATGGTAGGCTTTGTTACTTTGGTCCCAGCTCTCTGCAGGTCATTCACTAGGTCCCGTGTGGTTCTGGGATTTTTGCTCACCGTTCTTGTGATCATTTTGACCCCACGGGGTGAGATCTTGCGTGGAGCCCCAGATCAAGGAAGATTATCAGTGGTCTTGTATGTCTTCCATTTCCTAATAATTGCTCCCACAGTTGATTTCTTCAAACCAAGCTGCTTACCTATTGCAGATTCAGTCTTCCCAACCTGGTGCAGGTCTACAATTTTGTTTCTGGTGTCCTTTGACAGCTCTTTGGTCTTGGCCATAGTGGAGTTTGGAGTGTGACTGTTTGAGGTTGTGGACAGGTGTCTTTTATACTGATAACAAATTCAAACAGGTGCCATTAATACAGGTAACGAGTGGAGGACAGAGGAGCCTCTTAAAGAAGAAGTTACAGGTCTGTGAGAGCCAGAAATCTTGCTTGTTTGTATGTGACCAAATACTTATTTTCCACCATAATTTGCAAATAAATTCATAAAAAATCCTACAATGTGATTTTCTGGATTTCTTTTCCTCATTTTGTCTGTCATAGTTGAAGTGTACCTATGATGAAAATTACAGGCCTCTCTCATCTTTTTAAGTGAGAGAACTTGCACAATTGGTGGCTGACTAAATACTGTTTTGCCCCACTGTATGTGGAGGGAGCTGAAGGTTCGAGTTGGCAAACATCAGCCTCGAAACCTTAATGACTTGGAGAAGATCTGCAAAGAGGAGTGGGACAAAATCCCTCCTGAGATGTGTGCAAACCTGGTGGCCAACTACAAGAAACGTCTGACCTCTGTGATTGCCAACAAGGGTTTTGCCAGCAAGTACTAAGTCATGTTTTGCAGAGGGGTCAAATACTTATTTCCCTCATTAAAATGCAAAACATTTTTCACCTGCGTTTTTCTTGATTTTTTTGTTGTTATTCTGTCTCTCACTGTTCAAATAAAGCTACCATTAAAATTATAGACTGATCATTTCTTTGTCAGTGGGCAAACGTACAAAATCAGCAGGGGATCAAATACTTTTTTCCCTCACTGTATATAATCAATCCATAAATAATATAGACCTACATGCAACAGTATGTCTTGTGCTTTTGGCAATGATTTATGTATAATAATTATGTATCACAAGTGATACTGTGTATGTCTGCATAGCATTTTGTCTTCATTTTGGCAGATTAACTCATGCTTATTTCTGAAGATTAACTCAGGTTTTCGCCCAGCGGCTAAGGAGTTGGAGCTGTGGCAGGAGTTGGACCTGTGGCCGAAAGGTGGCTGGTTCGAATCCTGGGCATTGGAAAAAACTGGTGTACTTCATCTGATCACTGGAGGGCTGCTGGGTTCACATCCTCAAAACATTCACCTTTTGTTGATCAGAACTCTAGAGGTTCTTCTTTACTGAACCCAAATATATATATATATTTTAGTGGTTCCATATATTAAGGAAGTGATAGAAGCCTTTTTGGTTCTATAAGGAACCTTCTTTTCTAAGAGTGTATAATAAACACGTTTTTCTTTTGATTATTTAATTATCTACATCATCAAATCAAATCAAATCAAATTTATTTATAAAGCCCCCCTTACATCAGCTGATGTCACAGAGTGCTGTACAGAAACCCAGCCTAAATCCCCAAACAGCAAGCAATGCAGGTGTAAAAGCACGTTATCATGTTATTTCAAGTTCTCCCTTTGGAGCGCAACATCACGTTGTTAATAAATAATCCTAAATTGGGCGTGGCTGTAAATTTGGCAATTGAAGGCATCTAGGGCGTAATATGTGTTTGATGAAAATGAACATTGTATGCAGCGTTGAGGACAACATTATTGGCAAGGGACTTGATGCCTACTATGCCAAAGCTATTTAGAGTTGTTAAACGGGTGTGAAGAGTGTTTTGATATAACGGTAATATTGTCAGAATTCTGCTTGTAAAAATGATCACAATTGGTTAAAAAACTATGCATTCCATTATATTAGCCAATAATTAAGAGAAGGCAAAGTGGTCGTGTCATGTGAAAATTCTATCAAATGTCTGCAGTACCTCCACAGACCCCGGATTGAGAACCCCTGATTTAGCAGATGCTCTTATCCAGAGTGATTTACTGTAAGTGTATTCATCTTAAAATAGCTACGTGAGACAACCACATATCACAGTTAAATATAAAGGATAGGAACATTACATTCCAGCTATACAATGGATATATAGATATCTGGGTGAGACAACCACATATCACAATGGATATATAGTATTTTGCAATAAATAAATAAACATTTATACACATCTAAAAAGTATTAATAAAACATCTGAGAACAGTAATATTGAATATACCTATAAGAAACTATTTTTGATTAAAAAACAAATGTAACATTTTTTGGAAAAAGCATTTTTGAAATAAACTCAATAATTCTTAAACAAAATTGTTATCTCACCTCTTAGCTTTGGTGTCATGTTCCCCAGAGAGACTCATTTTAGAGGCAGGGCCCCCCTCCTCTCTCTCCCCAGAAAGACTCATTTTAGAGGCAGGGCCCCCCTCCTCTCTCTCCCCAGAGAGACTCATTTTAGAGCACTGACCCCTAAACAGAGATTCGGCATGTTGGTTGTGGTTAACACAGTAATTATTGAATGTCAATTTTTATCATTTATTAATTATCTCTTATAAAACAATTACTAACAGACATATCGAAACAGCCAGGTGATTTAACGCAATCAC
>CM059791.1:66916378-67033878 GCA_030435695.1 Brachymystax lenok tsinlingensis
AGATTAAGTAGCTTTCATAGACAACTCGTTCAACCAGCCTAAACAACAGTAAATAAAAGATGTCAAATGGTCAAAAGTGAATCCTGATAGAGCCATATACATTAGAGAGAGGTATATTGCTAAAAGATGTTGGATCTTAATTTGAGCAAGTTGGCTACAGCAGGAAAATAATCCTGCAAAACAGGACATTTTAATTATTATGTGGATTTTAATTAATTAACATTTTTAAAATGGAAAAGTGGAATTTATCATCTTCAGAAACCTTTTTTAAAGCTTAAATACACTCAAATACACTACAAGTTTTAGTTTTCCTGCAACAGGGTGATCAAATTCAGATCCTACATCTGTACAGAGATGATGTCTTTATCTGAATAAGGCAGTTTGAGTTATTATTAATAACGTGGTCCTCACCAACTGGCCATCTGGTCCATAGAGACTAAAGGACTATGCTGTGGCCCTCACCAACTGGCCACCTGGCCCATAGAGACTAAAGGACTATGCTGTGGCCCTCACCAACTGGCCACCTGGTCCATAGAGCCTAAAGGACTATGCTGTGGCCCTCACCAACTGGCCACCTGGCCCATAGAGACTAAAGGACTATGCTGTGGCCCTCACCAACTGGCCACCTGGCCCATAGAGACTAAAGGACTATGCTGTGGCCCTCACCAACTGGCCATCTGGCCCATAGAGACTAAAGGACTATGCTGTGGCCTTCACCAACTGGCCACCTGGCCCATAGAGACTAAAGGACTATGCTATGGCCCTCACCAACTGGCCACCTGGTCCATAGAGACTAAAGGACTATGCTGTGGCCCTTACCAACTGGGCATCTGGTCCATAGAGACTAAAGGACTACGCTGTGGCCCCCACCAACTGGCCATCTGGCCCATAGAGACTAAAGGACTATGCTGTGGCCCTCACCAAATGGCCATCTGGCCCATAGAGACTAAAGAACTATGCTGTGGCCCTCACCAACTGGCCATCTGGCCCATAGAGACTAAAGGACTATGCTGTGGCCCTCACCAACTGGCCACCTGGCCCATAGAGACTAAAGGACTATGCTGTGGCCCTCACCATCTGGCCCATAGAGACTAAAGGACTATACACTCTACGCTGCACACCACATCAAGCCATCTCTGAACTGGACACTAAATAACTGAACTATACTGCATTAGCTCTCTGTTCATCTCTCTTAGATATATTTATACTGATAATGTAAATGTGGACATCCACTGTTTATCAACTGTATATCAACTGTACTGTATATCAAATGCATATCCACTGTACTGTATATCAACTGTACAGCCACTGTACTGTATATCAACTGTATATACACTGTACTCTATATCAACAGTATTTCCAATGAACTGTATATCAACTGTAGAGCCACTGTACTGTATATCCACTGTATATCCAATCTACTGTTTGTCAACTGTATAGCCACTGTACTATATATCAACTGTATATCCACTGTACTATTTATCAACTGTATAGCAACTGTACTATTTATCCACTGTATATCCACTGTACTGTATATCAACTGTATTGACACTGTACTGTATATCAACTGTATAGCCATTGTACTGTAAATCAACTGTATATCCAGTGTACTATTTATGAACTGTATAGCCACTGTACTGTATATCAACTGTATATCCAGTGTACTGTATGTCAACTGTATAGCCAATGTACTGTATATCCAATGTATAGCCACTTTTCTGTATATCAACTGTATTGACACTGTACTGTATATCAACTGTTTAGCCAATGTACTGTATATCAACTGAATAGCCACTGTGCTGTATATCAAATGTATATCCACTGTACTGTATATCGACTGTATAGCCACTGTACTAATTATCCACTGTACTGTTTATCCACTGTATAGGCACTGTAATGTATATCCACTCTATAGCCACTGTACTGTATATCAACTGTATATCTACTGTACTGTATGTCAACTGTTTATCCACTGTACTGTATATCAACTGTATTTCCACTGTACTGTATATCAACTGTATATACAGTGTACTGTATGTCAACTGTATAGCCAATCTACTGTATATCAACTGCATAGCCACTGTGCTGTATATCAAATGTATATCCACTGTACTGTATATCGACTGTATAGCCACTGTACTAATTATCCACTGTACTGTTTATCCACTGTATAGGCACTGTAATGTATATCCACTCTATAGCCACTGTACTGTATGTCAACTGTTTATCCACTGTACTGTATGTCAACTGTTTATCCACTGTACTGTATGTCAACTGTATATCCACTGTACTGTATATCAACTGTATAGTCACTGTACTGATTATCCACTGTATAGCCACTGTACTGTATATCAACTGTATAGTCACTGTACTGTTTATAAACTGTTCTGTATATCCACTCTATAGCCACTGTACTGTATAGCAACTGTATATCCACTGTACTGTATATCAACTGTATTGTCACAGTACTGTATAACAACTGTATTGCCACTGTACTGTATATCAACTGTATAGCCACTGTACTGCATATCAACTGTATAGCCAATATAGTGTATATCAACTGTATAGCCAATGTACTGTATATCAACTGTATATCCACTGTACTATTTATCAACGGTATAGCCACTGTACTGTATATCAACTGTATAGCCACTGTACTGTATCAACTGTATGTCAACTGTACTGTATATCAACTGTATAGTCACTGTACTGTATATCAACTGTATAACCACTGTACTATTTATCCACTGTACAGTTTATCAACTTTATAGCCACTGTACTGTATATCAACTGTATAGTCACTGTACTGTATATCAACTGTATAACCACTGTACTATTTATCCACTGTACTGTATATCAACTGTATTGCCACTGTACTGTATATCAACTCTATAGCCACTGTACTGCATATCAACGGTATATCCACTGTAGTGTATAGCCACTGTGCTGTATATCAACTGTATATCCACTGTACTTTCTATCAACTCTATAGTCACTGTACTGTATATCAACTGTATAGCCACTGTACTCTATAGCCACTACTGTATATCCACTGTACTGTATGTCAACTGTATAGGGTGGAGTGTTGGACTTGTAACCGGAGGGTTGCAAGTTCATTTCCCCGAGCTGACAAGGTAAAAATCTGTCGTTCTGCCCCTGAACAAGGCAGTTAACCCACTGTTCCCCGGCGCCAAGACGTGGATGTCGATTAAGGCAGCCCCCGCACCTCTCTGATTCAGAGGGGTTGGGTTAAATGCGGAAGACACATTTCAGTTGAAGGCATTCGGTTGTACAACTGACTAATAATGGTGACTTTGACTTTATATCCACTGTATAGCCACTTTTCTGTATATCAACTGTTTAGCCAATGTACTGTATATCAACTGTATAGTCACTGTACTATTTATCAACTGTATAGCCACTGTACTGTATATAATCTGTATAGCCACTGTATTGTATATCAACTGTATATCCACTGTACTGTATACCCACTGTATAGCCACTGTACTGTATATCAACTGTATATCCACTGTACTGTATATCCACAGTACTGTATATCAACTATATAGCCACTCTACTGAATATCAACTGTATAGTCACTAATGTATAGCCACTGTACTGTATAGCCACTCTACCTTATATCAACTGTATAGTCACTGTACTGTTTATTCACTGTATATCCATTGTACTGTATTTCCACTGTATAGCCACTACTGTATATCAACTGTATCTCCACTGTACTGTGTATCCACTGTATAGCCACTGTACTGTATATCAACTGTATATCCACTGTACTGTATATCAACTGTATATCCAATGTACAGTATATCAACTGTAAATCCACTGTTTGTATATCAACTGTATAGTCACTGTACTGTATAGCCACTGTACTGTATGTCAACTGTATATCCACTGTACTGTATATCAACTGTATAGCCTCTGTACTGTATAGCCACTGTAACTTATATCAACTGTATAGTCACTGTACTGTTTATCCACTGTATATCCATTGTACTGTATATCCACTGTATAGCCAAGGTACTGCATAGCCACTGTACTGTATATCAACTGTATTTCCACTGGACTGTATATCAACTGTATAGCCACTGTTCTGTATAGCCACTGTACCTTATTTCAACTGTATATCCACTGTACTGTATATCAACTGTATAGTCACTGTACTGTTTATCCACTGTACTGTTTATCCACTGTACTGTATATCCACTGTATAGTCACTGTACCGTATATCAACTGTATAGCCACTGTACTGTATATAAACTGTATATCCACTGTACTGTATATCAACTGTATATCCACTGTACTGTATATCAACTGTATATCCACTGTACTGTATATCAACTGTATATCCACTGTACTTTATATCAACTGTATATCCATTGTACAGTCACTGTACTGTATCAACTGTATATCCACTGTAGCTTTTATCCACTATACTGTTTATCAACTGTATATCCACTGTAGCTTTTATCCACTATACTGTTTATCAACTGTATATCCACTGTACAGTATATCAACTGTATAGTCACTGTACTGTATCAACTGTATAGCCACTGTACTATTTATCCACTGTACTGTTTATCCACCTTATAGACACTTTACTGCATATCCATTGTATAGCCACTGTACTTTATATCAACTGTATTGCATATAAACTGTACAGCCACTGTACTGTATATCAACTGTATAGCCACCATACTGTATTTCAACTGCAGGAATATTTTCCTGCTGTAGTAAACTGACTCAAGTTAAGATCCTACATCTGTATGTGCAAATTTACTTGGCAAATAACCTTTGTAGAACGACAATAAACTTTGAGTATCTAGATTCCCTTGCTGCTCTGGATAATAATGAAATGGTTGTCATGGTGATTTAAACTGGGACTGATATCTCTCTGAGGACATCATATGTTACGTTTCACCCAATTGATAAAAGGCAGCTAGAAGGCTGAACCCAGAAGACAACTCTAAATCAACACTTACTGATATTATCCTAAAATCCTTTCACTCATATTATTGTGTCTCTTTGTTCAACAGGTAGTCTATGATATTAATATTGTAGAAAACAGCGGGGCAGGACAGTGAACCCAGGTCGCTGGCAAAAAAGGAAAACACCCTATGCATTGCAACAATAGGGTTAACCTAGAATCAGTATAAACAGGGTTAACCCAGTATCAGTATAAATAGGGTTAACCTAGAATCAGTATAAATAGTGTTAACCCAGTATCAGTATAAATAGTGTTAACCCAGTATCAGTATAAATAGTGTTAACCCTGTATCAGTATTAATAGGGTTAACCCAGTATCAGTATCAATAGTGTTAACCCACTATCAGTATTAATAGGGTTAACCCAGTATCAGTATAAATAGTGTTAACCCAGTATTAGTATAAATAGTGTTAACCCAGTATCAGTATCAATAGTGTTAACCCAGTATCAGTATAAATAGTGTTAACCCAGTATCAGTATAAATAGTGTTAACCCAGTATCAGTATAAATAGGGTTAACCCAGTATCAGTATAAACAGAGTTAACCTAGAATCAGTATAAATAGGGTTAACCCAGTATCAGTATCAATAGGGTTAACCCAGTATCAGTATCAATAGTGTTAACCCAGTATCAGTATCAATAGTGTTAACCCAGTATCAGTATAAATAGGGTTAACCCAGTATCAGTATCAATAGTGTTAACCCAGTATCAGTATTAATAGGGTTAACCAAGTATCAGTATAAATAGTGTTAACCCAGTATCAGTATAAATAGGGTTAACCCAGTATCAGTATCAATAGGGTTAACCCAGTATCAGTATCAATAGTGTTAACCCAGTATCAGTATAAATAGGGTTAACCCAGTATCAGTATAAATAGTGTTAACCCTGTATCAGTATTAATAGGGTTAACCCAGTATCAGTATAAATAGTGTTAACCCAGTATCAGTATAAATAGTGTTAACCCAGTATCAGTATTAATAGGGTTAACCCAGTATCAGTATTAATAGTGTTAACCCAGTATCAGTATTAATAGGGTTAACCAAGTATCAGTATAAATAGTGTTAACCCAGTATCAGTATAAATAGTGTTAACCCAGTATCAGTATAAATAGTGTTAACCCTGTATCAGTATTAATAGGGTTAACCAAGTATCAGTATCAATAGGGTTAACCCAGTATCAGTATCAATAGTGTTAACCCAGTATCAGTATCAATAGGGTTAACCCAGTATCAGTATCAATAGGGTTAACCAAGTATCAGTATCAATAGTGTTAACCCAGTATCAGTATCAATAGGGTTAACCCAGTATCAGTATCAATAGGGTTAACCCAGTATCAGTATCAATAGGGTTAACCCAGTATCAGTATAAATAGTGTTAACCCAGTATCAGTATCAATAGGGTTAACCCAGTATCATTAGGGTTAACCCAGTATCAGCATAAATAGTGTTAACCCAGTATCAGTATAAATAGGGTTAACCCAGTATCAGTATAAATAGTGTTAACCCAGTATCAGTATAAATAGTGTTAACCCTGTATCAGTATAAATAGTGTTAACCCAGTATCAGTATCAATAGTGTTAACCAAGTATCAGTATCAATAGGGTTAGCCCAGTATCAGTATAAATAGTGTTAACCCAGTATCAGTATAAATAGGGTTAACCCAGTATCATTAGGGTTAACCCAGTATCAGCATAAATAGTGTTAACCCAGTATCAGTATAAATAGGGTTAACCCAGTATCAGTATAAATAGTGTTAACCCAGTATCAGTATCAATAGGGTTAACCCAGTATCAGTATCAATAGTGTTAACCCAGTATCAGTATCAATAGGGTTAACCCAGTATCAGTATAAATAGGGTTAACCCAGTATCAGTATCAATAGGGTTAACCCAGTATCAGTATCAATAGGGTTAACCCAGTATCAGTATCAATAGGGTTAACCCAGTATCAGTATAAATAGTGTTAACCCAGTATCAGTATCAATAGGGTTAACCCAGTATCAGTATCAATAGGGTTAACCCTGTTGCTGCTATGGGAATTGTAACCTGGCTCACACTGCCCCCTATAAAAGCAAGTCCTGTGCTTCAACTACTCAGACCCCTCACACATCCGGGCCATGCATTCTGATGGCTTCACAGACACCATACCACAATCAAATGCCGACAGCATTATCTACCAAGAGAATTCTCTTCGATTATAATCACAGTCGCGTATATCCCCCCTCAAGCTGACACATCGACGGCACTGAAAGAAATTCATTGCACTCTATGTAAACTGGAAACCACATATCCTGAAGCTGCATTTATTGTGTCTGGGGATTTTAACAAGGCTAATCTGAAAACAAGGCTCCCAAAATTTCACCAGCATATCAAATGTCAAATCAAATGCGACCCAGGCCGGCAAAATCCTGGATCATTGTTATTCTAACTTCCGCGACGCATACAAAGCCATTCCCTTTTGGCAAATCTGACCACGACTCCATTTCGTTGCTCCCAGCCTATAGACAGAAACTAAAACAGGAAACACCCGTGCTCAGGTCTGTTCAACGCTGGTCTGACCAATCTGATTCCACGCTTCAAGATTGCTTCGAGCACGTGGACTGGGATATGTTCCGCATAGCCTCAGACAACAACATTGAGGTGTATGCTGATTCGGTGAGCGAGTTTATTAGCAAGTGCATCTGTGATGTTGTACCCATAGCAACTACTAAAACCTTCCCCAACCAGAAACCGTGGATTGATGGCAGCATTCGCACAAAACTGAAAGTGCGAACCATTGCTTTTAACCAGGGTAAGGCGACCGGAAACATGACTTAATACAAACTGTGTAGCTATTCTCTCCGCAAGGCAATCAAACAAGCTAAGCGTCAGTATAGAGACAAAGTAGAGTCAAAATTCTACAGCTCAGACTCGAGCGATATGTAGCAGGATCTACAGTCAATCACGGACTACAAAAAGAAAACCAGCCCCATCGCGGACCACGATGTCTTGCACCCAGACAAACTAAACAACTTCTTTGCTCGCTTTGAGGACAATACAGTGCCACCGACATGGCCCGCTACCAAAATCTGCGGGCTCTCCTTCACCGCAGCCAACATGAGTAAAACATTTAAATGTGTTAACCCTATCACATGAAATGTATAGGATCACTACACTATAGAGGAACTATGATACAATTACATTATCATATGAAATGTAGAGGATCACTACACTATAGAGGAACTATGATACAATTACATTATCATATGAAATGTAGAGGATCACTACACTATAGAGGAACTATGATACAATTACATTATCATATGAAATGTAGAGGATCACTACACTATAGAGGAACTATGATAACATTACATTATCATATGAAATTAAGAGAATCACTACACTATAGAGGAACTATGATACAATTACATTATCATATGAAATGTATAGGATCACTACACTATAGTGGAACTATGATACAATTACATTATCATATGAAATGTAGAGGATCACTACACTATAGAGGAACTATGATACAATTACATTATCATATGAAATGTAGAGGATCACTAAACTATAGAGGAACTATGATACAATTACATTATCATATGAAATGTAGAGGATCACTACACTATAGTGGAACTATGATACAATTACATTATCATATGAAATGTAGAGGATCACTACACTATAGAGGAACTATGATACAATTACATTATCATATGAAATGTAGAGGATTACTACATTATAGTGGAACTATGATACAATTACATTATCATATGAAATGTAGAGGATTACTACATTATAGTGGAACTATATAATTACATTATCATATGAATGTTAAATGTAGAACTATAACATCTGAATATTGATTTATTGAATTTGACTTGACCATGTCCAGTCAGCTCCATTTTGTATGATTAAACTGACACCAACCTGTCTCAGTAGAAGTAGACTGTTAGGAGTGTTTTGCTCTCATTCACTATACTAACACTACACCATACATTTAATTTCTCTTCACACTTTACAATAATCCCAGGCAGGATTCTCACCTTGTAGCCTGAATTCACAACCAGAACATGTCAAGTCATTGAGATATTTTCCGTTCTGCTGAGAGAGCACCTTCCTGATGACTAGCGCTCTGTATAATCTGATGGATGAGGCCTGAGCTGGAATGTGACGCTAACTGAAGCTGGCTAACTTTAGAAAACCAGTATATCTAGCTTGTATCATAGTATACCCCCCAGGCTACGTTCAGGTTTCAGCATCAGGCATCAACAGCCGAGTCGTAGGCTACAAACTGGGTTGTATTCACTAGTTTACACCACAGCCAACAGTTTTGCAACGTTGCATAAACAGTTCTCCAAACGCTGTCCAAGGTGACCAAACGGTTTCTGTTGCCAAACATTTTGCTACGGTCGGCACTAACGAATACACACAACCTGTTTTGATGAAGTGTAATTTGCTGTTAGTTTTTCCACAATATTTATTAGTCTCTCTTTCACACAACTGAGTTAAAAGCATAAAAAGTAGATTAGAAAGAGAAAATGTGTGGAAAGGGTTCTTCATGGAACCCAAAAGGGTTCTACCTAGTACCAAAAAGGGTTCTACAAAGGGTTCTCCGGTGGGGACAGCCAAAGAACCCTATTAGATTCTAGACAGTGTAGGAGCGATCACCCTGGGGCACACAGATGGGGACAGAACGAATTCACCCCACACATCTCATTTAAATCTTTTTTTTTTTTGGAGAGTAGGCCTATTATAACACTTTCCACCAAAAATATCATCAACTATATGAATACACATAACAATATCATCAACTATATGAATACACATAACAATATCATCAACTATATGAATACACATAACAATATCATCAACTATATGAATACACATAACAATATCATCAACTATATGAATACACATAACAATATCATCAACTATATGAATACACATAACAATATCATCAACTATATGAATACATGTAACAATATCATCAACTATATGAATACACATAACAATATCATCAACTATATGAATACACATAACAATATCATCAACTATATGAATACACATAACACTATCATCAACTATATGAATACACATAACAATATCATCAACTATATGAATACACATAACAATATCATCAACTATATGAATACACATTACAATATCATCAACTATATGAATAGTGTTGGATTCGTGGTCAAACTTGGAACATTGTTAAACTCAGAAGTATAGGAACAATAGTTCCAAAAGAGACATGAGGGGTGCCATAATGAAGCTTGGAAGGGGCTGAGTGCAGGAAACATGTGCCAGTACTGATAAGGGGAGGAACCGTTGAAAGCTCATATCACTCAGCTCCCTGCTCAGCAATAATTATGTTTAGAGATGAGGAGACTCCACCCAAAGTGGGGTATTAATACTACCACAGGGGAATTATTTATTTTAACGTTTATTTAACTAGGTAAGTCAGTTAAGAACAAATTCTTATTTAAAATGACTGCCTAGGAACAGTGGGTGAACTGCCTTGTTCAGGGGCAGAACGACAGATTTTTACCTTGTCAGCTCAGAGATTCAATCTAGCAACCTTCTGGTTACTGGCCCAACGCTCTAACCACTAGGCTACCTGCTCTAACCACTAGGCTACCTGCTCTAACCACTAGGCTTCCTGCTCTAACCACTAGGCTACCTGCTCTAACCACTCAGGCTACCTGCCTCAACCACCAGGCCACCTGCTCCAACCACCAGGCTACCTGCCTCAACCACCAGGCTACCTGCTCTAACCACTAGGCTTCCTGCCTCTAACCACCAGGCTACCTGCTCTAACCACTAGGCATCCTGCTCTAACCACCAGGCTACCTGCTCTAACCACCAGGCTACCTGCTCCAACCACCAGGCCACCTGCTCCAACCACCAGGCTTCCTGCTCCAACCACCAGGCTACCGGCTCCAACCACCAGGCTACCTGCCCCCAACCACCAGGCTACCTGCTCTAACCACCAGGCTACCTGCTCCAACGACCAGGCTTCCTGCTCTAACCACCAGGCTACCTGCTCTAACCACCAGGCTACCTGCCTCTAACCACTAGGCTACCTGCTCTAACCACTAGGCTACCTGCTCTAACCACTAGGCTACCTGCTCTAACCACTAGACTACCTGCTCTAACCACTAGACTACCTGCTCTAACCACTAGGCTACCTGCTCTAACCACTAGGCTACCTGCTCTAACCACTACGCTACCTGCTCTAACCACTAGGCTACCTGCTCTTACCACCAGGCTACCTGCTCCAACCACCAGGCTACCTGCTCCAACCACCAGGCTACCTGCTCTAACCACCAGGCTGCCTGCTCTCTCCACTAGGCTACCTGCTCTAACCACTAGGCTACCTGCTCTAACGACCAGACTTCCTGCTCTAACCACTAGGCTACCTGCCTCCTCAAAGCCACGTCTGTGTCTGAATTACAGCTGTATCGACCCTTTGGGAAGAATTCAACTTGGCTAATCTTCTCTTGTGTCCGTGAGTTATTTACCCTGAAAATTAGAACCTAACAATAAACATAAAAATATCATTAACTATATGAATACACATAACAATATCATCAACTATATGAATACACATAACAATATCATAAACTATATGAATACACATAACAATATCATCAACTATATGAATACACATAACAATATCATCAACTATATGAATACATGTAACAATATTATCAACTATATGAATACACATAACAATATCATCAACTATATGAATACACATAACAATATCATCAACTATATGAATACACATAACAATATCATCAACTATATGAATACACATTACAATATCATCAACTATATGAATACACATAACAATATCATCAACTATATCAATACACATAACAATATCATCAACTATTTGAATAAATATAACAATATCATCAACTATATGAATACACATTACAATATCATCAACTATATGAATACACACTACAATATCATCAACTATATGAATACACACAACAATATCATCAACTATATGAATACACATAACAATATCATCAACTATATGAATACACATTACAATATCATCAACTATATGAATACACATTACAATATCATCAACTATATGAATACACATAACAATATCATCAACTATATCAATACACATAACAATATCATCAACTATTTGAATAAATATAACAATATCATCAACTATATGAATACACATTACAATATCATCAACTATATGAATACACACTACAATATCATCAACTATATGAATACACACAACAATATCATCAACTATATGAATACACATAACAATATCATCAACTATATGTATACACATAACAATATCATCAACTATATGAATACACATAACAATATCATCAACTATATGAATACACATAACAATATCATCAACTATATGAATACACATAACAATATCATCAACTATATGAATACACATAACAATGGTTGTCTTACCTTTTAGCGCTGACTAAACATAACAATATCATCAACTATATGAATACACATAAATTCTGCCTGCTCTCTCTCTCCCCCTCTCTATCTCTCTCAAACACACACACGCACACACGCACACGCACATGCAGACACAGCCAACCAACGGAACAAATAAGAAATGGACTAAATAAAACAGAAATTCACAGAAACTTATCGTTGGCTCAAAAGTTCCAAGAAATATAATATTTTAGGACTAACTGACTTATCAATGAAACTTTCATCTGAGGCATTAGAATGTATGTAAGAGACATGATTGTATGAAATCTATGTCAATGTAGACCAGCATAAAGTACAACAACAGATCTATGTCAATGTAGACCAGCATTAAGTACAACAACAGATATATGTCAATGTAGACCAGCATAAAGTACAAGAACAGATCTACCAGAACAACGGGCCATCACGAGCCACCAGAACAACGGGCCACCACGAGCCACCAGAACAACGGGCCACCACGAGCCACCAGAACAACGGGCCACCACGAGCCACCAGAACAACGGGCCACCACGAGCCACCAGAACAACAGGCCACCACGAACCACCAGAACAACGGGCCACCACGAGCCACCAGAACAACGGGCCACCACGAGCCACCAGAACAACAGGCCACCACAAGCCACCAGACCATTAGGCCACCACGAGCCACCAGAACAATAGGCCACCACGAACCACCAGAACAACGGGCCACCACGAGCCACCAGAACCATGGGCCACCACAAGCCACCACAAGTGGAACTATATAATTACATTATCATATGAATGTTAAATGTAGAACTATAACATCTGAATATTGATATATTGAATTTGACTTGACCATGTCCAGTCAGCTCCATTTTGTATGATTAAACTGACACCAACCTGTCTCAGTAGAAGTAGACTGTTAGGAGTGTTTTGCTCTCATTCACTATACTAACACTACACCATACATTTAATTTCTCTTCACACTTTACAATAATCCCAGGCAGGATTCTCACCTTGTAGCCTGAATTCACAACCAGAACATGTCAAGTCATTGAGATATTTTCCGTTCTGCTGAGAGAGCACCTTCCTGATGACTAGCGCTCTGTATAATCTGATGGATGAGGCCTGAGCTGGAATGTGACGCTAACTGAAGCTGGCTAACTTTAGAAAACCAGTATATCTAGCTTGTATCATAGTATACCCCCCAGGCTACGTTCAGGTTTCAGCATCAGGCATCAACAGCCGAGTCGTAGGCTACAAACTGGGTTGTATTCACTAGTTTACACCACAGCCAACAGTTTTGCAACGTTGCATAAACAGTTTACTCCAAACGCTGTCCAAGGTGACCAAACGGTTTCTGTTGCCAAACATTTTGCTACGGTCGGCACTAACGAATACACACAACCTGTTTTGATGAAGTGTAATTTGCTGTTAGTTTTTCCACAATATTTATTAGTCTCTCTTTCACACAACTGAGTAAAAAGCATAAAAAGTAGATTAGAAAGAGAAAATGTGTGGAAAGGGTTCTTCATGGAACCCAAAAGGGTTCTACCTAGTACCAAAAAGGGTTCTACAAAGGGTTCTCCGGTGGGGACAGCCAAAGAACCCTTTTAGATTCTAGACAGTGTAGGAGCGATCACCCTGGGGCACACAGATGGGGACAGAACAAATTCACCCCACACATCTAATTTAAATCTTTTTTTTTTTTGGAGAGTAGGCCTATTATAACACTTTCCACCAAAAATATCATCAACTATAAGAAATACACATAACAATATCATCAACTATATGAATACACATAACAATATCATCAACTATATGAATACACATAACAATATCATCAACTATATGAATACACATAACAATATCATCAACTATATGAATACACATAACAATATCATCAACTATATGAATACACATAACAATTTCATCAACTATATGAATACACATAACAATATCATCAACTATATGAATACACATAACAATATCATCAACTATATGAATACACATAGCAATATCATCAACTATATGAATACACATAACAATATCATCAACTATATGAATACACATAACAATATCATCAACTATATGAATACACATAACAATATCATCAACTATATGAATACACACAACATTATCATCAACTATATGAATACACATAACAATATCATCAACTATATGAATACACATAACAATATCATCAACTATATGAATACACATAAAAATATCATCAACTATATGAATACACATAACAATATCATCAACTATATGAATACACATAACAATATCATCAACTATATGAATACACATTACAATATCATCAACTATATGAATAGTGTTGGATTCGTGGTCAAACTTGGAACATTGTTAAACTCAGAAGTATAGGAACAATAGTTCCAAAAGAGACATGAGGGGTGCCATAATGAAGCTTGGAAGGGGCTGAGTGCAGGAAACATGTGCCAGTACTGATAAGGGGAGGAACCGTTGAAAGCTCATATCACTCAGCTCCCTGCTCAGCAATAATTATGTTTAGAGATGAGGAGACTCCACCCAAAGTGGGGTATTAATACTACCACAGGGGAATTATTTATTTTAACCTTTATTTAACTAGGTAAGTCAGTTAAGAACAAATTCTTATTTAAAATGACTGCCTAGGAACAGTGGGTGAACTGCCTTGTTCAGGGGCAGAACGACAGATTTTTACCTTGTCAGCTCAGAGATTCAATCTAGCAACCTTCTGGTTACTGGCCCAACGCTCTAACCACTCAGGCTACCTGCTCTAACCACTAGGCTACCTGCTCTAACCACTAGGCTACCTGCTCTAACCACTAGGCTTCCTGCTCTAACAACCAGGCTACCTGCTCTAACCACCAGGCTACCTGCCTCAACCACCAGGCTACCTGCTCTAACCACTAGGCTACCTGCTCTAACCACTCAGGCTTCCTGCTCTAACCACCAGGCTACCTGCTCTAACCACCAGGCTACCTGCTCTAACAACCAGGCTACCAGCTCTAACCACCAGGCTACCTGCCTCTAACCACCAGGCTACCTGCTCTAACCACTAGGCTACCTGCTCCAACCACCAGGCTTCCTGCTCCAACCACCAGGCTACCTGCCCCTAACCACCAGGCTACCTGCTCTAACCACCAGGCTACCTGCTCTAAACACTAGACTACCTGCTCTAACCACCAGGCTACCTGCTCTAACCACTAGACTACCTGCCTCTAACCACCAGGCTACCTGCTCTAACCACTAGGCTACCTGCTCTAACCACTAGACTACCTGCTCTAACCACCAGGCTACCTGCTCTAACCACTAGGCTACCTGCTCTAACCACCAGGCTACCTGCTCCAACCACCAGGCTACCTGCTCTAACCACTAGGCTACCTGCTCTAACCACTCAGGCTACCTGCTCTAACCACTAGACTACCTGCTCTAACCACTCAGGCTACCTGCCTCCTCAAAGCCACGTCTGTGTCTGAATTACAGCTGTATCGACCCTTTGGGAAGAATTCAACTTGGCTAATCTTCTCTTGTGTCCGTGAGTTATTTACCCTGAAAATTAGAACCTAACAATACACATAAAAATATCATTAACTATATGAATACACATAACAATATCATCAACTATATGAATACACATAACAATATCATCAACTATATGAATACACATAACAATATCATCAACTATATGAATACACATAACAATATCATCAACTATATGAATACATGTAACAATATTATCAACTATATGAATACACATAACAATATCATCAACTATATGAATACACATAACAATATCATCAACTATATCAATACACATAACAATATCATCAACTATATGAATACACATAACAATATCATCAACTATATGAATACACATAACAATATCATCAACTATATGAATACACATAACAATATCATCAACTATATGTATACACATAACAATATCATCAACTATATGAATACACATAACAATCGTTGCCTTACCTTTTAGCGCTGTCTAAACATAACAATATCATCAACTATATGAATACACATAAGTTCTGCCTGCTCTCTCTCTCCCCCTCTCTATCTCTCTCAAACACACACACGCACACACGCACACACACATGCAGACACAGCCAACCAATGGAACAAATAACAAATGGACTAAATAAAACAGAAATGCACAGAAACTTATCGTTGGCTCAAAAGTTCCAAGAAATATAATATTTTAGGACTAACTGACTTATCAATGAAACTTTCATCTGAGGCATTAGAATGTATGTAAGAGACATGATTGTATGAAATCTATGTCAATGTAGACCAGCATAAAGTACAACAACAGATCTATGTCAATGTAGACCAGCATTAAGTACAACAACAGATATTTGTCAATGTAGACTAGCATAAAGTACAAGAACAGATCTACCAGAACAACGGGCCATCACGAGCCACCAGAACAACGGGCCACCACGAGCCACCAGAACAACGGGCCACCACGAGCCACCAGAACAACGGGCCACCACGAGCCACCAGAACAATAGGCCACCACGAACCACCAGAACAACGGGCCACCACGAGCCACCAGAACAACGGGCCACCACGAGCCACCAGAACAACGGGCCACCACGAGCCACCAGAACAACGGGCCACCACGAGCCACCAGAACAATAGGCCACCACGAACCACCAGAACAACGGGCCACCACGAGCCACCAGAACAACGGGCCACCACGAGCCACCAGAACAACAGGCCACCACAAGCCACCAGACCATTAGGCCACCACGAGCCACCAGAACAATAGGCCACCACGAACCACCAGAACAACGGGCCACCACGAGCCACCAGAACCATGGGCCACCACAAGCCACCACAAGTGGAACTATATAATTACATTATCATATGAATGTTAAATGTAGAACTATAACATCTGAATATTGATATATTGAATTTGACTTGACCATGTCCAGTCAGCTCCATTTTGTATGATTAAACTGACACCAACCTGTCTCAGTAGAAGTAGACTGTTAGGAGTGTTTTGCTCTCATTCACTATACTAACACTACACCATACATTTAATTTCTCTTCACACTTTACAATAATCCCAGGCAGGATTCTCACCTTGTAGCCTGAATTCACAACCAGAACATGTCAAGTCATTGAGATATTTTCCGTTCTGCTGAGAGAGCACCTTCCTGATGACTAGCGCTCTGTATAATCTGATGGATGAGGCCTGAGCTGGAATGTGACGCTAACTGAAGCTGGCTAACTTTAGAAAACCAGTATATCTAGCTTGTATCATAGTATACCCCCCAGGCTACGTTCAGGTTTCAGCATCAGGCATCAACAGCCGAGTCGTAGGCTACAAACTGGGTTGTATTCACTAGTTTACACCACAGCCAACAGTTTTGCAACGTTGCATAAACAGTTTACTCCAAACGCTGTCCAAGGTGACCAAACGGTTTCTGTTGCCAAACATTTTGCTACGGTCGGCACTAACGAATACACACAACCTGTTTTGATGAAGTGTAATTTGCTGTTAGTTTTTCCACAATATTTATTAGTCTCTCTTTCACACAACTGAGTAAAAAGCATAAAAAGTAGATTAGAAAGAGAAAATGTGTGGAAAGGGTTCTTCATGGAACCCAAAAGGGTTCTACCTAGTACCAAAGGGTTCTACAAAGGGTTCTCCGGTGGGGACAGCCAAAGAACCCTTTTAGATTCTAGACAGTGTAGGAGCGATCACCTGGGGCACACAGATGGGGACAGAACGAATTCACCCCACACATCTAATTTAAATCTTTTTTTTTTGGAGAGTAGGCCTATTATAACACTTTCCACCAAAAAATATCATCAACTATAAGAAATACACATAACAATATCATCAACTATATGAATACACATAACAATATCATCAACTATATGAATACACATAACAATATCATCAACTATATGAATACACATAACAATATCATCAACTATATGAATACACATAACAATATCATCAACTATATGAATACACATAACAATTTCATCAACTATATGAATACACATAACAATATCATCAACTATATGAATACACATAACAATATCATCAACTATATGAATACACATAGCAATATCATCAACTATATGAATACACATAACAATATCATCAACTATATGAATACACATAACAATATCATCAACTATATGAATACACATAACAATATCATCAACTATATGAATACACACAACATTATCATCAACTATATGAATACACATAACAATATCATCAACTATATGAATACACATAACAATATCATCAACTATATGAATACACATAAAAATATCATCAACTATATGAATACACATAACAATATCATCAACTATATGAATACACATAACAATATCATCAACTATATGAATACACATTACAATATCATCAACTATATGAATAGTGTTGGATTCGTGGTCAAACTTGGAACATTGTTAAACTCAGAAGTATAGGAACAATAGTTCCAAAAGAGACATGAGGGGTGCCATAATGAAGCTTGGAAGGGGCTGAGTGCAGGAAACATGTGCCAGTACTGATAAGGAGGAACCGTTGAAAGCTCATATCACTCAGCTCCTGCTCAGCAATAATTATGTTTAGAGATGAGAGACTCCACCCAAAGTGGGGTATTAATACTACCACAGGGGAATTATTTATTTTAACCTTTATTTAACTAGGTAAGTCAGTTAAGAACAAATTCTTATTTAAAATGACTGCCTAGGAACAGTGGGTGAACTGCCTTGTTCAGGGCAGAACGACAGATTTTTACCTTGTCAGCTCAGAGATTCAATCTAGCAACCTTCTGGTTACTGGCCCAACGCTCTAACCACTAGGGCTACCTGCTCTAACCACTAGGCTACCTGCTCCAACCACTAGGCTACCTGCTCTAACCACTAGGCTTCCTGCTCTAACAACCAGGCTACCTGCTCTAACCACTAGGCTACCTGCCTCTAACCACTAGGCTACCTGCTCTAACCACTAGGCTACCTGCTCTAACCACTCAGGCTTCCTGCTCTAACCACTAGGCTACCTGCTCTAACCACTAGGCTACCTGCTCTAACAACTAGGCTACCAGCTCTAACCACTAGGCTACCTGCCTCTAACCACCAGGCTACCTGCTCTAACCACTAGGCTACCTGCTCTAACCACTAGGCTTCCTGCTCTAACCACTAGGCTACCTGCCTCTAACCACTAGGCTACCTGCTCTAACCACTAGGCTACCTGCTCTAAACACTAGACTACCTGCTCTAACCACTAGGCTACCTGCTCTAACCACTAGACTACCTGCCTCTAACCACCAGGCTACCTGCTCTAACCACTAGGCTACCTGCTCTAACCACTAGACTACCTGCTCTAACCACTAGGCTACCTGCTCTAACCACTAGGCTACCTGCTCTAACCACCAGGCTACCTGCTCCAACCACCAGGCTACCTGCTCTAACCACTAGGCTACCTGCTCTAACCACTAGGCTACCTGCTCTAACCACTAGACTACCTGCTCTAACCACTAGGCTACCTGCCTCCTCAAAGCCACGTCTGTGTCTGAATTACAGCTGTATCGACCCTTTGGGAAGAATTCAACTTGGCTAATCTTCTCTTGTGTCCGTGAGTTATTTACCCTGAAAATTAGAACCTAACAATACACATAAAAATATCATTAACTATATGAATACACATAACAATATCATCAACTATATGAATACACATAACAATATCATCAACTATATGAATACACATAGCAATATCATCAACTATATGAATACACATAACAATATCATCAACTATATGAATACACATAACAATATCATCAACTATATGAATACACATAACAATATCATAAACTATATGAATACACACAACATTATCATCAACTATATGAATACACATAACAATATCATCAACTATATGAATACACATAACAATATCATCAACTATATGAATACACATAAAAATATCATCAACTATATGAATACACATAACAATATCATCAACTATATGAATACACATAACAATATCATCAACTATATGAATACACATTACAATATCATCAACTATATGAATAGTGTTGGATTCGTGGTCAAACTTGGAACATTGTTAAACTCAGAAGTATAGGAACAATAGTTCCAAAAGAGACATGAGGGGTGCCATAATGAAGCTTGGAAGGGCTGAGTGCAGGAAACATGTGCCAGTACTGATAAGGAGGAACCGTTGAAAGCTCATATCACTCAGCTCCCTGCTCAGCAATAATTATGTTTAGAGATGAGGAGACTCCACCCAAAGTGGGGTATTAATACTACCACAGGGGAATTATTTATTTTAACCTTTATTTAACTAGGTAAGTCAGTTAAGAACAAATTCTTATTTAAAATGACTGCCTAGGAACAGTGGGTGAACTGCCTTGTTCAGGGGCAGAACGACAGATTTTTACCTTGTCAGCTCAGAGATTCAATCTAGCAACCTTCTGGTTACTGGCCCAACGCTCTAACCACTAGGCTACCTGCTCTAACCACTAGGCTACCTGCTCTAACCACTAGGCTACCTGCTCTAACCACTAGGCTTCCTGCTCTAACAACTAGGCTACCTGCTCTAACCACTAGGCTACCTGCCTCTAACCACTAGGCTACCTGCTCTAACCACTAGGCTACCTGCTCTAACCACTAGGCTTCCTGCTCTAACCACTAGGCTACCTGCTCTAACCACTAGGCTACCTGCTCTAACAACTAGGCTACCAGCTCTAACCACTAGGCTACCTGCCTCTAACCACTAGGCTACCTGCTCTAACCACTAGGCTACCTGCTCTAACCACTAGGCTTCCTGCTCTAACCACTAGGCTACCTGCCTCTAACCACTAGGCTACCTGCTCTAACCACTAGGCTACCTGCTCTAAACACTAGACTACCTGCTCTAACCACTAGGCTACCTGCTCTAACCACTAGACTACCTGCCTCTAACCACCAGGCTACCTGCTCTAACCACTAGGCTACCTGCTCTAACCACTAGACTACCTGCTCTAACCACTAGGCTACCTGCTCTAACCACTAGGCTACCTGCTCTAACCACCAGGCTACCTGCTCCAACCACCAGGCTACCTGCTCTAACCACTAGGCTACCTGCTCTAACCACTAGGCTACCTGCTCTAACCACTAGACTACCTGCTCTAACCACTAGGCTACCTGCCTCCTCAAAGCCACGTCTGTGTCTGAATTACAGCTGTATCGACCCTTTGGGAAGAATTCAACTTGGCTAATCTTCTCTTGTGTCCGTGAGTTATTTACCCTGAAAATTAGAACCTAACAATACACATAAAAATATCATTAACTATATGAATACACATAACAATATCATCAACTATATGAATACACATAACAATATCATCAACTATATGAATACACATAACAATATCATCAACTATATGAATACACATAACAATATCATCAACTATATGAATACATGTAACAATATTATCAACTATATGAATACACATAACAATATCATCAACTATATGAATACACATAACAATATCATCAACTATATCAATACACATAACAATATCATCAACTATATGAATACACATAACAATATCATCAACTATATGAATACACATAACAATATCATCAACTATATGAATACACATAACAATATCATCAACTATATGAATACATGTAACAATATTATCAACTATATGAATACACATAACAATATCATCAACTATATGAATACACATAACAATATCATCAACTATATCAATACACATAACAATATCATCAACTATATGAATACACATAACAATATCATCAACTATATGAATACACATAACAATATCATCAACTATATGAATACACATAACAATATCATCAACTATATGTATACACATAACAATATCATCAACTATATGAATACACATAACAATCGTTGCCTTACCTTTTAGCGCTGTCTAAACATAACAATATCATCAACTATATGAATACACATAAGTTCTGCCTGCTCTCTCTCTCCCCTCTCTATCTCTCTCAAACACACACACGCATACACATCGCACACACACATGCAGACACAGCCAACCAATGGAACAAATAACAAATGGACTAAATAAAACAGAAATGCACAGAAACTTATCGTTGGCTCAAAAGTTCCAAGAAATATAATATTTTAGGACTAACTGACTTATCAATGAAACTTTCATCTGAGGCATTAGAATGTATGTAAGAGACATGATTGTATGAAATCTATGTCAATGTAGACCAGCATAAAGTACAACAACAGATCTATGTCAATGTAGACCAGCATTAAGTACAACAACAGATATTTGTCAATGTAGACTAGCATAAAGTACAAGAACAGATCTACCAGAACAACGGGCCATCACGAGCCACCAGAACAACGGGCCACCACGAGCCACCAGAACAACGGGCCACCACGAGCCACCAGAACAACGGGCCACCACGAGCCACCAGAACAACGGGCCACCACGAGCCACCAGAACAATAGGCCACCACGAACCACCAGAACAACGGGCCACCACGAGCCACCAGAACAACGGGCCACCACGAGCCACCAGAACAACAGGCCACCACAAGCCACCAGACCATTAGGCCACCACGAGCCACCAGAACAATAGGCCACCACGAACCACCAGAACAACGGGCCACCACGAGCCACCAGAACCATGGGCCACCACAAGCCACCACAAGTGGAACTATATAATTACATTATCATATGAATGTTAAATGTAGAACTATAACATCTGAATATTGATATATTGAATTTGACTTGACCATGTCCAGTCAGCTCCATTTTGTATGATTAAACTGACACCAACCTGTCTCAGTAGAAGTAGACTGTTAGGAGTGTTTTGCTCTCATTCACTATACTAACACTACACCATACATTTAATTTCTCTTCACACTTTACAATAATCCCAGGCAGGATTCTCACCTTGTAGCCTGAATTCACAACCAGAACATGTCAAGTCATTGAGATATTTTCCGTTCTGCTGAGAGAGCACCTTCCTGATGACTAGCGCTCTGTATAATCTGATGGATGAGGCCTGAGCTGGAATGTGATGCTAACTGAAGCTGGCTAACTTTAGAAAACCAGTATATCTAGCTTGTATCATAGTATACCCCCCAGGCTACGTTCAGGTTTCAGCATCAGGCATCAACAGCCGAGTCGTAGGCTACAAACTGGGTTGTATTCACTAGTTTACACCACAGCCAACAGTTTTGCAACGTTGCATAAACAGTTTACTCCAAACGCTGTCCAAGGTGACCAAACGGTTTCTGTTGCCAAACATTTTGCTACGGTCGGCACTAACGAATACACACAACCTGTTTTGATGAAGTGTAATTTGCTGTTAGTTTTTCCACAATATTTATTAGTCTCTCTTTCACACAACTGGAGTTAAAAGCATAAAAGTAGATTAGAAAGAGAAAATGTGTGGAAAGGGTTCTTCATGGAACCCAAAAGGGTTCTACCTAGTACCAAAAAGGGTTCTACAAAGGGTTCTCCGGTGGGGACAGCCAAAGAACCCTTTTAGATTCCAGACAGTGTAGGAGCGATCACCTTGGGGCACACAGATGGGGACAGAACGAATTCACCCCACACATCTAATTTAAATCTTTTTTTTTTTTGGAGAGTAGGCCTATTATAACACTTTCCACCAAAAATATCATCAACTATAAGAAATACACATAACAATATAATCAACTATATGAATACACATAACAATATCATCAACTATATGAATACACATAACAATATCATCAACTATATGAATACACATAACAATTTCATCAACTATATGAATACACATAACAATATCATCAACTATATGAATACACATAAAAATATCATCCACTATATGAATACACATAACAATATCATCAACTATATGAATACACACAACAATATCATCAACTATATGAATACACATTACAATATCATCAACTATATGAATACACATAACAATATCAACAACTATATGAATACACATAACAATATCATCAACTATATGAATACACATAACAATATCATCAACTATATGAATACACATTACAATATCATCAACTATATGAATAGTGTTGGATTCGTGGTCAAACTTGGAACATTGTTAAACTCAGAAGTATAGGAACAATAGTTCCAAAAGAGACATGAGGGGTGCCATAATGAAGCTTGGAAGGGGCTGAGTGCAGGAAACATGTGCCAGTACTGATAAGGGGAGGAACCGTTGAAAGCTCATATCACTCAGCTCCCTGCTCAGCAATAATTATGTTTAGAGATGAGGAGACTCCACCCAAAGTGGGGTATTAATACTACCACAGGGAATTATTTATTTTAACCTTTATTTAACTAGGTAAGTCAGTTAAGAACAAATTCTTATTTAAAATGACTGCCTAGGAACAGTGGGTGAACTGCCTTGTTCAGGGGCAGAACGACAGATTTTTACCTTGTCAGCTCAGAAATTCAAACTAGCAACCTTCTGGTTACTGGCCCAACGCTCTAACCACTAGGCTACCTGCTCTAACCACTAGGCTACCTGCTCTAACCACTAGGCTACCTGCTCTAACCACTAGGCTTCCTGCTCTAACCACTAGGCTACCTGCTCTAACCACTAGGCTACCTGCCTCTAACCACTAGGCTACCTGCTCTAACCACTAGGCTACCTGCTCTAACCACTAGGCTTCCTGCTCTAACCACTAGGCTACCTGCCTCTAACCACTAGGCTACCTGCTCTAACCACTAGGCTACCTGCCTCTAACCACTAGGCTACCCGCTCTAACCACTAGGCTACCTGCTCTAACCACTATGCTACCTGCTCTAACCACTAGACTACCTGCTCTAACCACCAGGCTACCTGCTCCAACCACCAGGCTACCTGCTCTAACCACTAGGCTACCTGCTCTAACCACTAGGCTACCTGCTCTAACGACCAGACTACCTGCTCTAACCACTAGGCTACCTGCCTCCTCAAAGCCACGTCTGTGTCTGAATTACAGCTGTATCGACCCTTTGGGAAGAATTCAACTTGGCTAATCTTCTCTTGTGTCCGTGAGTTATTTACCCTGAAAATTAGAACCTAACAATACACATAAAAATATCATTAACTATATGAATATACATAACAATATCATCAACTATATGAATACACACAACAATATCATCAACTATATGAATACACATAACAATATCATCAACTATATGAATACACATAACAATATCATCAACTATATGAATACATGTAACAATATTATCAACTATATGAATACACATTACAATATCATCAACTATATGAATACACATAACAATATCATCAACTATATGAATACACATAACAATATCATCAACTATATGAATACACATTACAATATCATCAACTATATGAATACACAATACAATATCATCAACTATATGAATACACATAACAATATCATCAACTATATGAATACACACAACAATATCATCAACTATATGAATACACATAACAATATCATCAACTATATGAATACACATAACAATATCATCAACTATATGAATACACACAACAATATCATCAACTATATGAATACACATAACAATATCATCAACTATATGAATACACATAACAATCGTTGTCTTACCTTTTAGCGCTGTCTAAACATAACAATATCATCAACTATATGAATACACATAAGTTCTGCCTGCTCTCTCTCTCCCCCTCTCTATCTCTCTCAAACACACACACGCACACACGCACACACACATGCAGACACAGCCAACCAATGGAACAAATAACAAATGGACTAAATAAAACAGAAATGCACAGAAACTTATCGTTGGCTCAAAAGTTCCAAGAAATATAATATTTTAGGACTAACTGACTTATCAATGAAACTTTCATCTGAGGCATTAGAATGTATGTAAGAGACATGATTGTATGAAATCTATGTCAATGTAGACCAGCATAAAGTACAACAACAGATCTATGTCAATGTAGACCAGCATTAAGTACAACAACAGATATATGTCAATGTAGACCAGCATAAAGTACAAGAACAGATCTACCAGAACAACGGGCCATCACGAGCCACCAGAACAACGGGCCACCACGAGCCACCAGAACAACGGGCCACGAGCCACCAGAACAACGGGCCACCACGAGCCACCAGAACAACGGGCCACCACGAGCCACCAGAACAATAGGCCACCACGAACCACCAGAACAACGGGCCACCACGAGCCACCAGAACAACGGGCCACCACGAGCCACCAGAACAACAGGCCACCACGAGCCACCAGAACAATAGGCCACCACGAGCCACCAGAACAATAGGCCACCACGAACCACCAGAACAACGGGCCACCACGAGCCACCAGAACCATGGGCAACCACAAGCCAGCAGAACCATGGGCCACCACGAGCCAGCATAACCATGGGCCACCACGAGCCACCAGAACAATGAACCTGTCAGGGTAATGAGATTGAGACTGTAACCTCATATAAATATCTTGGAATTTTAATTGATGACAACCTCACTTTTAAATTGCATATTCAACAATTTACAAAAAAATTGAAGTTGAAATTGGGATTTTATTTTAGGAATAAGGCCTGTTTTTCTTTTGAAGCCAGGAGGCTAGTATCAGCTACATGTATGCCTTTACTAGACTATGGGGATATTTTATATATGAATGCTTCCGCTCAGTGTTTGAGATGAATTGACACCCTTTACCATGGCGCTTTGAGATTTATTTTAAACTGTAAAACCCTTACGCACCATTGCACTTTGTATACCAGGGTTGGCTGGCCTTCTCTAGTCACTCGTAGGCTCAGTCACTGGTATACTTTTATTTACAAAGCCATTTTGGGTTTACTACCTTTTTATTTGGGCATTTTTATTGTTCAGAAATGTGGTGGGTACTCTCTTCGTTCGCTGGACTCTATCCTGCTAACTGTTCCAAATGTTCAAACTGAATTTGGTAAAAGGGCTTTTATGTACTCTGCGCCATTGTCTTGGAACACCTTACAAAATACTTTTAAACTGGAAGAACTTGTCCCGATTGGTGTTTTTAAATCACTGATGAAGGATCTTGAGACTGATTCCCTAACCTGTCAATGTTTTTAAATTGCTGTTTTATCATTTTGTTATACTCTTGTGAATTCTTTGGTTTTTACTAGATTCTTGTAGTTTTTTACGTTGTCTGTCTGTAATTTTGTAATGACTTGGTGCTGCCTATCTTGGCCAGGACGCTCTTGAAAAAGAGATTTCAAACCTCAATGAGCCCTTCCTGGTTAAATAAAGGTTAAATAAAAATAAATAAAAACAGTGGTATGCAGTGGTTTGCTGTGTGTTGGATTCAATGTATCGGACTATAGAAAAAGGTTGTTATGGTAACAATATACTGCATTGTATCATTTGAAAGAAATCGTCAGTTCAAGTGTTCATGTCAAATGTGTGAAGGATGGAGGACTTTTATAGTTTCCTACGAGGCAGGAAAGTTCCAGACTTGAAGACAGATGGAGAAAGAGAAGGTGCTAAAGTGGAGATAGATCCAGACAGTCTGGTTTTCCCTGGAATCAAGCTGTTGTGAGCAGCGGTGTTGATCCTAATCACAGGTTATTCAATACATTTCCACTGGGTCAAATTACATCAATATTTCAATAACTCCCCAAGTAACTTGTGGTTATGAACAAATACAACTACAGATGTTGTATTTCAATAGAAAATATATTATTTAGACAAAAAAAAGCCACATGGCTTAATTTCTTCCCTTAGAGTGATGAAAGTGTGCTTCCACTCATGAGTGATGAGCAGCTATACACCTACCTACCATCCTAATAGATCAGCTATACACCTACCTACCATCCTAATAGATCAGCTACAAACCTACATACCATCCAATGGGGATCAGCTACACACCTACCTACCATCCTATGGAGATCAGCTACACACCTACCTACCATCCTATGGGATCAGCTACACACCTACCTACCATCCTATGGGATCAGCTACACACCTGCCTACCATCCTATGGGATCAGCTACACACCTGCCTACCATCCTATGGGATCAGCTACACACCTGCCTACCATCCTATGGGATCAGCTACACACCTACATACCATCCTATGGGATCAGCTACACACCTACCTACCATCCTATGGGGATCAGCTACACACCTGCCTACCATCCTATGGGATCAGTTACACAACTACCTACCATCCTATGGGATCAGCTACACACCTGCCTACCATCCTATGGGATCAGCTACACACCTACCTACCATCCTATGGGATCAGCTACACACCTGCCTACCATCCTATGGGATCAGCTACACACCTACCTACCATCCTATGGGATCAGCTACACACCTACCTACAATCCTATGGGGATCAGCTACACACCTACCTACCATCCTATGGGGATCAGCTACACACCTACCTACCATCCTATGGGATCAGCTACACACCTACCTACCATCCTATGGGATCAGCTACACACCTACCTACCATCCTATGGGATCAGCTACACACCTGCCTACCATCCTATGGGGATCAGCTACACACCTACCTACCATCCTATGGGGATCAGCTACACACCTACCTACCATCCTATATACAATGTGTGCAAATGAGGTAAGATAAGGAATGTAAGGCAATACATAGGCCATGGTGGCGAAGTAATTACAGTATAATAATTTAACACTGGAATGGTAAATGTGCAGTAGATGAATGTGCAAAGTAAAAATACTGGGCTGCAAAGGAGCAAGAAAAATAAATGAATACGGTAGGGGATGAGGTAGTTGGTTGGGCTATTAACAGATGGCTATGTAATATAAGCCTTATGCTTTTACAAGCCCTCCCACATGCTAATATAAGCCTTCTGTTGTTACAAGCCCTCCCAAATGCTAATATAAGCCTTCTGTTGTTACAAGCCCTCCCAAATGCTAATATAAGCCTTCTGTTGTTACAAGCCCTCCCACATGCTAATATAAGGCTTCTGTTGTTACAAGCCCTCCCACATGCTAATATAAGGCTTCTGTTGTTACAAGCCCTCCCACATGCTAATATAAGGCTTCTGTTGTTACAAGCCCTCCCACATGCTAATATAAGCCTTCTGTTGTTACAAGCCCTCCCACATGCTAATATAAGCCTTCTGTTGTTACAAGCCCTCCCACATGCTAATATAAGGCTTCTGTTGTTACAAGCCCTCCCACATGCTAATATAAGGCTTCTGTTGTTACAAGCCCTTCCACATGCTAATATAAGGCTTCTGTTTTTACAAGCCCTCCCACATGCTAATATAAGCCTTCTGTTGTTACAAGCCCTCCCACATGCTAATATAAGGCTTCTGTTGTTACAAGCCCTCCCACATGCTAATATAAGCCTTCTGTTGTTAGAAGCCCTCCCACATGCTAATATAAGGCTTCTGTTGTTACAAGCCCTCCCACATGCTAATATAAGGCTTCTGTTTTTACAAGCCCTCCCACATGCTAATATAAGCCTTCCTTTGTTTCAAGCCCTCCCACATTCTAATATAAGCTTTCTGCTGATACAAGCACTCCCACATGCTAGTATAAGCCTTCTGTTGTTAGAAGCCCTCCCACATGCTAATATAAGCCTTCCTCTGTTTCAAGCCCTCCGACATGCTTCTGTTGTTACAAGCCCTCCCACATGCTTCTGCTGTTATAAACCCTCCCACATGCTAATATAAGCCTTCTGTTGTTACAAGCCCTCCCACATGCTTCTGTTGTTACAAGCCCTCCCACATGCTTCTGTTGTTACAAGCCCTCCCACATGCTTCTGTTGTTACAAGCCCTCCCACATGCTTCTGTTGTTACAAGCCCTCCCACATGCTTCTGTTGTTACAAGCCCTCCCACATGCTAATATAAGCCTTCTGTTTTTACAAGCCCTCCCACATGCTTCTGTTGTTACAAGCACTGACTCTTCATCCACTGAGCAGATCTCCCAACACACTGACATTGTGGAGAAGGCTTTTGCAGGAGCAAGCACAGACTTATTATATAAAGAGGATATGCAATATTAAATATTTGTCAGTCTTATGGATGAGCGCAATATTGTCACAGTTGTCAATGGAGAACACACAGGGCGAGTAGATGTCAGGCTGGAGGACACGTTACCTCATGAGAGAACCTCAGACAATGTCGGCCAGGATAGAAGACGTCAGTCTTGAGATTACTTCACCTGTTGAAGAAACTACCACCAATGCACCAAAGAGTAGAACCCTAGTAGCTGTCCACCAAGGCCAAGTACTTAAGGAAGTGAACCACCATTTCTGTGATGACACTCTACTTGAAGCTGACATTCAGATCAAACGCATTCCTTCTGATGGAATGTAGGAACAGGCCACTAATGAGGGAAGAGTTCTGAGGTTTATTTGAGTTCTGGGAGGAGTTTTACCACCAATGTACCATGGGTAGTACATGCAAGGTGACATTTCTTCAACACAACTTTGGGGAAAAGGAGTGGCAAAGTGTAGGCCGCATTACTGCAGTGGGATGAGAAAGGAGAGATACCTACCTATGAAAATGGCTCCGGTAATATTGGAACAAGCAGTTTTTGGAGGAGTGAGATCTGATCTTGTGAATAACTTCTTACTGATCTTGGAGGTCTGTGGGTCAGAGTTCAGCAGTGTAGATCCAGAAATCCTGGATATTCACAGCTGTTAAAAGAAAGCAGACGACCTGGAAGAGATTCTACAGGAGTTGATGGACTAAACTCTGATTATAGAAGCAGCATACATTATAGAGCAGTGGACAACTACTGTACTGTACAGTTGAGGAACAATGGGAAAGTCATTCTGCTTTGAAAGATGATAAACTTGTAACCTCACGTTGGAGAAAATGTCCTTTGAATGTTTTGATTCCTACTGGAGAGCTCTTCTTTGTCTACAGGGCTGTTACTTTGGCAGATAATGTCACCCAACTAAATATATAGTTTTTTATATATATAATTAACTAAATGTATGGTGTTTTTGGTTTATGTCAGTTTCATTATTTGGTATGCTATAAATGGTTATTTTATGTTTGTAAGTGGTAAAATGAACAAGAATATTTATATTTTGTAATTCTGAGTAATTACTACTTTAGTAAAGATTTACTCTTTATTCAGTACTACTGCAGTTGCTATATAATTACAATAGATGGCAGCATAAGACCACAAATGACATTTTAGAAGATTAGTTTAATTTTCTCCCTGGATACACCTCACAGGAAAACTCCTGTGTGGCTGTCCCTTTCCACACTGCTAACGCAAGAGGAAGGACTGAAAATGCATTTAACACATTACTGTGAAGTAATATAATGATGATTCATGTTCATTATTACCTGTTGTTATGCTCATGTATTGAAATAATGTTTCATTAATATAACGATTACCAATAAGCCTTAAACATTAATTTAGTCACCTCTGGTCGAGAAAAACGTATTTTACAGGTACATTCATTGTCAAATTCATCAACCAGCATCGACCCGCTCTGCCTTCCTGCACAAGTAGTCAACTCAGCCCTAATACGATATATATAGCTAAATAAAGTAATGAGTGACCATTTTAGAATATCATGGGACAAAAAGACTTTGGTTGCATGCTATTTTATGTCAATCATAATTATTAATTGATGATTAACAAAATAATCAAAAAACTATTTAAAATCAAATCACATTTTATTGGTCACATGGTTAGCAGATGTTATTGCGAGTGTAGCAAAATGCTTTTGCTCTTATTTCCGACAGTGCAGGGATATCTAACAATTAATATCTGACAATTCCAAAACTACTTGATGCACACAAATCTAAGTGAAGGAATAGAATAAGAATGTATAAATACAAGGATGAGCAATGACAGCGGCATAGACTACGATACAGTAGAATAGTATAGAATACAGTATATACTGTACATATGACATGAGTAATGCCAGATATGTAAACATTATTGAAGTGGCATTATTAAAGTGTGTGAGGGCATTTTCTGTTAAAGAAGTTCATCTTGTTGATCAGATGGTTGAGCATGGTGTACTTCTTAAAGAAGAGCATCTTGTTGATCAGATGGTTGAGCATGGTGTACTTCTTAAAGAAGAGCATCTTGTTGATCAGATGGTTGAGCATGGTGTACTTCTTAAAGAAGAGCATCTTGTTGATCAGATGGTTGAGCATGGTGTACTTCTTAAAGAAGAGCGTCTTGTTGATCAGATGGTTGAGCATGGTGTACTTCTTAAAGAAGAGCGTCTTGTTGATCAGATGGTTGAGCATGGTGTACTTCTTAAAGAAGAGCGTCTTGTTGGTCAGATGGTTGAGCATGGTGTACTTCTTAAAGAAGAGCGTCTTGTTGGTCAGATGGTTCAGCATGGTGTACTTCTTAAAGAAGAGCGTCTTGTTGATCAGATGGTTGAGCATGGTGTACTTCTTAAAGAAGAGCGTCTTGTTGATCAGATGGTTGAGCATGGTGTACTTCTTAAAGAAGAGCGTCTTGTTGATCAGATGGTTGAGCATGGTGTACTTCTTAAAGAAGAGCGTCTTGTTGATCAGATGGTTGAGCATGGTGTACTTCTTAAAGAAGAGCGTCTTGTTGATCAGATGGTTGAGCATGGCGTACTTCTTAAAGAAGAGCGTCTTGTTGATCAGATGGTTGAGCATGGCGTACTTCTTAAAGAAGAGCGTCTTGTTGATCAGATGGTTGAGCATGGCGTACTTCTTAAAGAAGAGCGTCTTGTTGATCAGATGGTTGAGCATGGCGTACTTCTTAAAGAAGAGCGTCTTGTTGATCAGATGGTTGAGCATGGCGTACTTCTTAAAGAAGAGCGTCTTGTTGATCAGATGGTTGAGCATGGCGTACTTCTTAAAGAAGAGCGTCTTGTTGATCAGATGGTTGAGCATGGCGTACTTCTTAAAGAAGAGCGTCTTGTTGATCAGATGGTTGAGCATGGCGTACTTCTTAAAGAAGAGCGTCTTGTTGATCAGATGGTTGAGCATGGCGTACTTCTTAAAGAAGAGCGTCTTGTTGATCAGATGGTTGAGCATGGCGTACTTCTTAAAGAAGAGCGTCTTGTTGATCAGATGGTTGAGCATGGCGTACTTCTTAAAGAAGAGCGTCTTGTTGATCAGATGGTTGAGCATGGCGTACTTCTTAAAGAAGAGCATCTTGTTGATCAGATGGTTGAGCATGGTGTACTTCTTAAAGAAGAGCGTCTTGTTGATCAGATGGTTGAGCATGGTGTACTTCTTAAAGAAGAGCATCTTGTTGATCAGATGGTTGAGCATGGTGTACTTCTTAAAGGAATGTTTATTCAAGTCACGCCACGTTTTTCTCCGTCAACAAGGGTAACGATTTGGAATGTACCGCCGTTTATTCCCAATGAGCTATTGGAGGGGAGTTATTGAGGTTTGGGAAGTTTGCAGTTCAATTAAGATTGTCCTGTTGGGTTGCAAACACCGGCGTTGAAACAGGTGATGTCGTTTGGGCGACAGGTGTTTATGTTTTGGATTCTCCGGAGCAGACTTTGGAGTTATCGTTTAAAGTCAGGTATGACAACAGACTGTATATGGCTTATGCTAGTACGGGTAGTCAGCGGTGTTTTGAGTGTGACCGAGGTGAAGACAGTTTCAGGTTGGATATTCGAAGCGGATATTCGCCTGTAGTTTTCCTTACCTCCACCAACAGCTGTTAGGGACCGTCAACATAGTGACACATCATAATGTTCAAATTAAACAGCTATTTAACCATTACTCCTAAAACTTTCAAAACTGGTTCTAGCTAACCCGATGGCATAGACACACATTGCACAACATGTTTTTTTGTCGATTTACATCTCTCACTATTTTAAATTATTTATTAACATTTTTGAATTTCAATAACTCATTGGTCATATGACCGACTGGACTCAAACAAGGTTCAATGAATACACAGGCCTTGGTCTGGCGTTATCTTGGGGTTCCGTTCAACACTGCCCATCATAGAATATCACAGAGTGGTATTATTAATGAATGAATACACAGGCCTTGGTCTGGCGTTATCTTGGGGTTCCGTTCAACACTGCCCATCATAGAATATCACAGAGTGGTATTATTAATGAATGAATACACAGGCCTTGGTCTGGCGTTATCTTGGGGTTCCGTTCAACACTGCCCATCATAGAATATCACAGAGTGGTATTATTAATGAATGAATACACAGGCCTTGGTCTGGCGTTATCTCGGGGTTCCGTTCAACACTGCCCATCATAGAATATCACAGAGTGGTATTATTAAGTGCTAGATGTTATTCTATCATTTCTGGAAGACTAGAGACCCGTTGAGAATTATTCCCGTAGGGCAGCGTCCGAGAAACTAACGTGTTTGGGTTCCGCTGGGAGTGCATGGATGAGGAGTCGTTGGAAACGGAGTGATTCCTTCATGTGAGGACCTAAGATTTCCTACGTTATTTATATATTGATTCTGTGAAGACGTGGGAAAATAAAAAGAATGATACATTTTATGTGTGTATAATTGATTACTAGAGATTTGATAAAGTAAATCCTGGGAAAATAATAAGGTGCAACTTAAACAACACATCTGTAGACGGACGTAGGGTCTTTATGGATCATTTGATAGAGAAAAGGTTAAAAGCATTATATAAATGTCTAAACGCTTATGTGATGTTTTCCGTCAGGGTAATACATTTAGAGAAAACTGCCCCTAAGGCCTGAAAATGTGTTTTCCGCAGTAGGAGATGAGATGCTATATTTACTGAATAAATCCTTTCCCCATGAAGTTAACAACTTATAACGTAGTACAACGCGTAATGTAGGGTTTTTCATCAATATATTGTAACGACCCCGGCTTTATAAACGGCGGATATCAACTTTTTGGGCGGAAAAAGCATGCTGGACTTCGGGCTAGAAGGTCGAGGGTTCGAGACCCGCTCCCTGCCTGTTTCATTCCAATATTAAAACGGCGAGGAGAGAGGAGTGGAAATCAATTCCTAGAGGTGCTGGAAGCAAAGCCATAGAGAAGATAGGGAACATTCTGGGATGTTGGGACTTGGCACGATGATATACAATATGAATCATTCGCGCAATGCACCAGCGTATTGATGTTAGAGTTCTATCAGCGTTATCGCACTAACCAGACTATTTGTGGAGTCATTTCACTATGTAGTATGCTTATTGGGCTGAAGATATATACACGATTTGTTTTAACTAAGTATGACAAAATGTGTTGCTTGCGCTATCTTGATGTACTTCATAGTATATCATTGCATGGAGTTAGTATATTAACTATATGCTATTCCAGCCCAACCTCACATTCAATTCACGCATACATGTACATAATGCGTTTCAGCAGATTTCGTGCGTTTTTGTACATTTTTGTGTGGTTTAATTCGTGTGAAAAGACACTTTTCTTTTATTTAACCAGTAGGCGACACACAAGCCTTTGCAACAACCATAGACGCGATAGCCTGTGTTTCATTTAGAATGTTTTTACGTTATGAATATATAGATATTTTATCTGTATTTAATCCATATTAAAACACTGTAGTTGTATGCCTATATGTAGTGTTTTGGATTTTTCTGAACAGACTTTTCATTATAGAATGAATGTAAGCAATGCATGATGGATAATGGGGTTTTATTCGGTTGTAGTTCCATGTATTTCTTACAAAAAAACAAACGTGTAAAGCATTTTTATTGACCAGAATGTAACTGAAAATACAATAGCAGCCTTGCTATTGTCCATCAATAGCTAAATGTTTTTTTTGTTGGTAAAACATGTGGGGAAATGTATGCAGTCCTTGTAGTGTTAAATTGTATTGGCCAAGCTAAATGGCCAAAGCGTTAACCCGTAATAAGGCTCGGCTGGAGTTGTACTATGAGCTGAGTGGAAATACATGGCTCTGACTGGAACCACCTTTTCACTACAAACCTTCTGCTGTTAAAGTCACCGTCAGTGCGGAATACATAGAAAGCTTTTGGATTTCCACTTGGCTGCATCTACGGTTATGAGAGCGAGAAATCAAGTGCAATACCGGCGTGGACGAGCAGCAACACACCGGAAAGCTTCTAGTCTACCGGAAAGTTACTAGAAGAACAAGAACGGTTCCCTCATCCGGTCAAGTGACATTTGTTGTTTGTAGATGTTTGGCCCCCACCAGATGTCTGGACCCTGGACAGATAACAGCTAGGTCGCCAGGTCGACCCTTGTTGTCAGAAATACAGCATGCATACACATTTGTTTTGTGTTTGTTCAAGTGTTTGGTTTAATAAAACGTGTTAAACCATTAAGGAAGGTTACGTAACTAAGGTGAATAAAGAAAGTTGCATACACAACAGAATGTGTGGATATTGTTGTTGCATTACTTGCATATATTTGCATATCATTCTCACGTATTATTTTAGCCACCTATACATTAGGCTATATATTCCCATGTTAGCATCTATGTGAAGGAATGTGTTAGGATTGGAAGTTGTCTCTTTATGTTTCTTTTGAGATGGTATGGCCTCTGAGGACCTCCAAGCCCAACTGGATGAGGCTATTAAAAAGGCAGAACGGCTTGCTGAGGAGCTCAACCAAGAGAAGAACCCACAAGCCCAACTGGATGAGGCCATTAACGAGGCAAAAAGGCTGGCTGAGGAGCTCAACCCAGAACGGGTAATGTAACAAGTCGTACATTACCGGTAATGTAACCCCTATAGCTCCCATACGTGCACTAATATAACCCCAGCACCACAGCATTATGATTCAGCATTGTTTTTTGTTTGTCAAAGTAGACCCCACATGGCACAAATGTGAATTTAAACATAGACTCCGTGATATGACCTGTGGTTCATATGTGCACAAGCAAGCCATGCTTGGGGGAGACTTTTATTAGTGGGCCAGCCAAGATAATTGAAATGCACTTTTTAGGAAAATAAGAAGAAACAGATAAACAAGCCTCCAGGGATTAGGTTCAGATGGAGACAAAGGGATGAGAGAGGACAGATTGTTCCTCAACCCAGGAAGGCAACTACATCCACTTCTCTTGGTAAGTTTCATACCGTCTAGGTGTTTCATTTTATTGGTCCCTGATCTGACTTTTTCCTTTCAAACATACTGTATCATGGCATATCAAACGTTTGTTGCCGTGCCATAGGCCGGTCTAGTACCATCTGCCCACAGCACATGATACATTACATGGTCTGATCCCACCTTTCCCTGTCTCTAACTGTTGTCTGTCTCTGATGAAAATACATATTTAACGAAAGGAGAGTCAGAACTCCAGCAAATCTTTAGAATTACAATTTTTTTTATCACAAATTTTTTCAGCTCCAAGGGCCAGTACATCAAGAGCCAGACTAGTGCAAAATTTTGGGCCAGTCACTGAGGAGGAAGAATCGGGTATTGATGAGCGGATAAATAGATTCATCTATACAATTCCTTGTTATTCAGTGGCCTTGTAATTAATTTATTATATTTTTATTAAAGCTGTAATCGGTAGTTGAAACCATAACAAAGCACACTCCCCTCCCCTGTTTTGGTTACAAGCTGAGTGATGGGGTTGGGGAAATGTAACTACTTTCAATTTATAGACAGCTATGGATGCAATAACTTACCATCAATGTTATTAAAATAATAGTTTTAACCATGTTTTAAGGCTATACAGTGTTTTTTTACATGTACTTTGTTTGCAAACATTGACTAAAACAAGCTTCTAGTTTGGGTTCTGATGGGTTACGACAGTTGAATTAAACTCATTAGACATTAATAAGTTATAATCTTCTAGAATCAATGGGTATATATCATTAATATACGTCCAAAAATGGCTTTATCAACTTCTGAATGCCCCTTTAAGTCTAATCCTTTGTGCATATCTTATTTTAGAGACAAGGACCAGTGGATTGGAATCCACTCCAGTTTTCAACATTGATGAAGAAATAGGTATGTTTAAATTGTTTTACTTTCAACATTGGTGTTACTGAATTATACTGCACTACATCTTTATTTTGACAGTGATGCAGTTTATTTTAATGTGTCTCTAGTCTCCAGAATTTCGGATTTGAGATCAAATGTTTGATACGAGGTTACAGTACAGAATGTCACCTTTTATTTCAGGGTATTTTCAGACTTTTCTGATTTACTGTTTTGAAATGACAGCACTTTATATGTCTAGTTGCAAGTTTTATTAGTCGTATGTACAGGATACGGATGGTAACACCATCCAACGAAATGGTGTAGCTTCTCGACAATGCAATTCAAAATGCTGGAGTATAGAGACAAATTCAACATTTTAGCATCACTGTCCAAATACTTCTGTAGGGGAGTGCAATAACAAACTCCTGGCAGTGCTTTTCCCTGCACATTTCCTTTAATATGAAGCAATCTGCCGTTCCACATTATGGAATTAGTCTTCGCTGAATTCATTCAAATCCACTATTGGAATGTTTACACTGTCTTTCCTTTTGTAACCACTGTTTGGAATTGTCAAAGCTGGAAGCATTTGCCTTTGAGGAGAGTTTAATCTGTAATCAAAATACACTGAGTACAAAATATTCCTAATATTGCGTTACACTCCCTTTTTGCCCTCAGAACAGCCTCAATTCGTCAGGGCATGGACCTTACAAGGTGTCGAAAGCGTTCCACAGGGATGCTGGCCCATGTTGACTCAAATGCTTCCCACAGTTGTGTCAAGTTGGCTGGATGTCCTTTTGGTTGTGGACCATTCATGATATACACGGGAAAATGTTGATCGTGAAAAACCCAGCAGCGTTGCAGTTCTTGACACAAACCATTGGACCTGGCACCTACTACCATACCCCTGTTCAAAGGCTCTTAAATATTTTGTCTTGCCCAGTCACCCTCTGAATGGCACACATACACAATCCATGTCTCAATTGTCTCAAGGCTCAAACATCCTCCTTTAACCTGTCTCCTCCCCTTCATCTACACTGAAGTGGATTTAACAGGTGACATCAATAAGGGATCATAGCTTTCACCTGGTCAGTCTGTCAGGGAAAGAGAATGTTTTGTACACTCAGTGTGTTTCTGCTGTTTTAAGAACATTCAGAATGTCTATTCAACGACGGGATCGAGTTCTATTGTGTGATATTCCAATTCAGACTTTCCTCAATATGTTGGGCTGCCCTGTAGTTGAATTTACTGTAGAATCAAATCTGACGTTTTTGGCTTGTCACACCATGGATTGTGCAGAGTGTGTTTCATTTTTATTTTGCGGCTGAATGTATTATATCAAAGTTGAAATGTATTCTTGTTTATTGTTGTATATAAATATTGTTAATAGATTGTTTCTTACCATTGGACGTACCAGAGGTGATATGTGGTTGCCTGACAAGCACCATCCATGTTGTCCCTGGGAAACATAATCCTGGTAGGAATACATGTTATGTGCAATATCTACAAGAACCAAACAGTGATGTAGCAATGCAATGGAAAACAACATTCATTCAGACTACATGTTTTTCCTCCAGGTCGCTACAATGTCACAGTGCCTGTGCTGACCTGCACAACCTGTCTTAGCACCTGGACAGCAAACTGATCTGATGAAGGATGGGTACTGGGCTGCCACTGTCAACTGTGACACCATATACCAGCTAGATCTGTTCAGCTCTTTTGAGGAGCTGAAAGTGTCAGCCCCAGGAATGTCCCATCTGGCGTTTATGCAGATTTTGGAGCAGCGAACTGACTTCTTTGGCAGGGTAACAATAAATGATACTCAGCTTTACCAATGTATGACTTCAGGTTAACAATATGTTCAAGTTATGTTACACAGAGCGTTGTAACAAAATGTATTTCCAGTACTACAACTAGGTTAACTGCAGGTCTCTTGCTACAGTATGCGTTGGCCTCCTGCACCAGTGTCCTGCCATGCCCCTTATCTGTGCCCCTCTTGTATCCAATATTTCCTGCTCTTTACAACATAAGTACTGGTCCTACTGTTGCCTTGGCTTTCACCTGCTTTGCTGTCAACACTGTGCACTGGCCCTGCTTTAACTCTAATCCAGTCAGCCATAGTGAATTATAATACGTTCTGTTTATAGTGTTGTTGTAAGTTATTTCAGATATTTTCTATATGTATTTTTCCCTTACCAGAAGGGAATGATCTGTGGGGACACTTTTCAAAAAAGCTTCTTTGAGTGGACGTAGTGCCGCTCTGAAATTGATCAGGTCTGTGATATACAGTACTTTGACTGCCCAGCCTGTTCCCCCGGCATGCTTGCAGTGTCAGTGGACGGGAGCAAGAAGCTGTATCGATTCAAAAAAGGGTATGTCAAACTATTGATCAAATAACACCATGCTCTATATCATTTAAACAATCAAAACAAGGATTGCCTTTTCTTTGTCCAGTGTGAACGTTTTCAAATGAAGTTGAGTTCATTTTTAGCTTAAATGTTTTGAGTTTGTAATGAAATGAATGATCAACGTTGTCAAGTGTCCCACAATCAGTTACTGAGGTTGATTGCTATTTCATATGTCATATATGTATATATAATGTATTTCATGTATCCTTTTATGGACTGATGACAAAGGATTCTTTGATGGCGTATTTATCTGCAAGGATGATTGAAACATTTACGTTTCAATCTGTTCCAAGCAAATGTCCAAAGGAGGTCAACTATTTCTTTAAGGTTCTATTCAGCTATGTTAGTACTTATCTGGAATAAGGAGTTCTATTTGGCTTTTCTAGCGAGAACAGACATGCTAAGCATCCAGGCCATGGGGTGGAACAGAAGGAAGAAGAACAACCTGCACAGAGCATTGTCCAGAAGATACTGGAAGGTCTGTTATGTGGATCAATACATTTATTTTAGAAGTATTATATCTATACATTTAATTTATTTTAAAATAATGTTTTTTTGTCATAATTCTCAGACAACAGCAAAAATCCAGGAGGAGACCCAGACTCTGGAGAAGTTTCAGAGTGATTTGGGTGTAGGCGATGAGACTCTGTACAACTGGACAACAGAGGTTCAGCAATGGGCTAATACAGGTAAATGGATAGAACAAAACACATCTCCTGGACTGTCACCTTGACGTGGTGGAGAGGTTCAGCAATGGGCTAATACAGGTAAATGGATAGAACAAAACACATCTCCTGGACTGTCACCTTGACGTGGTGGAGAGGTTCAGCAATGGGCTAATACAGGTAAATGGATAGAACAAAACACATCTCCTGGACTGTCACCTTGACGTGGTGGAGAGGCTTGCGTACTCCAATGACCCTGAGAGCTAACCCTTAGAGGGTGTATTCCACCGGCAGGTGCAGTCAAGCCAGACAGGTGGACGGGTAGGAGGCAGACAGAACATTCCCTGGTTCTCCAGGTTGGGGCTCACTCACCCCCCCACCTAACACATCATGTGTTACATGTTCCTCCAGGAAGTGAGTGGGACTACTCACCGTTGGAGATACCTTGTTCATTTATAGATGTATTGTATTTCAGAGGAAACCAATGAGAACATGGATGGTCCCCAGGTACTACAGAGAACAACTGAAGTCCTGTTTCTCAGCATCAAACAAAGGAAACAGAACCTCTACCGGCAGACAGGTTTGTTACATTTCAGGAATATTGAATTGCACACACTTCATTTCTCTTTCATTTCAAAGCCATGCAATTGAACAAATAATTCCATTCTCCTTTTGTTTTGATGACAGATGGATGCAAGAAAAGACACCCTGTGCACAGGAAGATATTGGAAGAAAAGGCCAAATTGACAGCTGCCATAGAGGAGTACAACACCCTGGTACCAGATTCAGCAATACCATCTGCAGATGAGATCCTTTCTGCAGACCTTCATGCATGGCCTTGGGAGCTGCATGGACAAAGTCACTAGTATGTTTGTGTGTCACAATAACTATGTTTCTGTTTTACTATCTGTGTTTGTTCAGTTGTGCAAACACAGACTGCACTGCCATTAAAGTTACACATCCACACTGCATTCTTATGAATGTACAGCTGACCTACTCACAAAGAAAATAGCCTTTGACCGGGTGATGCTCCTGAGACGGCTGAAGGAGGAAGAGTTAATTGTCCTGAAGGAAGTCAAGCAGCACTGGGAAAGCCTAAAGAGGGAATGGGAGAATGTGCTAGATCTGGCACTTGACCTAAGCAGGCAAAGTAGGGGAACTGTCATTAATATGTCCAATTGATGTTGGCGCCCTGTAGTTGCTAATGTATTTAAGGAATACTTCATTGTATTTACCCTACACATTACGGTTGTTGATGTTGGTACCCTGTAGTTGCTAATGTATTTAAGGAATACTTAAACAAAAGTAAATGTAAACATACACTAGCATGTGTCAAACTCATTCCACGGCTGAGCCGAGTGTCTGCGGGTTTTCGCTCTTCCCATGATTGATGAATGACGGTCACTAATTAGTGAGGAACTCCCCTCACCTGGTTGTCTAGGTCTTAATTGAAAGGAAAAAACTAAAACCAGCAGACACTAGGCTCTCCGTGGAATGAGATTGACACCACTGGACTATAGCCTGGAAACATGGTTTAAACTATGGTTACATTTCTCCAGCCCCATCCCTCTGCTTTTTACAGAACCATTGGCAGGGAGAACGATTTATTGTTTCACCTGGTGATTTCCAATTTAAACATTGTTAAACTGTAATGTGCTGTGCTTGTGTGTGCTTATTAGTTTAGTTAATAAAGAAACAAAAGGTTATCCTTGTCTTCAAGTAATCATTTGCATCCTGATGGAGCTACATCAGTACATTAGTCATGGGCTTTTAAGTCAACAATTCCTTACGTATGTGTGAGATGTACAAATGCTTAACTAGTACTGAGTACTTTGACCAGTTACTTCTTTACTCTCAAGTAGTTTTCCAGAGGGCTACTTTACTTGTACTTGAGTACAAGAACTGACTCTCCCATCTGCTGCAGATGAAACAGGTTAGTTGAAATAGAATGTTGACTAGAATCTACAGGCACTTGCAATTAATCATCAAAAGTATGAACACAGAATGATTGAAGTGATTATTGTAGTATTTTATTATGCTGACCCAGTTATGACCCATGCCATCTTTTGGGAGGAATAATGCATAGCCCTTGTGTGTTAAGCTGCAAACTTGGAAATGCTCCTATTGACATGGGGGTTGTCCCATCCTGAACAGGCCAGTTGCAAGTGACATCCTCTTAACGTTACTATTAGCAACACCTTATTATTATTAAAATTAGATTAAAAAAAATCACTTATGCAGGCAGGTCTGACAGTGGGAGAATTGTGAACATGCACGTACATGATGGCACAGCGAATGGCCACGTCTTTGGTTTGGTCGTTCGGTCAGAGTTTGTTTTGGTAATGTGCGTCGCAATGCCCGTGACGTAATAGACTATGTTTCTGAATTTTCTGATTACATTTTTAAACTATTCATAAATTTATATTGCGCAATGTTACTTTCATTTAAATGTCGTAAACATTGTCGGATTCTATTAAATAATTGATGTAACAGATCAATTCTTATGTTACAGAAACCGGAAAAGTTGTGAACTACAAATGTGGCGCCAGTTTGTAGTTCTTTCCTAACCCTAACCGGTTTGTTCTTTATAAATATCAGGGGTACGGGATTGCATAATTCTGTCTAATTCATGCATAGGATTATTTTTACCAAGTCATAAAACTGATCTACAAAAAACAACTAAAACATATTTGGGGGACTCTATGACCAGAGTTGACAAAGGTTTCCTAGGGGTGTATAAAGGTTCATGGCAGAAAACAAGTATATGTATAGAAATGCTTATATAAACGTTGTTACATGGATATTGACGCTTCTAGAAGTTCAGAAATAGACATTCAACAGTCTATATGTGGCCTTTCAGCCCCTATACCCATTACCCACATGGCCTTCTAACCACGCCTCTACTGCCATGGTCCTCGGCACATCATATTCCTGATAAGCAACAATGATGAACATTCATTCTCACTGCCTATTCAAAAAAAGCAGTTGTGGAATGATCTGGCTTTCACCTTCAATAAATATTTTCCATGGACAACTAGCCTAGAGACCAAGCAGATAGACGGTCTGACCATATCGAATCCCACCGTACCTTCTCCGCTGTGCAATCTGGTTTCTGAGCTGGTCACGGGTGCACCTCAGCCACGCTCAAGGTACTAAACGATATCATAACCGCCACCGATAAAAGACAGTACTGCACAATTCATCGACCTGGCCATCGACTCTGTCAATGACCGTATTCTTATCGGCAGACTCAACAGCCTTGGTTTCTCAAATGACTGCCTCGCCTGGTTCATCAACTACTTCTCAGATAGAGGTCAGTGTGTCAAATTGGAGGGCCTGTTGTCGGACCTCTTGCAGTCTCTATAGGGGTACCACAGGGTTAAATTCTCGCCGACTCTTTTCTCTGTACATATCAACGATGTCGCTCTTGCTGCTGGTGATTCTCTGATCCACCTCTACACAGACAACACCATTCTGTACACTTCTAGCCCTTCTTTGGACACTGTGTTAACAAACCCCCAAATGAGCTTCAATGCCATACAACACTCCTTCCGTGGCCTCCAACTGCTCTTAAACGTTAGTAAAAGTAAGATTGTAAACTCTCCTTCCAGACTCATATTAAGCATCTCCAATCCAAAATTAAATCTAGAATCGGCTTCCTATTTCGCAACAAAGCCTCCTTCACTCCCATCCAACTACCTGCCTCATCCATATTGTTTTGATTCACTTTTTGGGCTCTTTTGCACCCCAGTATTTCTACTGGCACATCATCATCTGCCTCATCTATCACTCCAATTGATCAATTGGAATTACTTTGCTACTATTGGCTTATTTATTGCCTTACCTCCTTACTCCATTTGCACACACTGTATATATATGTTTCTATTGTGTTATTGACTGTACTTTGTTTACTCCATGTGTAACTGTGTTGTTGTTTATTGTCCCACTGCTTTGCTTTATCTTGGCCGGGTCGCAGTTGTAAATGAAAACTTGTTCTCAACTAGCCTCCCTGTATTATGACATCATATAGAACTACCTGGTTAAATAAAGGTGTATTATGACATCATATAGAACTACCTGGTTAAATAAAGGTGTATTATGACATCATATAGAACTACCTGGTTAAATAAAGGTGTATTATGACATCATATAGAACTACCTGGTTAAATAAAGGAGAAATAAAAATATATGACTCAGGGGTAGGCCTATATCCAACAGAAGGAATGCAGGTAAAGTAATATATGTAATAGAATTATATATACTGTATATATAATCCATATATATGTAAGCTATGTTGATATACACGTAGGCCTATGTATTATAATATATAGCCTAGCTGCGCCTAGCCTATGGGCCTATAATAAACTTGGATATGAATTGCGAAGTTCAAGGTCAGTCGGCCAAAATGCAACATTCTCATAACTTTTAATGATTATTTTCTCATGACTTTTAAGATATTCACTAAGTATTAAAGTTGATCAGCCCAATCCGCTGCTCATAACTAATGTATCAACAAGTGACCTTGAAGTCTCAGATTTGCATGACTTTGTTCCCAACAGAATGTTGTAGCTTTACTATATTGGAAAAGGTCAAATGAAGAACTGTGTCTGTTAACCTGTGGGCCTTTTCTAATAGTGCGCCGGCGTATTATTTCAGGACCACGGACAGCTACTGTTAGCTGGTGCGGCAGAAATGCCATATGAATCTGTGATTTTCAACCATCTGACCTACTACTGTCTGATTCATGCAGCCTGATGGTTTATGTTTGTTCTTTATTATATCAACTGATGGCTTCTGTATGGGGTGCTTTGGCTGAAAGACGTTTGATCTGGAGCCCATAGACTACTAAACATGCCAATGAACTGTCTCTTTAGTAAATATCACTGTATCTACTCCATAACATCATCAGCTATGTGCATTGTGTTATAGAAATAGACTAAAGGTCAAACATGGACAGAGTGAAATTAAACGTATATATTTACTAACAGAGTAAAATGAATCATTGCAAACATAAAGGACAAAAATACTCTACGTCTGACCACTTTAATACACATTATCACAATACTTCTGCTCCCCTAAAATGGGGGTCTATGTACAAAACGTGCTGTAATTTCTAAACCGTTCACCAGATATGGATGAAAATACCCTCAAATTTAAGCTGACAGTCTGCACTTTAACCTCATAGTCAGTGTAGAATTTCAGATACAAAGTGCTGGAGTACAGATCCAAAACAACAAACAATGTGTCACTGTTGCAATACTTCTGTAGCTCACTTTATATGAAGAAGATCTATATTCTCATGAAACTGATTGAGATCAAATGGTTGGCATGCTGATGCTCCATGAATGTTTCCATGGTAAATCATGGTGAATTTGGCCAACCATTTATGATGGACAGTGATACATGTGAAGGGAGAGTGAGGAATACATTTGTGCATAAAGTAGGTTAAACTGGAGAAACCCGGTCCTCGGCCTTGATCCAGTCATTGTCCCATTTCTTGCCACTGTAAGACAAGAAAGAAAACATAAAATTAATGTCATGTTTTTAAGCAGAAATAGAAAATAAATCATTTAATATGTGATCGTGAGCAAGGGTTGCACCTATTCCTTTCAAAGGGTTTGATGATTTTTGGTTGCACCTCATCTCACGTTGGTCAAGCGCCTTCTTCTCCTCTGAAATATAACATTTCAACTACATAAAGTACCTTGCAAAAGTATTCATACCCCTTGGATTTCTTCACATTTTATTGCGTTACAACGTTGGATTGAAATTGATTTAATTTAGATTTTTTCGTCAACGAGCAAAGCAAAATGGTGTCCTCTAATGTCAAAGTGGAAGAAAATGTAGTTTGTTAAATAAAAGGTTTCATGTACTATAATGTTAATATACTTTAAGTGAACCAGGTATAAACGGGGCTAGATAGAGGTAAGAAGGGCTCAAGAGACCCGACAGCATGTTAGAACCAGGTATAAACGGGGCTAGATAGAGGTAAGAAGGGCTCAAGAGACCTGACAGCATGTTAGAAACAGGTATAAATGGGGCTAGATAGAGGTAAGAAGGGCTCAAGAGACCTGACAGCATGTTAGAACCAGGTATAAACGGGGCTAGATAGAGGTAAGGGCTCAAGAGACCTGACAGCATGTTAGAACCAGGTATAAACGGGGCTAGATAGAGGTAAGAAGGGCTCAAGAGACCTGACAGCATGTTAGAACCAGGTATAAACGGGGCTAGATAGAGGTAAGGAGGGCTCAAGAGACCCGACAGCATGTTAGAACCAGGTATAAACGGGGCTAGATAGAGGTAAGGAGGGCTCAAGAGACCTGACAGCATGTTAGAACCAGGTATAAACGGGGCCAGATAGAGGTAAGAAGGGCTCAAGAGACCTGACAGCATGTTAGAACCAGGTATAAACGGGGCTAGATAGAGGTAAGAAGGGCTCAAGAGACCTGACAGCATGTTAGAACCAGGTATAAACGGGGCTAGATAGAGGTAAGAAGGGCTCAAGAGACCTGACAGCATGTTAGAACCAGGTATAAACGGGGCTAGATAGAGGTAAGGAGGGCTCAAGAGACCTGACAGCATGTTAGAACCAGGTATAAACGGGGCTAGATAGAGGTAAGAAGGGCTCAAGGAAAGGGTGTGATGTGTGAGTGAGACAGCAGGTGAGTGAGACAGCAGGTGTTGTGCGTATGTGTGAGTGTGACAGCAGGTGAGTGAGACAGCAGGTGTTGTGCGTATGTGTGAGTGAGACAGCAGGTGTTGTGTTTATGTGTGAGTGAGACAGCAGGTGAGTGAGACAGCAGGTGTTGTGCGTATGTGTGAGTGAGACAGCAGGTGAGTGAGACAGCAGGTGTTGTGCGTATGTGTGAGTGAGACAGCAGGTGAGTGAGCCAGCAGGTGTTGTGCGTATGTGTGAGTGTGACAGCAGGTGAGTGAGACAGCAGGTGTTGTGTTTATGTGTGAGTGAGACAGCAGGTGAGTGAGACAGCAGGTGTTGTGCGTATGTGTGAGTGAGACAGCAGGTGTTGTGCGTATGTGTGGAGTGAGACAGCAGGTGGAGTGAGACAGCAGGTGTTGTGCGTATGTGTGAGAGAGAGACAGCAGGTGAGTGAGACAGCAGGTGTTGTGCGTATGTGTGGAGTGAGACAGCAGGTGGAGTGAGACAGCAGGTGTTGTGCGTATGTGTGGAGTGAGACAGCAGGTGGAGTGAGACAGCAGGTGTTGTGCGTATGTGTGAGAGAGACAGCAGGTGAGTGAGACAGCAGGTGTTGTGCGTATGTGTGAGTGAGACAGCAGGTGAGTGAGACAGCAGGTGTTGTGCGTATGTGTGTGAGTGTGAATGTGTGAAACAGGACAGGTGTGTGTGGGAATGGTGGAGGGGAGGTAAGGGCAGGCCATGGTGAAGAGGTGGGTTTTTAGGCGGGACTGAAAGATGATGATGGACTCAGAGTCACGGATGGCTGGGGAGGGAGTTCCAGAGCCTAGGAGCAACCCTGTCTCTGAAACTCTGGAGCTTGGACCTGGGGATGACAAGGTGGCCAACTGTGGTTGAGTGGAGAGAGCATGAGGGCTGGTAGGAGAGAAGGTCAGAGAGATAAGGGGTAGCAAGGTGGAGGAGAGTTGTTTAGGTCAGGAGGATCTTGTAATGAATGCGGTGGGAGAAAGGGAGCCAGTAGAGTTCACAGAGGATGGGGGAGATATGCTGCCAGGATTTACTGTGGGTTAGAAGATGGGCTGCTGAGTTTTGAACCATCTGGAGCTGATCCAGGGACTCTGTGTTAGTGCCGGGGAGTAGTGAGTTGGAATAGTCCATTCGGGAGAAGATGAAAGCATGGAGGAGAGTTTCGGCCGGCAGGACAGGAGAGGGAGGGGCTGAATTTGGCGAATTTGCCTAAGTGGAATAATCAGTTTTTTACAGTCTGATGGATGTGGTGGTTGAGGGATAGGGTCTTAAAGTAGACAAACACACATATTTCTGTCCAAATACCTTTCACAATGGCCTCATACAACCTTTGTATTGCTGCCATTGAGGTCTGATTCATCACACCACTGTGAGGACACAGTGCAGTTGACCACAACATGTTATCCTTCTTCCTCTTGCTGAGGAGTAGCAGGGGGTTACACTCCTACCTTGTGGAACCTATGTACCTGGAATCATTCATGACTAAATAACTTCCATAAACAACAACAAACATCAGTCAAATAATGACATTTAGATTTACAGCCTTAAATGACACAATGAGACAACAACAAATAAGTGCATAGGGCCTATCATTTCCCTAAGCTAGAAATGCAGGCATCTTTTTAGAGGAAAACATAATACAGCTTACCAGCTTGTTTGCTGCTTTAACCAAGGTTGCATATCTTCCATGTTTCTCCTGGCTTCCATCTTCTTTGATGCTCCTCCTATTGATGTCTTACAACTAGGACACAGCTCACGACTGGAGCCAGGAGCCATTCTGCATGAACGGTGGATACCAACGTGTCAGAAGGAATAGCCCCATACACATAACTCTGACTGATGGAATACACCAGGGAGGTCCACTCTGGCATGGGGCTTGAATTGACAAGGAGAACTAGAGGTTGTGACTAACAATAGCAATTAATAAAGAGAGTTTGACCAACTACGGAGCTGACATTGAGTTCACATTAAACATCAAGCCCTGACCCTTCTCAAACCCATTAAAGAAGTGCTATGTGTGTGTTTGAAGGTGACATGGGTTTCAATCACTCAATCATATGTGTCCAATCTGATAATGGACCTCGCCTGGTAATAAAACTAAGCATGAGGCTTTAACATGCCACACTGTAGCGTAATGTGTCATACTAACCGTTGACTACTATTGTAACCTAGATGTAGGCTACCTGCCATAGCCTCAGGTGCATAGTGCAATGAGTGTCATACTAACTGTTGACTACTATTGTAACCTAGATATAGGCTACCTGCCATAGCTTCAGGTGCATAGTGCAATGAGTGTCGTTAGTTGACAGATGAAACACTACCTGGGCTAGTGGGATTTGGTTACTTATTTTAAGATCACATTTTTTGAATAATCTCCTCCAGTTGGTTTGTATTTTTACACTACAACCTGGTTTGGTTTTTGAAAACACAAGAAATGGCAAGAAAGCTGAATTAAAAGGGAAAACGTTTCCACTTACTTAAAATGCAGCCAGAGGATGGATAGAGATCTGTATCCAGAGATTAGATCAAGAGATCTGTCTCAAGAGAATACATAGAGAGAGAGAGAGAGAGAGAGAGAGAGAGAGAGAGAGAGAGAGAGAGAGAGAGAGAGAGAGAGAGAGACAGAGAGAGAGACAGAGAGAGAGAGACAGAGAGTGTTTTGGTAATCAAATTGTACAACTGAAGATCAACACAGGAGGAAAAGATTGACAGAGAGTGAGTTAAAAGACCAATATTTATCGTGCTAGCTAGCCAAATTCAAATCTGTCAGCTAGCTTAGCGTCTAGCTCCAACCGTGTACTGGTGGTAACCACAGCAACATGGCCACTGAGGCAGCGCCAGCAGCAGCAGAGACGGAGAGACTTTCCTCCCCACTTTGTTTTGAATACCCAGCAGAAATCAGATCAGAGAAGGGAAGAATCAATTTTAAACACAGAATTCTGAGGGAAAACCCAGAAACTTTGTTTGCCGACTGCTCACAAAACAGGACTGTTACAAACCTGTTATTTTACACAGACCACACTACTGCCTGGCATACAGCTGGAACCAGGCATTTCAGCTTTACCACAAAGAAAGGCATCTGCAAGGGACGGCAAATCCAACTTTTTGAGGACAGCGATAAGGACCAGGAAAACAGGTTTCTGACGGTAAACATGTACCAGAACGGCACTGTCATGGTCCAGGGAAGTGAGGCTGCACTCAGCTCTATGGTGCAGAACTTCCCCACCCTAAGGAAGATAGCGGAAAGCAAAACAGACAAGGACAGCACCCCAACCTCTCCCCTCACCTCAGGCACCCCAACAGCAGGACTATCCTCCCCCCTGCCTGCCTACAACCACCAGAGCCAAGACCACACCACCATCAGCCTGCTGAGAGACAGACCGGCCCTGTTGGAAGTATGGGTTACTGAGCTGAAGGAGCAGCCGCCCAGCTACACCACCACCAGCCCAGACACAGAGCTTCTACAGGACCAGATCAACCAGTGCAGGACCCAGCTGAAGAACTCTGTCCAGGAGCTGAGAGAGAGCCTTACCACAGCGCTTGAGGAGGTAAAGGCCACCATGAGGAGAGAGCTATTGCAGGTAAAGGAGGAGATGGCAAAGGAGTTGTCTGTCATCAAGAGGGTGCTGCAGCACAGAGAGCAGACTGTAGAGACTCCTAGAGAGAAGCTGCAGCACAGAGAGCAGACTGTAGAGACCACCCCTAACACCCCCACTGACCCACCTCTACCCACAACCCCCCATACCGACAAGCCTTTACCCACACCCCCAGTCAACAAGGAGGCTCACATGGAGACACCTACTACAGAGAGAAGCTCTCTGGCCCCCTGACACACCCCCACACACCCCTCCATGTACACAGGCCCTGTGTACCCCAGCCACAGACTGTAAACACACTACTCTGGTAAAACCCACTGAGGTGGCCATCCTCATTGACTCAAATGGGAAATTCATCCAAGAGGATAAACTCTTCCCCCACCACAAGGTGTCCAAAATATGGTGCCCAAAAACACAGGATGCACTCCACATCCTGTCCACATCCTGTCCCAGCCTGGCACACCAGGCCACATTATTATTCACACCGGCACCAACAACCTGCGAGAGGAGCAGGAGAGAGTATGCAGCCTGGTCAACAGAGGAGCAGAGAGGGCCTCTGAGTGGTTCCCCAACTCCCACATCACTATCTCCACTCTGCTGACCCGCAAAGACTTTCATCCCCGTACCATTCAGAAAGTCAACGCTGACATCACCAGGGGGTGTGGCCTACTCCCAAACGTGCACGTTGCCCACCACCCAACAATCACCCCAGAGCACCTGCACGACCACTCCCACCTGAGGAAGCAGACAGTAGGGATGTTTGACAAGTCTCTAAAGGACATGGCACTTGGTAGACAAACACCCCATGATGCACTGGACAGAGGACCACCCAGAGACCCCCACCAGACCCAGCGCACCCCACAGGCCCCACCCACCACCAGAGCATCACCACTTCCATCGGCTTAGCCAGACTGGACCGGGCCGAGCCTACTACCCCGCACCAGACCACCACCTCTACCAGACCAGAGAGAAAGCCCCCCGGCCCAGACCTGGCCCCCCTCCACTCCACAGGGCCCAACAGCAGGACCAGCGCAGCTACGCGGAGGTCGTCAGAGGACAAGAGAACCCTGTAGGATTGAGTGAGATTAAACAGCTCCTCCAATACATCTGCACTAAACACACACACACACACACACACACACACACACACACACACACACACACACATCTATTGTACTAAAATGTTCAATTAATAGGAATATTTATATATAAATGTTAGTAGTTACCCTGTTTATCTCACTCTTAACTTATTAGTTAGTAGTTACTGTTTTTCTGACTGCTATTCTTTCTTTTTGCAACATGAAATCCCTATCAGTTAGCATGTGGAACATTCAGGGCCTAAACTCATCAACCTTTGGACTGAAGAGTTTAGCACTGGAGTTCAACAAAAATCTTAAAGATGTTGACGTCATCATTTTGCAGGAGACATGGTGTAAGGCTGACATTGTCACTCACTGTCCCACAGGCTACAGAGAAGTTATTGTGCCATCACAGAAACACAGCTCTGTCAATAGAGGCAGAGACTCTGGAGGACTGATCATTTGGTACAAATCCCAACTACAAAATCTAATTGATCCCCTCAAAATTGGTAATTATCACATTTGGTTAAAACTAAAAAAAGAACTTGTACTGACAGAAAAAGATGTGTTCCTTTGCGCAATATATATCCCCCCTCAGAATCCCCATATTACTCAGAGGAGATCTCCCCCCTCAGAATCCCCATATTACTCAGAGGAGATGTTCCCCACCCTTGAGAAAGAGACGTGCCATTTCCAGGCCCAGGGAAATGTGCTCATCTGTGGGGACACGAATGCGCGCTCAGGAACACTACCTGATCTAACGACCACACGAGGGGACAGCTTTATTACAGGCCATACTGTTTCTAACTGTCTTCATCTCCCCCATAGAAACAACAGTGACAGCACCGTCAACAAAAGCGGAAGGGATCTGTTGCAGCTCTGTAGAAGCCTGGGTCTGTACTTTGTCAATGGTAGGATTCTGAGGGGACTCTCTTTGGGAGATTCACCTGTTGCTCACCTCTTGGCCACAGTACAGTAGACTATATGATTACAGACATTGACCCTTTCTCTCTCAGCTCATTCACTGTCAAGCCACTAACACCTCTGTCTGATCACAGCCAAATTACGTTGTTCCTCAAAAGAACAGACATGGAAACAACCACACATTCACAGCCCAGTAAGCTGTACAACATCAGAAATTCATACAGATGGGCCCAAAACAGCACAGAAGAAACCCAGAATGAAACCTGTAACCAAAACATCCAAACACTCTTAGATAACTTTCTGGATACCACATTCACTCACAGTAAAGAAGGCATCAATCTAGCAGTAAAAAACATCAACTATGTATTCTGGCAAACGGCAAAAGAAGCACAATTGAAATTGAATTCTTTACCCAGGGGCGGGGCCTTCGCCAGGGTTGCAATCTGAGCCCTGCACTCTTCAATATTCACATCAACGAATTGGCCACTATTCCAGAAAAATCCTCTGCCCCTGGTGTTAGTCTCCACAATTCAGAGGTTAAATGCCTGCTCTTCGCAGATGACCTGTGTCTGCTGTCACCCACAGCACATGGCCTACAGCAGAGCCTGGACCTGCTAGAGCAGTACTGCCAGATCTGGGCCCTGGCAGTAAACCCCAAAAGACTAAAATAATGATTTTTCAGAGAAGATCCAGATCTCAGGGAATTAGACCAAAGTTCTCAATTGGTACAAAATATATAGAGTACTGCACACACTACAACTACTTAGGTTTAAAAATAAGCTCAACTGGACACCTTAATGAGGCAGTGAATGAACTGAGAGAGAAAGCACGCAGGGCATTCTACGCAAATAAAAAACAAATTCAAATTGAAATACCTATTAAAATTTGGCTAAAACGAATTGAATGTGTCATTGAACCAATTGCACTTTATGGCAGCGAGGTGTGGGGTCCACTTGCAAAACAAGATTTCACCAAATGGGACAAACACCCCATTGAAACCCTGCATGCTGAGTTCTGTAAGATTCTCCTACATGTCCAGAGGAAAACTACAAACAATGCATGCAGGGCAGAATTAGGCCAATATCCACTAATAATAAAAACTCAAAAAACAACAATTAAGTTTTGGAAACATCTAAAATACAGTGACCCCCTCTCATATCATTACCAAGCCCTGCAATGCCAAGAGCTGAGCAAAGAAAAGAGTCCCCTCATCCAGCTGGTCCTGGGGCTGAGTTCACAAACCTGTTCTACTAACACACTGTAGCCTCAGGACCAGAACATACAATCAATCAGAATAAAACAAATTACATCACAATTAAAACAAAACTACATGTCTCATTGGGAAACACAAGCACAAAGCAAAATGCAGTGCTATCAGGCCCTAAATCGACAGTACACCATGGCAAACTATTTGACCATGGTTACTGATCAAAACCTTAGAAAAACCTTGACAAAGTACAGGCTCAGTGAGCACAGCCTTGCCATTGAGAAGGGTAGACACAGGAAAACCTGGCTCCCTGTAGAGGAAAGGCTGTGCAACCACTGCACCACAGCAGAACCTGAGACAGAGCTGCAATTCCTGACAACATGTCAAAAATATAAAACAATTAGAGAGTGTCATTTCCCCAAATTTGAAACCCATATTCAAGGTTTCAAAGACCTCTCTGATGAGAGTAAGCTACCCATCCTGTTGGGGAGGAAGCAGAAAGCTGTGGGTTGGCAGCGCACTACATTTGCTGCCTGCCATAAGATGAGGGACAGTGTCTGACAGACCAATCAACCTGCACATGTCCTCTACTGTATGCTTAGTGTTATTGTTCAATGTGGGGTTATTTTGACCCTTGGTTATTGTTGTTACTGTTGTCCTGTTGACAATTTTGATTCTTGTTATTTTCATATTGTAAATATCAAAAGTAAGCTTTGGCAATATGTACATTGTTACGTCATGCCAATAAAGCAAATTGAATTAAATTGAGAGAGAGCAAGAAAGAAAGTAAGAAGCAGAGAGAGCAGACAGCAGAGAGAACAGAGAGAGAGAGCAGAGAGCAGAGAGAGAGAGAGAGAGAGAGAGAGAGCAGAGAGCAGTGAGAGAGCAGAGAGAGAGCAGAGAGAGAGCATAGAGAGCATAGAGAGCAGAGAGAGCAGAGAGAGCAGAGAGAGCAGAGAGAGCAGAGAGAGAGCAGACCGAGAGAGAGCAGAGATAGAGAGCAGAGAGAGAGCGGAGAACAGAGAGAGAGAAGCAGAGAGAACAGAAAGAGAGAGAGCAGAGAGAGAGAGCAGAGAGAGAGCAGAGAACAGAGAGAGAGAAGCTGAGAGAACAGAGAGAGAAGCAGAGAGAAGAGAGCAGAGAGAGAGAGCAGACAAAGAGCAGAGAGAGAGAGAAGCTGAGAGAACAGAAGCAGAGAGCAGCGAGAACAAAGAGAGAGAGAGAGCAGAGAGAGCAGAGAGAGAGCAGAGAGAGCAAAGAGAGAGAGAGAGCAGTGAGAGAGCAGAGAGAGCAGACCAAGAGAGAGAAGCAGAGAGAACAGAGAGAGAGAGCAGAGAGAGAGAGAGCAGAGAGAGATCAGAGAGAGAGAGCAGAGAGAGAGAGAGAGAGAGAGATAGATCAGAGAGAAAGAAGCAGAGAGCAGAGAGAACAGAGAGAGAGACAGAAGCAGAGAGCAGAGAGAACAAAGAGAGAGAGCAGAGAGAGAGCAGACAGAGAGAGAGCAGAGAGAGAGCAGAGAACAGAGAGAGAAGCAGAGAGAAGCAGAGAGAGAGAGCAGAGAGAGAGAGAGCAGAGAGAGCAGACAGAGATAGATCAGAGAGAGAGAAGCAGAGAGCAGAGAGAACAAAGAGAGAGAGAGAGCAGAGAGAGCAGAGAGAACATAGAGAGTAGAGAGAGCAGAGAGAGCATAGAGAGTAGAGAGAGAGAGAGCAGAGAGAGAGCAGAGAACAGAGAGAGAAGCAGAGAGAGAGCAGAGAGAGAGAGCAGAGAGAGGGATGTAATATAGTGTCATAATGATTAAGTTAATTAGAATGAATTAGTGAAACTGTTAAAACAATAGTTTATGGCATATTGAATATATTAGGCTATTGTTATCATATAGAAACATAACTGATTATTGTACATCATATTAGCATCAACATACATTATTGTTTAATTCAATTTCACATATTTAATTAATTTGTATTTCATTTCATATTTGTTTCATGCAACCAGTCGCAGGTTAACGTCAACCTGACAGAGGAAATGTAAAATCAATAACGACATTTCACAATGAACATGTTTTCTTGTTTCAGTATGTTTTATTATGAAAAGTACAATATATCCTTGTATCCTTGTACAACTATGGAGCGTATGTCCAGATATAATTGTACAATTTGTTATTCAACATAAAAGACACACAACAAATGATCACATTTTAACGGTGTTATTGTCAGAGTTTAAATGTTTAAACAGAGGATCCATCTAAAACAGTATAAAACAAGTGCAGTATGTTCTGAGAATGTTACTTTAACGTCAACTCATAACGTCACACTATAACTTCATGGGAGTCTGGTGGAAAGACTGATGTTGTTCTGGGTGTCTGTGTCCAGTGTGTGTGTCCAGTGTGTGTGTGTGTGTGTGTGTGCCCAGTGTGTGTGTCCAGTGTGTGTGTGTGTCCAGTGTGTGTGTGAGTGTGTGTCCAGATTGTGTGTGTCCAGTGTGTGTGTGCGTGTGTGTGTGTATGTCATGTGTGTGTGTGTGTGTCTAGTGTGTGTGTGTGTGTGTCCAGATTGTGTGTGTCCAGTGTGTGTGTGTGTGTCCAGTGTGTGTGTGTGTGTGTCCAGTGTGTGTGTGTGTGTCCAGTGTGTGTGTGTCCAGTGTGTGTGTGTCCAGTGTGTGTGTGTCCAGTGTGTGTGTGTGTGTGTCCAGTGTGTGTGTGTCCAGTGTGTGTGTGTGTGTGTGTCCAGTGTGTGTGTGTATGTCATGTGTGTCTAGTGTGTGTGTGTCTAGTGTGTGTGTGTGTCCAGTGTGTGTGTGTGTGTGCGCCCAGTGTGTGTGTGTGTATGTCATCTGTGTGTGTGTGGCTAGTGTGTGTGTGTGTGTCCAGTATGTTTGTGAGTATCCAGTGTGTGTGTGTGTATCCAGTGTGTGTGTGTGTGTGTGTGTGAGTGTCTGTCCAGTGTGTGTGTGTGTGTGTGTGTGTGTGTGTGTGTGCGGTGTGTGTCCAGTGTGTGTGAGTCCAGTATGTTTGTCAGTCCAGTGTGTGTGTGTCAGTGTGTGTTTGTGTGTGTGTGTGTGTCAGGTTATTATTTCAAAGACACTGAGGCGTCAACATTATAAACCCAAAACCCTGGATAGAGGGGCTCAGTGAATGTGGAGGTGAATGTGATCAGGTGGGTCAGTGTGTCAGAGGAGGCTCTATAGAAGGACAGAGTGCCGGCTGGCCAGTCCAGATACACTCCTACTCTGTGGGAGCTGGAGGAGGGGACGTCTATGGTAGTTTCATTATTATTGTGCCAGGCAGTGTAACTGTTGTCAGAGCAGAACAGACTCCAGGACTTGTCATTGTATCCAAGACAACAGTCATCACCCAATCCTCTCCTGCTGATTCCTTTATATGTCACTCCTATTTCAGCCCATCTCCCACTCCACTCTACCTCCCAGTAACAGCGCCCAGTCAGACCCTCTCTACACAACACCTGTTCACAGTCCTCAAATCTCTCTGGGTGATCAGGATACGGCTGCTTCTTTCTCCTACATGTCACCTTTCTGTTCTCCTCAGACAGACAGAGGAGTCTGTTTACTGTGTTTAGGTCCAGTGTGAGATCACAGACATCTGATGGATGAAACCAGACACAATATTAGAAATCATCATCATTCACATTAGAATGTTAACTCACTTTTCACTAATTCATTTAATGTAGATGTTTCTAGGTATCAAAAGGAGAAGTTAAGGTAACTTGAGACTTGTTGAATGATCATATGTTATACTGTATGGTAATATAAAACACACTTATTCCCATTAATTACACACACACACATTTCTAATGTAACACAAACGCACCACACTTACACACACACACACACATTGTCAAATCAACTCTTTGTAAACGTTGGTGTCCCTGATTTCTGCTTCTGTAGAACTACAGCTGATATTTAATATGACCAAGTAAGTAATGATGGAGGTCTTTGACTTTGACTTAACTTGAATTAAGACTTAGTCATATTCTTCACAGCAGTCAACACTCACATTTTCTAAGCCCAGGTGTCATTGTGTTCTCTCCACCATGTTCCACACTGTAGCGGTAAGCAGAAGAACAGACAGTCATTGAGGGATACACCTGAACTCACTCACACACAAACAGTAACATATAACTTTGTCCAAGTGGTGGTCAGAATGTTTGTCTTAACTAGCCTGATAAGTCCAACATGTCTGATATGAACATTGACATAAACCCTCTACATACTTGAGTTTCTCCAGTCTGCAGTGCGGATCCTCCAGTCCAGCAGAGAGCAGTCTGACTCCTGAGTCTCCTGGGTGATTGTAGCTCAGGTCCAGCTCTCTCAGGTGTGAGGGGTTTGACCTCAGAGCTGAGACCAGAGAAGCACAGCCTTCCTCTGTGACTAGACAGCCTGACATCCTGCAAAGAGTCAAATCATATTCAAATCACACTGCTATTCTTTGGTGCTGAAAATAGTGGCAGTATATATATATTTTTAATGTTCAGATACATCAGTGTCCTGAAACGTGCCATTTCTATTCATAAATGAATGTATTATTATAAAATATTATCAAAGTATTGCTTGTAGAGAGAATGATGCATATTACAAATATTTGAGTAGACTGACCAGACCAGTTTAAAAAGCAATTTCAGTCAAAAGACAGACAGTGAGGTATCAGATTTAGATTGTATAGAGTATACAGTCCACACCATATCTATTTTAATAGTGAAGCTAACATTTTATATGTGGCTCTGTACTCCAGCATTTTGGATTTTAATCAAATGTTTCATATGAGGTGACAGTATATAAATGAAATCAATTTATGTATCTATTCCCCCTATTAGAAGAAGTCATAAGTATTCTGACCAATTCACTTATAGTGTAATACAGTAGTCAAAAGTTTAGTATTTGGTCCCAAACTCATTGGTTGCATTTGCAGTTGGTTGTGTTTTGGGTTGTTTGCCCAATAGTACCTGAATGGTGGATGAAGACTGGAGTAATTGTCTTTCTAAGTGACTAGATAACATGTTTCTAAACACGACTAAATTAATCCAGATGATGCCATGATGAAGACAAATCATGAATCAATCATGAATAATAATGAGTGAGAAAGTTAGAGGCTACAACAAAACATGCTAATCTCTCACTATCACCAATAACAGAGGCTACAAAAAAACATGCTAACCTCTCACCATTACCAATAACAGAGGCTACAACAAAACATGCTAACCTCTCACCATCACCAATAACAGAGGCTACAACAAAACATGCTAACCTCTAACCATTACCAATAACAGAGGCTAACCTCTCACCATTACCAATAACAGAGGCTACAACAAAACATACTAACCTCTCACCATTACCAATAACAGAGGCTACAAAAAAACATGCTAACCACTCACCATTACCAATAACAGAGGCTACAACAAAACATGCTAACCTCTCACCATTACCAAGAACAGAGGCTACAACAAAACATGCTAACCTCTCACCATCACCAATAAAAGAGGCTACAACAAAACATACAAACATCTCACCATTACCAATAACAGAGGCTACAAAAAAACATGCTAACCTCTCACCATTACCAATAACAGAGGCTACAAAAAAACATGCTAACCTCTAACCATTACCAATAACAGAGGCTACAACAAAACATGCTAACCTCTCACCATTAACAATAACAGAGGCTACAACAAAACATGCTAACCTCTCACTATTACCAATAACAGAGGCTACAAAAAAACATGCTAACCTCTCACCATTACCAATAACAGAGGCTACAACAAAACATGCTAACCTCTCACCATCACCAATAACAGAGGCTACAACAAAACATGCTAACCTCTAACCATTACCAATAACAGAGGCTAACCTCTCACCATTACCAATAACAGAGGCTACAACAAAACATACTAACCTCTCACCATTACCAATAACAGAGGCTACAAAAAAACATGCTAACCACTCACCATTACCAATAACAGAGGCTACAACAAAACATGCTAACCTCTCACCATTACCAAGAACAGAGGCTACAACAAAACATGCTAACCTCTCACCATCACCAATAAAAGAGGCTACAACAAAACATACAAACATCTCACCATTACCAATAACAGAAGCTACAAAAAAACATGCTAACCTCTCACCATTACCAATAACAGAGGCTACAAAAAAACATGCTAACCTCCAACCATTACCAATAACAGAGGCTACAACAAAACATGCTAACCTCTCACAATTACCAATAACAGAGGCTACAACAAAACATGCTAACCTCTCACCATTAACAATAACAGAGGCTACAACAAAACATGCTAACCTCTCACCATTACCAATAACAGAGGCTACAAAAAAACATGCTAACCTCTCACCATTACCAATAACAGAGGCTACAACAAAACATGCTAACCTCTCACCATCACCAATAACAGAGGATACAACAAAACATGCTAACCTCTCACCATCACCAATAACAGAGGCTACAACAACATGCTAACTTCACACCATTACCAATAACAGAGGCTACAACAAAACATGCTAACCTCTCACCATTACCAATAACAGAAGCTACAACAAAACATACTAACCTCTCATCATTACCAATAACAGAGGCTACAAAAAAACATGCTAACCTCTCATCATTACCAACAGAGGCTACAACAAAACATGCTAACCTCTCACCATTACCAACAACAGAGGGTACAACAAAACATGCTAACCTCTCACCATTACCAACAACAGAGGCTACAACAAAACATGCTAACCTCTCACCATTACCAACAACAGAGGCTACAACAAAACATGCTAACCTCTCACCATTACCAATAACAGAGGCTACAACAAAACATGCTAACCTCTCACCATTACCAACAACAGAGGCTACAACAAAACATGCTAACCTCTCACCATTACCAACAACAGAGGCTACAACAAAACATGCTAACCTCTCACCATTACCAATAACAGAGGCTACAACAAAACATGCTAACCTCTCACCATTACCAATAACAGAGGCTACAACAAAACATGCTAACCTCTCACCATTACCAATAACAGAGGCTACAACAAAACATGCTAACTTCACACCATTACCAATAACAGAGGCTACAACAAAACATGCTAACCTCTCACCATTACCAACAACAGAGGCTACAACAAAACATGCTAACCTCTCACCATTACCAATAACAGAGGCTACAACAAAACATGCTAACTTCACACCATTACCAACAACAGAGGCTACAACAAAACATGCTAACCTCTCACCATTACCAATAAAAGATACAACAAAACATGCTAACCTCTCACCATTACCAATAACAGAGGATACAACATGCTAACCTCTCACCATTACCAATAACAGAGGCTACAACAAAACATGCTAACCTCACCATTACCAATAACAGAGGATACAACAAAAAATGCAAACCTCTCACCATTACCAATAACAGAGACTACAACAACACATGCTAACCTCTCACCATTACTAATAACAGAGGCTTAAACAAAACATACTAACCTCTCACCATTACCAATAACAGAGGCTACAAAAAAACATGCTAACCTCTCACCATTACCAATAACAGAGGATACAACAAAACATGCTAACTTCTCACCATTACCAACAACAGAGGCTACAACAAAACATGCTAACCACTCACCATTACCAACAACAGAGGCTACAAAAAAACATGCTAATCTCTTAACATCAACAATAACAGATGCGACAACAAAACATGCTAACCACTAACCATTACCAATAACAGAGGATACAACAAAACATGCTAACCTCTCACCATCACCAATAACAGAGGCTACAACAAAACATGATAACCTCTCACCATTACCAATAACAGAGACTACAAAAAAACATGCTAACCTCTCACCATTACCAATAACAGAGACTACAACACATGCTAACCTCTCACCACTGCCAATAACAGAGGCTGCAACAAAACATGCTAACCTCTCACCATCACCAATAACAGAGGCTACAACAAGACATACTAACCTCTCACCATTACCAATAACAGAGGCTACAACAAAACATGCTAACCTCTCACAAATACCAATAACAGAGGCTACAACAAAACATGCAACCTCTCACCATTACCAATAACAGAGGCTACAACAAAACATGCTAACCTCTCACCATCACCAATAACAGAGGATACAACAAAACATGCTAACCTCTCACCATCACCAATAACAGAGGCTACAACAACATGCTAACTTCACACCATTACCAATAACAGAGGCTACAACAAAACATACTAACCTCTCACCATTACCAATAACAGAGGCTACAACAAAACATACTAACCTCTCATCATTACCAATAACAGAGGCTACAAAAAAACATGCTAACCTCTTATCATTACCAACAGAGGCTACAACAAAACATGCTAACCTCTCACCATTACCAACAACAGAGGTTACAACAAAACATGCTAACCTCTCACCATTACCAACAACAGAGGCTACAACAAAACATGCTAACCTCTCACCATTACCAACAACAGAGGCTACAACAAAACATGCTAACCTCTCACCATTACCAATAACAGAGGCTACAACAAAACATGCTAACCTCTCACCATTACCAACAACAGAGGCTACAACAAAACATGCTAACCTCTCACCATTACCAACAACAGAGGCTACAACAAAACATGCTAACCTCTCACCATTACCAATAACAGAGGCTACAACAAAACATGCTAACCTCTCACCATTAAAGAGAACAGAGGCTACAACAAAACATGCTAACCTCTCACCATTACCAATAACAGAGGCTACAACAAAACATGCTAACTTCACACCATTACCAATAACAGAGGCTACAACAAAACATGCTAACCTCTCACCATTACCAACAACAGAGGCTACAACAAAACATGCTAACCTCTCACCATTACCAACAACAGAGGCTACAACAAAACATGCTAACCTCTCACCATTACCAACAACAGAGGCTACAACAAAACATGCTAACCTCTCACCATTACCAATAAAAGATACAACAAAACATGCTAACCTCTCACCATTACCAATAACAGAGGATACAACATGCTAACCTCTCACAATTACCAATAACAGAGGCTACAACAAAACATGCTAACCTCTCACCATTACTAATAACAGAGGCTTAAACAAAACATACTAACCTCTCACCATTACCAATAACAGAGGCTACAAAAAAACATGCTAACCTCTCACCATTACCAATAACAGAGGATACAACAAAACATGCTAACCTCTCACCATTACCAACAACAGAGGCTACAACAAATCATGCTAACCACTCACCATTACCAACAACAGAGGCTACAACAAAACATGCTAATCTCTTAACATCAACAATAACAGATGCGACAACAAAACATGCTAACCACTCACCATTACCAATAACAGATGATACAACAAAACATGCTAACCTCTCACCATCACCAACAACAGAGGCTACAACAAAACATGATAACCTCTCACCATTACCAATAACAGAGGCTGCAACAAAACATGCTAACCTCTCACCACTGCCAATAACAGAGGCTGCAACAAAACATGCTAACCTCTCACCATTACCAATAACAGAGGCTACAACAAAACATACTAACCTCTCACCATTACCAATAACAGAGGCTACAACAAAACATGCTAACCTCTCACAAATACCAATAACAGAGGCTACAACAAAACATGCTAACCTCTCACCATTACCAATAACAGAGGCTACAACAAAACATGCTAACCTCTAACCATTACCAATAACAGAGGCTACAACAAAACATGCTAACCTCTCACCATTACCAATAACAGAGGCTACAACAAAACATGCTAACCTCTCACCATTAAAGAGAACAGAGGCTACAACAAAACATGCTAACCTCTCACAATTACCAAGAACAGAGGCTACAACAAAACATGCTAACCTCTCACCATTACCGAGAACAGAGGCTACAACAAAACATGCTAACCTCTCACCATTACCAATAACAGAGGCTACAACAAAACATGCTAACCTCTCACAATTACCAAGAACAGAGGCTACAACAAAACATGCTAACCTCTCACCATCACCAATAACAGAGGCTACAACAAAACATGCAAACTTAACACCATTACCAATAACAGAGGCTACAACAAAACATGTTAACCTCTCACCATTACCAATAACAGAGGCTACAACAAAACATGCTAACCTCTCACCATTACCAATAACAGAGGCTACAACAAAACATGCTAACCTCTCACCATTACCAATAACAGAGGCTACAACAAAACATGCTAACCTCTCACCATTACCAATTAAAGATACAACAAAACATGCTAACCTCTCACCATTACCAATAACAGAGGATACAACATGCTAACCTCTCACAATTACCAATAACAGAGGCTACAACAAAACATGCTAACCTCACCATTACCAATAACAGAGACTACAACAACACATGCTAACCTCTCACCATTACTAATAACAGAGGCTTAAACAAAACATACTAACCTCTCACCATTACCAATAACAGAGGCTACAAAAAAACATGCTAACCTCTCACCATTACCAATAACAGAGGATACAACAAAACATGCTAACCTCTCACCATTACCAACAACAGAGGCTACAACAAATCATGCTAACCACTCACCATTACCAACAACAGAGGCTACAACAAAACATGCTAATCTCTTAACATCAACAATAACAGATGCGACAACAAAACATGCTAACCACTCACCATTACCAATAACAGATGATACAACAAAACATGCTAACCTCTCACCATTACCAATTAAAGATACAACAAAACATGCTAACCTCTCACCATTACCAATAACAGAGGATACAACATGCTAACCTCTCACAATTACCAATAACAGAGGCTACAACAACACATGCTAACCTCTCACCATTACTAATAACAGAGGCTTAAACAAAACATACTAACCTCTCACCATTACCAATAACAGAGGCTACAAAAAAACATGCTAACCTCTCACCATTACCAATAACAGAGGATACAACAAAACATGCTAACCTCTCACCATTACCAACAACAGAGGCTACAACAAATCATGCTAACCACTCACCATTACCAACAACAGAGGCTACAACAAAACATGCTAATCTCTTAACATCAACAATAACAGATGCGACAACAAAACATGCTAACCACTCACCATTACCAATAACAGATGATACAACAAAACATGCTAACCTCTCACCATCACCAACAACAGAGGCTACAACAAAACATGATAACCTCTCACCATTACCAATAACAGAGACTACAAAAAAACATGCTAACCTCTCACCATTACCAATAACAGAGACTACAACACATGCTAACCTCTCACCACTGCCAATAACAGAGGCTGCAACAAAACATGCTAACCTCTCACCATTACCAATAACAGAGGCTACAACAAAACATACTAACCTCTCACCATTACCAATAACAGAGGCTACAACAAAACATGCTAACCTCTCACAAATACCAATAACAGAGGCTACAACAAAACATGCTAACCTCTCACCATTACCAATAACAGAGGCTACAACAAAACATGCTAACCTCTAACCATTACCAATAACAGAGGCTACAACAAAACATGCTAACCTCTCACCATTACCAATAACAGAGGCTACAACAAAACATGCTAACCTCTCACCATTAAAGAGAACAGAGGCTACAACAAAACATGCTAACCTCTCACAATTACCAAGAACAGAGGCTACAACAAAACATGCTAACCTCTCACCATTACCGAGAACAGAGGCTACAACAAAACATGCTAACCTCTCACCATTACCAATAACAGAGGCTACAACAAAACATGCTAACCTCTCACAATTACCAAGAACAGAGGCTACAACAAAACATGCTAACCTCTCACCATCACCAATAACAGAGGCTACAACAAAACATGCAAACTTAACACCATTACCAATAACAGAGGCTACAACGAAACATATTAACCTCTCACCGTTACCAATAACAGAGGCTACAAAAAAACATGCTAACCACTCACCATTACCAATAACAGAGGCTACAACAAAACATGCTAACCTCTCACAAATACCAATAACAGAGGCTACAACAAAACATGCTAACCTCTCACCATTACCAATAACAGAGGCTACAACAAAACATGCTAACCTCTCACCATTACCAATAACAGAGGCTACAACAAAACATGCTAACCTCTCACCATTACCAATAACAGAGGCTACAACAAAACATGCTAACCTCTCACCATTACCAATAACAGAGGCTACAACAAAACATGCAAACTTAACACCATTACCAATAACAGAGGCTACAACGAAACATATTAACCTCTCACCGTTACCAATAACAGAGGCTACAAAAAAACATGCTAACCACTCACCATTACCAATAACAGAGGCTACAACAAAACATGTTAACCTCTCACCATTACCAATAACAGAGGCTACAACAAAACATGCTAACCTCTCACCATTACCAATAACAGAGGCTACAACAAAACATGCTAACCTCTCACCATTACCAATAACAGAGGCTACAACAAAACATGCTAACCTCTCACCATTACCAATAACAGAGGCTACAACAAAACATGCTAACCTCTCACCATTACCAATAACAGATGCTACAACAAAACATGCTAACCTCTCACCATTACCAATAACAGAGGCTACAACAAAACATGCTAACCTCTCACCATTACCAATAACAGAGGCAACAACAAAACATGCTAACCTCTCACCGTTACCAATAACAGAGGCTAGAACAAAACATGCTAACCTCTCATCACCAATAACAGAGGCTACAAAAAAACATGCTAACCACTCACCATTACAAATAACAGAGGCTACAACAAAACATGCTAACCTCTCACCATTACCAATAACAGAGGCAACAACAAAACATGCTAACCTCTCACCCTTACCAATAACAGAGGCTACAACAAAACATGCTAACCTCTCATAACCAATAACAGAGGCTACAACAAAACATGCTAACCTCTCACCGTTACCAATAACAGAGGCTACAAAAAAACATGCTAACCACTCACCATTACCAATAACAGAGGATACAACAAAACATGCTAACCTCTCACCATTACCAATATCAGAGGCTACAACAAAACATGCTAACCTCTCACCATTACCAATAACAGAGGCTACAACAAAACATGCTAACCTCTCACCATTACCAATAACAGAGGCTACAACAAAACATGCTAACCTCTCACATCACCAATAACAGAGGCTACAACAAAACATGCTAACCTCTCACCATTACCAATAACAGAGGCAACAACAAAACATGCTAACCTCTCACCCTTACCAATAACAGAGGCTACAACAAAACATGCTAACCTCTCACCGTTACCAATAACAGAGGCTACAACAAAACATGCTAACCTCTCACCGTTACCAATAACAGAGGCTACAAAAAAACATGCTAACCACTCACCATTACCAATAACAGAGGATACAACAAAACATGCTAACCTCTCACCATTACCAAGAACAGAGGCTACAACAAAACATGCTAACCTCTCACCATTACCAATAACAGAGACTACAACAACACATGCTAACCTCTCACCATTACCAATAACAGAGGCTACAACAAAACATGCTAACCTCTCACATCACCAATAACAGAGGCTACAACAAAACATGCTAACCTCTCACCATTACCAATAACAGAGGCTACAACAAAACATGCTAACCTCTCACCGTTACCAATAACAGAGGCTACAACAACATGCTAACCTCTCATCATCAATAACAGAGGCTACAACATAACATGCTAACCTCTCACCATTACCAATAACAGAGGCTACAACGAAACATACTAACCTCTCACCGTTACCAATAACAGAGGCTACAAAAAAACATGCTAACCACTCACCATTACCAATAACAGAGGATACAACAACAAATGCTAACCTCTCACCATTACCAATAACAGAGAATAAAACAAAAAATGCAAACCTCTCACCATTACCAATAACAGAGGCTACAACAAAAAATGCAATCCTCACCATTACCAATAACAGAGGCAACAAAAAAACATGCTAACCACTCACCATTACCAATAACAGAGGATACAACAAAACATGCTAGTCTCTCACCATTACCAATAACAGAGGCTACAACAAAACATGCTAACCTCTCACCATTACCAATAACAGAGGCTACAACAAAACATGCTAACCTCTCACCATTACCAATAACAGAGGCTACAACAAAACATGCTAACCTCTCACCATTACCAATAACAGAGGCAACAACAAAACATGCTAACCTCTCACCCTTACCAATAACAGAGGCTAGAACAAAACATGCTAACCTCTCATCACCAATAACAGAGGCTACAACAAAACATGCTAACCTCTCACCGTTACCAATAACAGAGGCTACAAAAAAACATGCTAACCACTCACCATTACCAATAACAGAGGCTACAACAAAACATGCTAACCTCTCACCATTACCAATAACAGAGGCAACAACAAAACATGCTAACCTCTCACCCTTACCAATAACAGAGGCTACAACAAAACATGCTAACCTCTCATCACCAATAACAGAGGCTACAACAAAACATGCTAACCTCTCACCGTTACCAATAACAGAGGCTACAAAAAAACATGCTAACCACTCACCATTACCAATAACAGAGGATACAACAAAACATGCTAACCTCTCACCATTACCAATATCAGAGGCTACAACAAAACATGCTAACCTCTCACCATTACCAATAACAGAGGCTACAACAAAACATGCTAACCTCTCACCATTACCAATAACAGAGGCTACAACAAAACATGCTAACCTCTCACATCACCAATAACAGAGGCTACAACAAAACATGCTAACCTCTCACCATTACCAATAACAGAGGCAACAACAAAACATGCTAACCTCTCACCCTTACCAATAACAGAGGCTACAACAAAACATGCTAACCTCTCTCACCGCTACCAATAACAGAGGCTACAACAAAACATGCTAACCTCTCACCGTTACCAATAACAGAGGCTACAAAAAAACATGCTAACCACTCACCATTACCAATAACAGAGGATACAACAAAACATGCTAACCTCTCACCATTACCAAGAACAGAGGCTACAACAAAACATGCTAACCTCTCACCATTACCAATAACAGAGACTACAACAACACATGCTAACCTCTCACCATTACCAATAACAGAGGCTACAACAAAACATGCTAACCTCTCACATCACCAATAACAGAGGCTACAACAAAACATGCTAACCTCTCACCATTACCAATAACAGAGGCTACAACAAAACATGCTAACCTCTCACATTACCAATAACAGAGGCTACAACAACATGCTAACCTCTCATCATCAATAACAGAGGCTACAACATAACATGCTAACCTCTCACCATTACCAATAACAGAGGCTACAACGAAACATACTAACCTCTCACCGTTACCAATAACAGAGGCTACAAAAAAACATGCTAACCACTCACCATTACCAATAACAGAGGAAACAACAACAAATGCTAACCTCTCACCATTACCAATAACAGAGAATAAAACAAAAAATGCAAACCTCTCACCATTACCAATAACAGAGGCTACAACAAAAAATGCAATCCTCACCATTACACCAATAACAGAGGCTACAAAAAAACATGCTAACCACTCACCATTACCAATAACAGAGGATACAACAAAACATGCTAGTCTCTCACCATTACCAATAACAGAGGCTACAACAAAACATGCTAACCTCTCACCATTACCAAGAACAGAGGCTACAACAAAACATGCTAACCTCTCACCATTACCAATAACAGAGGCTACAACAAAAAATGCAAACCTCTCACCATTACCAATAACAGAGACTACAACAAAACATGCCAATCTCTCACCATCACCAATAACAGATGCGACAACAAAACATGCTAACCTCTCACCATTACCAATAACAGAGGCTACAACAAAACATGATAACCTCTCACCATTACCAATAACAGAGGCTACAACAAAACATGCTAACCACTCACCATTACCAATAACAGAGGCTACAACAAAACATGCTAACCTCTCACCATTACCAATAACAGAGACTACAACAAAACATGCTAACCTCTCACCATTACCAATAACAGAGGCTACAACAAAACATGCTAACCTCTCACCCTTACCAATAACAGAGGCTACAACAAAACATGCTAACCTCTCACCGTTACCAATAACAGAGGCTACAACAAAACATGCTAACCTCTCACCATTACCAATAACAGAGGCTACAACAAAACATGCTAACCTCTCACCATTACCAATAACAGAGGCTACAAAAAAACATGCTAACCTCTCACCATTACCAATAACAGAGGCTACAAAAAAACATGCTAACCTCTCACCATTACCAATAACAGATCTACAACAAAACATGCTAACCTCTCACCATTACCAATAACAGAGGCTACAACAAAACATGCTAACCTCTCACCATTACCAATAACAGAGGCTACAACAAAACATACTAACCTCTCACCATTACCAATAACAGAGGCTACAACAAAACATGCTAACCTCTCACCATTACCAAGAAAAGAGGATACAACAAAACATGCTAACCTCTCACACTTAACAATAACAGAGGCATAAAATAATAACAGAGGCTACAACAAAACATGCTAACCTCTCACCATTACCAATAACAGAGGCTACAACAAAACATGCTAACCCTCTCACCATTACCAATAACAGAGGCTACAACAAAACATGCTAACCTCTCACCATCACAATAACAGAGGCTACAACAAAACATGCTAACCTTCACACCATTACCAATAACAGAGGCTACAACAAAACATGCTAACCTCTCACCATTACCAATAACAGAGGCTACAACAAAACATGCTAACCTCTCACCATTACTACAATAGAGGCTTATACAATTATAAAGGTCTCTCTCACCATTACCAGCAACAGAGGCTACAACAAAACATGCTAACCTCTCACCATTACCAATAACAGAGACTACAACAACACATGCTAACCTCTCACCACTGCCAATAACAGAGGCTGCAACAAAACATGCTAACCTCTCACCATTACCAATAACAGAGGCTACAACAAAACATGCTAACTTCACACCATTACCAATAACAGAGGCTACAACAAAACATGCTAACCTCTCACCATTACCAATAACAGAGGCTACAACATAACATGCTAACCTCTCACCATTACCAATAACAGAGGCTACAACAAACATGCTAACCTCTCACCATTAAATAACAGAGGCTACAACAAAACATACTAACCTCTACCACCAATAACAGAGGCTACAACATGCTAACCTCTCACCATTACCAATAACAGAGGCTACAAAAAACATACTAACCTCTCACCCCACCAATAACAGAGGCTACAAAAAACATGCTAACCTCTCTCACCATTACTAATAACATGAGGCTACAACAAAACATGCTAACCTCTCACCATTACCAATAACAGAGGCTACAACAAAACATGCTAACCTCTCACCATTACCAATAACAGAGGCTACAACAAAACAGGTGCTAACCTCTCACCACCATTACCAATAACAGAGGCTACAACATAACATGCTAACCTCTCACCATTACCAATAACAGAGGCTACAACGAAAACATACTAACCTCTCACCATTACCAATAACAGAGGCTACAAAAAACATGCTAACCACTCACCATTACCAATAACAGAGGATACAACAACAAATGCTAACCTCTCACCATTACCAATAACAGAGAATAAAACAAAAAATGCAAACCTCTCACCATTACCAATAACAGAGGCTACAAAAAAACATGCTAACCACTCACCATTACCAATAACAGAGGATACAACAAAACATGCTAGTCTCTCACCATTACCAATAACAGAGGCTACAACAAAACATGCTAACCTCTCACCATTACCAATAACAGAGGCTACAACAAAACATGCTAACCTCTCACCATTACCAATAACAGAGGCTACAACAAAACATGCTAACCTCTCACCATTACCAATAACAGAGGCAACAACAAAACATGCTAACCTCTCACCCTTACCAATAACAGAGGCTAGAACAAAACATGCTAACCTCTCATCACCAATAACAGAGGAGGCTACAACAAAACATGCTAACCTCTCACCGCTACCAATAACAGAGGCTACAAAACATGCTAACCACTCACCATTACCAATAACAGAGGCTACAACAAAACATGCTAACCTCTCACCATTACCAATAACAGAGGCAACAACAAAACATGCTAACCTCTCACCCTTACCAATAACAGAGGCTACAACAAAACATGCTAACCTCTCATCACCAATAACAGAGGCTACAACAAAACATGCTAACCTCTCACCGTTACCAATAACAGAGGCTACAACAAAACATGATAACCTCTCACCATTACCAATAACAGAGGCTACAACAAAACATGCTAACCACTCACCATTACCAATAACAGAGGCTACAACAAAACATGCTAACCTCTCACCATTACCAATAACAGAGACTACAACAAAACATGCTAACCTCTCACCATTACCAATAACAGAGGCTACAACAAAACATGCTAACCTCTCACCATTACCAATAACAGAGGCTACAACAAAACATGCTAACCTCTCACCATTACCAATAACAGAGGCTACAACAAAACATGCTAACCTCTCAACATTACCAATAACAGAGGCTACAACAAAACATGCTAACCTCTCACCACTGCCAATAACAGAGGCTGCAACAAAACATGCTAACCTCTCACCATTACCAATAACAGAGGCTACAACAAAACATGCTAACCTCTCACCATTACCAATAACAGAGACTACAACACATGCTAACCTCTCACCACTGCCAATAACAGAGGCTGCAACAAAACATGCTAACCTCTAACCATTACCAATAACAGAGGCTACAACAAAACATGATAACATCTCACCATCACCAATAACAGAGGCTACAACAAAACATGCTAGTCTCTCACCATTACCAATAACAGAGGCTACAACAAAACATGCTAACCTCTCACCATTACCAATAACAGAGGCTACAACAAAACATGCTAACCTCTCACCATTACCAATAACAGAGGCTACAACAAAACATGCTAACCTCTCACCATTACCAATAACAGAGGCTACAACAAAACATGCTAACCTCTCACCATCACCAATAACAGAGATTACAACAAAACATGTATGCTAACCTCTCACCATTACCAATAACAGAGGCTACAACATAACATGCTAACCTCTCACCATCACCAATAACAGAGGCTACAACAAAACATGCTAACCTCTCACCATCACCAATAACAGAGGCCAAAACAAAACATGCTAACCTCTCACCATTACCAATAACAGAGGCTACAAAAAAACATGCTAACCACTCACCATTACCAATAACAGAGGCTACAACAAAACATGCTAACCTCTCACCATTACCAATAACAGAGGCTACAACAAAACATGCTAACCTCTCACCATTACCAATAACAGAGGCTACAGCAAAACATGATAACCTCTCACCATTACCAATAACAGAGGCTACAACAAAACATGCTAACTTCACACCATTACCAATAACAGAGGTTACAACAAAACATACTAACCTCTCACCATTACCAATAACAGAGGCTACAAAAAAACATGCTAACCTCTCACCATTACCAAGAAAAGAGGATACAACAAAACATGCTAACCTCTCACACTTAACAATAACAGAGGCAACAACAAAACATGCTAACCTCTCACCATTACCAATAACAGAGGCTACAACAAAACATGCTAACCTCTCACCATTACCAATAACAGAGGCTACAACAAAACATGCTAACCTCTCACCATCACCAATAACAGAGGCTACAACAAAACATGCTAACTTCACACCATTACCAATAACAGAGGCTACAACAAAACATGCTAACCTCTCACCATTACCAATAACAGAGGCTACAACAAAACATGCTAACCTCTCACCTTTACCAATAACAGAGGCTACAAAAAAACATGCTAACCTCTCACCATTACCAACAACAGAGACTACAACAACACATGCTAACCTCTCACCACTGCCAATAACAGAGGCTGCAACAAAACATGCTAACCTCTCACCATTACCAATAACAGAGGCTACAACAAAACATGCTAACCTCTCACATCACCAATAACAGAGGCTACAACAAAACATGCTAACTTCACACCATTACCAATAACAGAGGCTACAACATAACATGCTAACCTCTCACCATTACCAATAACAGAGGCTACAACAAAACATGCTAACCTCTCACCATCACCAATAACAGAGGCTACAACAAAACATGCTAACTTCACACCATTACCAATAACAGAGGCTACAACAAAACATACTAACCTCTCACCATTACCAATAACAGAGGCTACAAAAAAACATGCTAACCTCTCACCATTACCAATAACAGAGGCTACAACAAAACATACTAACCTCTCACCGTTACCAATAACAGAGGCTACAAAAAAACATGCTAACCTCTCACCATTACCAATAACAGAGGCTACAACAAAACATGCTAACCTCTCACATCACCAATAACAGAGGCTACAACAAAACATGCTAACCTCTCACCATTACCAATAACAGAGGCTACAACAAAACATGCTAACCTCTCACCGTTACCAATAACAGAGGCTACAACAACATGCTAACCTCTCATCATCAATAACAGAGGCTACAACATAACATGCTAACCTCTCACCATTACCAATAACAGAGGCTACAACGAAACATACTAACCTCTCACCGTTACCAATAACAGAGGCTACAAAACATGCTAACCACTCACCATTACCAATAACAGAGGATACAACAACAAATGCTAACCTCTCACCATTACCAATAACAGAGAATAAAACAAAAATGCAAACCTCTCACCATTACCAATAACAGAGGCTACAAAACATGCTAACCACTCACCATTACCAATAACAGAGGATACAACAAAACATGCTAGTCTCTCACCATTACCAATAACAGAGGCTACAACAAAACATGCTAACCTCTCACCATTACCAATAACAGAGGCTACAACAAAACATGCTAACCTCTCACCATTACCAATAACAGAGGCAACAACAAAACATGCTAACCTCTCACCCTTACCAATAACAGAGGCTAGAACAAAACATGCTAACCTCTCATCACCAATAACAGAGGCTACAACAAAACATGCTAACCTCTCACCGATTACCAATAACAGAGGCTACAAAAACATGCTAACCACTCACCATTACCAATAACAGAGGCTACAACAAAACATGCTAACCTCTCACCATTACCAATAACAGAGGCAACAACAAAACATGCTAACCTCTCACCCTTACCAATAACAGAGGCTACAACAAAACATGCTAACCTCTCATCACCAATAACAGAGGCTACAACAAAACATACTTGCTAACCTCTCACAGTTACCAATAACAGAGGCTACAACAAAACATGATAACCTCTCACCATTACCAATAACAGAGGCTACAACAAAACATGCTAACCACTCACCATTACCAATAACAGAGGCTACAACAAAACATGCTAACCTCTCACCATTACCAATAACAGAGACTACAACAAAACATGCTAACCTCTCACCATTACCAATAACAGAGGCTACAACAAAACATGCTAACCTCTCACCATTACCAATAACAGAGGCTACAACAAAACATGCTAACCTCTCACCATTACCAATAACAGAGGCTACAACAAAACATGCTAACCTCTCACCATTACCAATAACAGAGGCTACAACAAAACATGCTAACCTCTCACCACTGCCAATAACAGAGGCTGCAACAAAACATGCTAACCTCTCACCATTACCAATAACAGAGGCTACAACAAAACATGCTAACCTCTCACCATTACCAATAACAGAGACTACAACACATGCTAACCTCTCACCACTGCCAATAACAGAGGCTGCAACAAAACATGCTAACCTCTAACCATTACCAATAACAGAGGCTACAACAAAACATGATAACATCTCACCATCACCAATAACAGAGGCTACAACAAAACATGCTAGTCTCTCACCATTACCAATAACAGAGGCTACAACAAAACATGCTAACCTCTCACCATTACCAATAACAGAGGCTACAACAAAACATGCTAACCTCTCACCATTACCAATAACAGAGGCTACAACAAAACATGCTAACCTCTCACCATTACCAATAACAGAGATTACAACAAAACATGCTAACCTCTCACCATTACCAATAACAGAGGCTACAACATAACATGCTAACCTCTCACCATCACCAATAACAGAGGCTACAACAAAACATGCTAACCTCTCACCATCACCAATAACAGAGATTACAACAAAACATGCTAACCTCTCACCATTACCAATAACAGAGGCTACAACATAACATGCTAACCTCTCACCATCACCAATAACAGAGGCTACAACAAAACATGCTAACCTCTCACCATCACCAATAACAGAGGCCAAAACAAAACATGCTAACCTCTCACCATTACCAATAACAGAGGCTACAAAAAAACATGCTAACCACTCACCATTACCAATAACAGAGGCTACAACAAAACATGCTAACCTCTCACCATTACCAATAACAGAGGCTACAACAAAACATGCTAACCTCTCACCATTACCAATAACAGAGGCTACAGCAAAACATGATAACCTCTCACCATTACCAATAACAGAGGCTACAACAAAACATGCTAACTTCACACCATTACCAATAACAGAGGTTACAACAAAACATACTAACCTCTCACCATTACCAATAACAGAGGCTACAAAAAAACATGCTAACCTCTCACCATTACCAAGAAAAGAGGATACAACAAAACATGCTAACCTCTCACACTTAACAATAACAGAGGCAACAACAAAACATGCTAACCTCTCACCATTACCAATAACAGAGGCTACAACAAAACATGCTAACCTCTCACCATTACCAATAACAGAGGCTACAACAAAACATGCTAACCTCTCACCATCACCAATAACAGAGGCTACAACAAAACATGCTAACTTCACACCATTACCAATAACAGAGGCTACAACAAAACATGCTAACCTCTCACCATTACCAATAACAGAGGCTACAACAAAACATGCTAACCTCTCACCTTTACCAATAACAGAGGCTACAAAAAAACATGCTAACCTCTCACCATTACCAACAACAGAGACTACAACAACACATGCTAACCTCTCACCACTGCCAATAACAGAGGCTGCAACAAAACATGCTAACCTCTCACCATTACCAATAACAGAGGCTACAACAAAACATGCTAACCTCTCACATCACCAATAACAGAGGCTACAACAAAACATGCTAACTTCACACCATTACCAATAACAGAGGCTACAACATAACATGCTAACCTCTCACCATTACCAATAACAGAGGCTACAACAAAACATGCTAACCTCTCACCATCACCAATAACAGAGGCTACAACAAAACATGCTAACTTCACACCATTACCAATAACAGAGGCTACAACAAAACATACTAACCTCTCACCATTACCAATAACAGAGGCTACAAAAAAACATGCTAACCTCTCACCATTACCAATAACAGAGGCTACAACGAAACATACTAACCTCTCACCGTTACCAATAACAGAGGCTACAAAAAAACATGCTAACCTCTCACCATTACCAATAACAGAGGCTACAACAAAACATGCTAACCTCTCACATCACCAATAACAGAGGCTACAACAAAACATGCTAACCTCTCACCATTACCAATAACAGAGGCTACAACAAAACATGCTAACCTCTCACGTTGCTACCAATAACAGAGGCTACAACAACATGCTAACCTCTCATCATCAATAACAGAGGCTACAACATAACATGCTAACCTCTCACCATTACCAATAACAGAGGCTACAACGAAACATACTAACCTCTCACCGTTACCAATAACAGAGGCTACAAAAAAACATGCTAACCACTCACCATTACCAATAACAGAGGATACAACAACAAATGCTAACCTCTCACCATTACCAATAACAGAGAATAAAACAAAAAATGCAAACCTCTCACCATTACCAATAACAGAGGCTACAAAAAAACATGCTAACCACTCACCATTACCAATAACAGAGGATACAACAAAACATGCTAGTCTCTCACCATTACCAATAACAGAGGCTACAACAAAACATGCTAACCTCTCACCATTACCAATAACAGAGGCTACAACAAAACATGCTAACCTCTCACCATTACCAATAACAGAGGCTACAACAAAACATGCTAACCTCTCACCATTACCAATAACAGAGGCAACAACAAAACATGCTAACCTCTCACCCTTACCAATAACAGAGGCTAGAACAAAACATGCTAACCTCTCATCACCAATAACAGAGGCTACAACAAAACATGCTAACCTCTCACCGTTACCAATAACAGAGGCTACAAAAAAACATGCTAACCACTCACCATTACCAATAACAGAGGCTACAACAAAACATGCTAACCTCTCACCATTACCAATAACAGAGGCAACAACAAAACATGCTAACCTCTCACCCTTACCAATAACAGAGGCTACAACAAAACATGCTAACCTCTCATCACCAATAACAGAGGCTACAACAAAACATGCTAACCTCTCACCGTTACCAATAACAGAGGCTACAACAAAACATGATAACCTCTCACCATTACCAATAACAGAGGCTACAACAAAACATGCTAACCACTCACCATTACCAATAACAGAGGCTACAACAAAACATGCTAACCTCTCACCATTACCAATAACAGAGACTACAACAAAACATGCTAACCTCTCACCATTACCAATAACAGAGGCTACAACAAAACATGCTAACCTCTCACCATTACCAATAACAGAGGCTACAACAAAACATGCTAACCTCTCACCATTACCAATAACAGAGGCTACAACAAAACATGCTAACCTCTCACCATTACCAATAACAGAGGCTACAACAAAACATGCTAACCTCTCACCACTGCCAATAACAGAGGCTGCAACAAAACATGCTAACCTCTCACCATTACCAATAACAGAGGCTACAACAAAACATGCTAACCTCTCACCATTACCAATAACAGAGACTACAACACATGCTAACCTCTCACCACTGCCAATAACAGAGGCTGCAACAAAACATGCTAACCTCTAACCATTACCAATAACAGAGGCTACAACAAAACATGATAACATCTCACCATCACCAATAACAGAGGCTACAACAAAACATGCTAGTCTCTCACCATTACCAATAACAGAGGCTACAACAAAACATGCTAACCTCTCACCATTACCAATAACAGAGGCTACAACAAAACATGCTAACCTCTCACCATTACCAATAACAGAGGCTACAACAAAACATGCTAACCTCTCACCATTACCAATAACAGAGGCTACAACAAAACATGCTAACCTCTCACCATCACCAATAACAGAGATTACAACAAAACATGCTAACCTCTCACCATTACCAATAACAGAGGCTACAACATAACATGCTAACCTCTCACCATCACCAATAACAGAGGCTACAACAAAACATGCTAACCTCTCACCATCACCAATAACAGAGGCCAAAACAAAACATGCTAACCTCTCACCATTACCAATAACAGAGGCTACAAAAACATGCTAACCACTCACCATTACCAATAACAGAGGCTACAACAAAACATGCTAACCTCTCACCATTACCAATAACAGAGGCTACAACAAAACATGCTAACCTCTCACCATTACCAATAACAGAGGCTACAGCAAAACATGATAACCTCTCACCATTACCAATAACAGAGGCTACAACAAAACATGCTAACCTCTCACCATTACCAATAACAGAGGCTACAACAAAACATACTAACCTCTCACCGTTACCAATAACAGAGGCTACAACAAAACATACTAATCTCTCACCTTTACCAATAACAGAGACTACAAAAAAACATGCTAACCTCTCACCATTACCAACATCAGAGACTACAACAACACATGCTAACCTCTCACCACTGCCAATAACAGAGGCTGCAACAAAACATGCTAACCTCTCACCATTACCAATAACAGAGGCTACAACAAAACATGCTAACCTCTCACCATTACCAATAACAGAGGCTACAACAAAACATGCTAACCTCTCACCATTACCAATAACAGAGGCTACAACAAAACATGCTAACCTCTCACATCACCAATAACAGAGGCTACAACAAAACATGCTAACTTCACACCATTACCAATAACAGAGGCTACAACAAAACATGCTAACCTCTCACCATTACCAATAACAGAGACTACAACAACACATGCTAACCTCTCACCACTGCCAATAACAGAGGCTGCAACAAAACATGCTAACCTCTCACCATTACCAATAACGGAGGCTACAACAAAACATGCTAACCTCTCACTATTACCAATAACAGAGGCTACAACAAAACATGATAACATCTCACCATTACCAATAACAGAGGCTACAACAAAACATGCTAACCTCTCACCATCACCAATAACAGAGGCCAAAACAAAACATGCTAACCTCTCACCATTACCAATAACAGAGGCTACAAAAAAACATGCTAACCACTCACCATTACCAATAACAGAGGCTACAACAAAACATGCTAACCTCTCACCATTACCAATAACAGAGGCTACAACAAAACATGCTAACCTCTCACCATTACCAATAACAGAGGCTACAGCAAAACATGATAACCTCTCACCATTACCAATAACAGAGGCTACAACAAAACATGCTAACCTCTCACCATTACCAATAACAGAGGCTACAACAAAACATACTAACCTCTCACCGTTACCAATAACAGAGGCTACAACAAAACATACTAATCTCTCACCTTTACCAATAACAGAGACTACAAAAAAACATGCTAACCTCTCACCATTACCAACATCAGAGACTACAACAACACATGCTAACCTCTCACCACTGCCAATAACAGAGGCTGCAACAAAACATGCTAACCTCTCACCATTACCAATAACAGAGGCTACAACAAAACATGCTAACCTCTCACCATTACCAATAACAGAGGCTACAACAAAACATGCTAACCTCTCACCATTACCAATAACAGAGGCTACAACAAAACATGCTAACCTCTCACATCACCAATAACAGAGGCTACAACAAAACATGCTAACTTCACACCATTACCAATAACAGAGGCTACAACAAAACATGCTAACCTCTCACCATTACCAATAACAGAGACTACAACAACACATGCTAACCTCTCACCACTGCCAATAACAGAGGCTGCAACAAAACATGCTAACCTCTCACCATTACCAATAACGGAGGCTACAACAAAACATGCTAACCTCTCACTATTACCAATAACAGAGGCTACAACAAAACATGATAACATCTCACCATTACCAATAACAGAGGCTACAACAAAACATGCTAACCTCTCACCATTACCAACAACAGAGGCTACAACAAAACATGCTAACCTCTCACCATTACCAATAACAGAGGCTACAACAAAACATGCTAACCTCTCACCATTACCAATAACGGAGGCTACAACAAAACATACTAACCTCTCACCATTACCAATAACAGAGGCTACAACAAAACATGCTAACCTCTCACATCACCAATAACAGAGGCTACAACAAAACATGCTAACTCACACCATTACCAATAACAGAGGCTACAACAAAACATGCTAACCTCTCACCATTACCAATAACAGAGGCTACAAAACATGCTAACCTCTCACCATTACCAATAACAGAGGCTACAAAACATGCTAACCTCTCACCATTACCAATAACAGAGGCTACAACAAAACATACTAACCTCTCACCGCTACCAATAACAGAGGCTACAAAAACATGCTAACCACTCACCATTACCAATAACAGAGGATACAACAAAACATGCTAACCTCTCACACTTAACAATAACAGAGGCAACAACAAAACATGCTAACCTCTCACCATTACCAATAACAGAGGCTACAACAAAACATGCTAACCTCTCACCATCACCAATAACAGAGGCTACAACAAAACATGCTAACTTCACACCATTACCAATAACAGAGGCTACAACAAAACATGCTAACCTCTCACCATTACCAATAACAGAGGCTACAACAAAACATGCTAACTCTCTCACCATTACCAATAACAACAGAGGCTACAACAAAACATGCTAACCTCTCACCATTACCAATAACAGAGGCTACAACAAAACATGCTAACCTCTCACCATTACCAATAACAGAGGCTACAACAAAACATGCTAACCTCTCACCATTACCAATAACAGAGGCTACAACAAAACATGCTAACCTCTCACCACTGCCAATAACAGAGGCTGCAACAAAACATGCTAACCTCTCACCATTACCAATAACAGAGGCTACAACAAAACATGCTAACCTCTCACCATTACCAATAACAGAGACTACAACACATGCTAACCTCTCACCACTGCCAATAACAGAGGCTGCAACAAAACATGCTAACCTCTAACCATTACCAATAACAGAGGCTACAACAAAACATGATAACATCTCACCATCACCAATAACAGAGGCTACAACAAAACATGCTAGTCTCTCACCATTACCAATAACAGAGGCTACAACAAAACATGCTAACCTCTCACCATTACCAATAACAGAGGCTACAACAAAACATGCTAACCTCTCACCATTACCAATAACAGAGGCTACAACAAAACATGCTAACCTCTCACCATTACCAATAACAGAGGCTACAACAAAACATGCTAACCTCTCACCATTACCAATAACAGAGGCTACAACAAAACATGCTAACCTCTCACCATTACCACAACAGAGGCTACAACAAAACATGCTAACCTCTCACCACTGCCAATAACAGAGGCTGCAACAAAACATGCTAACCTCTCACCATTACCAATAACAGAGGCTACAACAAAACATGCTAACCTCTCACCATTACCAATAACAGAGACTACAACACATGCTAACCTCTCACCACTGCCAATAACAGAGGCTGCAACAAAACATGCTAACCTCTAACCATTACCAATAACAGAGGCTACAACAGAACATGATAACATCTCACCATCACCAATAACAGAGGCTACAACAAAACATGCTAGTCTCTCACCATTACCAATAACAGAGGCTACAACAAAACATGCTAACCTCTCACCATTACCAATAACAGAGGCTACAACAAAACATGCTAACCTCTCACCATTACCAATAACAGAGGCTACAACAAAACATGCTAACCTCTCACCATTACCAATAACAGAGGCTACAACAAAACATGCTAACCTCTCACCATCACCAATAACAGAGATTACAACAAAACATGCTAACCTCTCACCATTACCAATAACAGAGGCTACAACATAACATGCTAACCTCTCACCATCACCAATAACAGAGGCTACAACAAAACATGCTAACCTCTCACCATCACCAATAACAGAGGCCAAAACAAAACATGCTAACCTCTCACCATTACCAATAACAGAGGCTACAAAAAAACATGCTAACCACTCACCATTACCAATAACAGAGGCTACAACAAAACATGCTAACCTCTCACCATTACCAATAACAGAGGCTACAACAAAACATGCTAACCTCTCACCATTACCAATAACAGAGGCTACAGCAAAACATGATAACCTCTCACCATTACCAATAACAGAGGCTACAACAAAACATGCTAACCTCTCACCATTACCAATAACAGAGGCTACAACAAAACATACTAACCTCTCACTGCTACCAATAACAGAGGCTACAACAAAACATACTAATCTCTCACCTTTACCAATAACAGAGACTACAAAAACATGCTAACCTCTCACCATTACCAACATCAGAGACTACAACAACACATGCTAACCTCTCACCACTGCCAATAACAGAGGCTGCAACAAAACATGCTAACCTCTCACCATTACCAATAACAGAGGCTACAACAAACATGCTAACCTCTCACCATTACCAATAACAGAGGCTACAACAAAACATGCTAACCTCTCACCATTACCAATAACAGAGGCTACAACAAAACATGCTAACCTCTCACATCACCAATAACAGAGGCTACAACAAAACATGCTAACTTCACACCATTACCAATAACAGAGGCTACAACAAAACATGCTAACCTCTCACCATTACCAATAACAGAGACTACAACAACACATGCTAACCTCTCACCATTACCAACAACAGAGGCTACAACAAAACATGCTAACCTCTCACCATTACCAATAACAGAGGCTACAACAAAACATGCTAACCTCTCACCATTACCAATAACGGAGGCTACAACAAAACATACTAACCTCTCACCATTACCAATAACAGAGGCTACAACAAAACATGCTAACCTCTCACATCACCAATAACAGAGGCTACAACAAAACATGCTAACTTCACACCATTACCAATAACAGAGGCTACAACAAAACATGCTAACCTCTCACCATTACCAATAACAGAGGCTACAAAAAAACATGCTAACCTCTCACCATTACCAATAACAGAGGCTACAAAAAAACATGCTAACCTCTCACCATTACCAATAACAGAGGCTACAACGAAACATACTAACCTCTCACCGTTACCAATAACAGAGGCTACAAAAAAACATGCTAACCACTCACCATTACCAATAACAGAGGATACAACAAAACATGCTAACCTCTCACACTTAACAATAACAGAGGCAACAACAAAACATGCTAACCTCTCACCATTACCAATAACAGAGGCTACAACAAAACATGCTAACCTCTCACCATTACCAATAACAGAGGCTACAACAAAACATGCTAACCTCTCACCATCACCAATAACAGAGGCTACAACAAAACATGCTAACTTCACACCATTACCAATAACAGAGGCTACAACAAAACATGCTAACCTCTCACCATTACCAATAACAGAGGCTACAACAAAACATGCTAACCTCTCACCATTACCAATAACAGAGGCTACAACAAAACATGCTAACCTCTCACCATTACCAATAACAGAGGCTACAACAAAACATGCTAACCTCTCACCATTACCAATAACAGAGGCTACAACAAAACATACTAACCTCTCACCATTACCAATAACAGAGACTACAACAACACATGCTAACCTCTCACCATTACCAATAACAGAGGCTACAACAAAACATGCTAACCTCTCACCATTACCAATAACAGAGACTACAACAAAACATGCTAACCTCTCACCATTACCAATGTAACCTCTCACGATATTATCTTCCGTGAGAGTATCTCAACAGCATGGGATGCTAGGTGAGAAGGACATCTCCAATAAGAATTCCTATTGTAAACTATCTAGGGTTATGACAATAGGCTATTAACTTCAGATGAAATGATGATAGGTTTCTGTTATTGTTTCAGGATAATCTATCCCATGCATTCAATTAGATTAAAACACTAAATGACTCCACCAAGACAACATAGATAAGGTTCAAATGTGTATTGTTAAGCTTGCTTAATTGACCCGTTGGAGCTCAACAAAATAATGTCGACACACATCAAGTCCAGAAGCACCTCACGTTGTGGTTCCTCACTAATGTAGATATTTGTCCAGTGAAGTATGACAGTTCCATGCAGGTTTTCCTCACATGGTCCACAGCAGCCGACACCCCATGGGAACATGAAGTCTCCAAGCCCTCCCAAGAAGTTCTCTCCTGGTGTCTCCCGATGCCAGGCTAACCTCAAGGCTGTCGACTTCCACAACGAGACGGTAGCTTCAGTCTTCACTGAGTCCCTCTCAACAACACAATACAACAACTCTCCTATAGAATAAAATAGGTATTTCCATTCATATATTAATAGGTAGGTATCTTGTTGTATATTTGTTGTTGTTGTCTTCTCTTATAATTCGTCTTCACCAACGGTCATAATCTCAGCATCGATCCTTTCTCCACCAACGGTCCTCTCTTATTTCCCGCTCTTTTCTATCCCAGGCCTCCCGTTAACCAGGTCAACTCTCCCATTGGCCACAACTTAACAAGCGACCTTATTGGTCAAAGCAACAATTTGAAAGTAAACCAACTTATTCACTTATACTTTAAATCATTATTTCTTCAAAATAAATGCATTAACAATATTATATTACAATTAAGAATCAATTTAAATCACCTGTTAAAATGTAATACTAATGAATTATAACAAATAACTCAATACTTGGTTTTAACAAGGGTATTACACTCTCCCCCCACCAAAATTAGGCATGTCCTCATGACTTGTAAACACACAAATTAAAGGTAATAAGTAACCGGGTCAACTCTTAACTTTGTCTACAACCTACAACTGAGACAAAACTTGTTAGATAATTGAAAAGGAAATACACTTGTTTTTCCCTTATCCGATCCACTTGTATAGTGTGGAACAATATCTGACAACTGGGACTGTACTTGGAACTCCAGGTTAATCATAGGTAAGTAGTACAGGAGCTTTCTTTACTCTCTGAGATCTTCTTATCCCTGGTCCTTCTATTTCCTCTGAAGTTTCCACTTCTCCTTGAACTTTTTGTTCCTCTTCTTGAATCTCTTCCATTGAGTTAGATGCCTCATTATCATCTGCTTCAACTCCAGTTGCGACCTCAGCTCCTTGGCTGGACTCTATTGCTTCTACAACTTCTTTCAGGTTCCCCTGTCATTTGATTCCAGACTATATCTAGGTCCAAGCTAAACGGTTCCGACATCTCTTCCACATCTCGGTTCCTACAGTATGTATTAGGCACGTCATACCATACTCCAATGTCCTCATCTTCTGAGTCAAAATCCTTCTCATCTTCTGGATTCTTAACCTCTTCAACTTTCTCATCATTCCGAGGAGTACAGTCTCCAGGCAACTTTTTCATTTCCTTTTTCTTCCTCCTTCTTTGCAGGGTCCTTCTACTAGGAGTTGGTTCTATGTTAACCACAGGTTCTAGGCGCACTTTCTGCCCCAGTGGTAGCAGGTGATTCCGATGAAGAATCTTAATGGGTCCATCTCCCCTTTCAGGCTTCAAACGGAACACAGGTAAGTTTGACATCTGACTTTCCACCACATATGGCGAGAAACCCATCGATCTGCCAGCTTATGTTTTCCGTGCAGTCCAAGATTCCGTTTAAGGACTCTGTCGTCTCCAGGCATAAGTTGCGTGTAGCGAATCTTCTTATCATATCGCTGTTTGTTTTCCTGGTTTTGCTTTCCACAGATATCAACGGGCAATCTAGCTTCACGTCCAAACATCAAAAAATAGGGCGAGTAGCCAGTCGCTTCATTCCGAGTACAGTTATACGAGTGCACTAGATGCCCAATATACTGACTCCGTTTGTTCTTTCGTGTAGGATCAAGAGTTCCAAGCATGTTCAACAAGGTTCGGTTGAATCTCTCGGGTTGTGGATCTCCCTGAGGATGATATGGTGTTGTCCTTGACTTTTCCACTCCAAGCATATTCAGTAGCTCACGGATGAGTCGACTTTCAAAATCGCTACCTTGATCGCTATGCATCCTCTTGGGTAAACCATAATGGATGAAGTACCTCCCACAATACTTTGGCGACAGTGGATGCTTTCTGATCCTTCAGTAGGAAAAGCTTGAGCGTATCTCGTGTAATGATCCGTGAATGACCAGGACATTCTCTGTGTTACGTGAGTCAGGCTCAATGGACAGGAAATCCATACACACAAGGTCCATAGGTCCATCACTCCGCTTGCATATGACCAAGCGGAGCAACAATCTTTGGAAGTGTTTTCCTCTGTATACAGCGAAAACAGGACTTACAGTACTCTTCTACTTCCATCTTCATGCGTGGCCAGTAGAACCTGTCTCTGACAAGTCCATACGTCTTGTCAAATCCTAAATGACCTGAGTCATCATGCAGCAACTTTAGAACCATAGTTCTGAACTTCTCTGGAAGTAGTAACTGAGCATGACGAGTTTCGTTCGGCGGATGTGTGATCCTGTACATAACTCCATCTTCCATCTTTAACTTCTCCCACTCTCTCAGGAGCAAAAAGATTAATGGATGTTTGGTCTTTGTCACCCTGGTAATATCATGTTTATTAAGAGCAACCCACATCTCTCCTAAACAAGGGTCTTCTTGTTGCGAATGCAGAAAGTTCCATAGTGCTCAATCTGGGCATGTGAGACTTCATCAAGCTTAGGTTACAGTATGCTTGAGGCACAGCATGTATAGAGGCTCCCAACTGATCAATCACTCTACCAGATGATCCAGGAGTTACTCTAACAACATTAGACATATGGCACATGGCTCGGACACCAGATTCAGGAATGTCTCTCCAATCTTGTTCCACTGCAGATTGCTGATGAGAGCGGCGAGATAAAGCATCGGCATCTATGTTCTGCCTGCCCGGCCTGTACTTGAGACTAAAGTCATAGGTAGACAACGCAGCTAACCAACGATGACCAGTGGCATCCGATTTTGCGGACGTGAGGACATATGTCAATGGGTTGTTGTCTGTTCTTACCTCGAACTTGGCCCCATACAGGTAATCATGTAGTTTATCAACCACAGCCCACTTCAACGCAAGAAACTCTAACTTGTGAGCTGGGTAGTTGCGTTCAGAAGCGGTCAGGCTGCGACTCACAAATGCCTTGGGACGCAGACCCTCACCTTGATCTTGGTACAATACTCCACCTAACCCTTCACGGCTAGCATCTACATGTAGAACGTATGGCAACTGAGGATCAGCAAAAAGCCAACACGGGAGCTTTTGTGAGGCTTTCCTTCAATGTCTCAAATGCTGATTCACACTTCTCATCCCACCTAGATCCAAATGGCTTTGAGGGGTTGAGGTAGGCTTTCTCTTCTTCCTTGGACTTTCTTCCTTTCTTGGCAGAGGGAAGATATCCACATAAGAGCTGATTCAGGGGGTAACTTACTTTAGAATAGTCTTTCACAAATCTTCTGTAATATCCACAGAATCCTAGGAAAGAACGCAGAGCAGTCACAGTTTCAGGCCTTGGCCACGTGGTGACAGCTTCAATCTTTGAGGGATCTGTAGCCACTCCATTCTGGGATATGACATGTCCAACATAGTTGACAGATGTGCGGCAGAACTGACACTTGTCAAGGGACAGTTTTAGGCCTTCACTTTTCAAGCGGTCTAACACCTTGAGTAACCTCTGCTCGTGTTCCTCCAGCGTCCTTCCAAACACAATTAAGTCATCTAGGTAAACAAGAACTTCGAGTAGGTTCATGTCTCCAACTGTCTTTTCCATGACACGTTGAAATGTTGCAGGTGCTCCGGACACACCCTGTGGCATCCTCTCAAATTGATAAAATCCAGCTGGACAGATAAATGCAGTCTTCTCTTTATCTGTATCGCACATCGGAATCTGATAGTATCCGCTTCTGAGATCTAACACACTGAACCATTTGCTCCCACTCAAACATGTCAGAGCATTCTCCACATCTATAACAGAGCATCCACACGTGGAAATGTGTAATGATCTGGAACAGTGCGCTTGTTGAGGGTTCTGTAATCAACACACATGCGTATGGTGCCGTTCTTTTTCCTCACCACCACAATAGGAGATGCATAGGGGCTTCTCCACTCAGATATGATTCCAGAACTTTTCAAGTTATTAAGATGCTTCCTCACATCTTCAACATCAGCTGGGGCCAAGCCAAGTAGATCTCTCCTAAACGGTTTGTCTTCAGTAACTCGGATGGTGTGATGAGTACTCTTTGAACAACCCACGTCAAACTCATGTGTTGAGAACACTTCTTTCCGCTCCATCATCTTTTCACATAACCTCTTCTTCCATCCTTCAGGCACTGAAGAATCTCCAAAATTGAATGAAGAAGACGTCAGTCTCTCAGATGAATCCCGCTTACTTTTCAATGGAACACCCGGAGCAACATCTACAGGAAACAGATGAGCAATAGGCGTACCTCGTTTCAGGGTGATCTCCTTTGTCGAGACATTCCTGACAGTAAGGGTGATTCTTCTAGATGACACAACGGCAACCGTCTGGATTTCAGACCTCACTAGTAATTCTTCAGGGAACCGGGGTTCTTCAGGCCTCTCTACCAGAATGGTTTGAGTAGAAGGTATCCCAGGAAACTTTGGAATCCCAGTAACTCTCGCCTGTCCACCAGGTGGCAGGGTGACAGTTTTAGTCTGTGCGAACCAGACCGTTCCTCTCTTCTCGTCATCATCAGTTGAGTTTTCTATCATCATCTCATATGCCTCTTTGATAGCAGGATGAACTTGTAGTGTGCTAAGGAAACCTTCACCTTCCTTTTCTTTACAAGCAGTCATAAGTCTCCTCACTACAGATGTATTGGTGCCGACCAGAATAGACACGTCACCTTTCATGGCCGGATCTGGACATACCAACACAAGTGCTTCCATGGTCTCTGCTACACCCACAACTGATCCTGAGAACTCAAGCTTGAGTGACAAATAGCCATCATAGGGATACTGATCAGAGCTAAGGCCTCATATCTCTAAGTTTCCTATAGGAATCAATGGCAAATGCGTCAAGTACTTGTCATAAAAGGATCTGTAAAGTAGAGTAATCTGAGAACCACTATCTAGTAAAGCTTTAGTATAGATACCTTCAATCTGTACAGGAACGACAGAACTTGGACCAACTAAACCTGTAGGTAGCATGTCTTTCATGTCTTCATACTTGTGGCACTTGGTGGAACGTATTATTCTTCTTTTTGCTTTTAAATGCCACATCTGACCTTTGTGTGTCAGATTGAGCTGCTGTGACGTTAGCAGACCTGAGACGCGTCATTACAGTTTTTAAACCTTTTATCTCTTTTCTCAGCACTTCTATCTCGGTATTAGCTTCTTGGCAAACTGTGGCAACAGGAGCAACAGCTGATGACTTCACAACACTCTTCGTTGTGTTCCTGTCTTGAATCATGTCCTCCTCCTCCTTACTTCTTGCAGTAGTTCAGTAAAGTTGGTGGATCACGCAGTTTATAGGTCATGCGAATGCGAAGCGCAACCATGTCATGTGAGGATGCACCTCTCACTATTTGGCCAATGCGTGTGCGATTCATCTCTGACAGCTCAATGCCTCCTTTTCGATAAACAGCATGCAGCAATTTGTCAAGTCTCAACAGGTAAGCTGAAAGCTTCTCTCCTTCACGTTGGAATGTGTTTCTGAACCCTACCATGAGATCAGGTGCACTTTCGGTGGTACCGAATGCTGTTTCTAGAGCCTTCATGTATTCGATCGCTGTAGCATGGGGGTTTCCTGTCTTGAAGAACCTCACAATGTCAGCAGCAGGCCCTTTAAGACTTTCTATTATTCTCTGTTTTTTCACTATTACCAATAACAGAGACCACAACAAAACATACTAACCTCTCACCATTACCAATAACAGAGGCTACAACAAAACATGCTAACCTCTCACCATTACCAATAACAGAGGCTACAACAAAACATACTAACCTCTCACCATTACCAATAACAGAGGCTACAACAAAACATGCTAACCTCTCACCATTACCAATAACAGAGGCTACAACAAAACATGCTAACCTCTCACCATTACCAATAACAGAGACTACAACAAAACATGCTAACCTCTCACCATTACCAATAACAGAGGCTACAACAAAACATACTAACCTCTCACCATTGACCTCAAATAAAAGGTGACATTCTGACAGTGAGGTATCAGATTTAGATTGTATTGAGTATACAGTCCACACCATATCTATTTTGACAGTGAATCTAACATTTTAAATGTGTCTCTATACTCCAACATTTTGGATTTCAGATCAAATGTTTCATATGAGGTGACAGTATATAATGTCACCTTTTATTTGAGGGTATTTTAATACATATCTGTTTCACCATTTAGAAATGAAAGCACTTTATGTATCTAGTCCCCTCATTTGAAGAAGTCATAAGTATTCTGACCAATTCACTTATAGTGTATTAAACTAGTCAAATGTTTAGTATTTGGTCCCATATTCTTTGAACACAATGACTACATCAAGCCTGTAACTGCCATGATTGAGAAAGATCATGAATGAATCATGAATAATAATGAGTGAGAGAGTTACAGAGGCTACAACAAAACATACTAACCTCTCACCTTTAACCTCAAATAAAAGGTGACATTCTGTAGTGTCACCTAATATGAAACATTCTATCTCACATCCAAAATGTTGGAGCTTAGCACCAAATGTAAAACTGAAAGCTTCACTGTCCAAACACATATGGTGTGGACTATGTGTGCCTGGTAAACACATGTGGATCTGGTGAACAGTTATCACTTGTTGACCAACTACAGGAATACTGACCTCAGAGTCTCCAGTTTACAGTGGGGATTCCCCAGTCCAGCAGAGAGCAGCTTCACTCCTGAATCCTTCAGGTCATTGTTACTCAGATCCAGCTCTCTCAGGTGTGAGGGGTTTGACCTCAGAGCTGAGACCAGAGAAGCACAGCCTTCCTCTGTGACTAGACAGCCTGACAGCCTGCAAAGAGTCAAATCACATTAAAATCACACTGCTATTCTTTGGTGGTGAAAATAGTGGCAGTATATTTTTTCAACATATTCAGATACATCGGTGTCCTGAAAACTGCCATATCTATTCATAAATTAATGTATCATTATTAGAATGACAAAGTATCCAATTATTGCTTGTACATTTATATTACAAATATATGAGTAGACTGACCAGACCAGTTTAAAAAGCAGTATCAGTCAAAAGACAGACAGTGAGGTATCAGATTTAGATTGTATTGAGTATACAGTCCACACCATATCTATTTTGACAGTGAAGCTAACATTTTAAATGTGTCTCTATACTCCAACATTTTGGACTTCAGATCAAATGTTTCATATGAGGTGACAGTATATAATGTCACCTTTTATTTGAGGGTATTTTAATACATATCTGTTTCACCATTTAGAAATGAAAGCACTTTATGTATCTAGTCCCCCCTATTTGAATAAGTCATAAGTATTCTGACCAATTCACTTATATTGTATTAAAGAAGTCAAAAGTTTAGTATTTGGTCCCATATTCCTTGAACGCAATGACTACATCAAGCCTGTGACTGCCATGATTGAGAAAGATCATGAATGAATCATGAATAATAATGAGTGAGAGAGTTACAGAGGCTACAACAAAACATACTAACCTCTCACCATTAACCTCAAATAAAAGGTGACATTCTGTACTCCGGTATGGCTAATATGAAACATTCTATCTCAAATCCAAAATGCTGGAGCATAGCACCAAATGTAAAACTGTAAGCTTCACTGTCCAAACACATATGGTGTGGACTATGTGTGCCTGGTAAACACATGTGGATCTGGTGAACAGTTATCACTTGTTGACCAACTACAGGAATACTGACCTCAGAGTCTCCAGTTTACAGTGGGGATTCCCCAGTCCAGCAGAGAGCAGCTTCACTCCTGAATCCTTCAGGTCATTGTTACTCAGATCCAGCTCTCTCAGGTGTGAGGGGTTTGACTCCAGAGCTGAGGCCAGAGAAGCACAGCCTTTCTCTGTGACTCCAAAACCTGACATCCTGCAAAGAGTCAAATCATATTAAAATCACACTGCTATTCTTTGGTGGTGAGAATAGAGTTGAGGTATATTTTTTCAACATATTTAGGGTAGCCTAGTGGTTAGAGCGTTGGACTTGTAACCGAGAGGTTGCAAATTCAAATCCCCGAGCTGACAAGGTACAAATCTGTATCGTTCTGCCCCTGAACAGGCAGTTAACCCACTGTTGCTAGGCCGTCATTGAAAATAAGAATTTGTTCTTAACTGACTTGCCTAGTTAAACAAAGGTAATGAAACAATACAAAATAAATATATATATATATATCGGAAACCTGACATATCTATTAATAAATGAATGTCTCATTATTAGAAATGACAAATTATTGAGTAATTAAGTTTTACTTGTTTATTGTACAAATATTTGAGTAGACTGACCAGACCAGTTTAAAAAGCAGTATCAGTCAAAAGACAGACAGTGAGGTATCAGATTTAGATTGTATTGAGTAAACAGTGTTCACTTAAAATGACACAACGACAATGTTCCAGTTGAACAACGTTTACTAAACCGTATTTCCACAATACATGGTTACCATGGCACTCAGGCCAGGTCCATCAACAGTGAGACTCCCAGGCGTACTAATAACAGAGTGATAGCACCGTAATAACAGAAATATAGGGATACTGAAAACATGAACTTAACACACAGTCCAAACAATATCTATTTTGACAGTGAAGCTAATATTGTAAATAAAGCACTTTGTGTATCCAGTCCCCCATTTGAAGAAGTCAAAGTATTCTGACCAATTGTATTAAAGTAGTCAAACATTTTGTATTTGTTCCCAAACTTGTTGAATGCATTTGCAGTTTGTCTTGGTTGTGTTTTGGATGATGTTTTTCCTAATAGAAACTGAATGGTGAATAATGTCACTTCACTTGTATTGTCAGTAAGAATACATATGACTACTTTAATACAATATAGGTGAATTTGTCCAAATAATTACGACTTCTTCAAATGGGAGAACTAGATACATAAAGTGCTTTCATTTCTAAAAGGTAAAATATATATGTATAAATACCTTTAAATAAAAGGTGACATTCTGTACTGTCAGCTAATACGAAAAATCCAAAATGCTGGAGCATAGCACCACATTTAAAACTGTAAGCTTCACTGTCCAAACACATATGGTGTGGACTATGTGTGTCTGGTAAACACATGTGGATCTGGTGAACAGTTATCACTTGTTGACCAACTACAGGAATACTGACCTCAGAGTCTCCAGTTTACAGTGGGGATTCCCCAGTCCAGCAGTGAGCAGCTTCACTCCTGAATCCTTCAGGTCATTGTTACTCAGGTCCAGCTCTCTCAGGTGTGAGGGGTTTGACTCCAGAGCTGAGACCAGAGAAGCACAGCCTTCCTCTGTGACTCCACAGCCTGACAGCCTACAAAGAGATCATCATGACTTCACAAACACACTGTTAATTTAACCAGTAGTGTAAAAGGACATTGGCAGATGCATTTGGTTTATTCTCCCAAACAACATATAGATTCATCTTCCGTCTCCTAGAATTGTATGGTAATAATGTTATACTAATGTGAAAATCAATGCATTTATTCAATATGTTATTCAATATAACGATCAATAAAGCCTTTTGTAAGTGTGATTGATATGTGTAAATGAACATAGAATATCCAGTTCATTAACTGTAACACACCCAGTGTCCTGTGGTGAAACGACTGCTGTGCCAGGTATTGAACAACAACTTTTGTCCTGTGTTTGCATGTGTGTGTGTCCAGTGTGTATGTGTAAGTGTGTGTCCAGTGTGTGTGTGTGTGTTTCCAGTGTGTCCAGTGTGTGTGTCTATTGTGTTTGTCCAGTTCGTCCAGTCTGTGTTTGAGAGGACACACACACACACTGGACATACACACACACACACACACACACACACACACACACACACACACACACACACACACACACACACACACACACACACACACAGCATATATCTTTGTCCAAGTGGTGGTCAGAATGTTTGTCTTAACTAGCCTGATAAGTCCAACATGTCTGATATGAACATTGACATAAACCCTCTACATACTTGAGTTTCTCCAGTCTGCAGTGTGGATCCTCCAGTCCAGCAGAGAGCAGTCTGACTCCTGAGTCTCCTGGGTGATTGTAGCTCAGGTCCAGCTCTCTCAGGTGTGAGGGGTTTGACCTCAGAGCTGAGACCAGAGAAGCACAGCCTTCCTCTGTGACTAGACAGCCTGACAGCCTGCAAAGAGTCAAATCATATTCAAATCACACTGCTATTCTTCGGTGGTGAAAATAGTGGCAGTATATATTTTTAAACATATTCAGATACATTAGCTACCATTTTAAATGTGTCTCTATACTCCAACATTTTGGATTTCAGATCAAATGTTTCATATGAGGTGACCGTATATAATGTCACCTTTTATTTGAGGGTATTTTCATACATTTCTGTTTCACCGTTTAGAAATAAAAGCACTTTATGTATCTAGTCCCCTCATTTGAAGAAGTCATAGGTATTCTGACCAATTCACTTACAGTGTATTAAAGTAGTCAAAAGTTTAGTATTTGGTCCCAAACTCATTAGTTGCATTTGCTGTTGGTTTTGGTTGTGTTTTGGGTTATGTTTTGCCCAATAGTAACTGAATGGTGAATGATGACTGGAGTAATATTCTGTCTAAGTGATTAGATAACATGTTTCTAAACACGACTAAATTAATCCTGATGATGCCATAATTAATACAAATCATGAATCAATCATGCATAATAATGAGTGAGAAAATTACAGAGACTACAACAAAACATGCTAACCTCTCACCATTACCAATAACAGAGGCTACAACAAAACATGCTAACCTCCCACCATTACCAATAACAGAGGCTACAACAAAACATACTAACCTCTCACCATTACCAATAACAGAGGCTACAACAAAACATGCTAACCTCTCACCATTACCAATAACAGAGGCTAGAACAAAACATGCTAACCTCTCACCATTACCAATAACAGAGGCTACAACAAAACATGCTAACCTCTCACCATTACCACTAACAGAGGCTAGAACAAAACATGCTAACCTCTCACCATTACCAATAACAGAGGCTACAACAAAACATGCTAACCTCTCACCATTACCAATAACAGAGGCTACAACAAAACATGCTAACCTCTCACCATTACCAATAACAGAGGCTACAACAAAACATGCTAACCTCTCACCATTACCAATAACAGAGGATACAACAAAACATGCTAACCTCTCACCATTACCAATAACAGAGGCTACAACAAAACATGCTAACCTCCCACCATTACCAATAACAGAGGCTACAACAAAACATACTAACCTCTCACCATTACCAATAACAGAGGCTACAACAAAACATGCTAACCTCTCACCATTACCAATAACAGAGGATACAACAAAACATGCTAACCTCTCACCATTACCAATAACAGAGGCTACAACAAAACATGCTAACCTCTCACCATTACCAATAACAGAGGCTACAACAAAACATGCTAACCTCTCACCATTACCAATAACAGAGACTACAACAAAACATGCTAACCTCTCACCATTACCAATGTAACCCTCTCACGATATTATCTTCCGTAGAGTATCTCAACAGCATGGGATGCTAGGTGAGAAGGACATCTCCAATAAGAAGTCCTATTGTAAACTATCTAGGGTTATGACAATAGGCTATTAACTTCAGATGAAATGATGATAGGTTTCTGTTATTGTTTCAGGATAATCTATCCCATGCATTCAATTAGATTAAAACACTAAATGACTCCACCAAGACAACATAGATAAGGTTCAAATGGGTATTGTTAAGCTTGCTTAATTGACCCGTTGGAGCTCAACAAAATAATGTCGACACACATCAAGTCCAGAAGCACCTGACGTTGTGGTTCCTCACTAATGTAGATATTTGTCCAGTGAAGTATGACAGTTCCATGCAGGTTTTCCTCACATGGTCCACAGCAGCCGACACCCCATGGGAATATGAAGTCTCCAAGCCCTCCCAAGACGTTCTCTCCTGGTGTCTCCCGATCCCAGGCTAACCTCAAGGCTGTCGACCTCCACAACGAGACGGTAGCTTCAGTCTTCACTGAGTCCCCTCTCAACAACACAATACAACAACTCTCCTATAGAATAAAATAGGTATTTCCATTCATATATTAATAGGTAGGTATCTTGTTGTATATTTGTGTTGTTGTCTTCTCTTATAATCTCGTCTTCACCAACGGTCATAATCTCAGCATCGATCCTTTCTCCACCAACGGTCCTCTCTTATTTCCCGCTCTTTTCTATCCCAGGCCTCCCGTTAACCAGGTCAACTCTCCCATTGGCCACAACTTAACAAGCAACCTTATTGGTCAAAGCAACAATTTGAAAGTAAACCAACTTATTCACTTATACTTTAAATCATTATTTCTTCAAAAATAAATGCATTAACAATATTACAATTAAAAATCTATTTAAATCACCTGTTAAAATGTAATACTAATTAATTATAACAAATAACTCAATACTTGGTTTTAACAAGGGTATTACACAATTAACAGAGGCTACAACAAAACATGCTAACCTCTCACCATTACCAATAACAGAGGCTACAACAAAACATGCTAACCTCTCACCATTACCAATAACAGAGGCTACAACAAAACATGCTAACCTCTCACCATTACCAATAACAGAGGCTACAACAAAACATACTAACCTCTCACCATTACCAATAACAGAGGCTACAACAAAACATGCTAACCTCTCTCCATTACCATTAACAGAGGCTACAACAAAACATGCTAACCTCTCACCATTACCAATAACAGAGGCTAAAACAAAACATGCTAACATCTCACCATTACCAATAACAGAGGCTACAACAAAACATGCTAACATCTCACCATTACCAATAACAGAGGCTACAACAAAACATGCTAACCTCTCACCATTACCAATAACAGAGGCTACAACAAAACATGCTAACCTCTCACCATTACCAATAACAGAGGCTACAACAAAACATGCTAACCTCCCACCATTACCAATAACAGAGGCTACAACAAAACATGCTAACCTCTCACCATTACCAATAACAGAGGCTACAACAAAACATGCTAACCTCTCACCATTACCAATAACAGAGGCTACAACAAAACATGCCAACCTCTCTCACCATTACTACAATAACAGAGGCTACAACAAAACATGCTAACCTCCCACCATTACCAATAACAGAGGCTACAACAAAACATGCTAACCTCTCACCATTACCAATAACAGAGGCTACAACAAAACATGCTAACCTCTCACCATTACCAATAACAGAGGCTACAACAAAACATGCTAACCTCTCACCATTACCAATAACAGAGGCTTCAACAAAACATGCTAACCTCTCACCATTACCAATAACAGAGGCTACAACAAAACATGCTAACCTCTCACCATTACCAATAACAGAGGCTACAACAAAACATGCTAACCTCTCACCATTACCAATAACAGAGGCTACAACAAAACATGCCAACCTCTCACCATATAAATAACAGAGGCTACAACAAAACATGCTAACCTCTCACCATTACCAATAACAAAGGCTACAACAAAACATGCTAACCTCTCACCATTACAAATAACAGAGGCTACAACAAAACACGCTAACCTCTCACCATTACCAATAACAGAGGCTACAACAAAACATGCTAACCTCTCACCATTACCAATACCAGAGGCTACAACAAAACATGCTAACCTCTCACCATTACCGATAACAGAGACTACAACAAAACATGCTAACCTCTCACCACTACCAAAAACAGAGGCTACAACAAAACATGCTAACCTCTCACCATTACCAATAACAGAGGCTACAACAAAACATGCTAACCACACTCCATTAACATTAACAGAGGCTACAACAAAACATGCTAACCTCTCACCATTACCAATGACAGAGGCTACAACAAAACATACTAAACTCTCACCATTACCAATAACAGAGGCTACAACAAAACATGCTAACCTCTCACCATATAAATAACAGAGGCTACAACAAAACATGCTAACCTCTCACCATTACCAATAACAGAGGCTACAACAAAACATGCTAACCTCTCACCATTACCAATAACAGAGGCTACAACAAAACATGCTAACCTCTCTCCATTACCATTAACAGAGGCTACAACAAAAACATGCTAACCTCTCACCATTACCAATAACAGAGGCTACAACAAAACATGCTAACCTCTCACCATTACCAATAACAGAGGCTACAACAAAACATGCTAACCTCTCACCATTACCAATAACAGAGGCTACAACAAAACATGCTAACCTCTCACCATTACCAATAACAGAGGCTACAACAAAACATGCTAACCTCCCACCATTACCAATAACAGAGGCTACAACAAAACATGCTAACCTCTCACCATTACCAATAACAGAGGCTACAACAAAACATGCTAACCTCTCACCATTACCAATAACAGAGGCTACAACAAAACATGCTAACCTCTCACCATTACCAATAACAGAGGCTACAACAAAACATGCTAACCTCTCACCATTACCAATAACAGAGGCTACAACAAAACATGCTAACCTCTCACCATTACCAATAACAGAGGCTACAACAAAACATGCCAACCTCTCACCATATAAATAACAGAGGCTACAACAAAACATGCTAACCTCTCACCATTACCAATAACAAAGGCTACAACAAAACATGCTAACCTCTCACCATTACAAATAACAGAGGCTACAACAAAACACGCTAACCTCTCACCATTACCAATAACAGAGGCTACAACAAAACATGCTAACCTCTCACCATTACCAATACCAGAGGCTACAACAAAACATGCTAACCTCTCACCATTACCGATAACAGAGACTACAACAAAACATGCTAACCTCTCACCACTACCAAAAACAGAGGCTACAACAAAACATGCTAACCTCTCACCATTACCAATAACAGAGGCTACAACAAAACATGCTAACCTCTCACCATTACCAATAACAGAGGCTACAACAAAACATGCTAACCTCTCACCATTACCAATAACAGAGGCTACAACAAAACATGCTAACCTCTCACCATTACCAATAACAGAGACTACAACAAAACATGCTAACCTCTCTCCATTACCATTAACAGAGGCTACAACAAAACATGCTAACCTCTCACCATTACCAATAACAGAGGCTACAACAAAACATGCTAACCTCTCACCATTACCAATAACAGAGGCTAAAACAAAACATGCTAACCTCTCACCATTACCAATAACAGAGGGTACAACAAAACATGCTAACCTCTCACCATTACCAATAACAGAGGGTACAACAAAACATGCTAACCTCTCACCATATAAATAACAGAGGCTACAACAAAACATGCTAACCTCTCACCATTACCAATGTAACCCTCTCACGATATTATCTTCCGTAGAGTATCTCAACAGCATGGGATGCTAGGTGAGAAGGACATCTCCAATAAGAAGTCCTATTGTAAACTATCTAGGGTTATGACAATAGGCTATTAACTTCAGATGAAATGATGATAGGTTTCTGTTATTGTTTCAGGATAATCTATCCCATGCATTCAATTAGATTAAAACACTAAATGACTCCACCAAGACAACATAGATAAGGTTCAAATGGGTATTGTTAAGCTTGCTTAATTGACCCGTTGGAGCTCAACAAAATAATGTCGACACACATCAAGTCCAGAAGCACCTGACGTTGTGGTTCCTCACTAATGTAGATATTTGTCCAGTGAAGTATGACAGTTCCATGCAGGTTTTCCTCACATGGTCCACAGCAGCCGACACCCCATGGGAATATGAAGTCTCCAAGCCCTCCCAAGACGTTCTCTCCTGGTGTCTCCCGATCCCAGGCTAACCTCAAGGCTGTCGAGCCTCCACAACGAGACGGTAGCTTCAGTCTTCACTGAGTCCCTCTCAACAACACAATACAACAACTCTCCTATAGAATAAAATAGGTATTTCCATTCATATATTAATAGGTAGGTATCTTGTTGTATATTTGTGTTGTTGTCTTCTCTTATAATTCGTCTTCACCAACGGTCATAATCTCAGCATCGATCCTTTCTCCACCAACGGTCCTCTCTTATTTCCCGCTCTTTTCTATCCCAGGCCTCCCGTTAACCAGGTCAACTCTCCCATTGGCCACAACTTAACAAGCAACCTTATTGGTCAAAGCAACAATTTGAAAGTAAACCAACTTATTCACTTATACTTTAAATCATTATTTCTTCAAAAATAAATGCATTAACAATATTACAATTAAAAATCTATTTAAATCACCTCAAGTTAAAATGTAATACTAATTAATTATAACAAATAACTCAATACTTGGTTTTAACAAGGGTATTACACAATTAACAGAGGCTACAACAAAACATGCTAACCTCTCACCATTACCAATAACAGAGGCTACAACAAAACATGCTAACCTCTCACCATTACCAATAACAGAGGCTACAACAAAACATGCTAACCTCTCACCATTACCAATAACAGAGGCTACAACAAAACATACTAACCTCTCACCATTACCAATAACAGAGGCTACAACAAAACATGCTAACCTCTCTCCATTACCATTAACAGAGGCTACAACAAAACATGCTAACCTCTCACCATTACCAATAACAGAGGCTACAACAAAACATGCTAACCTCTCACCATTACCAATAACAGAGGCTAAAACAAAACATGCTAACCTCTCACCATTACCAATAACAGAGGCTACAACAAAACATGCTAACCTCTCACCATTACCAATAACAGAGGCTACAACAAAACATGCTAACCTCCCACCATTACCAATAACAGAGGCTACAACAAAACATGCTAACCTCTCACCATTACCAATAACAGAGGCTACAACAAAACATGCTAACCTCTCACCATTACCAATAACAGAGGCTACAACAAAAACATGCTAACCTCTCACCATTACCAATAACAGAGGCTTCAACAAAACATGCTAACCTCTCACCATTACCAATAACAGAGGCTACAACAAAACATGCTAACCTCTCACCATTACCAATAACAGAGGCTACAACAAAACATGCTAACCTCTCACCATTACCAATAACAGAGGCTACAACAAAACATGCCAACCTCTCACCATATAAATAACAGAGGCTACAACAAAACATGCTAACCTCTCACCATTACCAATAACAAAGGCTACAACAAAACATGCTAACCTCTCACCATTACAAATAACAGAGGCTACAACAAAACACGCTAACCTCTCACCATTACCAATAACAGAGGCTACAACAAAACATGCTAACCTCTCACCATTACCAATACCAGAGGCTACAACAAAACATGCTAACCTCTCACCATTACCGATAACAGAGACTACAACAAAACATGCTAACCTCTCACCACTACCAAAAACAGAGGCTACAACAAAACATGCTAACCTCTCACCATTACCAATAACAGAGGCTACAACAAAACATGCTAACCACACTCCATTAACATTAACAGAGGCTACAACAAAACATGCTAACCTCTCACCATTACCAATGACAGAGGCTACAACAAAACATACTAAACTCTCACCATTACCAATAACAGAGGCTACAACAAAACATGCTAACCTCTCACCATATAAATAACAGAGGCTACAACAAAACATGCTAACCTCTCACCATTACCAATAACAGAGGCTACAACAAAACATGCTAACCTCTCACCATTACCAATAACAGAGGCTACAACAAAACATGCTAACCTCTCTCCATTACCATTAACAGAGGCTACAACAAAACATGCTAACCTCTCACCATTACCAATAACAGAGGCTACAACAAAACATGCTAACCTCTCACCATTACCAATAACAGAGGCTAAAACAAAACATGCTAACATCTCACCATTACCAATAACAGAGGCTACAACAAAACATGCTAACCTCTCACCATTACCAATAACAGAGGCTACAACAAAACATGCTAACCTCTCACCAAATAAATAACAGAGGCTACAACAAAACATGCTAACCTCTCACCATTACCAATAACAGAGGCTACAACAAAACATGCTAACCTCTCACCATTACCAATAACAGAGGCTACAACAAAACATGCTAACCTCTCTCCATTACCATTAACAGAGGCTACAACAAAACATGCTAACCTCTCACCATTACCAATAACAGAGGCTACAACAAAACACGCTAACCTCTCACCATTACCAATAACAGAGGCTAAAACAAAACATGCTAACCTCTCACCATTACCAATAACAGAGGCTACAACAAAACATGCTAACCTCTCACCATTACCAATAACAGAGGCTACAACAAAACATGCTAACCTCTCACCATTACCAATAACAGAGGCTACAACAAAACATGCTAACCTCTCACCATTACCAATAACAGAGGCTACAACAAAACATGCTAACCTCCCACCATTACCAATAACAGAGGCTACAACAAAACATGCTAACCTCTCACCATTACCAATAACAGAGGCTACAACAAAACATGCTAACCTCTCACCATTACCAATAACAGAGGCTACAACAAAACATGCTAACCTCTCACCATTACCAATAACAGAGGCTACAACAAAACATGCCAACCTCTCACCATATAAATAACAGAGGCTACAACAAAACATGCTAACCTCTCACCATTACCAATAACAAAGGCTACAACAAAACATGCTAACCTCTCACCATTACAAATAACAGAGGCTACAACAAAACACGCTAACCTCTCACCATTACCAATAACAGAGGCTACAACAAAACATGCTAACCTCTCACCATTACCAATACCAGAGGCTACAACAAAACATGCTAACCTCTCACCATTACCGATAACAGAGACTACAACAAAACATGCTAACCTCTCACCACTACCAAAAACAGAGGCTACAACAAAACATGCTAACCTCTCACCATTACCAATAACAGAGGCTACAACAAAACATGCTAACCACACTCCATTAACATTAACAGAGGCTACAACAAAACATGCTAACCTCTCACCATTACCAATGACAGAGGCTACAACAAAACATACTAAACTCTCACCATTACCAATAACAGAGGCTACAACAAAACATGCTAACCTCTCACCATATAAATAACAGAGGCTACAACAAAACATGCTAACCTCTCACCATTACCAATAACAGAGGCTACAACAAAACATGCTAACCTCTCACCATTACCAATAACAGAGGCTACAACAAAACATGCTAACCTCTCTCCATTACCATTAACAGAGGCTACAACAAAACATGCTAACCTCTCACCATTACCAATAACAGAGGCTACAACAAAACATGCTAACCTCTCACCATTACCAATAACAGAGGCTAAAACAAAACATGCTAACATCTCACCATTACCAATAACAGAGGCTACAACAAAACATGCTAACCTCTCACCATTACCAATAACAGAGGCTACAACAAAACATGCTAACCTCTCACCAAATAAATAACAGAGGCTACAACAAAACATGCTAACCTCTCACCATTACCAATAACAGAGGCTACAACAAAACATGCTAACCTCTCACCATTACCAATAACAGAGGCTACAACAAAACATGCTAACCTCTCTCCATTACCATTAACAGAGGCTACAACAAAACATGCTAACCTCTCACCATTACCAATAACAGAGGCTACAACAAAACACGCTAACCTCTCACCATTACCAATAACAGAGGCTAAAACAAAACATGCTAACCTCTCACCATTACCAATAACAGAGGCTACAACAAAACATGCTAACCTCTCACCATTACCAATAACAGAGGCTACAACAAAACATGCTAACCTCTCACCATTACCAATAACAGAGGCTACAACAAAACATGCTAACCTCTCACCATTACCAATAACAGAGGCTACAACAAAACATGCTAACCTCCCACCATTACCAATAACAGAGGCTACAACAAAACATGCTAACCTCTCACCATTACCAATAACAGAGGCTACAACAAAACATGCTAACCTCTCACCATTACCAATAACAGAGGCTACAACAAAACATGCTAACCTCTCACCATTACCAATAACAGAGGCTACAACAAAACATGCTAACCTCTCACCATTACCAATAACAGAGGCTACAACAAAACATGCTAACCTCTCACCATTACCAATAACAGAGGCTACAACAAAACATGCTAACCTCTCACCATTACCAATAACAGAGGCTACAACAAAACATGCTAACCTCTCACCATTACCAATAACAGAGGCTACAACAAAACATGCTAACCTCTCACCATTACCAATAACAGAGGCTACAACAAAACATGCTAACCTCTCACCATTACCAATGTAACCCTCTCACGATATTATCTTCCAGTAGAGTATCTCAACAGCATGGGATGCTAGGTGAGAAGGACATCTCAATAAGAAGTCCTATTGTAAACTATCTAGGGTTATGACAATAGGCTATTAACTTCAGATGAAATGATGATAGGTTTCTGTTATTGTTTCAGGATAATCTATCCCATGCATTCAATTAGATTAAAACACTAAATGACTCCACCAAGACAACATAGATAAGGTTCAAATGGGTATTGTTAAGCTTGCTTAATTGACCCGTTGGAGCTCAACAAAATAATGTCGACACACATCAAGTCCAGAAGCACCTGACGTTGTGGTTCCTCACTAATGTAGATATTTGTCCAGTGAAGTATGACAGTTCCATGCAGGTTTTCCTCACATGGTCCACAGCAGCCGACACCCCATGGGAACATGAAGTCTCCAAGCCCTCCCAAGAAGTTCTCTCCTGGTGTCTCCCGATCCCAGGCTAACCTCAAGGCTGTCGACCTCCACAACGAGACGGTAGCTTCAGTCTTCACTGAGTCCCCTCTCAACAACACAATACAACAACTCTCCTATAGAATAAAATAGGTATTTCCATTCATATATTAATAGGTAGGTATCTTGTTGTATATTTGTGTTGTTGTCTTCTCTTATAATTCGTCTTCACCAACGGTCATAATCTCAGCATCGATCCTTTCTCCACCAACGGTCCTCTCTTATTTCCCGCTCTTTTCTAACCCAGGCCTCCCGTTAACCAGGTCAACTCTCCCATTGGCCACAACTTAACAAGCAACCTTATTGGTCAAAGCAACAATTTGAAAGTAAACCAACTTATTCACTTATACTTTAAATCATTATTTCTTCAAAATAAATGCATTAACAATATTACAATTAAAAATCTATTTAAATCACCTGTTAAAATGTAATACTAATTAATTATAACAAATAACTCAATACTTGGTTTTAACAAGGGTATTACACAATTAACAGAGGCTACAACAAAACATGCTAACCTCTCACCATTACCAATAACAGAGGCTACAACAAAACATGCTAACCTCTCATCATTACCAATAACAGAGGCTACAACAAAACATGCTAACCTCTCACCATTACCAATAACAGAGGCTACAACAAAACATGCTAACCTCTCACCATTACCAATAACAGAGGCTACAACAAAACATGCTAACCTCTCACCATTACCAATAACAGAGGCTACAACAAAACATGCTAACCTCTCACCATTACCAATAACAGAGGCTACAACAAAACATGCTAACCTCTCACCGTTACCAATAACAGAGGCTACAACAAAACATGCTAACCTCTCACCATTACCAATAACAGAGGCTACAACAAAACATGCTAACCTCTCACCATTACCAATACCAGAGGCTACAACAAAACATGCTAACCACACTCCATTAACATTAACAGAGGCTACAACAAAACATGCTAACCTCTCACCATTACCAATGACAGAGGCTACAACAAAACATACTAAACTCTCACCATTACCAATAACAGAGGCTACAACAAAACATGCTAACCTCTCACCATATAAATAACAGAGGCTACAACAAAACATGCTAACCTCTCACAAAATAAATAACAGAGGCTACAACAAAACATGCTAACCTCTCACCATTACCAATAACAGAGGCTACAACAAAACATGCTAACCTCTCACCATTACCAATAACAGAGGCTACAACAAAACATGCTAACCTCTCTCCATTACCATTAACAGAGGCTACAACAAAACATGCTAACCTCTCACCATTACCAATAACAGAGGCTACAACAAAACATGCTAACCTCTCACCATTACCAATAACAGAGGCTAAAACAAAACATGCTAACATCTCACCATTACCAATAACAGAGGCTACAACAAAACATGCTAACCTCTCACCATTACCAATAACAGAGGCTACAACAAAACATGCTAACCTCTCACCATTACCAATAACAGAGGCTACAACAAAACATGCTAACCTCTCACCATTACCAATAACAGAGGCTACAACAAAACATGCTAACCTCCCACCATTACCAATAACAGAGGCTACAACAAAACATGCTAACCTCTCACCATTACCAATAACAGAGGCTACAACAAAACATGCTAACCTCTCACCATTACCAATAACAGAGGCTACAACAAAACATGCTAACCTCCCACCATTACCAATAACAGAGGCTACAACAAAACATGCTAACCTCTCACCATTACCAATAACAGAGGCTACAACAAAACATGCTAACCTCTCACCATTACCAATAACAGAGGCTACAACAAAACATGCCAACCTCTCACCATATAAATAACAGAGGCTACAACAAAACATGCTAACCTCTCACCATTACCAATAACAAAGGCTACAACAAAACATGCTAACCTCTCACCATTACAAATAACAGAGGCTACAACAAAACACGCTAACCTCTCACCATTACCAATAACAGAGGCTACAACAAAACATGCTAACCTCTCACCATTACCAATACCAGAGGCTACAACAAAACATGCTAACCTCTCACCATTACCGATAACAGAGACTACAACAAAACATGCTAACCTCTCACCACTACCAAAAACAGAGGCTACAACAAAACATGCTAACCTCTCACCATTACCAATAACAGAGGCTACAACAAAACATGCTAACCACACTCCATTAACATTAACAGAGGCTACAACAAACATGCTAACCTCTCACCATTACCAATGACAGAGGCTACAACAAAACATACTAAACTCTCACCATTACCAATAACAGAGGCTACAACAAAACATGCTAACCTCTCACCATATAAATAACAGAGGCTACAACAAAACATGCTAACCTCTCACCAAATAAATAACAGAGGCTACAACAAAACATGCTAACCTCTCACCATTACCAATAACAGAGGCTACAACAAAACATGCTAACCTCTCACCATTACCAATAACAGAGGCTACAACAAAACATGCTAACCTCTCTCCATTACCATTAACAGAGGCTACAACAAAACATGCTAACCTCTCACCATTACCAATAACAGAGGCTACAACAATACATGCTAACCTCTCACCATTACCAATAACAGAGGCTACAACAAAACATGCTAACCTCTCACCATTACCAATAACAGAGGCTACAACAAAACATGCTAACCACACTCCATTAACATTAACAGAGGCTACAACAAAACATGCTAACCTCTCACCATTACCAATGACAGAGGCTACAACAAAACATACTAAACTCTCACCATTACCAATAACAGAGGCTACAACAAAACATGCTAACCTCTCACCATATAAATAACAGAGGCTACAACAAAACATGCTAACCTCTCACCAAATAAATAACAGAGGCTACAACAAAACATGCTAACCTCTCACCATTACCAATAACAGAGGCTACAACAAAACATGCTAACCTCTCACCATTACCAATAACAGAGGCTACAACAAAACATGCTAACCTCTCTCCATTACCATTAACAGAGGCTACAACAAAACATGCTAACCTCTCACCATTACCAATAACAGAGGCTACAACAAAACATGCTAACCTCTCACCATTACCAATAACAGAGGCTAAAACAAAACATGCTAACATCTCACCATTACCAATAACAGAGGCTACAACAAAACATGCTAACCTCTCACCATTACCAATAACAGAGGCTACAACAAAACATGCTAACCTCTCACCATTACCAATAACAGAGGCTACAACAAAACATGCTAACCTCTCACCATTACCAATAACAGAGGCTACAACAAAACATGCTAACCTCCCACCATTACCAATAACAGAGGCTACAACAAAACATGCTAACCTCTCACCATTACCAATAACAGAGGCTACAACAAAACATGCTAACCTCCCACCATTAACACTAATAACAGAGGCTACAACAAAACATGCTAACCTCTCACCATATAAATAACAGAGGCTACAACAAAACATGCTAACCTCTCACCATTACCAATAACAAAGGCTACAACAAAACATGCTAACCTCCTCACCATTACAAATAACAGAGGCTACAACAAAACACGCTAACCTCTCACCATTACCAATAACAGAGGCTACAACAAAACATGCTAACCTCTCACCATTACCAATACCAGAGGCTACAACAAAACATGCTAACCTCTCACCATTACCGATAACAGAGACTACAACAAAACATGCTAACCTCTCACCACTACCAAAAACAGAGGCTACAACAAAACATGCTAACCTCTCACCATTACCAATAACAGAGGCTACAACAAAACATGCTAACCTCTCACCATATAAATAACAGAGGCTACAACAAAACATGCTAACCTCTCACCATTACCAATAACAGAGGCTACAACAAAACATGCTAACCTCTCTCCATTACCATTAACAGAGGCTACAACAAAACATGCTAACCTCTCACCATTACCAATAACAGAGGCTACAACAAAACATACTAACCTCTCACCATTACCAATAACAGAGGCTACAACAAAACATGCTAACCTCTCACCATATAAATAACAGAGGCTACAACAAAACATGCTAACCTCTCACCAAATAAATAACAGAGGCTACAACAAAACATGCTAACCTCTCACCATTACCAATAACAGAGGCTACAACAAAACATGCTAACCTCTCACCATTACCAATAACAGAGGCTACAACAAAACATGCTAACCTCTCTCCATTACCATTAACAGAGGCTACAACAAAACATGCTAACCTCTCACCATTACCAATAACAGAGGATACAACAAAACATGCTAACCTCTCACCACTACCAATAACAGAGGCTACAACAAAACATACTAACCTCTCACCATTACCAATAACAGAGGCTACAACAAAACATGCTAACCTCTCACCATTACCAATAACAGAGGCTACAACAAAACATGCTAACCTCTCACCATTACCAATAACAGAGGCTACAACAAAACATGCTAACCTCTCACCATTACCAATAACAGAGGCTACAACAAAACATGCTAACCTCTCACCATTACCAATAACAGAGGATACAACAAAACATGCTAACCTCTCACCATTACCAATAACAGAGGCTACAACAAAACATGCTAACCTCTCACCATTACCAATAACAGAGGCTACAACAAAACATACTAACCTCTCACCATTACCAATAACAGAGGCTACAACAAAACATGCTAACCTCTCACCATTACCAATGTAACCCTCTCACGATATTATCTTCCGTAGAGTATCTCAACAGCATGGGATGCTAGGTGAGAAGGACATCTCCAATAAGAAGTCCTATTGTAAACTATCTAGGGTTATGACAATAGGCTATTAACTTCAGATGAAATGATGATAGGTTTCTGTTATTGTTTCAGGATAATCTATCCCATGCATTCAATTAGATTAAAACACTAAATGACTCCACCAAGACAACATAGATAAGGTTCAAATGGGTATTGTTAAGCTTGCTTAATTGACCCGTTGGAGCTCAACAAAATAATGTCGACACACATCAAGTCCAGAAGCACCTGACGTTGTGGTTCCTCACTAATGTAGATATTTGTCCAGTGAAGTATGACAGTTCCATGCAGGTTTTCCTCACATGGTCCACAGCAGCCGACACCCCATGGGAACATGAAGTCTCCAAGCCCTCCCAAGAAGTTTTCTCCTGGTGTCTCCCGATGCCAGGCTAACCTCAAGGCTGTCGACCTCCACAACGAGACGGTAGCTTCAGTCTTCACTGAGTCCCCTCTCAACAACACAATACAACAACTCTCCTATAGAATAAAATAGGTATTTCCATTCATATATTAATAGGTAGGTATCTTGTTGTATATTTGTGTTGTTGTCTTCTCTTATAATTCGTCTTCACCAACGGTCATAATCTCAGCATCGATCCTTTCTCCACCAACGGTCCTCTCTTATTTCCCGCTCTTTTCTATCCCAGGCCTCCCGTTAACCAGGTCAACTCTCCCATTGGCCACAACTTAACAAGCGACCTTATTGGTCAAAGCAACAATTTGAAAGTAAACCAACTTATTCACTTATACTTTAAAATAATTATTTCTTCAAAATAAATGCATTAACAATATTACAATTAAGAATCCATTTAAATCACCTGTTAAAATGTAATACTAATTAATTATAACAAATAACTCAATACTTGGTTTTAACAAGGGTATAACACTCTCCCCCCACCAAAATTAGGCATGTCCTCATGACTTGTAAACACACAAATTAAAGGTAATAAGTAACCGCGTCAACTCTTAACTTTGTCTACAACCTACAACTGAGACAAAACTTGTTAGATAATTGAAAAGGAAATCCACTTGTATAGTGTGGAACAATATCTGACAACTGGGACTGTACTTGGAACTCCAGGTTAATCATAGGTAAGTAGTACAGGAGCTTTCTTTACTCTCTGAGATCTTGTTATCCCTGGTCCTTCTATTTCCTCTGAAGTTTCCACTTCTCCTTGAACTTCTTGTTCCTCTTCTTGAATCTCTTCCATTGAGTTAGATGCCTCATTATCATCTGCTTCAACTCCAGTTGCGACCTCAGCTCCTTGGCTGGACTCTATTGCTTCTACAACTTGTTCTGTACTTTCAGGTTCCCCTGTCATTTGATTCCAGACTATATCTAGGTCCAAGCTAAACGGTTCCGACATCTCTTCCACATCTCGGTTCCTACAGTATGTATTAGGCACGTCATACCATACTCCAATGTCCTCATCTTCTGAGTCAAAATCCTTCTCATCTTCTGGATTCTTAACCTCTTCAACTTTCTCATCATTCCGAGGAGTACAGTCTCCAGGCAACTTTTAATTTCCATTTTTCTTCCTCCTTCTTTGCAGGGTCCTTCTACTAGGAGTTGGTTCTATGTTAACCACAGGTTCTAGGCGCACTTTTTGCCCCAGTGGTAGCAGGTGATTCCGATGAAGAATCTTAATGGGTCCATCTCCCCTTTCAGGCTTCAAACGGAACCCAGGTAAGTTTGACATCTGACTTTCCACCACATATGGCGTAGAAACCCATCGATCTGCCAGCTTATGTTTTCCGTGCAGTCCAAGATTCCGTATAAGGACTCTGTCTCCAGGCATAAGTTGCGTGTAGCGAATCTTCTTATCATATCGCTGTTTGTTTTCCTGGTTTTGCTTTCCAGCAGTGCTCTCAGCAAGTTTGTAAGCAGCTTGTAACTGTTTCTTCATATCAGATACATACTTGAGGTAAGTTCTCTCCAAAGAGCGATCACTCGAGAAGCCAAAACAGATATCAACGGGCAATCTAGCTTCACGTCCAAACATAAAAAAATAGGGCGAGTAGCCAGTCGCTTCATTCCGAGTACAGTTATACGAGTGCACTAGATGCCCAATATACTGACTCCGTTTGTTCTTTCGTGTAGGATCAAGAGTTCCAAGCATGTTCAACAAGGTTCTGTTGAATCTCTCGGGTTGTGGATCTCCCTGAGGATGATATGGTGTTGTCCTTGACTTTTCCACTCCAAGCATATTCAGTAGCTCACGGATGAGTCGACTTTCAAAATCTCTACCTTGATCGCTATGCATCCTCTTGGGTAAACCATAATGGATGAAGTACCTCTCCCACAATACTTTGGCGACAGTGGATGCTTTCTGATCCTTCGTATGAAAAGCTTGAGCGTATCTCATGTAATGATCCGTAATGACCAGGACATTCTCTGTGTTACGTGAGTCAGGCTCAATGGACAGGAAATCCATACACACAAGGTCCATAGGTCCATCACTTTGCATATGACGAAGCGGAGCAACAATCTTTGGAAGTGTTTTCCTCTGTATACAGCAAACACAGGACTTGCAGTACTCTTCTACTTCCATCTTCATGCGTGGCCAGTAGAACCTGTCTCTGACAAGTCCATACGTCTTGTCAAATCCTAAATGACCTGATTCATCATGCAGCGACTTTAGAACCATAGTTCTGAACTTCTCGAAGTAGTAACTGAGCACGACGAGTTTCGTTCGGCGGATGTGTGATCCTTTACATAACTCCATCTTCCATCTTTAACTTCTCCCACTCTCTCAGGAGCAAAGAGATTAACTTCTCAGGGATCACTGGGGCGCTAGCGGGCTGCTCCCGACACTACCAGGTAAAATGTAAGGCGCCAAATTCAAAATCCAAAAGTTTAATTGTTAAACATCCACCAATATACAAGTGTTCCATACTCATCAAAAGCTCTGTTTCTTGGCAATATCACAGCGTTGTCAGATTTCAAAAAGGCTTTACGGCGAAAGCAGCACATTTGATTGTTTGAGGGTAGCACCTCACATATTTTTCCCATAGCCATGAATCGATTAGCCATCATGGCACACACATAACACATTTCACAGCGAAAACAAATCAATTACTTGTTGAAGAACTTCTGCTGAGGTCATCCTAAGTGTCCAACGAAGACAATCCATGGTTCTTTTGTTAGAAAAAGTAATGTATTTTATCCATAAATCCTCCATTTGGTTTGCGCGTTATAATCAGAAACGACAGCCTCCACTCCTCCATTGAAACATGACGCGAACTCGTTCATCTTATACCTATAAACTTGTCCAAGAACAATTAAACATAGTTTTAAATGTATCCTTAGGAACACTTTTACGTATATTTACTATTATAAATCAACCGGAATATAAACTGATCGATAACAACGGTAAAAAAGACACAGTGCGCCTTCTCGGGAGCGCGCGCTGGGTACTGTTTACATAGAAGATATACTTCCTGGTTTTCTCTTATTCTCTGGTCTAATTCATCCAGAATTAGACAGAATTTCGTCGGGCTTTCGCCTGCTATATGCGTTCTGTTTTATTCACAGACAAATGGTTAACAGTTTTGGAAAATTCAGAGTGTTTTCTATCCAATGGTACCAAATATGTGCATATCCTATTTTCTGGGCCTGAATGGGAGGCATTTTACTTTGGGCACGCCAGGCTCTCCAAAACCGACCCCTCAGCTGCCACTCCCTAACAAGTTAATGGATGTTTGGTCTTTGTCACCCTGGTAATATCATGTTTATTAAGAGCAACCCACATCTCTCCTAAACAAGGGTCTTCTTGTTGCGATGCAGAAAGTTCCATAGTGCTCAATCTGGGCATGTGAGACTTCTGCAAGCTTAGGTTACAGTATGCTTGAGGCACAGCATGTATAGAGGCTCCCAACTGATCAATCACTCTACCACTCTACCAGATTGCTATTAAATGCCACATCTGAGCTTTGTGTGTCAGATTGAGCTGCTGTGACGTTAGCAGACATGAGACGCGTCATTACAGTTTTTAAACCTTTTATCTCTTTTCTCAGCACTTCTATCTCGGTATTAGCTTCTTGGCAAACTGTGGCAACAGGAGCAACAGCTGATGACTTCACAACACTCTTCGTTGTGTTCCTGTCTTGAATCATGTCCTCCTCCTACCTTACTTCTTGCAGTAGTTCAGTAAAAGTTGGTGGATCACGCAGTTTATAGGTCATGCGAATGCGAAGCGCAACCATGTCATGTGAGGATGCACCTCTCACTATTTGGCCAATGCGTGTGTGATTCATCTCTGACAGCTCAATGCCTCCTTTTTGATAAACAGCATGCAGCAATTTGTCAAGTCTCAACAGGTAAGCTGAAAGCTTCTCTCCTTCACGTTGGAATGTGTTTCTGAACCCTACCATGAGATCAGGTGCACTTTCGGTGGTACCGAATACTGTTTCTAGAGCCTTCATGTATTCGAGCGCTGTAGCATGGGGGTTTCCTGTCTTGAAGAACCTCACAATGTCAGCAGCAGGCCCTTTAAGACTTTCTATTATTCTCTGTTTTTTCACCATTACCAATAACAGAGGCTACAACAAAACAGCTAACCTCTCACCATTACCAATAACAGAGGCTACAACAAAACATGCTAACCTCTCACCATTACCAATAACAGAGGCTACAACAAAACATACTAACCTCTCACCATTACCAATAACAGAGGCTACAACAAAACATGCTAACCTCTCACCATTACCAATAACAGAGACTACAACAAAACATGCTAACCTCTCACCATTACCAATAACAGAGACTACAACAAAACATACTAACCTCTCACCATTACCAATAACAGAGGCTACAACAAAACATGCTAACCTCTCACCATTACCAATAACAGAGGCTACAACAAAACATACTAACCTCTCACCATTACCAATAACAGAGGCTATAACAAAACATGCTAACCTCTCACCATTACCAATAACAGAGGCTACAACAAAACATGCTAACCTCTCACCATTACCAATAACAGAGGCTACAACAAAACATGCTAACCTCTCACCATTACCAATAACAGAGGCTACAACAAAACATGCTAACCTCTCACCATTACCAATAACAGAGGCTACAACAAAACATGCTAACCTCTCACCATTACCAATAACAGAGACTACAACAAAACATGCTAACCTCTCACCATTACCAATAACAGAGGCTACAACAAAACATGCTAACCTCTCACCATTACCAATAACAGAGGGGGTCTGATCTTTGTGCCTCTGTGACTTTCTCATTCATCATCATTGATGATTAAT
>CM059791.1:67043878-67383878 GCA_030435695.1 Brachymystax lenok tsinlingensis
TTTTCAAAATAATTTACGCTCAATGAATGAAATCTCTCCTCCAAGAGGTGTGTCTGAGGCCTGGTGTCGGGTTACATGCAGAGAGAGAGATCCCAGAGCAAAACCTTATTTTCATGAACAAAATACATTTTAAAAACAGTCAACCCCCAAACATATTGATACATATAAACATTTATTGGGTATTAAAGTGTACTATTGTGAAATAATATGTATGATTTATATAAAGGTTTAGGAAACATTTTAAATAATAATACAACAAAAAACAAAAGCATATTTTTATATTGTATAATAAATGTTTAATAATTGCAATATGTTTACATTTATGTACTAAAGTTTAGAAGGAATAACAAAAGGGTTTTAAAAAGAAAATTGAATTTACTATATGTTACTATATGTATATAAGGGTCCCCATACAACTGTAACGTCCAGGCCTGAGTGTTCAGGCTGGAGTGTTTAGTTTTGTCTTGGTGTAGGGTTTCTTTTGTTCTATGGTGTGTATTTCTATGTTGGGGTAATGGTTCCCAGTTAGAGGCAGCTGAGTCTCGTTACTTCTAATTGGGAACCATATATATGTTTGGGGTTTTGCATTAAGGTTGGTGGGTTATTGTTATTCGTTATGATTGTATTGTGTTCATGCCATCGTGTTTAGGTTCATGCTATCGTGTTTAGGTTCATGCCATCGTGTTTAGGTTCATGCCATCGTGTTTAGGTTCATGCCACAGTGTTTGTTCTTAGTTTAGTTAGTTTATCTAGTTCGGTTCCACGTCATGATCTTCGATTATTGTTTTGTTCCGTCAAGTCACGTTTCTAAATAAATATGTATTCTGGATACTTCGCTGCGCATTGGTCTGTCCCAAGAGATAATCATGACAGAATAACCCACCCAGAAAAGACCAAGCAGCGAGAAGACCAGGAGTCCTGGACATGGAGGGAGACGGCGGAGCATCGTCGTCCCAGGAGGAGGATGAAATCAGCGAAAGCTGAGCGGGGAGTTATGAGGAGCTATATGGGGCATGGAGCCGGAGAGGGAGAAATATGTTGGGCCTCGCCTGGCTAGAAGGGCCGAACCGCTTCCCAAAAAATCTTTGGGGGTACACGAGGAGGTTGGCCGGTTCAGGGTGGACTCCTGAGCCAACTCCTCGTGCTCCTTGGAGGGAGCATTGGAGGGAGCGTCGCACTGAAAGGACACCGTGCTATGCAGTTTTGCGCATGGTTTCTCCTGTGCGGATTCAGAGGCCGGTGCCCAAAATTCCAGCTCCACTCATCAGTCGGGCTAGATTGAGTGTATAACCTGGAAGAGTGGTACCAGCTCTGCACGCCAAGTCTCCAGTGCGCCTCCTAGGACCAAGATATCCTGCACCGGTTCTGCGTGCAGTGTCTCCGGTACGTGTCCACAGCCCGGTGCATGAGATCCCAGCGCCACTCATCTGTCAGGCCAAGGTCAGTGTGCTACCTGGAAGAGTGGTGCCAGCTCTGCGCGCCAGGTCTCCAGTGCGCCTTTTGGGACCAAGCTATCCTACGGTCCTGCGGGCAGAATCTCTGGTGCGAATCCACAGCCCAGTTCGAGAGATTCCAGCTCCACTCACCCGTGAGGCCAGGGTTAGTGAGCTACCTGGAAGAATTGTCCCTGTTCCACGCTCCAAGATCCATGTACGTGTTGCGGATTCAACACGTCCTATACCTGTTCCACGCTCCAACATCCCTGTCCGTGTTGTGGATTCAACACGTCCTGTGCCTGTTCCACATTCCAAGATCCCAGTACGTGTTGTGGATTCAACACGTCCTGTACCTGTTCCACACTCCAAGATCCATGTACGTGTTGTGGATTCAACACGCCCTGTGCCTGACCCACGTTCCAAGATCCCAGTACGTGTTGTGGATTCAACACGTCCTGTACCTGTTCCACGCTCCAAGATCCATGTCCGTGTTGTGGATTCAACACGTCCTGTACCTGTTCCACGTTCCAAGATCCATGTACGTGTTGTGGATTCAATGCATCATGTTTAGGTTCATGCCATCGTGTTTAGGTTCATGCCACAGTGTTTGTTCTTAGTTTAGTTAGTTTATCTAGTTCGGTTCCACGTCATGATCTTCGATTATTGTTTTGTTCCGTCAAGTCACGTTTCTAAATAAATATGTATTCTGGATACTTCGCTGCGCATTGGTCTGTCCCAAGAGATAATCATGACGACAACAGGTTGGTCCTTACACAGTAGGTTACTATATGTATATAAGGGTCCCCAATACAACAGGTTGGCCCTTACACAGTAGGTTACAGCACAGATTTACCAGAACAGGCCCAACACAGCACAGATTTACCAGACCAGACCCGCCTCAGGACAGCTCTACTAGACCAGGCCCATCACAACACAGCTCTACTAGACCAGGTCCATCACAACACAGCTCTACTAGACCAGGCCCATCACAACACAGCTCTACTAGACCAGGCCCATCACAACACAGTTCTACTAGACCAGGCCCATCACAACACAGCTCTACTAGACCAGGCCCATCACAACGCAGCTCTACTTGACCAGGCCCATCACAACACAGCTCTACTAGGCCAGGCCCATCACAACGCAGCTCTACTAGACCAGACCCATCACAACACAGCTCTACTAGACCAGGTCCATCACAACACAGCTCTACTAGACCAGGCCCATCACAACACAGCTCTACTAGACCAGGCCCATCACAACACAGCTCTACTGGACCTGGCCCATTACAACACAGCACTGACCACTACTCTAGGGTCGGGCAGAACACTGTCACCACACCACATGATGCAGTCCACACCATGTATCATTCAGATCACCAGACTACATATGCTGAGGTAACCTCTGACGAAACACACCTAGAACAATCAGAGATAGGAGAGGTGCGCCAACTACTGCATCTAATATGCAGACTACTGGGCTAGACAGACCCTTTAATTCACACACACACACACACACACACACACACACACACACACACACACACACACACACACACACACACACACACACACACACACACACACACACACACACACACACACACACACACACACACAGGGTTGCAGATTGAATTGCATTGCATTGCATTTTTTTTTTTTTCAATGTACTTTCCTCAAACCAGTGAATATTACTTATTATAAATGAGATCATTAACTATCAGTTCTTGGAATATCCAGGGCCTATACTCTTCACATTTTGGATATAAAACAACACATCCAGAATGTATTAAAAACATCAAGGGACAGGACATCATAATCCTACTGGAAACATGGTGTCGTGGAGACATAGATACTCAGTGTCCCTCAGGCTATAGAGAAAGTTTACTACCATCAATCAAACATAAAAATGTTAAACGGGGCCGAGACTCAGGTGGAATCATCATTTGGCGTAAGCAGGACTTAGCACTGAATGAAATGAAAAAAGGTACTAATCACATTGGGTTAAAACTTAACAAAGGTCCAATCTATTGTGACAATGATGTATACATATGTGCAGCTTACGCTCCTCCTTCAGATTCATCATATTATGATGATCAGTTTTTTGACAATCTCCATACAGAAATCATTACATTTCAGGCAGAGGGTAAAGTGCTTCTTTGTGGAGATTTCAATGCAAGAACAGGTTCTGAGCCTGACTACACTGATGCGGGAGGTAACCACCACATATTTGGACACCCCTCCTTGTACAGTAGCCCTATTATAAATAATAGAAACAGTCCTGACCAAATACTGAACAACAATGGGAAGGAGTTAGTGCATCTCTGTGGAGCCTTAGGCCTGTACATGCTGAATGGTAGAATCAGAGGGGACTCTTTAGGTCGGTTTACTTACTGCTCAGCTCTTGGGACAAGTGTAGTCGATTACACAATCACTGACATTGACCCCTCCTCCATTAGCGCATTCACTGTCAGACCACAGACGCCATTGTCAGATCACAGTCAGATCAACGTGTTTCTCAAGAAATTATTGGCAATATTCATTCAAAAAAACAGCCCAATAAACTCTACAACATAAACCAATCGTACAGATGGGCTCCAAACAGTGCAGAGAAATTCATTGAAACATTGAACTCAACGGAAATGATGAACTCTATACAGTTCTTCAATAACTCACAATACCAAATCAATAAAGAAGGTGTCAATTCGGCTACTCAAAGCATCAATTGCATATTTCAAAAAGCAGCATCGAAAGCAAATTTGAGAAAACCAAAGAAATGCAATATCAGAAACAAAAAACAAAATGTTCCTGAAAAATGGTTTGATAACGAATGTAAAACAATTAGAAAACACTTGAGACAAATGATTTGATAACGAATGTAAAACAATTAGAAAACACCTGAGACAAATGGTTTGATAACGAATGTAAAACAATTAGAAAACACCTGAGACAAATGGTTTGATAACGAATGTAAAACAATTAGAAAACACCTGAGACAAATGGTTTGATAACGAATGTAAAACAATTAGAAAACACCTGAGACAAATGGTTTGATAACGAATGTAAAACAATTAGAAAACACCTGAGACAAATGGTTTGATAACGAATGTAGAACAATTAGAAAACACCTGAGACAAATGGTTTGATAACGAATGTAAAACAATTAGAAAACACCTGAGACAAATGGTTTGATAATGAATGTAAAACAATTAGAAAACACCTGAGACAAATGTCAAATGAAAAACATAAGCAGCGAAACAATCCAGATCTATACTGTGAATACTCTGAAACTCTGAAACACAAGAAATGTAATTATACCAACAAGACACTTGATGAAATTGAAAGCGCAATTGACCAAAATCAGTTCTGGGACATGTGGAATAATTTAGGCACGACAAAGCCACAAGAATTAGCCATACAAGATGAAGGAATTTGGAAAACTTATTTTGATCATCTATACAAAAACATTCCACAAAAAGACTTACAACAGAACCAATTAGAAATTCAAGAAAAATTGAACATCCTTGAATCAGTCATTAAAAACAACCAAAATCCATTAGATTACCCAATAACCCAACAAGAACTAAATGAAAGCTCAAATCTTTAAATATCAAAGACATGAAATGCTGAAAAACAGCACACCTGAGTTGCAAAATGCTGTGCTTAAATTGTTCAACATGGTTTTAACTTCTGGCTGCTTCCCTGATGTCTGGAACCAGGGGCTCATCTCCCCTATCCACAAAAGGGGAGACAAATCAGACCCCAATAATTACAGGGGTCTGCGTAAACGGCAACTTGGGAAAGGTTTTCTGCAGCATTTTGAATTCAAGAATTCGAACCTTTCTACAGGGGTCTGCGTAAACGGCAACTTGGAAAAGGTTTTCTGCAGCATTTTGAATTCAAGAATTCGAACCTTTCTTCAAGAAGAAAATGGAATAAGTAAATGTCAAATTGGTTTTCTCCCTAACCATCGCACTACTGACCATATATACACCTCATACACACTACTGACCATATATACACCTTATACACACTACTGACCATATATACACCTTACACACACTACTGACCATATGTACACCTTATACACACTACTGAACATATATACACCTTACACACACTACTGACCATATATACACCTTACACACACTACTGACCATATATACACCTTATACACACTACTGACCATGTATACACTTTAAAATGTATTTTGATTGGTTCATGATTTTCTTTATTGGAATTCTTTCAGTGCAGAGAGCATAGAGAAAGAGAGCAGAGAGAGAGAGAGCAGAGAGAGGGCAGAGAGAGAGAGAGCAGAGAGAGAGAGAGCAGAGAGCGCAGAGTGCAGAGAGCGCAGAGAGAGAGAGCAGAGAGAGTGAGAGCAGAGAGAGTGAGAAAGAGAGCAGAGAGAGCAGAGAGCGCAGAGAGAGAGAGAGCAGAGAGAGAGCAGAGAGAGTGAGAGCAGAGAGAGTGAGAGCAGAGAGAGTGAGAAAGAGAGCAGAGAGAGAAAAAGAGCAGAGAGAGAAGAGAGCAGAGAGAGCAGAGAGAAGAGAGAGAAAGCAGACAGAGAGATCAGAGAAAAGAGAGAGAAAGCAGACAGAGCGAGAGCACAGAGAGAGAGAGCGCAGAGAGAGCGCAGAGAGAGAGAGAGAGCAGAGAGAGAGAGCGCAGAGAGAGAGCAGAGAGAGAGAGAGAGCACAGAGAGAGAGAGAGAGCAGAGTGAGAGAGCAGAGAGTGAGAGAGCAGAGAACAGAGACAGAGAAGCAGAGAGCAGAGAGAGACAGAGAAGCAGAGAGCAGAGAGAAAGCGCAAAGAAGAAAAAGAGCAGAGAGCAGAGAGAGAAAGCAGACAGAGAGAGATCAGAGAGAGAGCAGAGAAAAGAGAGAGAGAACAGACAGAAAGAGCAGAGAGAGAGAGAGCAGAGAGAGCAGAGAGATCAGAGAGAAAGCAGATTGAGAGAGAGGGGTGTAATATAGTGTCATAATGATTAAGTTAATTAGAATGAATTAATGAAACTGTTAAAACAATAGTTTATGGCATATTGAATATATTAGGCTATTGTTATCATATAGAAACATAACTGATTATTGTACATCATATCAGCATCAACATACATTATTGTTTAATTCAATTTCACATAATTAATTCATTTGTATTTCATTTCATATTTGTTTCATGCAACCAGTCGCAGGTTAACGTCAACCTGACAGAGGAAATGTAAAATCAATAACGACATTTCACAATTAACATGTTTTTTCTTGTTTCAGTATGTTTTATTATGAAAAGTACAATATATCCTTGTATACTTGTACAAATATGGAGCGTATGTCCAGATATAATTGTACAATTTGTTATTCAACATAAAAGACATACAACAAATGATCACATTGGTATTTTAACGGTGTTATTGTAAGAGTTTAAATGTTTAAACAGAGGATCCATCTAAAACAGTTTAAAACAAGTGCAGTATGTTCTGAGAATGTTACTTTAACGTCAACTCATAACGTCACACTATAACTTCATGGGAGTCTGGTGGAAAGACTGATGTTGTTCTGGGTGTGTGTGTCCAGTGTGTGCGCATGTCATGTGTGTGTGTGTCTAGTGTGTGTGAGTCCAGTGTGTGTGTGTGTCCAGGGTGTGTGTGTATGTCTTGTGTGCGTGTGTGTGTGTGTCCGGTGTGTGTGTGTGTGTGTGTCCAGTGTGTTTGTGTGTATCCAGTGTGTGTGTGTGTGTGAGTGTCTGTCCAGTGTGTGTGCGGTGTGTGTCTAGTGTTTCAGTGTGTGTCAGTGTGTGTCCAGTGTGTGTGTGTGTGTGTGTGTCTTGTGTGTGTGTGTGTGTGTGTGTGTCAGGTTATTATTTCAGGGACACTGAGTCCCCATCCCACCTAACCCAAAACCCTGGATAGAGGGGCTCAGTGAATGTGGAGGTGAATGTGATCAGGTGGGTCAGTGTGTCAGAGGAGGCTCTATAGAAGGACAGAGTACCGGCTGGCCAGTCCAGATACACTCCTACTCTGTGGGGGCTGGAGGAGGGGACGTCTATGGTAGTGTCATTATTATTGTGACAGGCAGTGTAACTGTTGTCAGAGCAGAACAGACTCCAGGACTTGTCATTGTATCCAAGACAACAGTCATCACCCCCTCCTCTCCTGTTGATTCCTTTATATGTCACTCCTATAACAGCCCCCATTATCCCACTCCACTCTACCTCCCAGTAACAGCGCCCAGTCAGACCCTCTCTACACAGCACCTGTGGCCAGACCTCAAATCTCTCTGGGTGATCAGGATACGGCTGCTTCACTGTCCTACATGTCACCTTTCTGTTCTCCTCAGACAGAGAGAGGAGTCTGTTTACTGTGTTTAGGTCCAGTGTGAGATCACAGACATCTGATGAATGAAACCAGACACAATATTAGAAATCATCATCATTCACATTAGAATTTTAACTCACTTTTCACTAATTCATTTAATGTAGATGTTTCTAGGTATCAAAAGGAGAAGTTAAGGTAGCTGGAGACTTGTTGAATGATCATATGTTATACTGTATGGTAATATAAAACACACTTATTCACATTAATTACACACACACACACACACACACACACACAGACACACATTGTCTTGTCAACTCTTTGTAAACGTTGGTGTCCCTGATTTGTGCTTCTGTAGAACTACAGCTGATATTTAATATGACCAAGTAAGTAATGATGGAGGTCTTTGACTTTGACTTAACTTGAATTAAGACTTATTCTTAGTCATATTCTTCACAGCAGTCAACACTCACATTTTCTAAGCCCAGGTTTCATTGTGTTCTCTCCACCATGTTCCACACTGTAGCGGTAAGCAGAAGAACAGACAGTCATTGAGGGATACACCTGAACTCACACACACACACACACACACACACACACACACTGGACACACACACTGGACACACACACACTCACACTGGACACACACACACACTGGACACACACACACACTGGACACACACACACACACTGGACACACACACACACACTGGACACACACACACACACTGGACACACACACTGGACACACACACTGGACACACACAAACTGGACACACACACACTCACACTGGACACACACTGGACACACACACACACTGGACACACACACACACTGGACACACACACCCACACACAGGACACACACTGGACAAACACACACACACACACACACTGGACACACACTGGACACACACACACTCAGAGGACAAACACACACTCAGAGGACAAACACACACACACACACTGGACACACACACACACACTGGACACACACACACACACTGGACACACACACACACACTGGACACACACACTGGACACACACACTGGACACACACACACTGGACACACACAAACTGGACACACACACACTCACACTGGACACACACTGGAGACACACACACACTGGACACACACACACACTGGACACACACACACACTGGACACACACACCCACACACAGGACACACACTGGACAAACACACACTCAGAGGACAAACACACACTCAGAGGACAAACACACACACACACACAGAGGACAAACACACACACACACACTGGACACACACACACACACTGGACACACACACACACACTGGACACACACACTGGACACACACACTGGACACACACACACTGGACACACACAAACTGGACACACACACACTCACACTGGACACACACTGGACACACACACACACTGGACACACACACACACTGGACACACACACCCACACACAGGACACACACTGGACAAACACACACACACACACACACTGGACACACACTGGACACACACTGGACACACACACACTCAGAGGACAAACACACACTCAGAGGACAAACACACACACACACACTGGACACACACACACACTGGACACACACACACACACTGGACACACACACACACACTGGACACACACACTGGACACACACACTGGACACACACACACTGGACACACACACACTGGACACACACACACTCACACTGGACACACACTGGACACAAACACACACTGGACACACACACACACTGGACACACACACCCACACACAGGACACACACTGGACAAACACACACACACACACTGGACACACACACACTCAGAGGACAAACACACACTCAGAGGACAAACACACACACACACACAGAGGACAAACACACACACACACACTGGACACACACACACACTGGACACACACATACACACTGGACACACACACTGGACACACACACTGGACACACACACACTGGACACACACACACTGGACACACACACACTCACACTGGACACACACTGGACACAAACACACACTGGACACACACACACACTGGACACACACACCCACACACAGGACACACACTGGACAAACACACACACACACACACACTGGACACACACTGGACACACACACACTCAGAGGACAAACACACACTCAGAGGACAAACACACACACACACACAGAGGACAAACACACACAGACACACAGAGGACAAACACACACACACTGGACACACACACACTGGACACACACACACTGGACACACACATACTCACACTGGACACACACTGGACACAAACACACACTGGAAACACACACACACTGGACACACACACACACTGGACACACACACACCCACACACAGGACACACACTGGACACACACACCCACACACAGGACACACACTGGACAAACACACACACACACACACACACTGAACACACACTGGACACACACTGGACACACACTGGACACACACACACTCAGAGGACAAACACACACTCAGAGGACAAACACACACACACAGAGGACAAACACACACAGACACACAGAGGACAAACACACACACACACAGAGGACAAACACATACACACAGAGGACAAACACACACACACAGAGGACAAACACACACACACAGAGGACAAACACACTGGACACACACACACACAGAGGAAAAACACACACACACACACACACACAGAGGACAAACACACAGAGGACACACACTGGACACACACTGGACACACACACACTCAGAGGACAAACACACACACACACACACACACACACACACACAGAGTACAAACACACACACACAGAGGACAAACACATACACAAAAAGAGGACAAACACATACACACAGAGGACAAACACACACACTCAGAGGACAAACACATACACAAAGAGGACAAACACACAGAGGACAAACACACACACACACACAGAGGACAAACACACACACACACACAGAGGACAAACACATACACAAAGAGGACAAACACATACACAAAGAGGACAAACACACAGAGGACAAACACACACACACACACAGAGGACAAACACACACACACAGAGGATAAACACACACACACACAGAGGACAAACACACACATACAGAGAGAGGACAAACACTGGACACACACAGGACACACACGCACTCAGAGGACAAACACACAATCAGAGGACAAACACACACACACACACACAGGACACACATACACACACACTGGACACAAACACATACAAAGGTTTCACGTGTTTCCAGTGTGTGTGTGTGTGTGTGTCCAGTGTGTGTGTATTGTCTTTCCAGTCTGTGTTTGAGAGGACACACACACACTGGACACACAGTCAGCATATAACTTTGTCCAAGTGGTGGTCAGAATGTTTGTCTTAACTAGCCTGATAAGTCCAACATGTCTGATATGAACATTGACATAAACCCTCTACATACTTGAGTTTCTCCAGTCTGCAGTGTGGATCCTCCAGTCCAGCAGAGAGCAGTCTGACTCCTGAGTCTCCTGGGTGATTGTAGCTCAGGTCCAGCTCTCTCAGGTGTGAGGGGTTTGACCTCAGAGCTGAGACCAGAGAAGCACAGCCTTCCTCTGTGACTAGACAGCCTGACAGCCTGCAAAGAGTCAAATCATATTAAAATCACACTGCTATTCTTTGGTGGTGAAAATAGTGGCAGTATATATTTTTAACATATTCAGATATATCAGTGTCCTGAAACCTGTCATATATATATTCATAAATTAATGTTTCATTATTAAAAATGACAAATTATCAAATGATTGTTTGTACATTTATAGTACAAATATTTGAGTAGACTGACCAGACCAGTTTAAAAAGCAGTATCAGTCAAAAGAGAGACAGTGAGGTATCAGATTTAGATTGTATTGAGTATACAGTCCACACCATATCTACTTTGACAGTGAAGCTAACATTTTAAATGTGGCTCTATACTCCAACATTTTGGATTTCAGATCAAATGTTTCATATGAGGTGACAGTATATAATGTCACCTTTTATTTGAGGGTATTTTCATACATTTCTGTTTCACCATTTAGAAAAATAAAAGCACTTCATTTATCTCGTCCCCCTATTTGAAGAAGTCATAAGTATTCTGAACAATTCACTTATAGTGTATTAAAGTAGTCAAAAGTTTAGTATTTGGTCCCATTTTCTTTGAACACAACGACTACATCAAGCCTGTGACTGCCATGATTGACAAAGATCATGAATGAATCATGAATAATAATGAGTGAGAGAGTTAGAGACTACAACAAAACATACTAACCTCTCATAATTAACCTCAAATAAAAGGTGACATTCTGTAGTGTCACCTAATATGAAACATTCTCAAATCCAAAATGCTGGAGCATAGCACCAAATATAAAACTGTAAGCTTCACTGTCCAAACACATATGGTGTGGACTATGTGTGCCTGGTAAACACATGTGGATCTGGTGAACAGTTATCACTTGTTGACCAACTACAGGAATACTGACCTCAGAGTCTCCAGTTTACAGTGGGGATTCCCCAGTCCAGCAGAGAGCAGCTTCACTCCTGAATCCTTCAGGTCATTGTTACTCAGATCCAGCTCTCTCAGGTGTGAGGGTTTGACTCCAGAGCTGAGACCAGAGAAGCACAGCCTTCCTCTGTGACTCCACAGCCTGACAGCCTGACAAAGAGATCATCATGACTTCACAAACACACTGTTAATTTAACGAGTAGTGTAGAAGGACAATGGCAGATGCATTTGGTTTATTCTCCCAAACAACATATAGATTCATCTTCCGTCTCCTAGAATTGTATGGTAATATTGTTATACTAATGTGAAAATCAATGCATTTATTCAATATGTTTTTCAATATAATGATCAATGAAGCCTTTTGTAAGTGTGATTGATATGTGTAAATGAACATAGAATATCCAGTTCATTAACTGTAACACCCCCAGAGTCCTGTGGTGAAACGACTGCTGTGCCAGGTATTGGACAACAACTATTGTCCTGTGTTTGCATGTGTGTGTCCAGTGTGTATGTGTGTGTCCAGTGTGTATGTGTGTTTCCAGTGTGTATGTGTGTGTGTCTATTGTGTTTGCCCAGTTTGTCCAGTCTGTGTTTGAGAGGACACACACACACTGGACACACACACACTGGACACTGGACACACACACACACACACTGGACACACACACACACACACACACATACACACAGTCAGCATATAACTTTGTCCAAGTGGTGGTCAGAATGTTTGTCTTAACTAGCCTGATAAGTCCAACATGTCTGATATGAACATTGACATAAACCCTCTACATACTTGAGTTTCTCCAGTCTGCAGTGTGGATCCTCCAGTCCAGCAGAGAGCAGTCTGACTCCTGAGTCTCCTGGGTGATTGTAGCTCAGGTCCAGCTCTCTCAGGTGTGAGGGGTTTGACCTCAGAGCTGAGACCAGAGAAGCACAGCCTTCCTCTGTGACTAGACAGCCTGACAGCCTGCAAAGAGTCAAATCATATTAAAATCACACTGCTATTCTTTGGTGGTGAAAATAGTGGCAGTATATATTTCTTAAACATATTCAGATACATCAGTGTCCTGAAACCTGCCATATCTATTCATAAATTAATTAATGTATCAATATTATAAATGATTATAATATTACTTGTAGAGAGAAACATTTATAGTACAAATATTTGAGTAGACTGACCAGACCAGTTAAAAAGCAGTATCAGTCAAAAGACAGACAGTGAGGTATCAGATTTAGATTGTATTGAGTATACAGTCCACACCATATCTATTTTGACAGTGAAGCTACCATTTTAAATGTGACTCTATACTCCAACATTTTGGACTTCAGATCAAATGTTTCATATGAGGTGACAGTATATAATGTCTCCTTTTATTTGAGGATATTTTCATACATTTCTGTTTCATCATTTAGAAATAAAAGCACTTTATGTATCTAGTCCCCCTATTTGAAGAAGTCATAAGTATTCTGACCAATTCACTTATAGTGTATTAAAGAAGTCAAAAGTTTAGTATTTGGTCTCATATTCTTTGAACGCAACGACTACATCAAGCCTGTGACTGCCATGATTAACCTCAAATAAAAGGTGACATTCTGTAGTGTCACCTAATATGAAACTGTCACGTCCTGGCCATAGATAGCCCCTTTGGCTGCTCTATGGCGGTTTTTGTCAGGAAGTGATCAGGGATGTGTTTTGATTCTATGTTGATTTTTCTATGTTGGTTGGTTTGGGTTCCCAATTAGAGGCAGCTGTTAGTCGTTGTCTCTAATTGGGAATCCTATTTAGGTTGTTCAGTCCCCCCACCTGTGTTGTGGGATGTTACTTATGTTCATGGCGTGCTACATGGCGTGCTACATGGCTGTTGCAACTGTCTTTTGTTTTTGATGAGTTCTAATAATTAAAACATGTTTAACTCAACCATGCATGCTGCCCTTGGTCCAATTCTGTCAGCGATCATGACAGAAACATTCTATCTCAAATCCAAAATGCTGGAAAATGCAATCACATATGGTGTGGACTATGTGTGTCTGGTAAACACATGTGGATCTGGTTAACAGTTATCACTTGCTGACCAACTACAGGAATACTGACCTCAGAGTCTCCAGTTTACAGTGGGGATTCCCCAGTCCAGCAGAGAGCAGCTTCACTCCTGAATCCTTCAGGTCATTGTTACTCAGGTCCAGCTCTCTCAGGTGTGAGGGGTTTGAACTCAGAGCTGAGACCAGAGAAGCACAGCCTTCCTCTGTGACTCCACAGCCTGACAGCCTGACAAAGAGATCATCATGACTTCACAAAAACAGTGTTAATTTAATGAGTAGTGTAGAAGGACAATGGCAGATGCATTTGGTTTATTCTCCCAAACAACATATAGATTCATCTTCTGACTCCTAGAATTGTATGGTCATAATGTTATACTGTGAAAATCAATGCATTTATTCAATATAATATTATATACATATTCAAATACATTTTTCTCAACTGCATATTGCTTCCTGATTAGTTCTTAATGTCATTTGATGTACTCACAGAGCAGCTCTGGAGGCTTTGACCACTGGCAGCAGCCTCAGAAGACCTTCCTCTGATCTGGAGTATTTCTTCAGGTCAAACACATCCAGCTCCTTTTCTGAAGTCAGCAACGCAAAGACCAGAGCTGACCACTGTGCAGGTGACAGGTTGGGTTTTGAGAGACTTCCTGAGGTCAGGTAGCTTTGGATCTCCTCCACTAGAGAATGGTCATTCAGTTCATTCAGACAGTGGAACAGATTGATGCTCCTCTCTGGAGAGGGATTCTCCCTGATCTTCTTTTTGATGTATTTGACCATTTTTTGGGTCTTTGAGCTGCTTCTTGTCGTTGTCAGTAGACCTCGTAAGTGCTTCTGATTGGACTCCAGTGAGAGGCCCAGAAGGAAGCGGAGGAAAAGGTCCAGGTTTCCTGTCTCACTTTGTAAGGCTTTATCCACAGCACTCCTGTAGACAGTAACTTTTGGCTTGTCTCTGAACAGCGAAGAATATATACTGGACTTTGTTTGCAGTTTGTCCATTAGATTCTCATTGTTGTTGATGAATGAGAGGAACACATATACAGCAGCCAGAAACTCCTGAATGCTCAGATGAACAAAGCAGTACACCTTGTCGTGGTACAGCACACATTCCTCTTTAAAGAGCTGTGTGCACAATCCTGAGTACACTGAGGCTTCATTGACATCAATGCCAGCCTCTCTTAGGTCTTCTTCATAGAAAATCAGATTCCCCTTCACAAGCTGTTGAAAAGCCAGTTTTCCCAGTGACAGAATGCTCTCTTTATTCCAGTGTGGACCTGTCTCTTCTTTCCCAAGATACTTTTCATTCTTCTGTTTGGTATGAAACACCACAAGGTGTGTGTACATCTCAGTCAGAGTCTTGGGCATCTCTTCTCTCTTATGTTCCAGCATGTCTTCAAGGACTGTTGCAGAAATCCAACAGAAGACTGGAATGTGGCACATGATGTGGAGGCTCCTTGATGTCTTTATGTGTGAGATGATTCTGTTGCCCAGGTCCTCATCACTGAATCTCTTCCTAAAGTACTCCTCCTTCTGTGGGTCATTGAACCCTCGTATCTCTGTCACCTGGTCAACAAACCCTGAAGGTATCTTATTGGCTGCAGCAGGTCGGGTAGTTATCCAGAGGAGAGCAGAGGGAAGCAGATTTCCCTTGATGAGATTTGTCAGCAGAACATCCACTGAGGTTGACTCTGTGACGTCACAACAGATCTTGTTCTTCTGGAAGTCTAGGGGCAGTCGGCACTCATCCAGACCATCAAAGATGAACAGAACTTTGTACTTGTCGTAGTTGGAGATACCTGATTGTTTGGTTTCCATTGAGAAGTGATTGAGAAGTTCAATCAAAGTGTGTTTGTCCTCTTTCATCAAATTCAGCTCCCGAAAAGGGAATGAAAATACATATTGGACATCCTGATTTGCTATTCCTTCAGCCCAGTCCAGAATGAACTTCTGCGCAGAGACTGTTTTTCCAATGCCAGCGACTCCCTTTGTCAGCACAGTTCTGATAAGTTTGTCTTGTCCAGTTAAGGGTTTGAAGATGTCGTTACATTTGATTGTAGTCTCTGGTCTTGCTTGTTTCCTGGTTGTTGTCTCAATCTGTCTCAGCTCATGTTCATTATTGACCTCTCCTGTTCCACCCTCTGTGATGTAGAGCTCTGTGTAGATCTTATTGAGAAGTGTTGGGTTTCCTTGTTTAGCGATCCCCTCAAATACACATTGAAACTTCTTCTTTAGATTAGATTTGAGTTCACGTTGGCAAATCACAGCAAGCTCATCTGAATGAAGAAATAACACAGAGGATATTTATATTACGTCTGTTTTAATGCCTACAGTATTGTAGGACTGTTATAAAGTTTTAAATTATTATAATTTATTCTCTTTACTGACTGTATAAATGTGTAAATGTTTTCATAATGCATTAGACTGGTGTGACTGATTAGATTATTATTGGTATTATTGATGGTATTATTAATATTCTCTCTCTCTCTCTAAATTAATCACCACAACACATCTCTGCTGCTGCTTGATGAGGTCACTAGGTGTTGTGTTAAGGCTGCTACAATATCATTGAGTTACACAGCTACTTTAGCTGTACTTTAGCTACAGCTTTTAAATGTTATAAAACAGCATTCAACATGAGGCAGACAGATCTTACATTTCTCCAGTGTGTCAGCAAGCTCCTTCTGGTTCATTTTCCTCAGGACGTGCAGTCTGATCTTCAGAGCCCCCTCTCTGGCACTGCTCTCCTGCTTCTCATCTTCAGCATCCACCACTTCCTTATCCTGCTTCTGACTCTCAAAGCCTTCTGGGAGTTCTGGACTAAGAATCCTCTTGAACATCTTCAGCTCGTTCTTCACAAATGTCATAATATTCTCTTCAAGCAACTGAAATAAATCAAGTAAATAAGTTAAGCAAGAGAAGAAATGCTTTCTCATTAACACATTAATGAATGATTGACAGATCAACTTTACTTGAGCTAAACAAATGTACATAACAGGACCACATACACTGAATATGGAGGCCAGGTCTGTTTGATGACTCTGGGAAGACTGACCACTGCGAATCTCTGACTCTGATCTCTCCTGTTGGTTTCTGTGGACAAAACATGAGATTACATCTCCTCATCCAGGGAGCGCACACACACACACACACACACACACACAGGGAGGGAATGTTGTGTTTGTTTAATATTGTTTTAGGACTATGAAAACGGACAAAAGGATTCGCCTATGGATTATGAAAACATCAAAAAGAAATGGGAAAATGAGAGAGGAGAAATGACTAGAGACAGTGTTGTTTAACTCACTGACCATGACCCATGAGTTCTTCTTACCTTCGTTCAGTAGAAAAGTCTCCCTCTCTAAAGAATATAGGAGGTTCCATAGACCAGTCACTCTTCATGGACACACAGCTGGGAACAGGGGAGGCTGGTCTCTCCTGCTTGATTGGGCTTCAACACAACAGAGACAAACATTACATCTCTCATCTACTCTGAGCTCACTTTTCAGAAATGTTGGTTAATTAGATTTTATTGTTTAAAGAAATGACGAAAGAGATGGTGTTTTTTCACTATATAATCATGGCATGGGGTTGTTCAATGACAGACATGTATTTGTGGAAAATCTATCACTTGATGGTTTCATTTCAGAGAGACATATAATCATGTTTTTTTGCTAAATGCTTTATATCTGCCTCAGTCTCAGAGAAATCAGTAGTACTGCTAGGTTTTACACAGTAATAATATATATCTGCCTCACTCTCAGAGAAATCAGTAGTACTGCTAGGTTTTACACAGTAATAATATATATCTGCCTCACTCTCAGAGAAATCAGTAGTACTGCTAGGTTTTACACAGTAATAATATATATCTGCCTCACTCTCAGAGAAATCAGTAGTACTGCTAGGTTTTACACAGTAATAATATATATCTGCTGCACTCTCAGAGAAATCAGTAGTACTGCTAGGTTTTACACAGTCAAATGTGACCGACCGGCTCGATTCGGTCTTATGAAGCAAAATTTGAAATTGTGTTTTTTAAAATGGATAGAAGTAGAGACTCGGGGCTAGAAAATGGTATATCAGACACTACAGCTGAGGAACAATGGGAAAGTAATTCTGCTTTGAAAGATGATAAACTTGTAACCTCACTTTTGAGAAAATGTCCTTTGAATGTTTTGGTTCCTACTAGAGAGCTCTTCTTTGTCTACAGGGCTGTTACTTGGGCAGATAATGTCACCCATCTAAATAAATAGTTTATATATATATAATTAACTAAATATATGGTGTTTTTGATTTAAGTCAGTTTCATTATTTGTTATGCTATAAATGGTTATTTTATGGTTGTAAGTGGTCAAATGAACTAGAAAATGTTATATTTTGCAATGCTGAGTAATTACTACTTTAGTAAGGAATGAAACATTCAGTACTGCAGTTCCTATATAATTCCAATAGATGACAGCATAAGACCACAAATGACATTTCAATAGATTCATTTAGTTTCTCCCTGGATACACCACCACTCCCCCTCACAGGAAAACTCCTGTGTGGCTTCTTTCTGTCCCTTTCCACACTGCTAACGCAAGAGGAAGGACTGAAAAAGCATTTAACACATTACTGTGAAGTCATATAATGATGATTCATCTTTATTATTACCTGTTTTTATGCTCATGTTTTGAAATTATACTTCATTAATATAACGATGATCAATAAGCCTGAACACTAATTTAGTCACCTCTGGTGGAGAAAAACGTAGTTTCATAGTACATTCATTGTCAAATTCATCAACCAGCATCGACATTCATTGGTAAGGTAATATTATGAAACTGGGCTCCATGGCGGATGCAATGAACTAGTTTTCATCAGAAAAAGCCTTGTTAAAATGTCATGTGTCCAGCCTACTGAGGAGCCCCGAAAATAATATTCAACAGTTCGGTCCTTGGACACAGAGGGGTTCAACACTAAAGTGACCGTCCATCTAGTGAAGAGAGGAGAACCGGACAGAGGTAGCCAGCATCCCGTCAACGAGAGAGGGAGAAGCCCTCCACGGGATTTAACAGGTGGAAGAAACAACCGGGGAGCTCCATCGGTCCACAAGAAATGGAGACAGCCGGTGATGATGTAACTAGCTAGTTTACCGAGCTGTACCGACTAGCTTGGCTCGGTAGCAGGTCGTTTCTGTCCCTCATCTCGAAGAGGATGACGAATCCGGTCAACCACAAAATGAAACAAGGATAGAGAGTGAAAAGGATTTGGCTACACTCATACTGTCCCTGACTATTAAGCAAAAAGAAAACTGAACAAGAAACAATCAACTTCTGCGTCTCAACACTTTAACAAACTCCTTAGTTATTCCCCAAGATCACCTCAGCCGCTCTGCGTAAACCGGACAATATCCACACCGTACGGGGACGCGGACAGTTCTGTAAGGGGACGCGGACACTTCTGTACGGGGACAGTTCTATACGGGACGCGGACAGTTCTGTACGGGACGCGGACAGTTCTTATGCGAGGCGCGGACAGTTCTGTACGAGGGCGCGGACAGTTCTGTACGGGGAGCCTTGAGACAGTTCTGTACGGGGACGTGGACAGTTCCAGAACGCGGACATGAGCAGTGCAACACAATCAACTAAACCCAGTCTTTACAGTGGGTTACATTAGTAATATCCATTTATTATTATTATGTTAAACAAAACATTAAAAAACAAACGTGACATTTTTTGGAAATAGCATTTTGAAAATAAACTTAAAATAATTCTTAAACAAAATGGTAATCTCACCTCTTAGCTTTGGTGTCATGTCCCCCAGAGAGACTCATTTTAGAGGCAGGGCCCCCCTCCTCTCTCTCCCCAGAGAGACTCATTTTAGAGGCAGGGCCCTCCTCCTCTCTCTCCCCAGAGAGACTCATTTTAGAGGCAGGGCCCCCCTCCTCTGTCTCCCCAGAGATACTCATTTTAGAGAACTGACCCCTAAACAGAGATCCAACATGTTGGTTGTGGTTAACACAGTAATTCTTGAATGTCAGTTGTCATCAGGTATTAATTATCTCTGATAAAACATTTACTAACAGACAAATCGAAACAGTGAGGTGATTTAATGCAATCAAATTTCATCTCCATAGTAACTGTCAATAATAATAATAAGTCACTGTTTGTTAAGGTGGTTATAGACAGTACAGCAACAACAATAATAATAATAATAATAATAATAATAATAAGTCACTGTTTGTTAAGGTAGTTATAGACAGTACAGCAACAATAATAATAATAATAATAAGTCACTGTAGTCTGTTTATTGTCTTTCAATCTGTTATTTTCTAAATGTATCTGAGAATGTAGACAGAAGGGCTAAAACGGACATGATTGATCTGAGGGGGAAATCATCGATCCATTCAGAAAGTTTATTTGCAAAAAGTAAGAGATTTTATATTATGTAAAGTAGACTAGGTTGTAATGTATAGTAGTGGGTTGTTAGTGATATGTAGATTTTATATTATGTAAAGTAGACTAGGTTATAATGTATAGTAGTGGGTTGTTAGTGATATGTAGATGTTATATTATGTAAAGTAGACTAGGTTATAATGTATAGTAGTGGGTTGTTAGTGATATGTAGATGTTATATTATGTAAAGTATTCTAGGTTATAATGTATAGTAGTGGGTTGTTAGTGATATGTAGATGTTATTTTATGTAAAGTAGACTAGGTTATAATGTATAGTAGTGGGTTGTTAGTGATATGTAGATGTTATATTATGTAAAGTAGGCTAGGTTATAATGTATAGTAGTGGGTTGTTAGTGATATGTAGATGTTATATTATGTAAAGTATACTAGGTTATAATGTATAGTAGTGGGTTGTTAGTGATATGTAGATGTTATATTATGTAAAGTAGACTAGGTTATAATGTATAGTAGTGGGTTGTTAGTGATATGTAGATGTTATATTATGTAAAGTAGACTAGGTTATAATGTATAGTAGTGGGTTGTTAGTGATATGTAGATGTTATATTATGTAAAGTAGACTAGGTTATAATGTATAGTAGTGGGTTGTTAGTGATATGTAGATGTTCTATTATGTAAAGTAGACTAGGTTATAATGTATAGTAGAGGGTTGTTAGTGATATGTAGATGTTATATTATGTAAAGTAGACTAGGTTATAATGTATAGTAGTGGGTTGTTAGTGATATGCAGATCGAGGTCTATTGCCTAGATCTACAGTACGAGAGTCTGCCCGTCTTTCCTACATACCAACACATTTATTTAATGTTACCGAGAAATATGTGCCACAGGTTCAACAGACATTTTGTAACTGTGTAGACTACAAACATATTTTTAATTTCATATGAGGAAATCACATAACTTACAGTCACTGGTGCAGCCGCCTGTTTTCTTGCAGATGAAGTAGCTTTCATAGACAACTCATTCATCCAGCCTAAACAACAGTAAATAAAAGAATAACAATGGTCAAAGGAGAATGCATGAAAGACAGGTATTTTGCTACAGATGTAGGATCTTAATTTGAGCCAGTTTGCTACAGCAGGAAAATGATGTGGATCATAATTAACATTTGAAAGCGGAAAAGTGGAAATGACAAACTTCAGAAGCCTTTTAAAACATCAAATACACTACACGTTTTAGTTATCCTTCAACAGGGTGATCAAATGAAGATCCTACATCTGTACAGAGATGATGTCTTTATCTAAATAAGGCAGTTTGAGTTAGTATCGATGAAGTTTCAACTGTCAGCGGCTGTTAACCTCTGTGATTGGATGTTATAGACCCCCATCTGAACAGTTTCTTCCCCGTGCTTACAGCTTATAGCTCTATGCTCATTCTACCCAGTTCAATATAATGTTATACGTACAATTTGTGCAAATTCCACTGCCTGTATTCTGTCTCTAAATGTTTTCCATCACTAGCAGCACCATATCACCATGTAAAATGATGTGACCAGATGTAGGATCTTCCCAACTCTGAGAACATGTCATTTATTATATTACAACCTGTTGATGAAGACAGTAAAACATAACAGTAGAGAGGCTATATACAGTAGAGAGGCTATATACAGTAGAGAGGCTATATACAATAGAGAGGCTATATACAGTAGAGAGGCTATATACAGTAGAGGCTATATACAATAGAGAGGCTATATACAGTAGAGAGACTATATACAGTAGAGAGGCTATATACAGTAGAGAGACTATATACAGTAGAGAGGCTATATACAGTAGAGAGACTATATACAGTAGAGAGGCTATATACAGTAGAGAGGCTATATACTGTAGAGAGGCTATATACAGTAGAGAGACTATATACAGTAGAGAGGCTATATACAGTAGAGAGACTATATACAGTAGAGAGGCTATATACAGTAGAGAGGCTATATACAGTAGAGAGACTATATACAGTAGAGAGGATATATACAGTAGAGAGGCTATATACAATAGAGAGGCTATATACAGTAGAGAGACTATATACAGTAGAGAGACTATATACAGTATAGAGGCTATATACAGTAGAGAGGCTATATACAGTAGAGAGGCTATATACAGTAGAGAGGCTATATACAGTAGAGGGGCTATATACAGTAGAGAGGCTATATACAGTAGAGAGACTATATACAGTAGAGAGGCTATATACAGTAGAGAGACTATATACAGTAGAGAGGCTATATACAGTAGAGAGACTATATACAGTAGAGAGGCTATATACAGTAGATGGGCTATATACAGTAGAGAGACTATATACAGTAGTGAGGCTATATACAGTAGAGAGGCTATATACAGTAGAGAGGCTATATACAGTAGAGGGGCTATATACAGTAGTGAGGCTATATACAGTAGAGAGGCTATATACAGTAGAGAGGCTATATACAGTAGAGGGGCTATATACAGTAGAGAGGCTATATACAGTAGAGAGGCTATATACAGTAGAGAGACTATATACAGTAGAGAGGCTATATACAGTAGAGAGGATATATACAGTAGAGAGGCTGTATACAGTAGAGAGGCTATATACAGTAGAGAGGCTATATACAGTAGAGAGGCTATATACAGTAGAGGGGCTATATACAGTAGAGAGGCTATATACAGTAGAGAGGCTATATACAGTAGAGAGGATATATACAGTAGAGAGGCTGTATACAGTAGAGAGGCTATATACAGTAGAGAGGCTATAAACAGTAGGGAGGCTATATACAGGCACCGTTAGTCGGGCTATTTAGAGAGTAGCAGTAGCGTAAAAGAGGGGTTGGCGGATGGTGGGTGTAAATGATGTGTACAGACGTAGGATCTCCCCAACTCTGAGGACATGTCATTTATTATATTACAACCTGTTGATGAAGACAACTAGAAGGCTGAACCCAGAACTCTAAATCAACACTGACTGATATTATCCTGAAATCCTTTCACTCATATTATTGTGTGGCTTTGTTCAACAGGTAGCCTATGCTATTAATATTGTAGAGAACAGCGGGCAGGGCAGTGAACCCAGGTCGCTGGCATAAAAGGTAAACACCCTACGTATTGCACCAATAGGGTTAACCCACATGGTGGGAATTGTTACCTGGCTCACACAAAAGCATGTCTCAGACACCACTTCTGACACCAATGTAGCAAACAGCGGGGCAGGGAAGCGAACCCAAATCGCATCTGTAAAAGGCCATTGGCACCAATTGGGTAACTTGGTTGGAATTGGCTCATATAGCGAGGTTCACTACACTATAGAGGAACTATGATACAATGACATCATATGAAATGTAGAGGATCACTACACTATAGAGGAACTATGATACAATTACATTATCATATGAAATGTAGAGGATCACTACACTATAGAGGAACTATGATACAATTACATTATCATATGAAATGTAGAGGTTCACTACACTATAGAGGAACTATGATACAATGACATCATATGAAATGTAGAGGATCACTACACTATAGAGGAACTATGATACAATTACATTATCATATGAAATGTAGAGGATCACTACACTATAGAGGAACTATGATACAATGACATTATCATATGAAATGTAGAGGATCACTACACTATAGAGGACCTATGATACAATGACATTATCATATGAAATGTAGAGGATCACTACACTATAGTGGAACTATGATACAATTACATTATCATATGAAATGTAGAGGATCACTACACTATAGAGGAACTATGATACAATTACATTATCATATGAAAATGTAGAGGATCACTACACTATAGTGGAACTATGATACAATTACATTATCATATGACATGTAGAGGATAACTACCCTATAGAGGACCTATGATACAATGACATTATCATATGAAATGTAGAGGATCACTACACTAAAGAGGAACTATGATACAATTACATTATCATATGAAATGTAGAGGATCACTACACTATAGAGGAACTATGATACAATTACATTATCATATGAAAATGTAGAGGATCACTACACTATAGTGGAACTATGATACAATTACATTATCATATGAAATGTAGAGGATCACTACAGTATAGTGGAACTATGATACAATTACATTATCATATGAAATGTAGAGGATCACTACACTATACTGGAACTATGATACAATTACATTATCATATGAAATGTAGAGGATAACTACACTATAGAGGAACTATGATACAATTACATTATCATATGAAATGTAGAGGATAACTACACTATAGAGGAACTATGATACAATTACATTATCATATGAAATGTAGAGGATAACTACCCTATAGAGGACCTATGATACAATGACATCATATGAAATGTAGAGGATCACTACACTATAGAGGAACTATGATACAATGACATCATATGAAATGTAGAGGATCACTACACTATAGAGGAACTATGATACAATGACATTATCATATGAAATGTAGAGGATCACTACACTATAGAGGAACTATGATACAATTACATTATCATATGAAATGTAGAGGATCACTACATTATAGAGGACCTATGATACAATTACATTATCATATGAAATGTAGAGGATCACTACACTATAGTGGAACTATGATACAATGACATTATCATATGAAATGTAGAGGATCACTACACTATAGAGGAACTATGATACAATGACATTATCATATGAAATGTAGAGGATCACTACATTATAGAGGAACTATGATACAATGACATTATCATATGAAATGTAGAGGATCACTACACTATAGTGGAACTATGATACAATTACATTATCATATGAAATGTATAGGATCACTACACTATAGAGGAACTATGATACAATTACATTATCATATGAAAATGTAGAGGATAACTACACTATAGTGGAACTATGATACAATTACATTATCATATGAAATGTAGAGGATAACTACCCTATAGAGGACCTATGATACAATGACATTATCATATGAAATGTAGAGGATCACTACACTATAGAGGAACTATGATACAATTGCATTATCATATGAAATGTAGAGGATCACTACACGATAGAGGAACTATGATACAATTACATTATCATATGAAAATGTAGAGGATCACTACACTATAGTGGAACTATGATACAATTACATTATCATATGAAATGTAGAGGATCACTACAGTATAGTGGAACTATGATACAATTACATTATCATATGAAATGTAGAGGATCACTACAGTATAGTGGAACTATGATACAATTACATTATCATATGAAATGTAGAGGATAACTACACTATAGAGGAACTATGATACAATTACATTATCATATGAAATGTAGAGGATAACTACACTATAGAGGAACTATGATACAATTACATTATCATATGAAATGTAGAGGATAACTACCCTATAGAGGACCTATGATACAATGACATTATCATATGAAATGTAGAGGATCACTACACTATAGAGGACCTATGATACAATTACATTATCATATGAAATGTAGAGGATCACTACACTATAGAGGAACTATGATACAATTACATTATCATATGAAATGTAGAGGATCACTACACTATAGTGGAACTATGATACAATTACATTATCATATGAAATGTAGAGGATCACTACACTATAGAGGAACTATGATACAATGACATCATATGAAATGTAGAGGATCACTACACTATAGAGGAACTATGATACAATGACATTATCATATGAAATGTAGAGGATCACTACACTATAGAGGAACTATGATACAATTACATTATCATATGAAATGTAGTGGATCACTACACTATAGAGGAACTATGATACAATTACATTATCATATGAAATGTAGAAGATCACTACACTATAGAGGAACTATGATACAATGACATTATCATATGAAATGTAGAGGATCACTACACTATAGAGGAACTATGATACAATGACATTATCATATGAAATGTAGAGGATCACTACACTATAGAGGAACTATGATACAATTACATTATCATATGAAATGTAGAGGGTCACTACACTATAGAGGAACTATGATACAATTACATTATCCTATGAAATGTAGAGGATCACTACAGTATAGTGGAACTATGATACAATTACATTATCATATGAAATGTAGAGGATAACTACACTATAGAGGAACTATGATACAATGACATTATCATATGAAATGTAGAGGATAACTACACTATAGAGGAACTATGATACAATGACATTATCATATGAAATGTAGAGGATAACTACCCTATAGAGGACCTATGATACAATGACATTATCATATGAAATGTAGAGGATAACTACACTATAGAGGAACTATGATACAATGACATTATCATATGAAATGTAGAGGATCACTACACTATAGAGGAACTATGATACAATTACATTATCATATGAACATGTAGAGGATCACTACACTATAGTGGAACTATGACACAATTACATTATCATATGAAATGTAGAGGATCACTACAGTATAGTGGAACTATGATACAATTACATTATCATATGAAAATGTAGAGGATCACTACACTATAGAGGAACTATGATACAATGACATTATCATATGAAAATGTAGAGGATCACTACACTATAGAGGAACTATGATACAATGACATTATCATATGAAATGTAGAGGATCACTACACTATAGAGGAACTATGATACAATTACATTATCATATGAAAATGTAGAGGATAACTACACTATAGAGGAACTATGATACAATTACATTATCATATGAAATGTAGAGGATCACTACACTATAGTGGAACTATGATACAATTACATTATCATATGAAATGTAGAGGATCACTACAGTTTAGTGGAACTATGATACAATTACATTATCATAAGAAATGTTGAGGATCACTACACTATAGAGGAACTATGATACAATTACATTATCATATGAAATGTAGAGGATCACTACACTATAGAGGACCTATGATACAATTACATTATCATATGAAAATGTAGAGGATCACTACACTATAGTGGAACTATGATACAATTACATTATCATATGAAATGTAGAGGATCACTACAGTATAGTGGAACTATGATACAATTACATTATCATATGAAATGTAGAGGATAACTACCCTATAGAGGAACTATGATACAATGACATTATCATATGAAATGTAGAGGATAACTACACTATAGAGGAACTATGATACAATGACATTATCATATGAAATGTAGAGGATCACTACACTATAGAGGAACTATGATACAATTACATTATCATATGAACATGTAGAGGATCACTACACTATAGTGGAACTATGACACAATTACATTATCATATGAAATGTAGAGGATCACTACAGTATAGTGGAACTATGATACAATTACATTATCATATGAAATGTAGAGGATAACTACACTATAGAGGAACTATGATACAATGACATTATCATATGAAATGTAGAGGATAACTACCCTATAGAGGACCTATGATACAATGACATTATCATATGAAATGTAGAGGATCACTACACTATAGAGGAACTATGATACAATTACATTATCATATGAAATGTAGAGGATCACTACACTATAGAGGACCTATGATACAATTACATTATCATATGAAATGTAGAGGATAACTACCCTATAGAGGAACTATGATACAATGACATTATCATATGAAAATGTAGAGGATCACTACACTATAGAGGAACTATGATACAATGACATTATCATATGAAATGTAGAGGATCACTACACTATAGAGGAACTATGATACAATTACATTATCATATGAAAATGTAGAGGATAACTACACTATAGAGGCACTATGATACAATTACATTATCATATGAAATGTAGAGGATCACTACACTATAGTGGAACTATGATACAATTACATTATCATATGAAATGTAGAGGATCACTACAGTATAGTGGAACTATGATACAATTACATTATCATATGAAATGTAGAGGATCACTACACTATAGAGGAACTATGATACAATTACATTATCATATGAAATGTAGAGGATCACTACACTATAGAGGAACTATGATACAATGACATTATCATATGAAAATGTAGAGGATCACTACACTATAGTGGAACTATGATACAATTACATTATCATATGAAATGTAGAGGATCACTACAGTATAGTGGAACTATGATACAATTACATTATCATATGAAATGTAGAGGATACCTACCCTATAGAGGAACTATGATACAATGACATTATCATATGAAATGTAGAGGATAACTACACTATAGAGGAACTATGATACAATGACATTATCATATGAAATGTAGAGGATCACTACACTATAGAGGACCTATGATACAATTACATTATCATATGAACATGTAGAGGATCACTACACTATAGTGGAACTATGACACAATTACATTATCATATGAAATGTAGAGGATCACTACAGTATAGTGGAACTATGATACAATTACATTATCATATGAAATGTAGAGGATAACTACACTATAGAGGAACTATGATACAATTACATTATCATATGAAATGTAGAGGATAACTACCCTATAGAGGACCTATGATACAATGACATTATCATATGAAATGTAGAGGATCACTACACTATAGAGGAACTATGATACAATGACATTATCATATGAAAATGTAGAGGATCACTACACTATAGAGGAACTATGATACAATGACATTATCATATGAAATGTAGAGGATCACTACACTATAGAGGAACTATGATACAATTACATTATCATACGAAATGTAGAGGATCACTACACTATAGAGGAACTATGATACAATTACATTATCATATGAAATGTCGAGGATCACTACACTATAGAGGAACTATGATACAATTACATTATCATATGAAATGTAGAGGAGCACTACACTATCGTGGAACTATGATACAATTACATTATTGTATGAAATGTTACATTTTAAATGATCCCAGCAGGCGACCCAAACCAACGGAGCTGCAGATGGGGCAGAGAAGCCTAGTGTTTAGAGCGTTGGACTTGTAACCGGAGCGTTGCAAGTTCGAATCCCGGAGCTGACAAGGAAAAAATCTGTCGTTCTGCCCCTGAACAAGGCAGTTAACCCACTGTTCCCCTGGCGCCGAAGACGTAGATGTCGATTAAGGCAGCCCCGCACCTCTCTGATTCAGAGGTTGGGTTAAATGTGGAAGAAACATTCGGTTGAAGGCATTGGTTGTACAACTGACTAATAATGGTGACTTTGAGAAAGAGAGGTCTTTTGGTCAGGCTCCATAGAAGGGCACATCACCCACTGCTCCCGAGTATACTACACGCCATTGTCCAGACTCTTGACAACAAGGTAGACAAAATCCGAGCAAGGGTTGCCTTCCAGAGAGACAGAGATTGTAACATTCTCTGTTTCACAGAAACATGGCTCACTCGGGATACGTTTTCAGAGTCGGTACAGCCACCTGGTTTCTTCACACATCGGCAACAGAAACAAACATCTCTCTGGTAAGAAGAAGAGGCGGGAGTGTATGCCTTATGATTAATGAGTTGTGGTGTGATCATAACAACATACAGGAATTCAAGTCCTTCTGTTCACCTGACCTAGAATTCCCTTACGATCAAATGCCGACCGCAATATCTACCAAGAGAATTCTCTTCAATTATAATCACAGCCGTATATATCCCCCAATTAGACACCTCGACGGCCCTTAAAGAACTTCATTGGACTCTATGTAAACTGGAAACCACGTATCCTGAGGCTGCATTTATTGTAGCTGGGGATTTTAACAAGGCTAATCTGAAAACAAGGCTCACTAAATTTTATCAGCATACATCGAATGCGCGACCCGATCTAGCAAAACTCTGGATCATTGTTACTCTAACTTCTGTGACGCATACAAAGCCCGCCCTCGACCCCTCCTTTCGGCAAGTCTGACCATGACTCCATTTTGTTGCTCCCAGCCTATAGACAAAAACTAAAACAGGAAAGCGCCGTGCTCAGGTCTGTTCAATGCTGGTCCGACCAATCTGATTCCACGCTTCAAGATTGCTTGATCACGTGGACTGGTATACATTCGGACAGCGTCGGACAATAACTTTGCTCGATGTATCGCTGACTAGGTGGCGAGTTTATTAACAAGTGCATCGGTGATGTTGTACCCACAGCGACTATTAAAACCTTCCCCAACCAGAAACTGTGGATTGATGGCAGCATTAGCGCCAAAACTGAGCGAACAACTGCTTTTAATCAGGGCAAGGCGACCGGAAACATGACCGAATACAAACACTGTAGCTATTCCCTACGCAAGGCAATCAAACAAGCTAAGCGTCAGTATAGAGACAATTCAACGGCTCCAGACACGAGAGGTATGTGGCAGGGTCTACAGTCAAACATGGACTATAAAAAGAAAAACAGCCCGATCACGGACCCCGATGTCTTGCTCCTAGACAAACTAAACAACTTCTTTGCTCGCTTGAGGACAATACAGTGCCACCGACACGGCCTGCTACCAAAAATCTGCGGGCTCTCCTTCACCGCAGCCAACTTGAGTAAAACATTTAAGCGTGTTAACCCTCGCAAGGCTGCCGGCCCAGACAACATCCCTAGCAGCGTCCTCAGATCATGCTTGAACCTGCTGGCTGGTGTGTTTACGGACATATTCAATCAATCCTTATCCCAGACTGTTTGTTCCCACATGCTTCAAGAGGGCCACCATTGTTCCTGTTCCCAAGAATGCTAAGGTAACTGAGCTAAGCGACTGTCGCCCGTAGCACTCACTTCCATCATCATGAAGCGCTTTGAGAGACTAGTCAAGGATCATATCACCTCCACCCTACCTGACACCTAGACCCACTCCAATTTGCTTACCGCCCCAACAGGTCCACATGACGCAATCGCAGTCACACTGCACACTGCCATAACCCATCTGGACAAGAAGAATACCTATGTAAGAATGCTGTTCATCGACTACAGACTACACGATAGTACCCTCCAAACTCATCATTAAGCTCGAGACCCTCGGTCTCGACCCCGCCCTGTGCAACTGGATCCTGGACTTTCTGACGGGCCGCCCCCTAGGTGGTGAGGGTAGGAAACAACATCTCCACCCCGCTGATCCTCAACACTGGGGCCACACAAGGGTGCGTTCTCAGCCCTCTCCTGTACTCCCTGTTCACCCATGACTGCGTGGCCATGCACGCCTCCAACTCAATCATCAAGTTTGCAGGCGACACTACAGTGGTAGGCTTGATTACCAACAACGGCGAGGCGGCCTACAGGGAAGCGGTGAGGGCCCTCGGAGTGTGGTGTCAGGAAAATAACCTCACGCTCAACGTCAACAAAACAAAGGAGATGATCGTGGACTTCAGGAAACACAGAGGGAGCAGCCCCCTATCCAGATCGACTGGACAGTAGTGGAGAAGGTGGAAAGGTTTAAGTTCCTCGGCGTACACATCACGGACAAACTGAAATGGTCCACCCACACAGACAGCGTGGTGAAGAAGGCGCAACAGCGCCTCTTCAACCTCAGGAAGCTGAAGAAATTTGGCTTGTCACCAAAAACACTCACAAACCTTTACAGATGCACAATCGAGAGCATCCTATCGGGCTGTATCATCGCCTGGTACGGCAACTGCTCCACCCACAACCGTAAGGCTCTCCAGAGGGTAGTGAGGTCTGCATAACGCATCACCAGGGCAAACTACCTGCCCTCCAGGACACCTACACCACCCAATGTCACAGGAAGGTCAAAAAGATCATCAAGGACAACAACCACAGAAGGCGAGGTCAGTACAGATGCATCAAAGCTGGGACCGAGAGACTGAAAAACAGCTTCTATCTCAAGGCCATCAGACTGTTAAACAGCCATTACTAACATTGAGTGGCTGCTGCCAACATACTGACTCAAATCTCTAAAATTGGATGTAATAAATGTATTAAATGTATCACTAGTCACTTTAAACAATGCCACTTTATATAATGTTTATAGACCCTACATTACTCATCTCATATGTACAGTGAGGGAAAAATGTATTTGATCCCCTGCTGATTTTGTACGTTTGCCCACTGACAAAGAAATGATCAGTCTATAATTTTAATGTTAGGTGTATTTGAACAGTGAGAGACAGAATAACAACAAAATAATTCAGAAATACGCATGTGAAAAATGTTATAAATTGATTTGCATTTTAATGAGGGAAATAAGTATTTGACCCCTCTGCAAAACATGACTTACTACTTGGTGGCAAAACCTTTGTTGGCAATCACAGAGGTTAGACGTTTCTTGTAGTTGGCCACCAGGTTTGCACACATCTCAGGAGGGATTTTGTCCCACTCCTCTTTGCAGATCTTCTCCAAGTCATTAAGGTTTCGAGGCTCACATTTGGCAACCTTAACCTTCAGCTCCCTCCACAGATTTTCTATGGGATTAAGATCTGGAGACTGGCTAGGCCACTCCAGGACCTTAATGTGCATCTTCTTGAGCCACTCCTTTGTTGCCTAGGCCGTGTGTTTTGGGTCATTGTCATGCTGGAATACCCATCCACGACCAATTTTCAATGCCCTGGCTGAGGGAAGGAGGTTCTCACCCAAGATTTGACGGTACATGGCCCCGTCCATCGTCTCTTTGATGTGGTGAAGTTGTCCTGTCCCCTTAGCAGAAAAACACCCCCAAAGCGTAATGTTTCCACCTCCATGTTTGACGGTGGGGATGGTGTTCTTGGGGTCATAGGCAGCATTCCTCCTCCTCCAAACACAGCGAGTTGAGTTGATGCCAAAGAGCTCCATTTTGGTCTCATCTGAACACAACACTTTCACCCAGTTGTCCTCTGAATCATTCAGATGTTCATTGGCAAACTTCAGACGGGCATGTATATGTGCTTTCACGAGTAGGGGGACCATGAGGGCGCTGCAGGATTTCAGTCCTTCACGGCGTAATGTGTTACCAATTGTTTTCTTGGTGACTCTGGTCTCAGCTGCCTTGAGATCATTGACAAGATCCTCTCATGTAGTTCTGGGCTTATTCCTCACCGTTCTCATGATCATTGCAACTTCACGAGGTGAGATCTTGCATGGAGTCCCAGGCCAAGGGAGATTGACAGTTCGTTTGTGTTTCTTCCATTTGCGAATAATCGCACCAACTGTTGTCACCTTCTCACCAAGCTGCTTGGCGATGGTCTTGTAGCCCATTCCAGCCTTGTGTAGGTCTACAATCTTGTCCCTGACATCCTTGGAGAGCTCTTTGGTCTTGGCCGTGGTGGAGAGTTTGGAATCTGATTGATTGATTGCTTCTGTGGACAGGTCTTTTATAGAGGTAACAAACTGAGATTAGGAGCACTCACTTTAAGAGTGTGCTCCTAATCTTAGCTCGTTACCTGTATAAAAGACACCTGGGAGCCAGAAATCTTTCTGATTGAGAGGGGGTCAAATACTTATTTCCCTCATTAAAATGCAAATCAATTTATAACATTTTTCACATGCGTTTTTCTGGATTTTTTTGTTGTTATTCTGTCTCTCACTGTTCAAATAAACCTACCATTAAAATTATAGACTGATAATTTCTTTGTCAGTGGACAAACGTACAAAATCAGCAGGGGATCAAATACTTTTTTCCCTCACTGTATATACTGTACTCTATACTATCTACTGCATCTTGCCTATGCCGTTCGGCCATCGCTCATCCATATATTTACATGTACATATTCGTATTCATTCCTTTACACTTGTGTGTATAAGGTAGTTGTGAAATTGTTAGATTACTTGTTAGATATTACTGCACGGTCAGAACTAGAAGCACAAGTATTTCTCAACACTCGCATTAACATCTGCTAACTATGTGTATGTGACCAATAAAATTTGATTTGATTTGATTTAATATATGAATATTGATATATTGAATTTGACTTGACCACATCCAGTCAGCTCCATTTTGTGTGATTAAACTGACACCAACCTGTCTCAGTAGAAGTAGACTGCTCTTCCATTCACTATACTAAAATTACACCATACATTTCTCTACACACATTACAATAATTCCTGGCAGGATTCTCACCTTCTAGCCTGAATTCACAACCTGAACATGTCAAGACCTGATGACTAGCGCTCTGTATATTCTGATGGGTGAGGCCTGAGCTGGAATGTGGAGCTAACTGAAGATGGCTAGGTTTAGAAACCAGTATATCTAGCTTGCATCATAGTACACCCTTCAGGCTACGTTCAGGTTTCAGCATCAGGCAGGCATCAACATGCCGAGTCGTAGGCTACAACCTGGGTTGTATTCATTAGCCAACAGTTTTAAAATGTGGCATAAACAGTTAACACCAAACGCTGTACAACGTGACCTAAACAGTTTCTGTTGCCAAACGTTTTGCCACAGTTGGCTCTAATGAATACACACAACCTGTTTTGAGGAAGTGTAAGTTGTTGTTAGGCTTTCCACAATATTTATTTGTCTCTCTTTCACACAACATGCCTTCCTGAGTGAAAAGCATTAACAGAAGATTAGAAAGAGAAAATGTTTGCTTTTTGCTTGTTGTGTTTAAGCCTATTTTGAGAAGACAAATCTATAGACCTATGATACAGTGCACTATTAGAATAAAGGATTCCAAAGCGGGTCCTCCAGCTGTCCCCATAGGAGAACGCTTTTGGGTTACAGGTAGAACCCTTCTGGCTTCCATGTAGAACCCTCTGTCGAAAGGGTTCTTCATGAAACCAAAAGGAGTTCAACAAAGGGTTCTCCTATGGGGACAGCAAAATAACCCTTTTAGATTCTAGATAGTGTAGGAGCGATCACCCTGGGGCACACAGATGGGCGCAGAAACGAATTCACCCCACACATCTAATTTATATAGAATATTTTAAGGAGAGTAGGACTATTATAACACATTATAAAATATCCTCAACTATATGAATACACATAACAATATCATCAACTATATGAATACACATAACAATATCATCAACTATATGAATACACATAACAATATCATCAACTATATGAATACACATAACAATATCATCAACTATATGAATACACATAACAATATCATCAACTATATGAATACACATAACAATCGTTGTCTTACCTTTTATCTCTCAACAGAAGCAGAGTCTGGAATGATCATTCGGTCGTCGAAACTTACTTTCATTTGCTCAACACATTTTTATTTCAGGTTCAGGCCTGTTCTCTCTCACATTCCATCTCTCTCTCTGTCACACAGCCAACCAATGGAACAAATAAAACAATACTAAATATTACAGACATGTACAGAAACATGTCCTTGACACAAAAGTTCCAAGAAATATTATATTTTAGTACCAGCTTTATTTACGACTTTCAAAATACTAACAGTTGATGTCATTACAAAAAATGCATTACTTTTCCTGTTTCAGTTCTACCTGCAGACAATACACAATATGAAATCCATTGTTTTTCAGAATTCAGTTTCCTTTTACTGTAAACCACTCAATATTTTTTGTGTTGAGTGTCAAATGTGTGAATTTGTGCATTTTTGGCAACATACTATCTAAAAGTGAAAGAGTCATCTTAACTTCATAGAATGTACAGTAGAAAAAATTGTATGTGACAGAATAGCTGCAGAAAAAGATCTATAAGCAACATGACATTGATGCCAGTGATCAACAACACATCCAACATATATGGCCTTTTGTTCAACAACACATCCAACATACATGACCTTTGGTTCAACAACACATCCTACATACATGGCCTTTGGTTCAACAACACATTCAACATACATGGCCTTTGGATCAACAACACATCCAACATACATGACCTTTGGTTCCACAACACATCCAACATACATGGCCTTTGGTTCCACAACACATACAACATACATGGCCTTTGGTTCAACAACACATCCAACATACATGACCTTTGGTTCAACAACACATCCAACATACATGGCCTTTGGTTCAACAACACATCCAACATACATGGCATTTGGTTCAACAACACATCCAACATACATGACCTTTGGTTCAACAACACATCAAACATACATGGCCTTTGGTTCAACAACACATCCAACATACATGGCCTTTGGTTCAACAACACATTCAACATACATGGCCTTTGGTTCCACAACACATCCAACATACATGGCCTTTGGTTCAACAACACATCCAACATACATGACCATTGGTTCAACAACACATCCAACATACATGGCCTTTGGTTCTACAACAGATCCAACATACATGACCTTTGGTTCAACAACACATCCAACATACATGGCCTTTGGTTCAACAACACACCCAACATACATGACCTTTGGTTCCACAACACATCCAACATACATGGCCTTTGGTTCAACAACACATCCAACATAAATGGCCTTTGGTTCAACAACACATTCAACATACATGGCCTTTCGTTCAAAATCAAATCCAACATACATGGCCTTTGGTTCAACAACACATCCAACATACATGACCTTTGGTTCCACAACACATCCAACATACATAACCTTTGGTTCAACAACACATCCAACATACATGGCCTTTGGTTCAACAACACATCCAACATACATGGCCTTTGGTTCCACAACACATCCAACATACATGGCTTTTGGTTCAAAAACACATCCAACATACATGGCCTTTGGTTCCACAACACATCCAACATACATGGCCTTTGGTTCCACAACACATCCGACATACATGACCTTTGGTTCAACAACACGTCCAACATACATGGCCTTTGGAACAACAGCACATCCAACATACACGGTCTTTGGTTCAACAACACGTCCAACATACATGACCTTTGGTTCAACAATACATCCAACATACATGACCTTTGGTTCAACAACACATCGAACATACATGGCCTTTGTTTCAACAACACATCCAACATACATGGTCTTTGGTACAACAACACATCCAACATACATGGCCTTTGTTTCAACAACACATCCAACATACATGGCCTTTGGTTCAACAACACATGCAGCATACATGACCTTTGGTTCAACAACACATCCAACATACATGGCCTTTGGTTCAACAACACATCGAACATACAATGCCTTTGGTTCCATAACACATCCAACATACATGACCTTTGGTTCCAAAACACAACCAACATACATGGCCTTCGGTTCAACAACACATCCAACATACATGGCCTTTGGTTCCACAACACATCCAACATACATGGCCTTTGGTTCCACAACACATCCAACATACATGACCTTTGGTTCCACAACACATCCAACATACATGACCTTTGGTTCAACAACACATCCAACATATATGGCCTTTGGTTCAACAACACATCCAACATACATGGCATTTGGTTCAACAACACATCCAACATACATGGCCTTTGGTTCAACAACACACCCAAGATACATGACCTTTGGATCAACAACACATCCAACATACATGGCCTTTTGTTCAACAACACATCCAACATACATGACCTTTGGTTCCACAACACATCCAACATACATGGCCTTTGGTTCCACAACACATCCAACATACATGACCTTTGGTTCAACAACACATCCAACATACATGGCCTTTGGTTCAACAACACATCCAACATACATGGCCATTGGTTCCACAACACATCCAACATACATGACCTTTGGTTCAACAACACATCCAACACACATGGCCTTTTGTTCAACAACACATCCAACATACATGGCCTTTGGTTCAACAACACATCCAACATACATGGCCTTTGGTTCCACAACACATCCAACATACATGGCCTTTGGTTCCACAACACACCCAACATACATGACCTTTGGTTCAACAACACATCCAACATACATGGACTTTGGTTCAACAACACATCCAACATACATGGCCTTTGGTTCAACAACACATTCAACATACATGGCCTTTCGTTCAACAACACATCCAACATACATGACCTTTGGTTCCACAACACATCCAACATACATGGCCTTTGGTTCAACAACACATCCAACATACATGGCCTTTGGTTCAACAACACATCCAACATACATGGCCTTTGGTTCAACAACACATCCAACATACATGGCCTTTGGTTCCAAATGTGTAAAATAAAACACAATTACAGTAAAAAAGGCACAGAAGGGGAAAAACACAAACAGGCCCAGTCCTGTTCTAATCTATACCATCTATACCATCTGTTCTAATCTATACCATCTATACCATCTGTTCTAATCTATACCATCTATACCATCTGTTCTAATCTATACTATCTATACCATCTGTTCTAATCTATACCATCTATACCATCTGTTCTAATCTATACCATCTATACCATCTGTTCTAATCTATACCATCTATACCATCTGTTCTAATCTATACCATCTATACCATCTGTTCTGATCTATACCATCTATACCATCTGTTCTAATCTATACCATCTATACCATCTGTTCTAATCTATACCATCTATACCATCTTTTCTAATCTATACCATCTATACCATCTGTTCTAATCTATACCATCTATACCATCTATACCATCTGTTCTAATCTATACCATCTATACCATCTGTTCTAATCTATACCATCTATACCATCTGTTCTAATCTATATCATCTATACCATCTGTTCTAATTTATACCATCTATACCATCTGTTCTGATCTATACCATCTATACCATCTGTTCTAATCTATACCATCTATACCATCTGTTCTAATCTATACCATCTATACCATCTGTTCTGATCTATACCATCTATACCATCTGTTCTAATCTATACCATCTATACCATCTGTTCTAATCTATACCATCTATACCATCTGTTCTAATCTATACCATCTATACCATCTGTTCTGATCTATACCATCTATACCATCTGTTCTAATCTATACCATCTATACCATCTATACCATCTGTTCTAATCTATACCATCTATACCATCTGTTCTAATCTATACCATCTATACCATCTGTTCTGATCTATACCATCTATACCATCTGTTCTGATCTATACCATCTATACCATCTGTTCTAATCTATACCATCTATACCATCTATACCATCTGTTCTAATCTATACCATCTATACCATCTTCAGCATTTGGCCCAATCCTGTTCTAATCTATACCATCTTCAGCATTTGGCCCCAGTCCTGTTCTAATCTATACCATCTTCAGCATTTGGCCCCAGTCCTGTTCTAATCTATACCATCTTAAGCATTTGGCCACATGTTCTCATCCACATCACATCTTATGTCGTGTCTCTCTATGCACCTTGGAAAGAAACGCTTGGCCTGCCTTATCCACCCCTGGCAGTCTTCAGCTGAGATGTCTCTGCAGCTGGCATCCACTGCATCCAGGAAGGACATTTGGTCATATTTTATTTATTTATTTTCCCAGGTAAGTTGACTGAGAACACGTTCTCATTTACAGCAACGACCTGGGGAATAGTTACAGGGGAGAGGAGGGGGATGAATGAGCCAATTGTAATCTGGGGATTGATTAGGTGACTGTGATGGTATGAGGGACAGCTTGGGAATTTAGCCAGGACACCGGGGTTAACACCCCTACTCTTACGATAAGTGCCGTGGGATCTTTAATGACCTCAGTGAGTCAGGACACCCGTTTAATGTCCCATTATGGCCGATGATCATACACTTTCCACCTCCAGGCAGAACAAAACTCCTCAATGGGGTTGAGGAAAGGTGAGTAGGGGAGGAGGAAAGGGGAAACCATTCTTGGATGGGCTGCAAACCAGTTTGTGATTGCATGTGAATGGTGGAATGCTACATTGTCCCATGCAATCAGAAATGTCCTGATGTTTCCTCCCAGCGGTTCCCTTTCTGCTTCTGGACCAGTTGTTGGTGGAGGGCATCTAAACACAGCAGAAGGAGCTCAGTGTTGTAGGGACCAATCTGGCATTTCTGCAGGACCAAACCAGCACTCCAGACTGCAGCACACATTGGGATATTTGCTCCTCTCTGACCCGGCACATCAACGGTGGCCCTTTTCCCGAGGACGTTTCTTCCCCGGCCTATATATTTTTGCCAGGTTAAACCCTGCCTCGTCCACATTAATGATTTCATTTGGAGTCTGATTAGCCTCCAACTCCATGACTCTCTGAAAGAAATCAAACACAGTATGTGTAAATGCTTTTCAGTATGTCCTACTGTGTGTACTGTAACCCATGTTTACATGTAGAGTAGCATAGTGTAAAACTCACTATAGAACAAGACATATTGGATAGACACCATACCTGGACGTATTGGTGCCGGAGTTCCCTTGACCCGCTCACTGTTCCTTTCAAAAGGATCTGTATACAACTGCTTGATTCAAACTCTGCGTTCAGTCAGAGTCCGAGCAATGGTAGTCAGCCTGATGCTTCCCACATTGTGAAATACCAGGTTGTCCTCTACAATTCTGGTCTGACATTCTCTCCGTTTTATTGCATTGTCAGCAATGACCAATCCTACAGTGGCTCGTGGTCTTCCCTGAGGAGCTTTCCTCTTCCCCAAGAGGGAGGAAGACGTTGTGTCCTTTAGAGGAACAAAAATACAACATATGTATTTACATTGTGACTGGTGGCCTACAGTTACTGTGGGACATAGCAACAGTAATGATGGAAGAAGGCTACCTGCCGCCCCTCTAGGCTACCTGCCGCCCCTCTAGGCTACCTGCCGCCCCTCTAGGCTACCTGCCGCTTCTCTAGGCTACCTGCCGCCCCTCTAGGCTACCTGCCGCCCCTGTCTACTGAGTGGACTAAATATTACTCTGACTGAGCAGTGTAGTCTACAGGTTAATACACTGAGTGGAATAAATATTACTCTAACTGAGCAGTGTAGTGTACAGGTTATACACTGAGTGGACTAAATATTACTCTAACTGAGCAGTGTAGTCTACAGGTTATACACTGAATGGACTAAATATTACTCTAACTGAGCAGTGTAGTCTGCAGGTTATATACTGAGTGGACTAAATATTACTCTAACTGAGCAGTGTAGTCTACAGGTTATTCACTGAGGGGACTAAATATTACTCTAACTGAGCAGTGTAGTCTATAGGTTACACACTGAGTGGACTAAATATTACTCTAACTGAGCAGTGTAGTCTACAGGTTAATACACTGAGTGGACTAAATATTACTCTAACTGAGCAGTGTAGTGTACAGGTTATACACTGAGTGGACTAAATATTACTCTAACTGAGCAGTGTAGTCTACAGGTTATACACTGAGTGGACTAAATATTACTCTAACTGAGCAGTGTAGTCTATAGGTTATACACTGAGTGGACTAAATATTACTCTAACTGAGCAGTGTGTCTACAGGTTATACACTGAGTGGACTAAATATTACTCTAACGGAGCAGTGTAGTCTACAGGTTATCTTCTCAGTATCCAGTGGGTCCCTAGCGGGCTCATCCCGTCACTACCAGGTAAAAAGGTAAAGCGCGAAATTCACATATCGAAATTTGAATTATTAGACATCCACCAATATACAAGTGTTCCATACTCATCAAAAGCTCTGTTTCTTGGTAATATCACAGCGTTGTCAGATTTCAGAAAGGCTTTACGGCGAAAGCAGCACATTCATTTGTTTGAGGCTATCACCTCACATATTTTCCAATAGCCATGTATCGATTAGCCATCATGGCACACACATAACACATTTCACAGCGAAAACAAATCAATTACCTGTTGAAGAACTTCTGCTGAGGTCATCCTAAGTGTCCAACGAAGACAATCCATGGTTCTTTTGTTAGAAATAGTAACGTCTTTTATCCATAAATCCTCCATTTGGTCCAGCGCGTTATAATCAGAAACGACAGCTTCCACTACTCCGTTGAAACGCCGCTAACTCGTTAAAATTATACCTATAAACTTGTCCAAAAACAATCAAACATAGTTTTAAATGTAGCCTTAAAAACACTCTTACGTTATATTTACTATTATAAATCAGCCGGAATATAAGCTGATCAATAACTAGGCTACAAAAGACACTCTGTGACTTCTCGTGGCGCCAAAATGTGACCTATCTTAGAATGTGGGGTCCTCGTGGTTTCGTTGTTTTCTCTGGGATGACTCACCCAAAATGGAGGAAAACACCATCCAGAGGCTGGTGACATCACAAGGAAGCTTCCTGGACTGCAAACGTATGCCTATATATAGTCATTTTCAATAGGGAGGGGTTCCAAAAGGAGCAATGTGTCAAAATGACTTTTTCCAGGACAGAAATTCCTCAGGGTTTTGCCTGCCCTATGCGTTCTGATTGACTCACAGACGAATGGTTGACAGTTTTGGAAAATTCAGAGTGTTTCCTATCCAATGGTACTAAATATATGCATATCCCATTTTCTGAGCCTGAATGGGAGGCATTTTACTTTGGGCACGCCAGGCTCTCCAAAACAGTCACCTCTGCTGCCGGAGCTTGAGAGGATTTATACACTGAGTGGACTAAATATTACTCTAACTGAGCAGTGTAGTCTACAGGTTATACACTGAATGGACTACATATTACTCTAACTGAGCAGTGTAGTCTGCAGGTTATATACTGAGTGGACTAAATATTACTCTAACTGAGCAGTGTAGTCTACAGGTTATACACTGAGTGGACTAAATATTACTCTAACTAAGCAGTGTAGTCTACAGGTTATTCACTGAGGGGACTAAATATTACTCTAACTGAGCAGTGTAGTCTATACGTTATACACTGAGTAGACTAATTATTACTCTAACTGAGCAGTGTAGTCTATAGGTTATCTTGTTCGGGAGTGGTAGCTGAGGGGTCGGTTTTGGAGAGTCTGGCATGCCTAAAGTAAAATGCTTGCCACTCAGGCTCAGAAAATAGGATATGCACATAATTAGTACTATTGGATAGGAAATACTCTGAGGTTTCCAAAAGTGTTAACAGTTTGTCTGTGAGTGTAACAGAACTCATTTGGCAGGCAAAAACCAGAGAAGATTCCATCCGGAAATGTCATTCTGGTGGCTTATGGCTCACTTAGAGAGACTGCCTATTGAAAAGTCTTTATACCAGGACAATGAATGTAGTACCTATTGCTTCCACTGGATGTCAGCAGTGTATAGGTAACGTTTCATGGCAATCGAAACCAATGTGTTCAATAGGTAGGGGTTTTGGTGAGGGGAGCTCTTTTTCAGTTGCACGTTTTTGGGCGCACGTTTGGCTGAGCGGTCCACTTTATTTGACTTATATAACGTTTAGGTGACCATCCAAGTGAAAGATTATCACTTTTATTCATAAAAGATAAGCTAAGGATGCCTTTTAATTGGTTTTTGTTTTGTTGAGGGAAGGTTTATAGGTTTAGTTGAACGCGTTCTCTTCACGTTGGATTTTCTGAACACAAGGCGCCAACCAAACGGAGATTTATGGATATAATAAATTACTTTTTCAAACCAAATACCCATGGACCGTCTTCATTGGACACTTAGGAAGCCCTCTGCAGAAGTTCTACAAAAGGTAAGGCACAGGTTTTCCCTGTGAAATGCATTTTCTATGGACCGCGCTGGCTAAAGATTTCATGGTTATGGAAAATATTGAAGGTGCTACCCTCAAACAATCAAATGTAGTGCTTTCGCCGTGAAGCCTTTTTGAAATCCGACAACGCTGTGATATTGCCAAGAAGCAGAGCTTTTGATGAGTATGAAACACTTGTATATTGGTGCATGTTTAATAATTCAACTGTTGGATTTTGCCTTGCATTTCACCTGGTAGCTAGCGCCCCACCACTCCCTAACAAGATTTATACACTGAGTGGACTAAATATTACTCTAACTGAGCAGTGTAGTCTACAGGTTATACACTGAGTGGACTAAATATTATTCTAACTGAGCAGTGTAGTCTACAGGTTATACACTGAGTGGACTAAATATTACTCTAACTGAGCAGTGTAGTCTACAGGTTAATACACTGAGTGGACTAAATATTACTCTAACTGAGCAGTGTAGTCTACAGGTTATACACTGAGTGGACTAAATATCACTCTAACTGAGCAGTGTAGTCTACAGGTTATACACTGAGTGGACTAAATATTACTCTAACTGAGCAGTGTAGTCTATAGGTTATACACTAAGTAGAATAAATATTTGACTTGGACTTTAGCTCAACTTCCAGCTCTGCAGGGACAAGTGATAGTGGAGAGACCTACAGCTGCCTAACACCCCGAAGGGAAAGTGCATGGCCAGACGTGTTTGTGGTTCCCAACTTTCCACACGACATGGAGTTCGCTCTCAGGGAAGGCAATGATGCCAAAGAGCTGCATGGGAAACGCCTTACTTTAAACAAAGAACAAAAACAACAGATTCTTGAGGGCACGGCTGGAGCAGCATGTGAATACAAGGCGTACCCTAGCAACAAGGAGATTACAAGTGCTGCTGAAGCCTTAGTTCAGTAACATCCATGCTGGAAGAGTCTGGCTCCAACAGTGGCTGTGATAGATGGAGAAACAGCTTGGTGTTCAATATGGCAATTTCAGACACAAACTGAGCAAGTCAGGGTGTCCAGAAGGGGAAGTTAACAAGAGGAGTCAGGGTGTCCAGAAGGGAAAGTTAACAAGAGGAGTCAGGGTGTCCAGAAGGGAAAGTTAACAAGAGGAGTCAGGGTGTCCAGAAGGGAAAGTTAACAAGAGGAGTCAGGGTGTCCAGAAGGGAAAGTTAACATGAGGAGTCAGGGTGTCCAGAAGGGAAAGTTAACAAGAGGAGTCAGGGTGTCCAGAAGGGGAAGTTAACAAGAGGAGTCAGGGTGTCCAGAAGGGAAAGTTAACAAGAGGAGTCAGGGTGTCCAGAAGGGAAAGTTAACAAGAGGAGTCAGGGTGTCCAGAAGGGAAAGTTAACAAGAGGAGTCAGGGTGTCCAGAAGGGAAAGTTAACAAGAGGAGTCAGGGTGTCCAGAAGGGAAAGTTAACAAGAGGAGTCAGGGTGTCCAGAAGGGAAAGTTAACAAGAGGAGTCAGGGTGTCCAGAAGGGAAAGTTAACAAGAAGTCAGGGTGTCCAGAAGGGAAAGTTAACAAGAGGAGTCAGGGTGTCCAGAAGGGAAAGTTAACAAGAGGAGTCAGGGTGTCCAGAAGGGAAAGTTAACAAATTACATGGAGAGGAGGATGACTCTGGAGTGTTCATATCTTGGTGGGTTGTGTTAGTGTAGTACTCCTAGAGGATGACTCTGGAGTGTTCATATCTTGGTGGGTTGTGTTAGTGTAGTACTCCTAGAGGATGACTCTGGAGTGTTCATAACTTGGTGGGTTGTGTTAGTGTAGTACTCTAGAGGATGACTCTGGAGTGTTCATAACTTGGTGGGTTGTGTTAGTGTAATACTCCTAGAGGATGACTCTGGAGTGTTCATAACTTGGTGGTTTGTGTTAGTGTAGTACTCCTAGAGGATGACTCTGGAGTGTTCATATCTTGGTGGGTTGTGTTAGTGTAGTACTCCTAGAGGATGACTCTGGAGTGTTCATATCTTGGTGGGTTGTGTTAGTGTAGTACTCCTAGAGGATGACTCTGGAGTGTTCATAACTTGGTGGGTTGTGTTAGTGTAGTACTCCTAGAGGATGACTCTGGAGTGTTCATATCTTGGTGGAGTTGTGTTAGTGTAGTACTCTAGAGGATGACTCTGGAGTGTTCATAACTTGGTGGGTTGTGTTAGTGTAGTACTCCTAGAGGATGACTCTGGAGTGTTCATAACTTGGTGGGTTGTGTTAGTGTAGTACTCCTAGAGGATGACTCTGGAGTGTTCATAACTTGGTGGGTTGTGTTAGTGTAATACTCCTAGAGGATGACTCTGGAGTGTTCATAACTTGGTGGGTTGTGTTAGTGTAGTACTCCTAGAGGATGACTCTGGAGTGTTCATAACTTGGTGGGTTGTGTTAGTGTAGTACTCCTAGAGGATGACTCTGGAGTGTTCATATCTTGGTGGGTTGTGTTAGTGTAATACTCCTAGAGGATGACTCTGGAGTGTTCATAACTTGGTGGTTTGTGTTAGTGTAGTACTCTAGAGGGATGACTCTGGAGTCTTCATATCTTGGTGGGTTGTGTTAGTGTAGTACTCCTAGAGGATGACTCTGGAGTGTTCATATCTTGGTGGGTTGTGTTAGTGTAGTACTCCTAGAGGATGACTCTGGAGTGTTCATAACTTGGTGGGTTGTGTTAGTGTAGTACTCCTAGAGGATGACTCTGGAGTGTTCATATCTTGGTGGGTTGTGTTAGTGTAGTACTCCTAGAGGATGACTCTGGAGTGTTCATATCTTGGTGGGTTGTGTTAGTGTAGTACTCCTAGAGGATGACTCTGGAGTGTTCATAACTTGGTGGGTTGTGTTAGTGTAGTACTCCTAGAGGATGACTCTGGAGTGTTCATAACTTGGTGGGTTGTGTTAGTGTAGTACTCCTAGAGGATGACTCTGGAGTGTTCATAACTTGGTGGGTTGTGTTAGTGTAGTACTCCTAGAGGATGACTCTGGAGTGTTCATAACTTGGTGGGTTGTGTTAGTGTAATACTCCTAGAGGATGACTCTGGAGTGTTCATAACTTGGTGGGTTGTGTTAGTGTAGTACTCCTAGAGGATGACTCTGGAGTGTTCATATCTTGGTGGGTTGTGTTAGTGTAATACTCCTAGAGGATGACTCTGGAGTGTTCATAACTTGGTGGTTTGTGTTAGTGTAGTACTCCTAGAGGATGACTCTGGAGTGTTCATATCTTGGTGGGTTGTGTTAGTGTAGTACTCCTAGAGGATGACTCTGGAGTGTTCATATCTTGGTGGGTTGTGTTAGTGTAGTACTCCTAGAGGATGACTCTGGAGTGTTCATAACTTGGTGGGTTGTGTTAGTGTAGTACTCCCCAGAGGATGACTCTGGAGTGTTCATATCTTGGTGGGTTGTGTTAGTGTAGTACTCCTAGAGGATGACTCTGGAGTGTTCATAACTTGGTGGGTTGTGTTAGTGTAGTACTCCTAGAGGATGACTCTGGAGTGTTCATATCTTGGTGGGTTGTGTTAGTGTAATACTCCTAGAGGATGACTCTGGAGTGTTCATAACTTGGTGGGTTGTGTTAGTGTAGTACTCCTAGAGGATGACTCTGGAGTGTTCATATCTTGGTGGGTTGTGTTAGTGTAGTACTCCTAGAGGATGACTCTGGAGTGTTCATAACTTGGTGGGTTGTGTTAGTGTAGTACTCCTAGAGGATGACTCTGGAGTGTTCATAACTTGGTGGGTTGTGTTAGTGTAGTACTCCTAGAGGATGACTCTGGAGTGTTCCTAACTTGGTGGGTTGTGTTAGTGTAGTACTCCTAGAGGATGACTCTGGAGTGTTCATATCTTGGTGGGTTGTGTTAGTGTAGTACTCCTAGAGGATGACTCTGGAGTGTTCATAACTTGGTGGGTTGTGTTAGTGTAGTACTCCTAGAGGATGACTCTGGAGTGTTCATATCTTGGTGGGTTGTGTTAGTGTAGTACTCCTAGAGGATGACTCTGGAGTGTTCATATCTTGGTGGGTTGTGTTAGTGTAGTACTCCTAGAGGATGACTCTGGAGTGTTCATAACTTGGTGGGTTGTGTTTGTGTGCGAGGTTGTTCCAATTGTCTTTGACCTATAATAAAGGAGTGGAGAAACTACTGTGTGTCTTCATCAGAGTTTATGGTGACATTATATCATTATATTTTCATGTTCTTTCTCAGGAGGGAAGATCCTAAGACCCTGCAGCCATCAAGAGACCAGCAGCCATCAACTTAGTCAATGATGACCATGGAGATGTAGCTGCTGTGCCATTCCATCCAGGAAGAGTCTAACGTGGTCTTTGAGGAGAAGGATGTAATGAAGGATATCCGGTGCTGGCCTGATCATAATGAATCATAATGAATCAGATTACATGGAGAGGAGGACCTGATCCTAGATCATAATGAACCAGATTACATGGAGAGGGGGGACCTGATCCTAGATCATAATGAATCCGATTACATGGAGAGGGGGGACCTGATCCTAGATTATAATGAATCAGATTACATGGAGAGGAGGACCTGATCCTATATCATAATGAATCAGATTACATGGAGAGGGGGGGGACCTGATCCTAGATCATATTGAATCAGATTACATGGAGAGGAGGACCTGATCCTAGATTAGCACTCTCCTCTGGGACACTGCTTGTACGAAACCGAACACATAGTTGAAAAGTCTAGTTACAGCAGGTGTTTACTGCCATCTAGTGGAAGATACCAATAAAACACTTTATTATCAGGGTGGGGAGACGGCTGATTGAAACAGAAAGTAAAGTTGTTCTTTTGTTCAGGATCCATTTTGAGACGACAGAGCAAAAAAGAAAATTAAAAAATAAAGTAAGTATTTCTGAACAATAATCTATTCTAATGGACAGAGTAAGATAATGAATACCTGGAATGAGATATTACTAGTTAGTAGAACTGCTACTTGAGCTGAGTTTCTGACAGACAGCAGTTTTCTAAGTGGAAACTAATCAGTAGGTCTACATGTTTTTAGTAAAACGTCTGGTAAAGATGCTGGAGGAGCTTTTCAATTATATGGTTTTATGTTGATCTCAGGGTTTCTCAATCCTTTTGTTCTTACCAGCACTTATACACCTGATTCAACTAATCATCTAATATTTTAAGACAGTTTAATATTTGACAACAAATGAACATTCTCAAATTAAAACCTTTTGGGTTTGTAGGCCTGTTTATAATTATTAAAGTCCGACAGTACCTCACATTTTGGAGGAAAAAAACACAGCTAAACTTGGTTTCTAGTAAATTATATGTTTATCAAAAATAATGTAAGAGAGATGTCTTGAAGAAACGCGTCTGGGTTTAGAACTGTGTGTCTCAGTGCGACAGTGGGAAGTTCGTTTTGCATGGCCCGGTGCTACAGGTGACGGGACATTTATTTATGGACCAATGGAATGGTCTAAAATGAGCAAACTCTGCTCACCCGGGGAGCCGGGCAACGCAAACGACTTCACCCAGGGACCGTTACTTTATTTCCTGATGTGAAATTGAAAGTAACTTTGTAGCCGACGCAGTTACAGAATGTCTGTTGAAACTGAGGCTCATATGTCTCTAGAGCGGTAGAACAGTGGTGGGAAAAGTACTACATTCTCATACTGGAGTAAAAGTAAAGATACATTAATAGAAAATGACTCAAGTAAAAGTGAGTATAAGTAACTGCATGAAGCTCAAGTTATTTTGCCGACGTTGCAGTTTGGAACTCGGTAGTGAGTGTTGCAACAGAGGACAGACCATTTTTATGCGCTTCCGCACTCCAGCGGGCCCGTTCTGTGAGCTTGTGTGGCCAGTGGGGAGAGGGGAACCACTTCACTGTTGAGCCGCTGTTGCGCCAAAACATTTCCACTTCACAATAACAGCACTTACAGTTGACCAGGGCAACTCTAGCAGGGCAGGAATTTGACGAACTGACTTGTTGGAAAGGTGGCATCCTATGACGGTGCTACGTTGAAAGTCACTGAGCTCTTCAGTACGGGTCATTCTACTGCCAATGTGTGTCTGTGGAGATTGCATGGCTGTCTGCTCAATTGTATATACCTGAAATAGCCGAATCCACTAATTTGAAGGCGTGTCCACATACTTTTGTATATATAGTGTAGAGGCTCTGTCCTGCTACTGGTAGGCCTATAACATTATGTGAACTGACCTGAACAGGTTTAGGCTGGTCATCTATGATATGTAGGCTATAGCCGAGGTATAGACCTCGATCTGCATATCACTAACAAACTGCTATTATACATTATAACCTAGCCTACTTTACATAATTTAACATCTCTTACTTGATGCAAAAAACCTTTCTGAATGGACCAATGATTTCCCCCTCAGATCAATAATGTCCGTTTTAGCCCTTCTGTCTACATTCTCAGATACGTTTAGAAAACAACAGATTGAAAGACAATAAATAGCCTACTTTTAATTCATACAAATAAATGTGAGACATGGCCTTGTGTTGCTGTACTGTCTAGAACTACCTTAACAAACAGTGAATTATTATTATTATTATTATTATTATTATTATTATTATTATTATTGTTGTTGCTGTACTGTCTAGAACTAACTTAACAAACAGTGACTTATTATTATTATTATTATTATTATTATTATTGTTGCTGTTCTGTCTATAACTACCTTAACAAACAGTGACTTATTATTATTATTATTGTTGCTGTACCGTCTAGAAATACCTTAACAAACAGTGACTTATTATTATTATTATTATTATTATTATTATTATTATTATTGTTGCTGCACTGTCTAGAACTACCTTAACAAACAGTGACTCATTATTATTATTATTATTATTATTATTGTTGCTGCACTGTTTAGAACTACCTTAACAAACAGTGACTTATTATTATTATTATTGTTATTATTATTATTATTATTATTGTTGCTGTACTGTCTATAACTACCTTAACAAAACATTGACTAATTATTATTATTATTATTATTATTATTATTATTATTATTATTATTATTGTGGCTGCACTGTCTAGAACTACCTTAACAAACAGTGACTTATTATTATTATTATTATTATTATTATTATTATTATTATTGTTGCTGTACTGTCTAGAACTACCTTAACAAACAGTCACTTATTATTATTATTATTATTGTTGCTGTACTGTCTAAAACTACCTTAACAAACAGTGACTCATTATTATTATTATTAATATTATTAATATTATTAATATTATTATTATTATTATTATTATTATTATTATTATTGTTGTTACTGTACTATCTATAACTACCTTAACAAACAGTGACTTATTATTATTATAATAATAATTATTACTATTATTACTATTATTAATATTATTATTATTGTTGCTGTTCTGTTTAGAACTACCTTAACAAACAGTGACTTATTATTATTATTATTATTATTATTATTATTGTTGTTGAACTGTCTAGAACTACCTTAATAAACAGTGACTTATTATTATTATTATTATTATTATTATTATTATTATTATTGTTGCTGTACTGTCTAGAACTAACTTAACAAACAGTGACTTATTATTATTATTATTATTATTATTATTATTATTATTGTTGCTGTTCTGTCTATAACTACCTTAACAAACAGTGACTTATTATTATTATTATTGTTGCTGTAGTCTAGAAATACCTTAACAAACAGTGACTTATTATTATTATTATTATTATTATTATTATTATTATTATTATTGTTGTTGCTGTACTGTCTAGAACTAACTTAACAAACAGTGACTTATTATTATTATTATTATTATTATTATTATTATTGTTGCTGTTCTGTCTATAACTACCTTAACAAACAGTGACTTATTATTATTATTATTGTTGCTGTACCGTCTAGAAATACCTTAACAAACAGTGACTTATTATTATTATTATTATTATTATTATTATTATTATTATTATTGTTGCTGCACTGTATAGAACTACCTTAACAAACAGTGACTTATTATTATTATTATTATTATTATTATTATTATTATTATTATTATTATTATTATTGTTGCTGTACTGTCTATAACTACCTTAACAAACAGTGACTCATTATTATTATTATTATTATTATTATTATTATTATTATTATTGTTGCTGCACTGTCTAGAACTACCTTAACAAACAGTGACTCATTATTATTATTATTATTATTATTATTGTTGCTGCACTGTTTAGAACTACCTTAACAAACAGTGACTTATTATTATTATTATTGTTATTATTATTATTATTATTATTGTTGCTGTACTGTCTATAACTACCTTAACAAAACATTGACTAATTATTATTATTATTATTATTATTATTATTATTATTATTGTGGCTGCACTGTCTAGAACTACCTTAACAAACAGTGACTTATTATTATTATTATTATTATTATTATTGTTGCTGTACTGTCTAGAACTACCTTAACAAACAGTGACTCATTATTATTATTATTAATATTATTAATATTATTAATATTATTATTATTATTATTATTATTATTATTATTGTTGTTACTGTACTATCTATAACTACCTTAACAAACAGTGACTTATTATTATTATAATAATAATTATTACTATTATTACTATTATTAATATTATTATTATTGTTGCTGTTCTGTTTAGAACTACCTTAACAAACAGTGACTTATTATTATTATTATTATTATTATTAATATTGTTGTTGAACTGTCTAGAACTACCTTAATAAACAGAGACTTATTATTATTATTATTATTATTATTATTGTTGCTGTACTGTCTATAACTACCTTAACAAACAGTGACTTATTATTATTATTATTATTATTATTATTATTATTGTTGTTGAACTGTCTAGAACTACCTTAACAAACAGTGACTCATTATTATTATTATTATTATTATTGTTGCTGCACTGTCTAGAACTACCTTAACAAACAGTGACTTATTATTATTATTATTATTATTATTATTATTATTATTATTATTGTTGCTGTACTGTCTATAACTACCTTAACAAACAGTGACTCATTATTATTATTATTATTATTATTATTATTATTATTATTATTGTTGCTGCACTGTCTAGAACTACCTTAACAAACAGTGACTCATTATTATTATTATTATTATTATTATTATTATTGTTGCTGCACTGTTTAGAACTACCTTAACAAACAGTGACTTATTATTATTATTATTGTTATTATTATTATTATTATTATTGTTGCTGTACTGTCTATAACTACCTTAACAAAACATTGACTAATTATTATTATTATTATTATTATTATTATTATTATTATTGTGGCTGCACTGTCTAGAACTACCTTAACAAACAGTGACTTATTATTATTATTATTATTATTATTATTATTGTTGCTGTACTGTCTAGAACTACCTTAACAAACAGTGACTCATTATTATTATTATTAATATTATTAATATTATTAATATTATTATTATTATTATTATTATTATTATTGTTGTTACTGTACTATCTATAACTACCTTAACAAACAGTGACTTATTATTATTATAATAATAATTATTACTATTATTACTATTATTAATATTATTATTATTGTTGCTGTTCTGTTTAGAACTACCTTAACAAACAGTGACTTATTATTATTATTATTATTATTATTATTATTGTTGTTGAACTGTCTAGAACTACCTTAATAAACAGAGACTTATTATTATTATTATTATTATTATTATTGTTGCTGTACTGTCTATAACTACCTTAACAAACAGTGACTTATTATTATTATTATTATTATTATTATTATTGTTGTTGAACTGTCTAGAACTACCTTAACAAACAGTGACTCATTATTATTATTATTATTATTGTTGCTGCACTGTCTAGAACTACCTTAACAAACAGTGACTTATTATTATTATTATTATTATTGTTATTATTATTATTATTATTATTGTTGCTGTACTGTCAAGAACTACCTTAACAAATCATTGACTCATTATTATTATTATTATTATTATTATTATTATTATTATTATTATTATTATTGTGGCTGCACTGTCTAGAACTACCTTAACAAACAGTGACTTATTATTATTATTATTATTATTATTATTATTATTATTATTGTTATTATTGTTGATGTACTGTCTAGAACTACCTTAACAAACAGTCACTTATTATTATTATTATTATTGTTGCTGTACTGTCTATAACTACCTTAACAAACAGTGACTTATTATTATTATTATTATTATTGTTGCTGTTCTGTTTAGAACTACCTTAACAAACAGTGACTTATTATTATTATTTTTATTATTGTTGCTGTACTGTCTAGAACTACCTTAACAAACAGTGACTTAATAATATTACTATTATTATTATTGTTGCTGTACTGTCTAGAACTACCTTAACAAACAGTGACTTAATATTATTACTATTATTATTATTGTTGCTGTACTGTCTAGAACTACCTTAACAAACAGTGACTTATTATTATTATTATTGTTGTTGCTGTACTGTCTATAACTACCTTAACAAACAGTGACTTATTATTATTATTATTGACAGTTTCCATGGAGATGAAATGTCACAACTACATGTTCATGTGATTGCATTAAATCACCTGGCTGTTTCGATATGTCTGCTATTAAATGTTTTATTTCTAAGAGATAATGAATAAATTAGAACAATTGACATTCAATAATTAGTTGTCACTGTGTTTACCACAACCAACATGCTGGATCTTTGTTTAGGGGTCAGTGCTTCAAAATGAGTCTCTCTGGGGAGAGACAGGAGGGGGGCCCTGCCTCTAAAATGAGTCTCTCTGGGGAGAGAGAGGTGGGGGGCCCTGCCTCTAAAATGCATCTCTCTGGGGGACATGACACCAAAGCTACAAGGTAAGATGACAATTTTATGAAGAATTTATTACGTTTATTTCCAAAATAAATAGCTATCTTAAGATGAATGCACCTACTGTAAATCACTCTGGATAAGAGTGCAGGGGTTCTCAATCCGGGGTCTGTGGAGGTACTGCAGGGGTTCTCAATCCGGGGTCTGTGGAGGTACTGCAGGGGTTCTCAATCCGGGGTCTGTGGAGGTACTGCAGGTGTTCCGCGGCACCCTGACTGTACTCGTTGAAATGTAAGACATTTGATAGAATTTTCACATGACACGACCACTTTGCCTACTCTTAATTATTGCCTAATATAATAAATTTTTTGCCAATTCTGATGGTTGTTACAAGCTGAATTTTGACAATATTACCGTTATATCAACACACTTTTCACAGCCGTTTAACAACTCTAAATAGCTTTGGCATAGTAGGCATCAAGTCCCTTGACAATAATGTTGCCTACAACGTTGCATACAACGTTCATTTTCATCGAACACATATTACGCCCTAGATGCCTTCAATTGCCCAATTTATAGTCATGACCAATTTAGGATTATTTTTTAACAACGTGATGTTGCGCTCCAAAGGGAGAACTTGAAATAACATGATGTAGATAATTAAATAATCAAAAGAACAACGTGTTTATTATACACTCTTAGAAAAGAAGGTTCCTTATAGAACCAAGAAGGCTTCTATCACTTCCTTAATATATGGAATCACTAAAAGTTATATATATATATTTGGGTTCAGGGAAGAAGAACCTCTTGAGTTCTGATCAACGAAAGGTTAATGTTTTGAGGATGTGAACCCAGCAGCCCTCCAGTGGTCAGATCAAGTCCGCCTGTATTTTCCAGCGCCCGGCACGGGATTCGAACCAGCCACAGCTCCAACTCCTTAGCAGCTGGGTGAAAACCTGAGTTAATCTTCAGAAATAAGCATGAGTTAATCTGCCAAAATGAAGACAAAATGCAATGCAGACATACATGGTATCACTTGTTATACATAATTATTATGCATAAATCATTGCCAAAAGCACAAGACATACTGTTGCATGTAGGTCTATATTATTTATGGATTGACTATATAGAAATATCAAAAGAGTATTTTAACTACTCCAAAGCAATTACATTTGGCTCAGGAACCACTGACTCACTGCATTATTCTATAGTATTATCAAGACACCTGCTGTTAACTCTTAACTACTTAGGACAGCTCATGAGGTGTCCTAAATATCTGCCGACTAGGTGGGAATAGAGACTTCATGCATAGGTTTAATTTATACCCATAAGTGTATAATGTCTTTATTCTCAGCACTTATACGACCAATTTTCTACGCTGAGACGCTTTTGTGGATATGAGCTCAGACCTCAAAATATTGTTATAATTGTTTTGGGAATGTTTGTTTTACATAATAAAAAAAATATGAATATTACTAATGTAACCCACTGTAACGACTGGGTTTAGTTATTTTGTGCCACTGTTCTGGAACTGTTCCGCGTTCCCGTACACAACTGTCCGCATTCTGGAACTGTCCGCGTTCCCGTACAGAACTGTCCGCGTTCTGGAACTGTCCGCGTCCACGTACGATGCGGCGCCAAGCATATTGTCCGGTTACGCGCAGAGCGGGCTGTGGTGATCTTGGGGAATAACGATGGAGTTCACTACAGTTTTGAGATGCCGAAGTTTATTGTTAAATTCATGGTCAGGGACAGCATGAGTGTAGCCAGATCCTTTTCACTCGCTATCCTTGTTTCAATTTGTGGTTCACCGGATTTGTCATCATCCTCGAGATGAGGGACAGATAAACGACCTGCTGGTTAGCCAAGCTAGTCGGTACAGCTCGGTAAGCTAGCTAGCTACTCTACCAGCAGCATCCTAGTTATCCTAGCTAGTCGGTACAGCTCGGTAAGCTAGCTAGTTACTCTACCAGCAGCATCCTAGTTATCCTAGCATCATCACTACATCATCACCGGCTGTCTCCATTTCTTGTGGACCGATGGAGCTCCCCGGTTGTTTCTTCCACCTGTTAAATCCCGTGGAGGGCTTCTCCCTCTCTCGTTGACGGATGCTGGCTACCTCTGTCCGGTTCTCCTCTCTTCACTAGATGGACGGTAACTTTAGTGTTTAAATGCTTTTTGCAGAATTACTTTCCCATTGCTCCTCAACTGTATTGTATGATATACCATTTTCTAGCCCTGAGTCTCTACTTTTATCCAATGTAAAAAACACAATTTCAAATTTTGCTACATAAGAATCGAGCCGGTCGGTCACATTTGACTATGTAAAACCTAGAAGTACTACTGATTTCTCTGAGATTGAGGTAGATACATCGCAGGTTGCAAAAAAACATGATTATTTGTCATTTGTCTCTCTGAAATGAAAACATCAAGTGATAGATTTTAAACAAATACATGTCTGACATTGAACAACCCCATGCCATGATTAGATAGTGAAAAACACACCAATCTCTTTCATAATTTCTTTGAACAATAAAAGCTCATTTACCAACATTTCTGAAAATGGATATATAGCGTTTTGGAATGAAACTCTTCTTATGTTTCCCCATCTGAGCACAGAGTAGATGAGATATGTAATGTTAGTCTCTGTTGTGTTGAAGCCCAATCAAGCAGGAGAGACCAGCCTCCCCTGTACCCAGCTGTGTGTCCATGAAGAGTGACTGGTCTATGGTTCATCCTATACACTTTAGAGAGGGAGACTTTTCTACTGAACAAAGGTAAGAAGAACTCATGGGTCATGGTCAGTGAGTTAAACAACACTGTCTCTAGTCATTTCTCCTCTCCCATTTTCCCATTTACTTTTGTTTTTTGTCATAATCTATAGTCTAATCCTTTTGTCCATTTCCGTAGTCCTAAAACAATATTACACAAACACAACGTTCCCTCCCTGTGTGTGTGTGTGTGTGTGTGTGTGTGTGTGTGTGTGTGTGTGTGTGTGTGTGTGTGTGTGTATTCCCTGGATGAGGAAATGTAATCTCATGTTTTGTCCACAGAAACCAGCAGGAGAGATCAGAGTCAGAGATTCTCAGTGGTCAGTCTTCCCAGAGTCATCAAACAGACCTGGCCTCCATATTCAGTGTATGTGGTCCTGTTATGTACATTTGTTTTTGTTTACCTCAAGTAAAGTTGACCTGTCAATCATTCATTAATGTGTTGATGAGAAAGCATTTCTTCTCTTGCTTAACTGATTGACTTGATTTATTTCAGTTGCTTGAAGAGAATATTATGACATTTGTGAAGAACGAGCTGAAGATGTTCAAGAGGATTCTTAGTCCAGAACTCCCACAAGGCTTTGAGAGTCAGAAGCAGGATAAGGAAGTGGTGGATGCTGAAGATGAGAAGCAGGAGAGCAGTGCCAGAGAGGGGGCTCTGAAGATCACACTGCACGTCCTGAGGAAAATGAACCAGAAGGAGCTTGCTGACACACTGGAGAAATGTAAGATCTGTCTGCCTCATGTTGAATGCTGTTTTATAACATTTAAAAGCTGTAGCTAAAGTACAACTAAAGTAGCTGTGTAACTCAATGATATTGTAGCAGCCTTAACACAACACCTAGTGACCTCATTAAGTAGCAGCAGGGATGTGTTGTGGTGATTAATTTAGAGAGAGAGAGAGAGAGAGAGAGAGAGAGAGAGACAACATTAATAATACCATCAATAATACCAATGATAATATAATCAGTCACACTAGTCTGTAATGCATTTTGAAAACATTTATACAGCCAGTTAAGGGAATAAATTATAATTTAAAACTTTATAACAGTCCTACAATACTGTAGGCATTACAACAGACGTAATATTAATATCCTCTGTGTTATTTCTAGATTCAGATGATCCTGCTGTGATTCGCCAACGTGAACTCAAATCTAATCTAAAGAAGAAGTTTCAATGTGTATTTGAGGATCGCTAAACAAGGAAACCCAACACTTCTCAATAAGATCTACACAGAGCTCTACATCACAGAGGGTGGAACAGGAGAGGTCAATAATGAACATGAGCTGAGACAGATTGAGACAACAACCAGGAAACAAGCAAGACCAGAGACTGCAATCAAATGTAACGACATCTTCAAACCCTTAACTGGACAAGACAAACATATCAGAACTGTGCTGACAAAGGGAGTCGCTGGCATTGGAAAAAGAGTCTCTGTGCAGAAGTTCATTCTGGACTGGGCTGAAGGAAAAGCAAATCAGGATGTCCAATTTGTATTTTCATTACCTTTCCGGAAGCTGAATTTGATGAAAGGGGAAAAACACACTTTGATTGAACTTCTCAATCACTTCTCAATGGAAACCAAACAATCAAGAATCTCCAACTACGACAAGTACAAAGTTCTGTTCATCTTTGATGGTCTGGATGAGTGCCGACTGCCCCTAGACTTCCAGAAGAACAAGATCTGTTGTGACGTCACAGAGTCAACTTCAGTGGATGTTCTGCTGACAAATCTCATCAGGAAATCTGCTTCCCTCTGCTCTCCTCTGGATAACTACCCGACCTGCAGCAGCCAATAAGATCCCTTCAGGGTGTGTTGACCAGGTGACAGAGGTACGAGGTTCAATGACCCACAGAAGGAGGAGTACTTCAGGAAGAGATTCAGTGATGAGGACCTGGCCAGCAGAATCATCTCACACATAAAGACATCAAGGAGCCTCCACATCATGTGCCACATTCCAGTCTTCTGTTGGATTTCTGCAACAGTCCTTGAACACATGCTGGAACATAAGAGAGAAGAGATGCCCAAGACTCTGACTGAGATGTACACACACCTTGTGGTGTTTCATACAAAACAGAAGAATGAAAAGTATCTTGGGAAAGAAGAGACAGGTCCACACTGGAATAAAGAGAGCATTCTGTCACTGGGAAAACTGGCTTTTCAACAGCTTGTGAAGGGCAATCTGATTTTCTATGAAGAAGACCTGAAAGAGGCTGGCATTGATGTCATTGAAGCCTCAGTGTACTCAGGATTGTGCACACAGCTCTTTAAAGAGGAATGTGGGCTGTACCAGGACAAGGTGTACTGCTTTGTTCATCTGAGCATTCAGGAGTTTCTGGCTGCTGTATATGTGTTCCTCTCATTCATCAACAACAATGAGAATCTAATGGACAAACTGCAAACAAACGACAAGTCTGAAGTTACTTTCTACAAGAGTGCTGTGGATAAAGCCTTACAAAGTGAGACGGGAAACCTGGACCTTTTCCTCCGCTTCCTTCTGGGCCTCTCACTGGAGTCCAATCAGAAGTACTTACGAGGTCTACTGACAAATACAAGAAGCAGCTCAAAGTGCCATGAAGAAACAGTCAAGTACATCAAGGAGAAGATCAGGGAGAATCCCTCTCCAGAGAAGAGCATCAATCTGTTCCACTGTCTGAATGAACTGAATGACCATTCTCTAGTGGAGGAGATCCAAAGCTACCTGAGATCAGGAAGTCTGTCAGAAGCCAAACTGTCACCTGCACAGTGGTCAGCTCTGGTCTTTGTGTTGCTGACTTCAGAAAAGGAGCTGGATGTGTTTGACCTGAAGAAATACTCCAGATCAGAGGAAGGTCTTCTGAGGCTGCTGCCAGTGGTCAAAGCCTCCAGAGCTGCTCTGTGAGTAAATAAAATGACATTAAGAACTAATCAGCAGGAAGAAATATTCAATTTAGAGTAAATTATTGAAAAACGTACTGAATCTTTGTGTTGGTGTTCTCATTAGTATAACATTATGACCATAAAATTCTAGGAGACAGAAGATGAATCTATATGTTGTTTGGGAGAATAAACCAAATGCATCTGCCATTGTCCTTCTACACTACTGGTGTTAATGAACAGTGTGTTTGTGAAGTCATGATGATCTCTTTGTCAGGCTGTCAGGCTGTGGAGTCACAGAGGAAGGCTGTGCTTCTCTGGTCTCAGCTCTGGAGTCAAACCCCTCACACCTGAGAGAGCTGGACCTGAGTAACAATGACCTGAAGGATTCAGGAGTGAAGCTGCTCTCTGCTGGACTGGGGAATCCCCACTGTAAACTGGAGACTCTGAGGTCAGTATTCCTGTAGTTGGTCAACAAGTGATAACTGTTCACCAGATCCACATGTGTTTACCAGACACACATAGTCCACACCATATGTGTTTGGACAGTGAAGCTTACAGTTTTACATTTGGTGCATTTTGGATTTGAGATAGAATGTTTCATATTAGGTGACAGTACAGAATGTCACCTTTTATTTGAGGTTAATGGTGAGAGGTTAGCATGTTTTGTTGTAGCCTCTGTAACTTTCTCACTCATTATTATTCATGATTCATTCATGATCTTTCTCAATCATGGCAGTCACAGGCTTGATGTAGTCATTGTGATCAAAGAATATGTGACCAAATACAAAACTTTTGGTTCCAGCATATTCTTCAAGATTCCATATTCCCTCGCAATTGGGCATACATAAGCCGTATGAAACCATTGTCTAAATACCCTAGTTAGAACTGGGCGGACCTCCCACTGTATTCCATTGGTTGGTTAGCTAGCTGTTCTTTAAGCAGGTAAGACTAGCTTAGGGGTGTTAGGATATTTATTATTTCTTTCCTTGGGTCCAGCTCAGCCCCTTTTCCCCACACCCCATTACCGTGTGTTTGACAATAAACCTAAAGTGTTTCACGGTAGGTTTAAGTTGTCTGTGAATTTCTTTTAGTTCTCACTGTTCCTTTTCACTGTTATAATTTGCATTTATTACTGGTCTCGTTTCCATCCCCACTGCTGGGCAAAAGGTATTCGTAACAGTCCCATATTCCATGCCTGCAGTAATTACATCAAGCTTGTGATTCTACTAACTTGTTGAATTCATTTGCAGTTTGTCTTGGTTGTGTTTTGGATGAAGTTTTTCCTAATAGAAACTGAATGGTGAATAATGTCCTGTCATTTTGGAGTCACTTCACTTGTATTGTCAGTAAGAATAGAAGATGTTTCTGAACACTTCTACATTCATGTGGATTCTACCATGATTATGAATAATCATTAAAGAATCATGAAAAATTACAAATAACATAGAGGCACAAAGATCAGAATAAATGCTAACCTCTCCAATTATTGGTAGTGGTGAGAGGTTATCATGTTTTGTTATAGCCTCTGTTATTGGTAATGGTGAGAGGTTAGCATGTTTTGTTGTAGCCTCTGTTATTGGTAATGGTGAGAGGTTAGCATGTTTTGTTGTAGCCTCTGTTATTGGTAATGATGAGAGGTTAGCATGTTTTGTTGTAGCCTCTGTTATTGGTAATGGTGAGAGGTTAGCATGTTTTGTTGTAGCCTCTGTTATTGGTAATGATGAGAGGTTAGCATGTTTTGTTGTAGCCTCTGTTATTGGTAATGGCGAGAGGTTAGCATGTTTTGTTGTGGCCTCTGTTATTGGTAATGGTGAGAGGTTAGCATGTTTTGTTGTGGCCTCTGTTATTGGTAATGGTGAGAGGTTAGCATGTTTTGTTGTAGCCTCTGTTATTGGTAATGGTGAGAGGTTAGCATGTTTTGTTGTAGCCTCTGTTATTGGTAATGGTGAGAGGTTAGTATGTTTTGTTGTAGCCTTTTTGTTAAAGCACTTTATGTATCTTGTTCTCCCATTTGAAAAAGTCTTAATTATTTGTACAAATTCACTTATATTGTATTAAAGTAGTCAGAAGTTCAGTATTTGGTCCCACATTCCATGCCTGCAGTGATTACATCAAGCTTGTGATTCTACTAACTTGTAGAATGCATTTGCAGTTTGTCTTGGTTATATTTTGGATTTACCTCACTGTCTGTCTTTTGACTGATACTTCTTTTTAAACTGGTCTGTTCAGTACTCAAATATTTACAAGCATTACTTTCATAATTTGTCATTTCTAATAATGATACATCCATTTATGAATAGATATGGCAAAAAATATACTGCCACTATTTTCACCACCAAAGAACAGCAGTGTGATTTTAATATGATTTGACTCTTTGCAGGCTGTCAGGCTGTCTAGTCACAGAGGAAGGCTGTGCTTCTCTGGTCTCAGCTCTGAGGTCAAACCCCTCACACCTGAGAGAGCTGGATCTGAGCTACAATCACCCAGGAGACTCAGGAGTCAGACTGCTCTCTGCTGGACTGGAGGATCCACACTGCAGACTGGAGAAACTCAAGTATGTAGAGGGTTTATGTCAATGTTCATATCAGACATGTTGGACTTATCAGGCTAGTTAGGACAAACATTCTGACCACCTCTTGGACAAAGTTATATGATGACTGTGTGTGTGTGTGTGTGTGTGTGTGTGTGTGTGTGTGTGTGTGTGTGTGTGTGTGTGTGTGTGTGTGTGTGTGTGTGTGTGTGTGTGAGAGTTCAGGTGTATCCCTCAATGACTGTCTGTTCTTCTGCTTACCGGTACAGTGTGGAACATGGTGGAGAGAACACAATGAAACCTGGGCTTGGAAAATGTGAGTGTTGACTGCTGTGAAGAATATGACTAAGAATAAGTCTTAATTCAAGTTAAGTCAAAGTCAAAGACCACCATCATTACTTACTTGGTCATATTAAATATCAGCTGTAGTTCTACAGAAGCACAAATCAGGGACACCAACGTTTACAAAGAGTTGCTTTGACAACTCTGTGTGTGTCTGTGTGTGTGGCGTGTGCGTGTTACATTAGAAATGTGCGTTTGTGTTCATGATGCATACAGGTGTGTGTGTATAATTAATGGGAATAAGTGTGTTTTATATTACCATACAGTATAACATATGATCATTCAAGTCTCCAGTTACCTTAACTTCTCCTTTTGATACCTAGAAACATCTACATTAAATGAATTAGTGTAAAGTGAGTTAACATTCTAATGTGAATGATGATGATTTCTAATATTGTGTCTGGTTTCATCCATCAGATGTCTGTGATCTCACACTGGACCTAAACACAGTAAACAGACTCCTCTCTGTCTGAGGAGAACAGAAAGGTGACATGTAGGACAGAGAAGCAGCCGTATCCTGATCACCCAGAGAGATTTGAAGACAGTAGACAGGTGCTGTGTAGAGAGGGTCTGACTGGGCGCTGTTACTGGGAGGTAGAGTGGAGTGGGAGTGGGGCTGTTATAGGAGTGACATATAAAGGAATCAACAGGAGAGGAGAGGGTAGGGACTGTTGGCTTGGATACAATGACAAGTCCTGGAGTCTGTTCTGCTCTGACAACAGTTACTCTGCCTGTCACAATAAAAATACCACTATCATAGACATCCCCTCCTCCAGCTCCCACAGAGTAGGAGTGTATCTGGACTGGCCAGCCGGCACTCTGTCCTTCTATAGAGCCTCCTCTGACACACTAACCCATCTGTACACAGTCACCTCCACATTCAGTGAGCCCCTCTATCCAGGGTTTAGGGTTTGGGGTGATGGCGACTCAGTGTCCCTGTAAACAATAACCTGACACACACACACTGAACTCACACTGGACACACACAGCACTAAGTAGTCCCACACACAGCACTAAGTAGTCCCACAAATACAGAAATCACTTCAAAACCAGAAAAACTTTTATAAAAAATAGACATCCAGGGCACCAGTCTAGTGAGGACCAGTGGTTGCTAGGCAGTTTCTGCACCACAGGTTCTAGAACAGCTTCTATCCCAGTTCTATCTGCCTGTTAAATCAGTTTCTGGACCACAGGGTTCTAGAACAGCTTCTATCCCAGTTCTATCTGCTGTTAAATCAGTTTCTGGACCACAGGTTCTAGAACAGCTTCTATCCCAGTTCTATCTGCCTGTTAAATCCGTTTCTGGACCACAAGTTCTAGAACAGCTTCTATCCCAGTTCTATTTGCCTGTTAAATCAGTTTCTGGATGACAGGTTCTAGAACAGCTTCTATCCCAGTTCTATCTGCCTGTTAAATCAGTTTCTGGATGACAGGTTCTAGAACAGCTTCTATCCCAGTTCTATCTGCCTGTTAAATCAGTTTCTGGATGACAGGTTCTAGAACAGCTTCTATCCCAGTTCTATCTGCCTGTTAAATCAGTTTCTGGATGACAGGGTTCTAGAACGCTTCTATCCCAGTTAATCATCTGCCTAAACTGTTTCATCAGACTATTAGATCATGACTCACCCTTTTGGTTCCTTTTCTGATCTTTAACCAGTTGCATTTTTTTGTGATATATTTAACTGTTTGTGTTTTGTAACACAGGAGGTTGGTGGGACCTTGATTGGGAGGACAGGCTTGTAATGGCTGGAAATAAGTGGAATGGTATCAAACATGTGGTTTCCATGTGTTCCATTTCATTCACTCTGTTCCAGACATTATTATGAGCCGTCCTCCCTCACCCAGCCTCCTGTACTGTCCTATATGTGAGAGCTCCAACAAGGAATTACAATGTATGTATTACTTTAATACCTGCAAATGGCAAAATAAACTACTTGAACTCTTAGGATTGTCTGCAGGACTAGGCTGTTTGGCGTCTGACAAGAGGTGGAAATATTACAGGAATATTCTGCAAATGTTGATGAGCGTCTCAATCCACCCAGAACAACATGCAGTCTTTCACCAGACTCCCATGAAGTTATAGTGTGACGTTATGAGTTGACGTTAAAGTAACATTCTCAGAACATACTGCACTTGTTTTATACTGTTTAAGATGGATCCTCTGTTTATCATCTTGTTTTATACTGTTTTAGATGGATCCTCTGTTGATCGTCTTGTTTTATACTGTTTTAGATGGATCCTCTGTTTATCGTCTTGTTTTATACTGTTTAGATGGATCCTCTGTTTATCATCTTGTTTTATACTGTTTTAGATGGATCCTCTGTTGATCATCTTGTTTTATACTGTTTTAGATGGATCTCTGTTGATCATCTTGTATTATACTGTTTTAGATGGATCCTCTGTTTATCATCTTGTTTTATACTGTTTTAGATGGATCCTCTGTTTATCATCTTGTTTTTATACTGTTTTAGATGGATCCTCTGTTGATCATCTTGTTTATACTGTTTTAGATGGATCCTCTGTTGATCGTGTTGTTTTATACTGTTTAGATGGATCCTCTGTTGATCGTCTTGTTTTATACTGTTTTAGATGGATCCTCTGTTGATCATCTTGTTTTATACTGTTTTAGATGGATCCTCTGTTGATCATCTTGTTTTATACTGTTTTAGATGGATCCTCTGTTGATCATCTTGTATTATACTGTTTTAGATGGATCCTCTGTTTATCATCTTGTATTATACTGTTTTTGATGGATCCTCTGTTTTTCATCTTGTTTTATACTGTTTTAGATGGATCCTCTGTTTATCGTCTTGTTTTATACTGTTTTAGACGAATCCTCTGTTGATCATCTTGTTTTATACTGTTTTAGATGGATCCTCTGTTTATCATCTCTGTATTATACTGTTTTAGATGGATCCTCTGTTTATCGTCTTGTTTTATACTGTTTTAGATGGATCCTCTGTTGATCATCTTGTTTTATACTGTTTTAGATGGATCCTCTGTTTATCATCTTGTTTTATACTGTTTTAGATGGATCCTCTGTTGATCATCTTGTTTTATACTGTTTTAGATGGATCCTCTGTTTATCATCTTGTTTTATACTGGTTTAGATGGATCCTCTGTTTATCATCTTGTTTTATACTGTTTTAGATGGATCCTCTGTTGATCATCTTGTTTTATACTGTTTTAGATGGATCCTCTGTTTATCTTCTTGTTTTATACTGTTTTAGATGGATCCTCTGTTTATCGTCTTGTTTTATACTGTTTTAGATGGATCCTCTGTTTATCATCTTGTTTTATACTGTTTTAGATGGATCCTCTGTTGATCATCTTGTTTTATACTGTTTTAGATGGATCCTCTGTTTATCATCTTGTTTTATACTGTTTTAGATGGATCCTCTGTTTATCATCTTGTTTTATACTGTTTTAGATGGATCCTCTGTTTATCATCTTGTTTTATACTGTTTTAGATGGATCCTCTGTTGATCATCATGTTTTATACTGTTTTAGATGGATCCTCTGTTGATCATCTTGTTTTATACTGTTTTAGATGGATCCTCTGTTGATCATCTTGTTTTATACTGTTTTAGATGGATCCTCTGTTTATCATCTTGTATTATACTGTTTTAGATGGATCCTCTGTTGATCATCTTGTATTATACTGTTTTAGATGGATCCTCTGTTGATCATCTTGTTTTATACTGTTTTAGATGGATCCTCTGTTTAAACATTTAAACTCTGACAATAACACCGTTAAAATACCAATGTGATCATTTGTTGTACGTCTTTTATGTTGAATAACGAATTGTACAATTATATCTGGACATACGCTCCATAGTTGTACAAGGATACAAGGATATATTGTACTTTTCATAATAAAACATACTGAAACAAGAAAAAACATGTTCATTGTGAAATGTCGTTATTGATTTTACATTTCCTCTGTCAGGTTGACGTTAACGAGGTTCAGAATGTCCACTGACTACCCTTCTATGTTGTTTTAGGAGTAATGGTTAAATAACTATGTTGCACAGCCTTTAGTTTGTCCATTTTCATCTCACACGTTTTTACATGAATTTTTCAACATGTAGAATGTCAATAGCTCCTTGGTCATGTGACCTAGTGACTTCAAACAAGGTTCAGCATGTCCACTAGCAGAATGGAATTCTGGTTAGTTCTAGGCCAATGAATACACAGGCCTTGGTCTGGCGTTATCTTGGGGTTCCGTTCAACACTGCCCATCATAGAATATCACAGAGTGGTATTATTAATGAATGAATACACAGGCCTTGGTCTGGCGTTATCTTGGGGTTCCGTTCAACACTGCCCATCATAGAATATCACAGAGTGGTATTATTAATGAATTAATACACAGGCCTTTTGTCTGGCGTTATCTTGGGGTTCCGTTCAACACTGCCCATCATAGAATATCACAGAGTGGTATTATTAATGAATGAATACACAGGCCTTGGTCTGGCGTTATCTTGGGGTTCCGTTCAACACTGCCCATCATAGAATATCACAGAGTGGTATTATTAATGAATGAATACACAGGCCTTGGTCTGGCGTTATCTTGGGGTTCCGTTCAACACTGCCCATCATAGAATATCACAGAGTGGTATTATTAATGAATGAATACACAGGCCTTGGTCTGGCGTTATCTTGGGGTTCCGTTCAACACTGCCCATCGTGAGAATATCACAGAGTGGTATTATTAAGTGCTAGATGTTATTCTATCATTTCTGGAAGACTAGAGAACCGTTGAGAATTATTCCCGTAGGGCAGCGTCCGAGAAACTAACGTGTTTGGGTTCCGCTGGGAGTGTATGGATGAGGAGTCGTTGGAAACGGAGTGATTCCTTAATGTGAGGACCTAAGATTTCCTACGTTATTTATATATTGATTCTGTGAAGACATGGGAAAATAAAAAGAATGATACATTTTATGTGTGTATAATTGATTACTAGAGATTTGATGAAGTAAATACTGGGTAAATAATAAGGTGCAACTTAAACAACCCATCCGTAGACGGACGTAGGGTCTTTATGGATCATTTGATAGAGAAAAGGTTGAAAGCATTATATGAAAGTCTAAACGCTTATGTGATGTTTTCCGTCAGGGTAATACATTTAGAGAAAACTGCCCCTAAGGCCTGAAAATGTGCTTTTCGCAGTAGGAGATGAGATGCTATATTTACTGAATAAATCCTTTCCCCATGAAGTTAACAACTTATAACGTAGTACAACGCGTAATGTAGTGTTTTTCATCAATATATTGTAACGACCCTGGCTTTATAAACGGCGGATATCGACTTTTGGGGCAGAAAAAGCATGCTGGACTTGGGCTAGAAGGTCGAGGGTTCGAGATCCGCTCCCTGCCTGTTTCATTCCAATATTAAAACGGCGAGGAGAGAGGAGTGGAAATCAATTCCTAGAGGTGCTGAAGCAAAGCCATAGAGAAGATAGGGAACATTCTGGGATGTTGGGACTTGGCACGATGATATACAATATGAATCATTAGCGCAATGCACCAGCGTATTGATGTTAAGAGTTCTATCAGCGTTATCGCACTAACCAGACTATTTGTGGAGTCATTTCACTATGTAGTATGCTTATTGGTCTGAAGATATATACACGATTTGTTTTAACTAAGTGTGACAAAATGTGTTGCTTGCGCTATCTTGATGTACTTCATAGTATATCATTGCATGGAGTTAGTATATTAACTATATGCTATTCCAGCCCAACCTCACATTCAATTCGCGCATATATGTACATAATGCGTTTCAGCAGATTTCGTGCGTTTTTGTACATATTTGTGGTTCAATTAGTGTGAAAAGACACTTTTATTTTATTTAACCAGTAGGCGACACACAAGCCTTTGCTTGATAGCCTGTTTCATTTAGAATGTTTTTACGTTATGAATATATAGATATTTTATCTTTATTTAATCCATATTAAAACACTGTAGTTGTATGCCTTTATGTACTGTTTGGGATTTTTCTGAACATACTTTTCATTATAGAATGAATGTAAGCAATGCATGATGGATAATGGGGTTTTATTCGGTTGTAGTTCCATCTATTTCTTACAAAAAAACAAACCTGTAAAGCATTTTTATTGACCAGAATGTAACTGAAAATACAATAGCAGCCTTGCTATTGTCCATCAATAGCAAAATGTTTTTTTGTTGGTAAAACATTTGGGGAAATGTATGCAGTCCTTGTAGTCTTAAATTGTATTGGCCAAGCTAAATGGCCAAAGCGTTAACCCGTAATAAGGCTGGGCTGGAGTTGTACTATGAGCTGAGTGGAAATACATGGCTCTGACTGGAACCACCTTTTCACTACAAACCTTCTGCTGTTAAAGTCACCGTCAGTGCGGAATACATAGAAAGCTTTTGGATTTCCACTTGGCTGCATCTACGGTTATGAGAGCGAGAAATCAAGTGCAATACCGGCGTGGACGAGCAGCAACACACCGGAAAGCTTCTAGTCTACCGGAAAGTTACTAGAAGAACAAGAACGGTTCCCTCATCCGGTCAAGTGACATTTGTTGTTTGTAGATGTTTCTCCCCCACCAGATGTCTGGACCCTGGACAGATAACAGCTAGGTCGCCAGCTCGGCCCTTGTTGTCAGAAATACAGCATGCATACACATTTGTTTTGTGTTTGTTCAAGTGTTTGGTTTAAAAAAACGTGTTAAACCATTAAGGAAGGTTACGTAACTAAGGTGAATAAAGAAAGTTGCATACACAACAGAATGTGTGGATATTGTTGTTGCATTACTTGCATATATTTGGATATCATTCTCACTTATTATTTTAGCCACCTATACATTAGGCTATATATTCCCATGTCTGCATCTATGTGAAGGAATGTGTTAGGATTGGAAGTTGTCTCTTTATGTTTCTTTTGAGATGGTATGGCCTCTGAGGACCTCCAAGCCAAACTGGATGAGGCTATTAAAAAGGCAGAACAGCTTGCTGAGGAGCTCAACCAAGAGAAGAACCCACAAGCCCAACTGGATGAGGCTATTAAAAAGGCAGAACAGATTGCTGAGGAGCTCAACCCAGAACAGGTAATGTAACAAGTCGTACATTACCGGTAATGTAACCCCTATAGCCCCCATACGTGCACTAATATAACCCCAGCACCACAGCATTATGATTCAGCATTGCTTTTTGTTTGTCAAAGTAGACCCCACATGGCACAAATGGGAATTTAAACCTAGACTCCGTGATATGACCTGTGGTTCATATGTGCACAAGCAAGCCATGCTTGTGGGAGACTTTTATTAGTGGGCCAGCCATGATAATTGAAATGCACTTTTTAGGAAAATAAGAAGAAACAGACAAACAAGCCTCCAGGGATTAGGTTCAGATGGAGACAAAGGGATGAGAGAGGACAGATTGTTCCTCAACCCAGGAAGGCAACTACATCCACTTCTCTTGGTAAGTTTCATACTGTCTAGGTGTTTCATTTTATTGGTCCCTGATCTGACTTTTTCCTTTCAAACATACTGTATCATGGCATATCAAGCGTTTGTTGCCGTGCCATAGGCAGTCTAGTACCATCTACCCACAGCACATAATACATTACATGGTCTGATCCCACCTTTCCCTGTCTCTAACTGTTGTCTGTCTCTGATGAAAATACATATTTAACGAAAGGAGAGTCAGAACTCCTGCCAATCTTTTGAATTAAAAAACATATTACTCTTTTTTTCAGCTCCAAGGGCCAGTACATCAAGAGCCAGACTAGTGCAACATTTTGGGCCAGTCACTGAGGAGGAAGAATCGGGTATTGATGAGCGATTGAATAGATTCATCAATACAATTCCTTGTTATTCAGTGGCCTTGTAATTAATTTATTATATTTTTATTAAAGCTGTAATCGGTAGTTGAAACAATAACAAAGCACACTCCCTTCCCCTGTTTTGGTTACAAGCTGAGTGATGGGGTTGGGGAAATGTAACTACTTTCAATGTATAGACAGCTATGGATGCAATAACTTACCATCAATGTTATTAAAATAATAATTTTAACCATGTTTTAAGGCTATACAGTGTTTTTTACATTTACTTTGTTTGCAAACATTGACTAAAACAAGCTTCTAGTTTGGGTTCTGATGGGTTACGACAGTTGAATTAAACTCATTAGACATTAATAAGTTATAATCTTCTAGAATCAATGGGTACATATCATTAATATAAGTCCAAAAATGGCTTTATCAACTTCTGAATGCCCCTTTAAGTCTAATCCTTTGTGCATATCTTATTTTAGAGACAAGGACCAGTGGATTGGAATCCACTCCAGTTTTCAACATTGATGAAGAAATAGGTATGTTTAAATTGTTTTACTTTCAACATTGGTGTTACTGAATTATACTGCACTACATCTTTATTTTGACAGTGATGCAGTTTATTTTAATGTGTCTCTAGTCTCCAGAATTTCAGATTTGAGATCAAATGTTTGATACGAGGTTACAGTACAGAATGTCACCTTTTATTTCAGGGGACTTTCAGACTTTTCTGATTTACCGTTTTGAAATGACAGCACTTTATATGTCTAGTTGCAGGTTTTATTAGTCGTATGTACAGGATACGGAGGGTAACACCATCCAACAAAATGCTTATTTGCCAGTAGCTTCTCAACAATGCAATTCAAAATGCTGGAGTATAGAGACAAATTCAACATTTTAGCATCACTGTCCAAATACTTCTGTAGGGGAGTGCAATAACAAACTCCTGGCAGTGCTTTTCCCTGCACATTTCCTTTAATATGAAGCAATCTGCCGTTCCACATTATGGAATTAGTCTTCGCTGAATTCATTCAAATCCACTATTGGAATGTTTACACTGTCTTTCCTTTTGTAACCACTGTTTGGAATTGTCAAAGCTGGAAGCATTTGCCTTTGAGGAGAGTTTACTCTGTAGTCAAAATACACTGAGTACAAAATATTCCTAATATTGCGTTACACTCCCTTTTGCCCTCAGAACAGCCTCAATTCGTCAGGGCATGGACCTTACAAGGTGTCGAAAGCGTTCCACAGGGATGCTGGCTCATGTTGACTCAAATGCTTCCCACAGTTGTGTCAAGTTGGCTGGATGTCCTTTTGGTTGTGGACCATTCATGATATACACGGGAAAATGTTGATCGTGAAAAACCCAGCAGCGTTGCAGTTCTTGACACAAACCATTGGACCTGGCACCTACTACCATACCCCTTTCAAAGGCTCTTAAATATTTAGTCTTGCCCAGTCACCCTCTGAATGGCACACATACACAATCCATGTCTCAATTGTCTCAAGGCTTAAACATCCTCCTTTAACCTGTCTCCTCCCCTTCATCTACACTGAAGTGGATTTAACAGGTGACATCAATAAGGGATCATAGCTTTCACCTGGTCAGTCTGTCAGGGAAAGAGAATGTTTTGTACACTCAGTGTGTTTCTGCTGGTTTAAGAACATTCAGAATGTCTATTCAACGACGGGATCAAGTTCTATTGTGTGATATTCCAATTCAGACTTTCCTCAATATGTTGGGCTGCCCTGTAGTTGAATTTACTGTAGAATCAAAGCTGACGTTTTTGGCTTGTCACACCATGGATTGTGCAGAGTGTGTTTCATTTTTATTTTGCGGCTGAATGTATTATATCAAAGTTCAAATGTAATTCTTGTTTATTGTTGTATATAAATATTGTCCCTAGATTGTTTCTTACCATTGGACGTACCAGAGGTGATATGTGGCTGCCTGACAAGCACCATCCATGTTGGCCCTGGGAAACATAATCCTGGTAGGAATACATGTTATGTGCAATATCTACAAGAACCAAACAGTGATGTAGCAATGCAATGGAAAACAACATTCATTCAGACTACATGTTTTTCCTCCAGGTCGCTACAATGTCACAGTGCCTGTGCTGACCTGCACAACCTGTCTTAGCACCTGGACAGCAAACTGATCTGATGAAGGATGGCTACTGGGCTGCCACTGTCAACTGTGACACCATATACCAGCTAGATCTGTTCAGCTCTTTTGAGGAGCTGAAAGTGTCAGCCCCAGGAATGTCCCGTCTGGCGTTTATGCAGATTTTGGAGCAGCGAACTGACTTCTTTGGCAGGGTAACAAGAAATGATACTCAGCTTTACCAATGTAGGACTTCAGGTTAACAATATGTTCAAGTTATGTTACACAGAGCGTTGTAACAAAATGTATTTCCAGTACTACAACTAGGTTAACTGCAGGTCTCTTGCTACAGTATGTGTTGGCCTCCTGCACCAGTGTCCTGCCATGCCCCTTATCTGTGCCCCTCTTGTATCCAATATTTCCTGCTCTTTACAACATAAGTACTGGTCCTACTGTTGCCTTGGCTTTCACCTGCTTTGCTGTCAACACTGTGCACTGGCCCTGCTTTAACTCTAATCCAGTCAGCCATAGTGAATTATAGTACCTTTTGTTTATAGTGTTGTTGTAAGTTATTTCAGATATTTTCTATATGTATTTTTCCCTTACAAGAAGGGAATGATCTGTGGGGACACTTTTCAAAAAAGCTTATTTGAGTGGACGTAGTGCCGCTCTGAAATTGATCAGGTCTGTGATATACAGTACTTTGACTGCCCAGCCTGTTCCCCCGGCATGCTTGCAGTGTCAGTGGACGGGAACAAGAAGCTGTATCGATTCAAAAAAGGGTATGTCAAACTATTGATCAAATAACACCATACTCTATATCATTTAAACAATCAAAACAAGGTTTGCCTTTTCTTTGTCCAGTGTGAACGTTTTCAAATGCACTTGTGTTCATTTTTAACTTAAGGAGAGTCAGCAGCCTCGGAAGACACCAGAACTCTGTCAAACTGATATACAGCAAAGCTGTGGGCCAAGACTCCTCCCTCCTAGAAAATAACTTTATAGAGGACCTCCTGGAAGAGGACCTAGATGACCTCTATGACAGCATCCACTACAGCTCTGATGACCAGGAATCTATCACACTGAAGGTGTTCATTTGGGTGGGTGTAGTTTGCACTGGGTGAAAAGTGATTCCGTTCGTTTGGCATATGTGCTTTATCTGCCTTCCTAAGGAAAAATAGTTTGAAACATTTTATGGAAAATCAACTTTTATGTTTCTGCCTTGTTGACAATGTGATGATGTGGGCCAGATTTGAGAAGGGCGCTCGTCTGTTCCTGCTTTTGCCCGGTTACATGACCAGGTCCGATGCACCCCTTTAAATGGCCCATCTGCAGTTTCTACATCCACTTTGGGATTCTTGTAGAATATAATTTATGAGTGCCTCATGAACATAGTTCAACTGCCGTACCCCATCAGATCCCAAGATGTATGTTTATTTTCTACTCCAATGTTTGTAAACAAAGTAAATGTAAACATACACTAGCATGTGTCAAACTCATTCCACGGGTGAGCCGAGTGTCTGTGGGTTCTCGCTCTTCCCATGATTGATGAATGAAGGTCACTAATTAGAAAGGAACTCCCCTCACCTGGTTGTCTAGGTCTTAATTGAAAGGAAAAAACTAAAACCAGCAGACACTAGGCTCTCCATGGAATGAGATTGACACCACTGGACTATAGCCTGGAAACATGGTTTAAACTATGGTTACATTTCTCCAGCCCCATCCCTCTGCTTTTACAGAACCATTGGCAGGAGGACGATTTATTGTTTCACCTGGTGATTTCCAATTTAAACATTGTTAAACTGTAATGTGCTGTGCTTGTGTGTGCTTATTAGTTTAGTTAATAAAGAAACACAAAGGTTATCCTTGTCTTCAAGTAATCATTTGCATCCTGATGGAGCTGCATCAGTACATTAGTCATGAGCTTTTAAGTCAACAATTCCTTACGTATGTGTGAGATGTACAAATGCTTAACTAGTACTGAGTACTTTGACCAGTTACTTCTTTACTCTCAAGTAGTTTTCCAGAGGGCTACTTTACTTGTACTTGAGTACAAGAACTGACTCTCCCATCTGCTGCAGATGAAACAGGTTAGTTGAAATAGAATGTTGCCTAGAATCTACAGGCACTTGCAATTAATCATCAAAAGTATGAATACAGAATGAATGAAGTGATTATTGTAGTATTTTATTATGCTGACCCAGTTATGACCCATGCCATCTTTTGGGAAGAATAATGCATAGCCCTTTGTGTGTTAAGCTGCAAACTTGGAAATGCTCCTATTGAAATGGGGGTTGTCCCATCCTGAACAGGCCGGTTGCAAGTGACATCCTCTTAACGTTACTATTAGCAACACCTTATTATTATTAAAATTAGATGTAAAAAATGCACTTATGCAGGCAGGTCTGACATAGTGGGAGAATTGTGAACATGCACGTACATGATGGCACAGCGTTTGGCCACGTCTTTGATTTGGTCGTTCGGTCAGAGTTTGTTTTGGTTATGTGCGTCGCAATGCCCGTGACGTAATAGACTGTGTTTCTTAATTTTCTGATTACATTTTTTAACTATTCATAAATTAATATTGCGCAATGTTACTTTCATTTAAATGTCGTAAACATTGTGGGATTCTATTAAATAATTGATGTAACAGATAAATTCTATTGTTACAGAAACCGGAAAGGTGGTCACGGGTGCACCTCAGCCACGCTCAAGGTACTAAATGATATCATAACCGCCACCCATAAAACACAGTGCTGCCGTATTCATCGACCTGGCCAAGGTTTTCGACTCTGTCAATGACCGTATTCTTATCCAAACTGTTAAAGACCTATATCCATCCTGCCCTGGCTTTCTAAAGTCTTCGAAAGCCAAGTTAACAAACAGATCACCGACCATTTAGAATCCCACCATACCTTCTCCGCTATGCAATCTGATTTCCGAGCTGGTCATGGGTGCACCTCAGCCACGCTCAAGGTCCTTAACGATATCATAACCGCCATCGATAAAAGACAGTACTGTGCAGCCGTCTTCCTTTCAACCTGGCCAAGGCTTCGACTCTGTCAATCACCACATTCTTATCGGCAGACTCAACAGCCTTGGTTTTTCAAATGACTGCCTCGCCTGGTTCATCAACTACTTCTCAGATAGAGTTCAGTGTGTCAAATTGGAGGGCCTGTTGTCCGGACCTCTGGCAGTCTCTATGGGGGTACCACAGGGTTCAATTCTCGGGCCGACTCTTTTCTCTGTATATATCAATGATGTCGCTCTTGCTGCTGGTGATTCTCTGATCCACCTCTACACAGACAACACCATTCTGTATACTTCTGGCCCTTCTTTGGACACTGTGTTAACAAACCTCCAAATGAGCTTCAATGCCATACAACACTCCTTCCGTGGCCTCCAACTGCTCTTAAACGTTAGTAAAAGTAAGATTGTAAACTCTCCTTCCAGACTCATATTAAGCATCTCCAATCCAAAATTAAATCTAGAATCGGCTTCCCATTTCCCAACAAAGCCTCCTTCACTCCCATCCAACTACCTGCCTCATCCATATTGTTTTAATTCACTTTTTGGGCTCTTTTGCACCCCAGTATTTCTACTGGCACATCATCATCTGCCTCATCTATCACTCCAATTGATCAATTGGAATTACTTTGCTACTATTGGCTTATTTATTGCCTTACCTCCTTACTCCATTTGCACACACTGTATATATATGTTTCTGTTGTGTTATTGACTGTACGTTTGTTTATTCCATGTGTAACTGTGTTGTTGTTTATTGTCCCACTGCTTTGCTTTATCTTGGCCGGGTCGCAGTTGTAAATGAGAACTAGTTCTCAACTAGCCTCCCTGTATTATGACATCATATAGAACTACCTGGTTAAATAAAGGTGTATTATGACATCATATAGAACTACCTGGTTAAATAAAGGTGTATTATGACATCATATAGAACTACCTGGTTAAATAAAGGTGTATTATGACATCATATAGAACTACCTGGTTAAATAAAGGAGAAATAAAAATATATGACTCAGGGGTAGGCCTATATCCAACAGAAGAAATGCAGGTAAAGTAATATATGTAATAGAATTATATATACTGTATATATAATCCATATATATGTAAGCTATGTTGATTTACACGTAGGCCTATGTATTATAATATATGGCCAAGCTGCACCTAGCCTATGGGCTAGTGTTAATTTCGTCAGACGAGACGAGACAAAATATGTTCGTCAACGACCTTTTTTTCCATGACTAAGACGAGACGATGACGAGACTGCACCGCTGTTCAAAAACGCTGACTAAGACTAAATTAACATGCATTATTGTTGACGAAAAAAGACGAGACGAAAATGTTTTGCATAAAATAAAAAACTAAGATAAAATCTCTCTTCATTTTCGTCTACAATCGTCTCTGCTTTTTCATCAGCTGTTACGCCTTGAAAATATTCCGAATGAGTTGGCGCTGTTGCTCAAGTACAGGTTTCCTACTCCTGTTGCTGTGCCAGCCTGTTGCTGCCAGCCTGTTGCTGTGCCAGCCTGTGGCTGCCAGCCTGATGCTGCCAGCCTGTTGCTGCCAGCCTGTTGCTGTGCCAGCCTGTGGCTGCCACACGAAACTGCAGAACACAGCGAACACGAGTGATGAGCGACGACCACATGCTAGATGGAAGGAAGAGGCTCGATATTTGGTCGCATTTTAAGTACAATGATACTGACAAAAAGTCAGAATGTGTCATCATAACTGACGGGAAACACTGGGAAATATCAGGGAAAAACACCACCAACCTTAAACGACATCTAAAGGCTAACCACGCACACATTCAGGTAAGCTAACCTAAATTAACGTCTCATAAGTTAATGCTGATTTTAGGCATCTACGCTGTAAATCAACAAGTTAGCTATGGTGTTTTGGCACATAAAATATATATAACCTGTATAATGTATGTTATTTTGCCACATGCATGTGTGGGTCTTCACATCACACGGGCGCCGGAAAGTGCTGTAAATGCATGTTTGTTCATTAACATTTATTCATTTATTTGTAATAAACACTTTGAGTTGGCTATTTCAAAAGTTGTATTTTTATGTTAAATTATGTAAGGGATAATGTAGAGCGAGGCGGTTGTTACAGCGAATACAACCCGACAGGCTGATTAGGACCCGACGCTGAAGCGGATCCCGCTTATTACATGGCTACCTCCCAAATAAATCCGGTTAGAATCCTGTGTGTCCATGGCAACGCTCTGTGTGTCCATGGCAACGCTCTGTTTTCCATGGCAACGCTCTGTTTTCCATGGCAACGCTCTGTTTTCCATGGCAACGGTGTGTTATCAAGAAATACAAATCCACCAGACTATGAATAACTTGATATGCATTGTAACATATCCACTACATTTCTATCAGGACGTTAAGTTGGTAAGAAATCAGACCTGTCCGAGTTGTACTGTACTCACCAGCATATGTTGCTAGGAATGCTTATATATATATATATATATCAAGAAATAACAGACCACCGCATTCTACATTAGAATTTAACCAAGCCATGTAGTAATTTTAATAAAAAAACATACGCACTGAGTGTTACATAAAATGGTGTGTGCGTAGAAAGAATTCGTCCACACGCCGCTAAAAGAAAAATAATCCTGAGCGCAAGTCCACCGTCTAGCACAAGGCAGGCTTTTGGTGTTAAATTCTCTTTCCTGTCGCTGCGCAGGCTCTTTTATTGTACATGACAGCCTAATAACCCTTTTCTTTAAAGGCTTCATTTATGTCCGTTGACCGGTCCGTTGCATTACGATTAAAAGCAGTATCAATAAAGTCAAAAATGTGATGTGCAGTCAAGTTCGAGTGTATGCGCTGTTTAAACGACTGTTCTCACTGATACACTTGTTGTGATTCGCGGAGTTTTGACAAGTTTTATAGTCTTGATATTGTTTCTTATTCAAAAGTGGTGACTGAAAAAACTCAGCACTCCCAACCTGAAACCTCTTCCCGCGCCCCTGTCACAATCACATCATAATCAAAATGAACGTAATTAGGCATAAAAGCAAATTTATATGTAAGGGAATCAAGTTGAACAATTACATGTAATATTGCTCCAAATATCATCAATAATGGTGTGTGCAATACTATGTATAACTTGCATTCAGTTGGTCATTTACATAATATATATAAAAAAAAATATATCCACCTACAGTTTTGATCTTAGGTTTTTCATTAAGTTATTTATTTCCACTATAACACTTGTGTTCCTGATATTATTGCATTTAATGAGGCCTCATTGTATTTATTCTTACCATAGATTCCAGATGTGGTCAAGCAACCAGCCAGGAAAGAGGAGAGGCCATCTATGTCAGGTGCACTCTTTTCTCACATCAAGTACAAGCCAGACTCCCAGGAACAACGCATTAAAGAGGAGGCTATAGCTAAATGGGTAGCCCGGACAGCCCACCCTCCACGGACAGTAGAAGATGAGGAATTCATCAACATGATGGAGAAAATAGATAAAAGACTGACTGTGCCAAAAAATACCCAAATTACAAATCTAGTGGACCAAATGTACCTAGCTGAAAAGGTCAAATTCAAAAACAGACTGGCTATGGCCCGCAAAGTAACCATTGGCATTGACATATGGACTAAAAAGGGGCTCACAGCCTCCTTCCTGGCTGTCAGTGCTTGCTATTTCAATGTTCAGGACAGTAAAGCTGAACACACTACTAAACCTAAAGCAAATGGTTCACCCACACACTGCTAATTCTATTGTCACTCTTGTGGAGGAGTGCACAGAAGAATTGGGGATCCCAAACGAAAACATTATCATGATAATAACTGATAATGGAAGCAACATGGTGTCTGCATTTCGCGTCGAAGAAGAGGACACCAGTTCTGATGAGAACGATTCCAAGGATAGTGATGAAGAGGAAGAGGCAGACGAAAGGTCAGTCTGTGAATGATGTTTGTTATTATAGAGAGCTTATTCACTGTAATAGATATTTGATATTGAATCTAAAAAGAATCTGAAATAAATATGTTTAATTAATTTCATGTAGTGATAAAGTGCTATTGTATAGATTAATAGTTATTGTAGGATTAATGAAAATAATTGTTGTTTTGTGTTAAACTTTCTATCAGATATGGAACCTTGGAGAGGACCCCAGGTGTGGTCCATACCCTTCAGCTTGTCGATCAACATGGTCAAGAAGGAACAAGCAATCAAACGCGTCTACTGGACAAGGTCCGGCATCTGGTGAGACAGTTTACGCAAATCATCTGTTGCCACAGAACGGTTGCTGGAACAATGTGGACTCATTCTCATCAAAGACTGTGAAACCAGATGGTCCAGTTCTTTTTGATGTTGTCTCGTTTACTCAAGTAAAGGACCATGTGACATCAGTGGCTGACACCATGGGCTGGGACTGCCTACTGCCCAGTGAATGGCAGAAGGTGGCCATCCTCAAAGATTTGCTCCTTCCGTTTGCAGAACACACAAAGGTGCTTGAAAGTGACACGTGTTGTTTCTCCCTGGTTGTCCCTGCACTACTGGACTTGAGGAGCCACCTTTCAGACTTCTCCCTTGCTCATGCCAGGAGCTACAGGGATGTAGCTACACTGGCACAGAAGATGTCTGAAAACATGGATTTACGCTTCAGCTGTTTTCTGGATGTGTCGGCAAGCAAGTTCTCTCCTCTTGCTGCAGCTGCTTGTTTTGTTGACGCTAGTGTGTCAGCAGAGACCCTGATTGACAATGATAATGACGACATACAGAATCTCCTCAGTAAAGCTGAAGAGTACATCACTCGCAGTGTACCATACCAGGAAGAGGTGACAGATGATGAGGACATTGGAAATGCAGAGGTCTCAGAGGCGCCTCTGCAAAAGCGGCCTAGATTCAGGTTTTTTAGTGCCCATCGGCCATTATCAAAGCCAAAGACCTCCAAGGCCTCCATCAGACAAGAGGTCCAAAAATTCAAAGAAGCCCTGTCCCATGCAAACCCAGAAGAATCCGGCATGGATTTCTGGTCTTCTCAAAGCTCCACCATGTATCCACTGCTGAAACCTCTGGCATTAGACCTTCTGGCAATGCCAGTTTCCGAAGCGTTTGCAGAGTGGGTCTTTAGTTTAACTGGAGACCTTTCAAGTGGCCGCCGCAACAGAGCAAGAGTTACATTAGAAAGAAGTGCTTTTCTAAAACTTAACAAAGTCTAGAGTGATAACTGCATACTGCTCTGGTTAAAGTGTGGTTATAGTTTTTTTTTTTTACTTTAAATAACCTCAATTAAACAGCACACACATTGTTTTTCTAGCACTCTACCTTGTAATGGATTTTGCTTACTGTTGCAAATATTGCCTTTGAACTTGATTGTTTAATTCATTCCTAAAGTTGAAGTTTCAGCAGCTGTAGTAAGCTTTAGTATCAGCAGCTGTAGTAACAGCAGAACTGTTAATTGTTGAGCCTTGTTAAAGCCTTGTTAAATCTTATTTGTTATTTCTCAAGATCAACCTAGACTGTAAATAGGTTGTATTTTAGACCCACAGTAAAGTAGGCCTATTCTTTTCCGTTTTTTCTGGGTATATTTATTTTATTTCTGCTTTGAACAGAAACATGAGACACAAGGCAACCAAAAGAGTTTTAAAAACCTTTGTAACTTGCCAGTCGGAGTCTGTTGGGCCCCAGCTTTTGAATTGTGTTGGTTAAAATAAAATACTCTTCAGAACAGGTTCATCATTTGTAAATGTGTCGCCTAAATCAGAAATTGAAAACCAGACACATTTAACAGTTGCATTCAACAAAAATCATTCAACAAGTGTATTTTGTCAGGTAATTATGACATTTAACCAATATTTGAGATATGTGAAACACTTTTTTACTGAAATGTTTATCAGAAATAATCTCAGTAATAATGTGTTATTTAAAAAAAAAAGACTAAAATTTTTTGACTAAAACTTGACAAAAATATATTGAGTTCTTTTTTGACTAAAACTAGACTAAAATGAAAAGACTTTTAGTCGACTAAAACTTGACTAAGATACCTTGAGTTCTCTATTGACTAAAACTAGACTAAAATTACGAGACTTTTAGTCGACTAAAACTTGACTAACAAAAAAAGATATGTGAATGACTAAATATGACTAAAACTAACAAGGACATTTGGCACAAGACTAAGACTAAGACTAAATTAAAAATAGGTGACAAAATTAACACTACTCCATAGCAACAATCACATCCTCCTGGGGAAACCATGTCCTGAGGACTCAACACACTCCATAGCAACAATCACATCCTCCTGGGGAAACCATGTCCTGAGGACTCAACACATTCACGCACTCCAAATCACCAAGCACATTCGCACAGTAATTCTCTCCTCTCAAAAATGCTACTCTCAGAAAAGGGGAAAAGTATGTCAATCAACCAACCGACCAATAAGCAGTGTGATTGTGGTGGGACCTACGGAGGTGAAACCTTCAGAACATTCAACTGTAATAAATCACCCTCCCTTACAATGACGGCCTACCAGAAGGCAAAAGGCCTCCTGCGGGGACTGGGGCTGGGATAAAAACAATTAACTATAGATTTCAAAACACACGACAAGAGAGACAACACAACATGAAGAGAGACAACACTATATGAAGAGAGACAACATAACACTATATAAAGAGAGACAACACAACACTACATAAAGAGAGACAACACAACACTATATGAAGAGAGACAACACAACACTATATAAAGAGAGACAACACAACACTATATGAAGAGAGACCTAAGGAGAGACCTAAGGAGAGACCTAAGACAACAACATAACATGGTAGCACCACATGACAACAACAACATGGTAGCAACACAACATGACATCAGCACAACATGGTAGCCCCTCGAGAGCACCCTTACCTGCCGATCTATAAATTACACATCAAATTGTATTAGTCACATGCGCTGAATACAACAGGCTTAGACCTTACAGTGAAATGCTGAATACAACAGGTGTAGACCTTACAGTGAAATGCTGAATACAACAGGGTGTAGACCTTACAGTGAAATGCTGAATACAACAGGGTGTAGACCTTCCAGTGAAATGCTGAATACAACAGGGTGTAGACCTTACAGTGAAATGCTGAATACAACAGGTGTAGACCGACCTTACAGTGAAATGCTGAATACAACAGGTGTAGACCGACCTTACAGTGAAATGCTGAATACAACAGGTGTAGACCTTACAGTGAAATGCTGAATACAACAGGTGTAGACCTTACAGTGAAATGCTGAATACAACAGGGTGTAGACCTTACAGTGAAATGCTGAATACAACAGGGTATAGACCTTACAGTGAAATGCTGAATACAACAGGTGTAGACCTTACAGTGAAATGCTGAATACAACAGGGTGTAGACCTTACAGTGAAATGCTGAATACAACAGGTGTAGACCTTACAGTGAAATGCTGAATACAACAGGGTGTAGACCATACAGTGAAATGCTTAGTTACAAGCCTCTAACCAACAGAGCAGTTTAAAATAAATACGGATAAGAATAAGAGATAAAAGTAACAAATAATTAAAGAGCAGCAGTAAAAAATAACAATGTATACAGGGGGGTGCCGGTACAGAGTTACTGTGGAGGCTATATACAGGGGGTACCGGTACAGAGTCACTGTGGAGGCTATATACAGGGGGTGCGGTACAGAGTCACTGTGGAGGCTATATACAGGGGGTACCGGTACAGAGTCACTGTGGAGGCTATATACAGGGGGTACCGGTACAGAGTCACTGTGGAGGCTATATACAGGGGGTACTGCACAGAGTCACTGTGGAGGCTATATACAGGGTACTGCACAGAGTCACTGTGGAGGCTATATACAGGGGGTGCTGCACAGAGTCACTGTGGAGGCTATATACAGGGGGTGCCGGTACAGAGTCACTGTGGAGGCTATATACAGGGGTGCAGTACAGAGTCACTGTGGAGGCTATATACAGGGGGTACTGTACAGAGTCACTGTGGAGGCTATATACAGGGGGTACTGTACAGAGTCACTGTGGAGGCTATATACAGGGGGTGCAGTACAGAGTCACTGTGGAGGCTATATACAGGGGGTACCGGTACAGAGTCACTGTGGAGGCTATATACAGGGGGGTGCAGGTACAGAGTCACTGTGGAGGCTATATACAGGGGTGCCGGTACAGAGTCACTGTGGAGGCTATATACAGGGGTACTGTACAGAGTCACTGTGGAGGCTATATACAGGGGGTACTGCACAGAGTCACTGTGGAGGCTATATACAGGGGGTGCTGCAGTACAGAGTCACTGTGGAGGCTATATACAGGGGGTGCGGTACAGAGTCACTGTGGAGGCTATATACAGGGGGGTGCCGGTACAGAGTCACTGTGGAGGCTATATACAGGGGGTACCGGTACAGAGTCACTGTGGAGGCTATATACAGGGGGTACCGGTACAGAGTCACTGTGGAGGCTATATACAGGGGGGTGCCGGTACAGAGTCACTGTGGAGGCTATATACAGGGGGGTGCCGGTACAGAGTCACTGTGGAGGCTACAGTGGGGCAAAAAAGTATTTAGTCAGCCACCAATTGTGCAAGTTCTCCAACTTAAAAAGATGAGAGAGGCCTGTAATTTTCATCATAGGTACACTTCAACTATGACAGACGAAATGAGAGAAAGAAATCCAGAAAATCACATTGTAGGATTTTTTATTTATTTATTTGCAAATTATGGTGGAAAATAAGTATTTGGTCAATAACAAAAGTTTATCTCAATACTTTGTTATATACCCTTTGTTGGCAATGACAGAGGTCAAACGTTTTCTGTAAGTCTTCACAAGGTTTTCACACACTGTTGCTGGTATTTTGGCCCATTCCTCCATGCAGATCTTCTCTAGAGCAGTGATGTTTTGAGGCTGTCGCTGGGCAACACAGACTTTCAACTCCCTCCAAAGATTTTCTATGGGGTTGAGATCTGGAGACTGGCTAGGCCACTCCAGGACCTTGAAATGCTTCTTACTGAAGCCACTCCTTCGCTGTTCGGGCGGTGTGTTTGGGATCATTGTCATGCTGAAAGACCCAGCCACGTTTCATCTTCAATGCCCTTGCTGATGGAAGGAGGTTTTCACTCAAAATCTCACGATACATGGCCCCATTCATTCTTTCCTTTACACGGATCAGTCGTCCTGGTCCCTTTGCAGAAAAACAGCCCCAAAGCATGATGTTTCCACCCCCATGCTTCACAGTAGGTATGGTGTTCTTTGGATGCAACTCAGCATTCTTTGTCCTCCAAACACGACGAGTTGAGTTTTACCAAAAAGTTCTATTTTGGTTTCATCTGACCATATGACATTCTCCCAATCCTCATCTGGATCATCCAAATGCTCTCTAGCAAACTTCAGACGGGCCTGAACATGTACTGGCTTAAGCAGGGGGACACGTCTGGCACTGCAGGATTTGAGTCCCTGGCGGCGTAGTGTGTTACTGATGGTAGGTTTTGTTACTTTGGTCCCAGCTCTCTGCAGGTCATTCACTAGGTCCCCGTGTGGTTCTGGGATTTTTGCTCACCGTTCTTGTGATCATTTTGACCCCACGGGTGAGATCTTGCGTGGAGCCCCAGATCGAGGAAGATTATCAGTGGTCTTGTATGTCTTCCATTTCCTAATAATTGTTCCCACAGTTGATTTCTTCAAACCAAGCTGCTTACCTATTGCAGATTCAGTCTTCCCAACCTGGTGCAGGTCTACAATTTTGTTTCTGGTGTCCTTTGACAGCTCTTTGGTCTTGGCCATAGTGGAGTTTGGAGTGTGACTGTTTGAGGTTGTGGACAGGTGTCTTTTATACTGATAACAAGTTCAAACAGGTGCCATTAATACAGGTAACGAGTGGAGGACAGAGGAGCCTCTTAAAGAAGAAGTTACAGGCCTGTGAGAGCCAGAAATCTTGCTTGTGTGTATGTGACCAAATACTTATTTTCCACCATAATTTGCAAATAAATTCATAAAAAATCCTACAATGTGATTTTCTGGATTTTTTCCTCATTTTGTCTGTCATAGTTGAAGTGTACCTATGATGAAAATTACAGGCCTCTCATCATCTTTTAAGTGAGAGAACTTACAATTGGTGGCTGACTAAATACTTTTTTGCCCCACTGTATATACAGGGGGGTGCCGGTACAGAGTCACTGTGGAGGCTATATACAGGGGGTGCGGTACAGAGTCACTGTGGAGGCTATATACAGGGGGTGCGGTACAGAGTTACTGTGGAGGCTATATACAGGGGGTGCTGGGTACAGAGTCACTGTGGAGGCTATATACAGGGGGTGCTGGTACAGAGTCACTGTGGAGGCTATATACAGGGGGGTGCCAGTACAGAGTCACTGTGGAGGCTATATACAGGGGGTGCCGGTACAGAGTTACTGTGGAGGCTATATACAGGGGGGTGCCGGGTACAGAGTCACTGTGGAGGCTATATACAGGGGGGTGCCGGTACAGAGTCACTGTGGAGGCTATATACAGGGGGTACCGGTACAGAGTCACTGTGGAGGCTATATACAGGGGTGCCGGTACAGAGTCACTGTGGAGGCTATATACAGGGGGGTGCCGGTACAGAGTCACTGTGTGGGGGCACCGGTTAGTTGAGGTAGTATGTACATGTAGGTAGAGTTATTAAAGTGACTATGTATAGATGATAACAGAGTAGCAGTGGTGTAAAGAGGGGGCATAGGCCTTCCTTTGACACCGCCTGGTATAATGGTCCTGGATGGCAGGAAGCTTGGCCCCAGTGATGTGCTGGGCCGTACCCGCTACCCTCTGTAGTGCCTTGCGATCGGAGGCCGAGCAGTTGTCATACCAGGCAGTGACGCAGCCAGTCAGGATGCTCTCGATGGTGCATCCGGTTTTCAGGCTTTGCCTCTGCTACCCTAAGGCTCAATCCTAGGCCCCACGCTCTTCTCCACCACTGGGATCAACCTTCTGATCCAGAGTCATGGGGTTACCCCTATCCACCTCCCTCTCTCTCCACCACTGGGATCAACCTTCTGGTCCAGAGTCATGAGGTTACCCCCATCCACCACCCTCCGTCTCCACCACTGGGATCAGTTTGAGGTAATCTAGCATCTCCGTAATCTAGCATCTCCGTAATCTAGCATCTCCGTAATCTAGCATCTCCGTAATCTAGCATCTCCGTAATCTAGCATCTCCGTAATCTAGCACCTCCGTAATCTAGCATCTCCGTAATCTAGCATCTCCTTAATCTAGCCTCTGCTACCCCAAGGCTCAATCCTAGGCCCCACGCTCTTCTCCACCACTGGGATCAACCTTCTGGTCCAGAGTCATGAGGTTACCCCCATCCACCACCCCCCGTCTCCACCACTGGGATAACTTTGAGGTAATCTAGCATCTCCGTAATCTAGCATCTCCGTAATCTAGCATCTCCGTAATCTAGCATGGGTAGGAGGGTCACGGGTAGGAGCGTCACGGGTAGGAGGGTCATCTGAACCAGGGTTAGTTTGGCAGCGGCAGGTGAAAGACGAGCGATTACGATAGAGGAAACCAAGTCTAGATTTAACCTTAGCCTGCAGCTTTGATACGTGCTGAGAGAAGGACAGTGTACCGTCTGGCCATACTCCCAAGTACTTGTATGAGGTGACTACCTCAAGCTCTGAAACCCTCAGAGGTAGTAATCACACCTGTGGGAAGAGGGGCATTCTTCTTACCAGACCACATGACCTTTGTTTTGGAGGTGTTCAGAACAAGGTTAAGGACACTAAGAAAGCTTTGTTGTAGAGCTGAGATGGTAGAAAGGGTGTAACAGGAAGAGACCTTCATGTCACAAATCCAATTCTCTTTCTCCCCTTTTCTCACACCTCTCCCTGAAGTGTACACTTGTTCACTACCCCTCATGGATTTTAAAGAAATATTGTGTAAACTTTGTCAAGCACCAGACTCACGCCAATCCAATGATTCTACATTGTGGAGGGGGAGTGAACGACTGCACACTTCAGGAAGAAGGGGGGAGGTAGAAACAGAATGTTTCCTCTCTCATTGGTGGGTTACAGTATATATTAATAGCTCTTATTTTCAGACCTTGTTTAATGTTTCATCTTTCCCTCCATATCCATTGGCACATTCACATATTCCTTCACTCTCTCTCTTCTCTCTTCCCTCCTCTCCTTCTCTCCTCCTCTTCTCTCCTCCCATCTTCGTCTCCCTCTTCTCTCCTCCCATGTTCTTCTCTCCTCCCATCTCCTCCTCTCCTCCCATCTTCTTCTCTCCTCCCTCCATCTCCCCCTCTCCTCCCATCTCCTCCCCGTCTTCTTCTCTCCTCCTCTCCTCCCTCCACTACCCCTCCTCTGCTCTGTTTAAAGAGCAACACTGCCACCTACTGAGCATCCACTTTCTTCTCCTTCCTCCTCTTCCTCTACATCCACATCTGTTTACTTCTTCTCCTTCCTCCTCTTCCTCTACATCCACATCTGTTTACCTCTTCTTCCTCATCTTCCTCTCCCTTCAACTTCAGACAACAGACCTGATTTAACTAGTCACCGAATCATCAACCACAATACTAGTTGTATCAGGTTGTATAGCTATATCCCAATACATTGTGTTAACATAGGCTTGGCCAACTATCATCAGCATGAGCAGCACCATTAATGTCTTCCATCATTTGAATTGATGTAGTCAACGTCATTGGCTGGCCACGCCTCCAACCACACCCATTCCTGCAGCCTTACAGACATACTGCCTAATAGGGAACTAGAATCACAACACAGTGTGTTAACATAGGCTTGTCCAACTATCATCACAATACTAGAGACAGAGAGAGTAGAGAGAGAGAGAGAGCAGAGACAGAGAGCAGAGACAGAGAGCAGAGACAGAGAGCAGAGACAGAGAGCAGAGAGAGAGAGCAGAGAGAGAGAGCAGAGAGAGAGCAGAAAGAGAGCAGAGAGAGAAGAGAGCATAGAGAGAGAGAGAAGAGAGCAGAGAGAGAGAGAAGCAGAGAGAGAGAGAGAAGAGAGCAGAGAGAGAGAAGCAGAGAGCAGAGAGAGAGAGAGAGAGAGCAGAGAGAGAAGAGAGCAGAGAGAGCAGAGCAGAGAGCAGCGAGAGAGAGAGCAGGGAGAGAGAGAGAGAATGAAAGTAAGAAGCAGAGAGAGCAGAGAGAGATAGAGAACATAGAGAGAGATTGAGAGGGGTGTAATATAGCGTCATAATGATTAAGTTAATTAGAATGAATTAGTGAAACTGTTAAAACAATAGTTTATGGCATATTGAATATATTAGGCTATTGTTATCATATAGAAACATAACTGATTATTGTACATCATATTAGCATCAACATGCATTATTGTTTAATTCAATTTCACATATTTTATTAATTTGTATTTCATTTCATATTTGTTTCATGCAACCAGTCGCAGGTTAACGTCAACCTGACAGAGGAAATGTAAAATCAATAACGACATTTCACAATTAACATGTTTTTTCTTGTTTCAGTATGTTTTATTATGAAAAGTACAATATATCCTTGTATCCTTGTACAACTATGGAGCGTATGTCCAGATATAATTGTACAATTTGTTATTCAACATAAAAGACATACAACAAATGATCACATTGGTATTTTAACGGTGTAAAATGGTGGAAAGACTGATGTTGTTCTGGGTGTGTGTGTGTGTGTGTCCAGTGTGTGTGTGTGTGTGTCCGGTGTGTGTCCAGTGTGTGTACGTGTGTGTGTGTGTGTGTGTCCAGTGTGTGTGTGTCCCCAGTATGTGTGTGTTTGTGTCAGTGTGTGTCTGAGTGTCTGTCCAGTGTGTGTGTGTCCAATGTGTGTCTGTGTGTGTCCAGAGTGTGTGTTTGTGTCAGTGTGTGTGTTTGTGTCAGTGTGTGTCTGTCCAGTGTGTGTCCGGTGTGTGTATGTGTGTCCAGTGTGTGTATGTGTGTCCAGTGTGTGTGTGTGTGTCCACTGTGTGTGTGTGTGTGTGTCCACTGTGTGTGTGTGTGTGTGTCCGTGTGTGTGTGTGTGTATCCAGTGTGTGTGTGTGTCCAGTATGTGTGTGTGTGTCCACTTTGTGTGTGTGTGTGTCCAGTGTGTGTGTGTGTGTCCGTGTGTGTGTGTGTGTATCCAGTGTGTGTGTCCAGTGTGTGTGTGTGTATCCAGTGTGTGTGTGTGTGAGTGTGTGTGAGTCCAGTATGTTTGTAAGTCCAGTGTGTGTCCAAGGTGTGTCCAGGGTGTGTATGTGTGTGTGTCCAGTGTGTGTGTGTGTGTCCAGTATGTGTGTGTGTGTGTCAGTCCAGTGTGTTTTAGGTGTGTGTGTGTGTGTCAGTGTGAGTGTGTGTGTTTGTGTCTGTCCAGTGTGTGTTTGTGTGTGTGTGTGTGTGTGTGTCCAGTATGTGTGTGTGTGTGTCCACTGTGTGTGTGTGTGTGTCCACTGTGTGTGTGTGTGTGTCCAGTGTGTGTGTGTGTGTGTGAGTCCAGTGTGTGTGAGTCCAGTGTGTGTGTGTGTATGTGTGTGTGTCCAGTGTGTGTGTGTCCAGTGTGTGTGTGTGAGTCCAGTGTGTGTGTGTGTGTGTGTGTCCAGTGTGTGTGTGTGTCCAGTGTGTGTGTGTGTATGTGTGTGTGTCCAGTGTGTGTGTGTCCAGTGTGTGTGTGTGTGTGTGTGTCCAGTGTGTGTGTGTGTGTCCAGTGTGTGTGTGTCCAGTGTGTGTGTGTGTGTTAGAGTGTGTGTGTGTCAGGTTATTATTTCAGGGACACTGAGGCGCCATCCGCGCCAAACCCCAAACCCTGGATAGAGGGGCTCACTGAATGTGGAGGTGAATGTGATCAGGTGGGTCAGTGTGTCAGAGGAGGCTCTATAGAAGGACAGAGTGCCGGGCTGGCCAGTCCAGATACACTCCTACTCTGTGGGAGCTGGAGGAGGGGACGTCTATGGTAGTCCGATTATTATTGTGCCAGGCAGCGTAACTGTTGTCATCGCAGTCCAGACTCCAGGACTTGTCATTGTATCCAAGACAACAGTCATTAAACTCTCCTCTCCTGCTGATTCCTTTATATGTCACTCCTATACCAGCCCCCATTATCCCACTCCACTCTACCTCCCAGTAACAGCGCCCAGTCAGACCCTCTCTACACAGCACCTGTCTACAGTCCTCAAATCTCTCTGGGTGATCAGGATACGGCTGCTCCTCTCTCCTCCATGTCACCTTTCTGTTCTCCTCAGACAGAGAGAGGAGTCTGTTTACTGTGTTTAGGTCCAGTGTGAGATCACAGACATCTGATGGATGAAACCAGACACAATATTAGAAATCATCATCATTCACATTAGAATGTTAACTCACTTTTCACTAATTCATTTAATGTAGATGTTTCTAGATATCAAAAGGAGAAGTTAAGGTAACTGGAGACTTGTTGAATGATCATATGTTATACTGTATGGCAATATAAAACACACTTATTCCCAATAATTACACACACACCTGTATGCATCATGAACACAAACACACCTCACACATACACAGACACAACAGATACACACATTTATGTCCAAGTAAGTAATGATGGTGGTCTTTGACTTTGACATAACTTGAATTAAGACTTATTCTTAGTCATATTCTTCACAGCAGTCAACACTCACATTTTCTAAGCCCAGGTTTCATTGTGTTCTCTCCACCATGTTCCACACTGTAGCGGTAAGCAGAAGAACAGACAGTCATTGAGGGATACACCTGAACTCACACACACACACACACACACACACACACACACACTGGACACACACACACACACACACACACACACACACACACACACACACACACACACACACACTGGACACAAAAACATACACACGTTTCACAGGTGTTTCCAGTGTGTTTCCAGTGTGTGTGTGTGTGTGTGTAAATCCAGTGTGTGTGTATTGTCTTTGTCCAGTCTGTGTTTGAGAGGACACACACACACTGGGCACACACACACTGGACACACAGTCAGCATATAACTTTGTCCAAGTGGTGGTCAGAATGTTTGTCTTAACTAGCCTGATAAGTCCAACATGTCTGATATGAACATTGACATAAACCCTCTACATACTTGAGTTTATCCAGTCTGCAGTGTGGATCCTCCAGTCCAGCAGAGAGCAGTCTGACTCCTGAGTCTCCTGGGTGATTGTAGCTCAGGTCCAGCTCTCTCAGGTGTGAGGGGTTTGACCTCAGAGCTGAGACCAGAGAAGCACAGCCTTCCTCTGTGACTAGACAGCCTGACAGCCTGCAAAGAGTCAAATCACATTAAAATCACACTGCTATTCTTTGGTGGTGAAAATAGTGGCAGTATATTTTTTAACATATTCAGATATATCAGTGTCCTGAAACCTGCCATATCTATTCATAAATCGAGAGAACAATTTATAGTACGAATATTTGAGTAGACTGACCAGACCAGTTTAAAAAGCAGTATCAGTCAAAAGACAGACAGTGAGGTATCAGATTTAGATTGTATTGAGTATACAGTCCACACCATATCTATTTTGACAGTGAAGCTAACATTTTAAATGTGGCTCTATACTCCAACATTTTGGATTTCAGATCAAATGTTTCATAAGAGGTGATAATATATAATGTCACCTTTTATTTGAGGGTATTTTAATACATATCTGTTTCACCGTTTAGAAATAAAAGCACTTTATGTATCTAGTCCCCCTATTTGAAGAAGTCATAAGTATTTTGACAAATTCACTCATAGTGTATTAAAGTAGTCAAAAGTTTAGTATTTGGTCCCATATTCTTTGAACACAATGACTACATCAAGCCTGTGACTGCCATGATTGAGAAAGATCATGAATGAATCATGAATAATAATGAGTGAGAGAGTTACAGAGGCTACAACAAAACATACTAACCTCTCACCATTAACCTCAAATAAAAGGTGACATTCTGTACTGTCACCTAATATGAAACATTCTATCTCAAATCCAAAGTGCTGGAGCATAGCACCAAATGTAAAACTGTAAGCTTCACTGTCCAAACACATATGGTGTGGACTATGTGTGCCTGGTAAACACATGTGGATCTGGTGAACAGTTATCACTTGTTGACCAACTACAGGAATACTGACCTCAGAGTCTCCAGTTTACAGTGGGGATTCCCCAGTCCAGCAGAGAGCAGCTTCACTCCTGAATCCTTCAGGTCATTGTTACTCAGGTCCAGCTCTCTCAGGTGTGAGGGGTTTGACCTCAGAGCTGAGACCAGAGAATCACAGCCTTTCTCTGTGACTCCACAGCCTGACAGCCTGACAAAGAGATCATCATGACTTCACAAACACACTGTTAATTTAACGAGTAGTGTAGAAGGACAATGGCAGATGTATTTGGTTTATTCTCCCAAACAACATATTGATTCATCTTCTGTCTCCTAGAATTGTATGCTCATAATGTTATACTATTGTGAAAATCAATGCATTTATTCAATATGTTTTTCAATATAATATTATATACATATTATAATACATATTTTTCTCTAAACTGAATATTTTCCCCTGATGATTAGTTCTTATATGTCATTTTATGTACTCACAGAACAGCTCTGGAGGCTTTGACCACTGGCAGCAGCCTCAGAAGACCTTCCTCTGATCTGGAGTATTTCTTCAGGTCAAACACATCCAGCTCCTTTTCTGAAGTCAGCAACACAAAGACCAGAGCTGACCACTGTGCAGGTGACAGGTTGGGTTTTGAGAGACTTCCTGAGCTCAGGAAGCTTTGGATCTCCTCCACTAGAGAATGGTCATTCAGTTCATTCAGACAGTGGAACAGATTGATGCTCCTCTCTGGAGAGGGATTCTCCCTGATCTTCTCCTTGATGTACTTGACTGTTTCTTCATGGCTCTGGGAGCTGCTTCTTGTCTTCGGCAGCAGACCTCGTAAGTACTTCTGATTGGACTCCAGTGAGAGGCCCAGAAGGAAGCGGAGGAAAAGGTCCAGGTTTCCTGTCTCACTTTGTAAGGCTTTATCCACAGCACTCTTGTAGAAAGTAACTTCAGACTTGTCTTTTGATTGCAGTTGGTCCATTAGATTCTCATTGTTGTTGATGAATGAGAGGAACACATATACAGCAGCCAGAAACTCCTGAATGCTCAGATGAACAAAGCAGTACACCTTGTCCTGGTACAGCCCACATTCCTCTTTAAAGAGCTCTGTGCACAATCCTGAGTACACTGAGGCTTCATTGACATCAATACCAGCCTCTTTCAGGTCTCCTTCATAGAAAATCAGATTGCCATTCACAAGCTGTTGAAAAGCCAGTTTTCCCAGTGACAGAATGTTCTCTTTATTCCAGTGTGGACCTGTCTCTTCTTTCCCAAGATACTTTTCATTCTTCTGTTTGGTATGAAACACCACAAGGTGTGTGTACATCTCAGTCAGAGTCTTGGGCATCTCTTCTCTCTTATGTTTCAACATGTGTTCAAGGACTGTTGCAGAAATCCAACAGAAGACTGGAATGTGGCACATGATGTGGAGGCTCCTTGATTTCTTTATGTGTGAGATGATTCTGCTGGCCAGGTCCTCATCCCTACATCTCTTCCTGAAGTACTCCTCCTTCTGTGGGTCATTGAACCCTCGTACCTCTGTCACCTGGTCAACACACTCTGAAGGGATCTTATTGGCTGCTGCAGGTCGGGTAGTTATCCAGAGGAGAGCAGAGGGAAGCAGATTTCCCCTGATGAGATTTGTCAGCAGAACATCCACTGAGGTTGACTTTGTGACGTCCCAACAGATCTTGTTATTCTGGAAGTCTAGGGGCAGTCGGCACTCATCCAGACCATCAAAGATGAACAGAACTTTGTACTTTTTGTAGATGGAGATTCCTGATTGTTTGGTTTCCATTGAGAAGTGATTGAGAAGTTCAATGAAAGTGAGTTTGTCCTCTTTCATCAAATTCAGCTCCCGAAAAGGGAATGAAAATACAAATTGGACATCCTGATTTGCTTTTCCTTCAGCCCAGTCCAGAATGAACTTCTGCACAGAGACTGTTTTTCCAATGCCAGCGACTCCCTTTGTCAGCACAGTTCTGATAAGTTTGTCTTGTCCAGTTAAGGGTTTGAAGATGTCGTTACATTTGACTGCAGTCTCTGGTCTTGCTTGTTTCCTAGTTGTTGTCTCAATCTGTCTCAGCTCATGTTCATTATTGACCTCTCCTGTTCCACCCTCTGTGATGTAGAGCTCTGTGTAGATCTTATTGAGAAGTGTTGGGTTTCCTTGTTTAGCAATCCCCTCAAATACACATTGAAACTTCTTCTTTAGATTAGATTTGAGTTCACGTTGGCAAATCACAGCAAGCTCATCTGAATGAAGAAATAACACAGAGGATATTAACATTACGTCTGTTTTAATGCCTACAGTATTGCAGGACTGTTATCAAGTTTTAAATTATAATAATTTCTTCTCTTAACTGACTGTATAAATGTGTAAATGTTTTCATAATGCATTACAGACTGGTGTGACTGATTATATTATTATTGGTATTATTGATGGTATTATTAATGTTCTCTCTCTCTCTCTCTCTCTCTCTCTCTCTCTCTCTCTCTCTCTCTCTCTCTCTCTCTCTCTCTCTCTCTCTAAATTAATCACCCACAACACATCCCTGCTGCTACTTGATGAGGTCACTAGGTGTTGTGTTAAGGCTGCTACAATATCATTGGAGTTACACAGCTACTTTAGCTGTACTTTAGCTACAGCTTTTAAATGTTATAAAACAGCATTCAACATGAGGCAGACAGATCTTACATTTCTCCAGTGTGTCAGCAAGCTCCTTCTGGTTCATTTTCCTCAGGACGTGCAGTGTGATCTTCAGAGCCCCCTCTCTGGCACTGCTCTCCTGCTTCTCATCTTCAGCATACACCACTTCCTTATCCTGCTTCTGACTCTCAAGAATCCTCTTGAACATCTTCAGCTCGTTCTTCACAAATGTCATAATATTCTCTTCAAGCAACTGAAATAAATCAAGTAAATAAGTTAAGCAAGAGACTAAATGCTTTCTCATTAACACATTAATGAATGATTGACAGATCAACATTACTTGAGGTAAACAAAAACAAATGTACATAACAGGACCACATACACTGAATATGGAGGCCAGGTCTGTTTGATGACTCTGGGAAGACTGACCACTGAGAATCTCTGACTCTGATCTCTCCTGTTGGTTTCTGTGGACAAATCATGAGATTACATCTCCTCATCCAGGGAGTACACACACACACACACACACACACACACACACACACACACACACACACACACACACACACACACACACACACACACACACACACAGGACTACGAAAAGGACAAAAGTATTATCCTATGGATTATGACAACAACAACAATAAATGGGAAAATGGGAGAGGAGAAATGACTAGAGACAGAGTTGTTTAACTCACTGACCATGACCCATGAGTTCTTCTTACCTTTGTTCAGTAGAAAAGTCTCCCTCTCTAAACTTTATAGGAGGTTCCATAGACTGGTCACTCTTCATGGACACACAGCTGGGTACAGGGGAGACTGGTCTCTCCTGATTGATTGGGCTTCAACACAACAGAGACAAACATTACATCTCTCATCGACTCTGAGCTCACTTTTCAGAAATGTTGGTAAATTAGCTTTTATTGTGTAAATAAATTATGAAAGAGATTGGTGTGTTTTTCACTATCTAATCATGGCATGGGGTTGTTCAATGACAGACATGTATTTCTTTGTAATCTATCACTTGATAGTTTTATTTCAGAGAGACATATATTCATGTTTTTTTGCTAAATGCTTTATATCTGCTTCACTCTCAGAGAAATCAGTAGTACTGCTAGGTTTTACACAGTAATAATATATATCTGCCACACTCTCAGAGAAATCAGTAGTACTGCTAGGTTTTACACAGTAATAATATATATCTGCCTCACTCTCAGAGAAATCAGTAGTACTGCTAGGTTTTACACAGTAATAATATATATCTGCCTCACTCTCAGAGAATTCAGTAGTACTGCTAGATTTTACACAGTAATAATATATATCTGCCTCACTCTCAGAGAAATCAGTAGTACTGCTAGATTTTACACAGTAATAATATATATCTGCCTCACTCTCAGAGAAATCAGTAGTACTGCTAGGTTTTACACAGTAATAATATATATCTGCCTCACTCTCAGAGAAATCAGTAGTACTGCTAGGTTTTACACAGTCAAATGTGACCGACCGGCTCGATTCGGTCTTATGAAGCAAAATTTGAAATTGTGTTTTTTACATTGGATAAAAGTAGAGACTCAGAGCTAGAAAATAGTATATCAGACACTACAGTTGAGGAACAATGGGAAAGTAATTCTGCTTCGAACGTTGATATACTTGTAACCTCACTTTAGAGAAAATGTCCTTTGAATGTTTTGGTTCCTACTGGAGAGCTCTTCTTTGTCTACAGGGCTGTTACTTTGGCAGATAATGTCTCCCATCTAAATAAATAGTTTTATATATATATAATTAACTAAATGTATGGTGTTTTTGGTTTATGTCAGTTTCATTGTTTGTTATGCTATAAATTGTAATTTTATGGTTGTAAGTGGTAAAATGAACTAGAAAATGTTATATTTTGCAATTCTGAGTAATTCCTACTTTAGTAAGGAATTAAACATTCACTACTGCCGTTCCTATGTAATTCCAATAGATGGCAGCATAAGACCACAAATGAAATGTCAATAGATTCATTTAGTTTTCTCCCTGGATACACCACCACTCCCCCTCACAGGAAAACTCCTGTGTGGCTTCTTTCTGTCCCTTTCCACACTGCTAACGCAAGAGGAAGGACTGAAAAAGCATTTAACACATTACTGTGAAGTAATATAATGATGATTCATCTTTATTATTACCTGTTTTTATGCTCATGTATTGAAATTATACTTCATTAATATAACGATGATCATTAAGCCTGAACACTAATTTAGTCACCTCTGGTGGAGAAAAACGTAGTTTCATAGTACATTCATTGTCAAATTCATCAACCAGCATCGACATTCATTGGTAAGGTAATATTATGAAACTGGGCTCCATGGCGAATGCAATGAACTAGTTTTCATCAGAAAAAGCCTTGTTAAAATGTCATGTGTCCAGCCTACTGAGGAGCCCCGAAAATAATATTCAACAGTTCGGTCCTTGGACACAGAGGGGTTCAACACTAAAGTGACCGTCCATCTAGTGAAGAGAGGAGAACCGGACAGAGGTAGCCAGCATCCGTCAATGAGAGAGGGAGAAGTCCTCCACGGGATTTAACAGGTGGAAGAAACAACCGGGGAGCTCCATCGGTCCACAAGAAATGGAGACAGCCGGTGATGATGTAACTAGCTAGTTTACCGAGCTGTACCGACTAGCTTGGCTCGGTAGCAGGTCGTTTCTGTCCCTCATCTCGAGGAGGATGACGAATCCGGTCAACCACAAAATGAAACAAGGATAGAGAGTGAAAAGGATCTGGCTACACTCATACTGTCCCTGACTATTAAGCAAAAAGAAAACTGAACAAGAAACAATCAACAATCAACTTCTGCGTCTCAACACTTTAACAAACTCCTTAGTTATTCCCCAAGATCACCTCAGCCCGCTCTGCGCGTAACCGGACAATATCCACACCGTACGGGGACGCGGACAGTTCTGTACAGGGACGCGGGCAGTTCTGTACGGGGACGCGGGCAGTTCTGTACGGGGACGCGGGCAGTTCTGTACGGGGACGCGGACAGTTCTGTACGGGGACGCGGACAGTTCTGCACGGGGACGAGGACAGATCTGTACGGAGACGCGGACAGTTCCGTACGGGGACGCGGACAGTTCCGTACGGGGACGCGGACAGTTCTGTACGGGGACGCGGACAGTTCTGTACTGGGACGCGGACAGTTCCAGAACGCGGACATGAGCAGTGCAACACAATCAACTAAACCCAGTCTTTACAGTGGGTTACATTAGTAATATTCATTTATTATTATTATGTTAAAAAAACATTCTACGTTTTTTATAACAATATGTTGAGATCTGGGCCCATATCCACAAAGCGTCTCAGAGTAGAGAATTGGTCGTATATAAGTGCTGAGAATAAAGACATTTTACACTTATGGGTATAAATGAAAGCTATGCATGAAGTCTCTAGTCCCACCTAGTCGGCAGATATTTAGGACACCTTGTGAGCTGTCCTAAGTAGTTAAGAGTTAACAGCAGGTGTCTTGATAATACTATAGAATAATGCAGCGAGTCAGTGGTTCCTGAGCCACATGTAAATGCTTTGCAGTAGTTAAAAATAATGTTTTGATATTTCTATATGATCAATCCATAAATAATATAGACCTACATGCATCAGTATGTCTTGTGCTTTTGGCAATGATTTATGTATAAGAATTATGTATAACAAGTGATACCATGTATGTCAACATAGCATTTTGTCTTCATTTTGGCAGATTAACTCATGCCTATTTCTGAAGAGAAACTCAGGTTTTCGCCCAGCTGCTAAGGAGTTGGAGCTGTGGCTGGTTCGAATCCCGGGCCGGGCGCTGGAAAATACAGGCGGACTTGATCTGACCGCTGGAGGGCTGCTGGGTTCACATCCTCAAAACATTCACCTTTCGTTGATCAGAACTCTAGAGGTTCTTCTTCACTGAACCCAAATATATATATAACTTTTAGTGGTTCCATATATTAAGGAAGTGATAGAAGCCTTTTTGGTTCTATAAGGAACCTTCTTTTCTAAGAGTGTATAATAAACACGTTTTTCTTTTGATTATTTAATTATCTACATCATGTTATTTCAAGTTCTCCCTTTGGAGCGCAACATCACGTTGTTAAAAAATAATATGCATTCCATTATATTAGTCAATAATTAGAGAAGGCAAAGTGGTCGTGTCATGTGAAAGTTCTATCAAATGTCTTACATTGCAACGAGTACAGTCAGGGTGCCGTGGAACCCCTGCAGTACCTCCACAGACCCCGGATTGAGAACCCCTGCAGTACCTCCACAGACCCCGGATTGAGAACCCCTGTAGTACCTCCACAGACCCCGGATTGAGAACCCCTGCAGTACCTCCACAGACCCCAGATTAAGAATTCTTCATAAAACTGTCATCTTACCTCTTAGCTTTGGTGTCATGTCCCCCAGAGAGACTCATTTTAGAGGCAGGGCCCCCCTCCTCTCTCTCCCCAGAGAGACTCATTTTAGAGGCAGGGCCCCCCTCCTCTCTCTCCCCAGAGAGATGCGTTTTAGAGGCAGGGCCCCCCTCCTCTCTCTCCCCAGAGAGATTCATTTTAGAGGCAGGGCCCCCCTCCTCTCTCTCCCCAGAGAGACTCATTTTAGAGCACTGACCCCTAAACAGAGATCCAACATGTTGGTTGTGGTTAACACGGTGACAACAATTATTGAATGTCAATTGTTCTCATTTATTCATTATCTCTTAGAAATGAAACATTTACTAACAGACATATCGAAACAGTCAGGTGATTTAATGCAATCACATGAACATGTAGTTGTGACATTTCATCTCCATGGTAACTGTCAATAATAATAAGTCACTGTTTGTTGTTGGCAGACTCACTAAACAGAGAACATCCCTGGTCATCCCTACTGCATCTTATCTGGCTCACTCACTATGTCTGAGTGTTGGAGTGTGAACCTGGCTATCCATCAATTAAATTAACAAGAACATTGTGCTGTCTTGTTTGCTTAATATAAGCAATTTTTAATTATTACTTTTACTTTTGATACTTAATTATATTTTAACAATTACATTTACTTTTGATACTTAACTATATTTGAATCCAAATACTTTTTGACTTTTACTGAAGTAGTATTTCACTGGGTGACTTTCACTTTTACTTGAGTCATTTTCTATTAATGTATCTTTACTTTTACTCCAGTATGAGAATGCAGTACTTTTCCCACCACTGCTCTACCGCTCTAGAGACATATGAGCCTCAGTTTCAACAGACATTCTGTAACTGCGTCGGCTACAAAGTTACTTTCAATTTCACATCAGGAAATAAAGTACCGGTCACTGGGTGAAGTCGTTTTGCGTTGCCCGGCTCCCCGGGTGAGCAGAGTTTGCGCATTTTAGACCATTCCATTGGTCCATAAATAAATGTCCAGTCACCTGTAGCACCGGGCCATGCAAAACGAACTTCCCACTGTCGCACTGAGACACAGAGTTCTAAACCCAGACGCGTTTCTTTAAGACATCTCTCTTACATTATTTTTGATAAACATATAATTTACTCTAAACCAAGTTAAGCTGTGTTTTTTTCTCCAAAATGTGAATTACTGTCGGACTTTAATAATTGTAAACAGGCCTACAAACCCAAAAGGTTTTAATTTGAGAATGTTCATTTGTTGGCCTCAAATATTAAACTGTCTTAAAATATTAGATGATTAGTTGAATCAGGTGTGTAAGTGCTGGTAAGAACAAAAGGATTGAGAAACCCTGAGATCAACATAAAACCATATAATTGAAAAGCTCCTCCAGCATCTTTACCAGACGTTTTACTGATAACATGTAGACCTACTGATTAGTTTCCACTTTGAAAACTGCTGTCTGTCAGCAACTCAGCTCAAGTAGCAGTTCTACTAACTAGTAATATATCATTCCGGGTATTCATTCTCTTACTCTGTCCATTAGAATAGATTATTGTCCAGAAATACTTACTTTACTATTTAATTCTCTTTTTTGCTCTGTCGTCTCAAAATGGATCCTGATCAAAAGAACAACTTTACTTTCTGTTTCAATCAGCCGCCTCCCCACCCTGATAATAAAGTGTTTTATTGGTATCTTCCACTAGATGGCAGTAAACACCTGCTGTAACTAGACTTTACAACTATGTGTTCGGTTTCATGAAGGCAGTCCCAGAGGAGGAGTGCTGATCTAGGATCAGGTCCCTCCTTTCCATGTAATCTGATTCATTATGATCTAGGATCAGGTCCTCCTCTCCATGTAATCTGATTCATTATGATCTAGGATCAGGTTCCCCCTCTCCATGTAATCTGATTCATTATGATCTAGGATCAGGTCCCTCCTCTCCATGTAATCTGATTCATTATAATCTAGGATCAGGACCCCCTCCATGTAATCTGATTCATTATGATCTAGGATCAGGTCCCCTCTCCATGTAATCTGATTCATTATGATCTAGGATCAGGTCCCTCCTCTCCATGTAATCTGATTCATTATGATCTAGGATCAGGTCCCTCCTCTCCATGTAATCTGATTCATTATGATCTAGGATCAGGTCCCTCCTCTCCATGTAATCTGATTCATTATGATCGAGGATCAGGTCTTCCTCTCCCTGTAATCTGATTCATTATGATCTAGGATCAGGTCCTCCTCTCCATGTAATCTGATTCATTATGATCTAGGATCAGGTCCCTCCTCTCCATGTAATCTGATTCATTATGATCTAGGATCAGGTTCCCCCTCTCCATGTAATCTGATTCATTATGATCTAGGATAAGGTCCCTCCTCTCCATGTAATATGATTCATTATGATCTAGGATCAGGTCCCCCTCTCCATGTAATCTGATACATTATGATCTAGGATCAGGTCCTCCTCTCCATGTAATCTGATTCATTATGATCTAGGATCAGGTCCCCCTCTCCATGTAATCTGATTCATTATGATCTAGGATCAGGTCCCCCTCTCCATGTAATCTGATTCATTATGATCTAGGATCAGGTCCCTCCTCTCCATGTAATCTGATTCATTATGATCTAGGATCAGGACCCCCTCCATGTAATATGATTCATTATGATCTAGGATCAGGTCCCCCTCTCCATGTAATCTGATACATTATGATCTAGGATCAGGTCCTCCTCTCCATGTATTCTGATTCATTATGATCTAGGATCAGGTCCCCCTCTCCATGTAATCTGATTCATTATGATCTAGGATCAGGTTCCCCCTCTCCATGTAATCTGATTCATTATGATCTAGGATCAGGTCCCTCCTCTCCATGTAATCTGATTCATTATGATCTAGGATCAGGACCGCCACCCCCCTCCATGTAATATGATTCATTATGATCTAGGATCAGGTCCCCCTCTCCATGTAATCTGATACATTATGATCTAGGATCAGGTCCTCCTCTCCATGTAATCTGATTCATTATGATCTAGGATCAGGTCCCCCTCTCCATGTAATCTGATTCATTATGATCTAGGATCAGGTCCCCCTCTCCATGTAATCTGATTCATTATGATCTAGGATCAGGTCCCTCCTCTCCATGTAATCTGATTCATTATGATCTAGGATCAGGACCCCCTCCATGTAATATGATTCATTATGATCTAGGATCAGGTCCCCTCTCCATGTAATCTGGATACATTATGATCTAGGATCAGGTCCTCCTCTCCATGTAATCTGATTCATTATGATCTAGGATCAGGTCCCCCTCTCCATGTAATCTGATTCATTATGATCTAGGATCAGGTCCCCCCTCTCCATGTAATCTGATTCATTATGATCTAGGATCAGGTCCCTCCTCTCCATGTAATCTGATTCATTATGATCTAGGATCAGGACCCCTCCATGTAATATGATTCATTATGATCTAGGATCAGGTCCCCCTCTCCATGTAATCTGATACATTATGATCTAGGATCAGGTCCTCCTCTCCATGTAATCTGATTCATTATGATCTAGGATCAGGTCCCCTCTCCATGTAATCTGATTCATTATGATCTAGGATCAGGTCCCCCTCTCCATGTAATCTGATTCATTATGATCTAGGATCAGGTCCCTCCTCTCCATGTAATCTGATTCATTATGATCTAGGATCAGGACCGCCACCCCCCTCCATGTAATATGATTCATTATGATCTAGGATCAGGTCCCCCTCTCCATGTAATCTGATACATTATGATCTAGGATCAGGTCCTCCTCTCCATGTAATCTGATTCATTATGATCTAGGATCAGGTCCCCTCTCCATGTAATCTGATTCATTATGATCTAGGATCAGGTCCCCCTCTCCATGTAATCTGATTCATTATGATCTAGGATCAGGTCCCTCCTCTCCATGTAATCTGATTCATTATGATCTAGGATCAGGACCCCCTCCATGTAATATGATTCATTATGATCTAGGATCAGGTCCCCTCTCCATGTAATCTGATACATTATGATCTAGGATCAGGTCCTCCTCTCCATGTAATCTGATTCATTATGATCTAGGATCAGGTCCCCCTCTCCATGTAATCTGATTCATTATGATCTAGGATCAGGTCCCCCTCTCCATGTAATCTGATTCATTATGATCTAGGATCAGGTCCCTCCTCTCCATGTAATCTGATTCATTATGATCTAGGATCAGGACCCCCTCCATGTAATATGACTCATTATGATCTAGGATCAGGTCCCCCTCTCCATGTAATCTGATACATTATGATCTAGGATCAGGTCCTCCTCTCCATGTAATCTGATTCATTATGATCTAGGATCAGGTCCCCTCTCCATGTAATCTGATTCATTATGATCTAGGATCAGGTCCCCCTCTCCATGTAATCTGATTCATTATGATCTAGGATCAGGTCCCTCCTCTCCATGTCATCTGATTCATTATGATCTAGGATCAGGTCCCTCCTCTCCATGTAATCTGATTCATTATAATCTAGGATCAGGACCCCCTCCATGTAATCTGATTCATTATGATCTAGGATCAGGTCCCTCCTCTCCATGTCATCTGATGCATTATGATCTAGGATCAGGTGCCCCCTCTCCATGTAATCTGATTCATTATTATCTAGGATCCATCCAGACACTAATGATGCTGCTGCTGCTCATAGCTCCTTTGGCTTTGATTGGCTACTTTGTGTCCATTATCTGAAGAAGCCTATTGTGGTGAAACGTCAGGAGGGCATTTTTTAAAATGTACTTTTAATCTTTTTTGGAAACTTTTAAATGAACCACATGGATTCTAACTGGGGACTCAGCTAAAACTAGACAAATACACTTTTCTTTTTGTCTTTTGGGACCAAATACATTGATACCAACAGTGGACAATTCCCAGCAAAAGCATGGGGCTCCAACTGTCAAGAGGAGAATAGGGGGAGTTTCCCCTTGGAGAACCCAGAGTGCAACACTGAAGAAAAACATATTGGAGAATAACAACAATCTCAATCTGAAGCTCTAAAGAAAAAAGAGGAATTGTGTAAATCAGGAACACCATTCTTCCTCCTGCCCCACCTATTGTCCCTGGAGGAATATTAGTTGGCATCTAATTGAAGAACATACTGCTTTATAGATCCCAGCCTGACAAACTATTGTTTGGGCCTTACTTTGAGCACTTGCACTGGGCCTCCATTGAGTCTCCATGTGTCAAGCAGTACAGAGAAACACCCTCTAGATGAGAGCAGAGGCCTGCTCTTGGATCTACCCTGTCTAACCACCAGTTTAGTGACCTTGTTCCATCAATATGTCCATACTACTTCACAACCGATTTGAGGTCTTGACCAGCAATGTCCCATTGGGCTCAACCAAGCCGAGAGTGAGGTTCTCTGCCGGTGTGAGCCGGAAGCAGTGTCATTGGTCAGGTACATGAGCCAGAAGCAGTGTCATTGGTCAGGTACATGAGCCAGAAGCAGTGTCATTGGTCAGGTACATGAGCCAGAAGCAATGTCATTGGTCAGGTACATGAGCCAGAAGCAGTGTCATTGGTCAGGTACATGAGCCAGAAGCAGTGTCATTGGTCAGGTACATGAGCCAGAAGCAGTGTCATTGGTCAGGTACATGAGCCAGAAGCAGTGTCATTGGATGAACTGCTACACAAAAGACCCCCTAAAGGTAAAGAACACTCCGTAATGTTCACAACCACATTTACTTTGACCTGGTGAAAAGTGGGAGATGCGGTCAAGAAACACTGGCATGTTTTTTCATGGGACCCAGCTTTGCCGGCTGAATTTATAAATCCACTACTTATTGTGTAGAGGAGAGGTCGCAATTTACCTGTTGAATTGGTTCATGCCAACTGCCAGCCACAATAGAAAACCAGCCAGGCTCTTTTACGCCCTCTTCCAGATGGTAGCTATACATGCAGAGGATGCGCACAGTGCAACAATATGATGAAGTGGGAATATTTCTGCCACCCACATACAGGAAAACGGTTCCAAATAAATGACATTATTATGTGTTCCACCACCCATGTTATCTAAATTATTACGTGTTCCACCACCCATGTTATCTACATTATTACCTGCTCCATCACCCAGGTTATCTACATTATTACGTAAATCACCACCCATGGTATCTACATTATTACGTAATCCACCACCCATGTTATCTACATTATTACCTGCTCCACCACCCATGTTATCTACATTATTACGTAATCCACCACCCATGTTACCTACATTATTATGTAATCCACCACCCATGTTATCTACATTATTACGGAATCCACCACCCATGTTATCTACATTATTACGTGCTCCGCCACCCATGTTATCTACATTATTATGTGCTCCACCACCCATGTTATCTACATTATTACCTGCTCCACCACCCATGTTATCTGCATTATTACGTGCTCCACCACCCATGTTATCTACATTATTAAGTGCTCCACCACCCATGTTATCTACATTATTACGTGCCCCACCACCCATGTTATCTACATTATTAAATGTCCATGTGGGCTCTGCTATGTCGGTAAAACCTCTCGCTCTCTCAAACAGAGAATCAGTGAACATAAAAGTTCAATCAGGAGAAAGGACAGGGATTATCCAGTCGCAGTACATTTTAATGACCTAAAACATGACATTTCTACCTTTAGATTTAGTGGCATAGAGAAAGTTAAGATATCAGACAGGGAGGTGATACTAATAACACTCTGAGTAAAGAGAAGGTTTTGGGATTTTCACCCTCCAGACATTATTTCCTAAAGGACTTAATGATGAAATGCCTACGTATGTTATGTTGTGAATTTGAACATGAATTATGTCCCTATTTCAGATTACTCTGATGTTTTTCGTACGATGTACCCAATGATTAATGAAGACTTGCTATGTCCTCATTGTGGTTTTACAGACGTGTTTAATACGTCTTATTTACACACTTTATTTGAATATTGATGAAATGCATATTGTTATATTTGGTAGCACTTCTATGTTTTCCCTTCGCCTCCAACCCCTTTCCATGCGTGGAACGGATGTGGGTGGGGCTAGGTCTACATAAGGGTGCTCATTTGAAAAACTCCCAAAAGCTCTGAGGAAGGCCGTGAGGCCGATACGTAAAGCTTATTAAAGATCAGTGATACTATCAAGAGCAGTGTGCGGTTTCCTTTTTCATTCATCTTGTTCAACTGTTGCCGTGCACCTGCAGAAAGTATGCTCAGATGTGCGAGTGCCTTTTGAATTCTTAGACCTGATAGAATGGTGATGCGTTTTATTTGTTGCCTCAAACATAGAAATACATGCTGTTGATAACTTGGTTGACATTGCAGGTACATTAATAAACAGCTAAGATAACGTGCTGTACGATAGAGATGTCAGCCCAGATAGAGATGTCAGCCCAGACTAGCATTGTGGACAGGGACAAATGAAAGATAGGTCCATGTACCTTTGTACTCATTTGTCTTCTGTCTTTTCTGGCCCTCTGCAGTGCCAGTGTCCTCCTCCATGTTCACAATGGACCCCTGCTTCTCTTCCACTGTGATCTTCACCTTTCCCCTCCTCCATGACTTAACCCTTAGATTTCTCTGAAGGGTCTGGATAGCTAGAATCAGGAAAGTGGTGGAGCTTACACCATATTGCTTACACCTTACACATATACACACATCTAATGGTTAGGGCCAAGGGAAAGAGTTAGGGAGTGAACTGATTCACTATGGGTAAAGAGTTAGGGAGTGAACTGATTCACTAAATCAAATCAAATTTTATTTGTCACATACACATGGTTAGCAGATGTTAATGCGAGTGTAGCGAAATGCTTGTGCTTCTAGTTCCGACCATGCAGTAGTATCTAACAAGTAATCTAACAAATTCACAACAACTACCTTATACACACAAGAGTAAAGGAATGAATACGAGTATGTACATATAAATATATGGATGAGCGATGGCTGACCGGCATAGGCAAGATGCAGTAGATGGTATGGAGTACAGTATATACACATATATATGAGATGAGTAATGTAGGATATGTAAACATTATATAAATGGCATTGTTTAAAGTGGCTAGTGATACATTATTTCATCCAATTATAATTATTAAAGTGGCTAGAGATTTGGGTCGATGACCGAACGGCATAGGCAAGATACAGTAGATGGTTTAGAGTACAGTGTATACATTTGATATGAGTATGTCGGATACGTAAACATTATATACAAAATTGTTTAAAGTGGCTAGTGATACATTTGTTACATCCAATTCCTATGTATAAAGTGGCTAGAGATTTAAGTCAGTATGTTGGCAGCAGCCACTCAATGTTAGTGATGGCTGTTTAACAGTCTGATGGCCTTGAGGTAGAAGCTGTTTTTCAGTCTCTCGGTCCCAGCTTTGATGCACCTGTACTGACCTCGCCTTCTGGATGATAGCGGGTGAACAGGCAGTGGCTCGGGTGGTTGTTGTCCTTGATGATCTTTTTGGCCTTTCTGTGACATCGGGTGGTGTAGGTGTCCTGGAGGGCAGGTAGTTTAACCCGGTGATGCGTTGTGCAGTCCTCACTACCCTCTGGAGAGCCTTACGGTTGTGGGCGGAGCAGTTGCCGTACCAGGCGGTGATACAGCCCGACAGGATGCTCTCGATTGTGCATCTGTAAAAGTTTGTGAGTGATTTTGGTGACAAGCCAAATTTCTTCAGCCTCCTGAGGTTGAAGAGGCGCTGTTGCGCCTTCTTTACCACGCTGTCTGTGTGGGTGGACCAATTCAGTTTGTCCGTGATGTGTACGCCGAGGAACTTAAAACTTTCCACCTTCTCCACTACTGTCCCCTCGATGTGGATAGGGGTGCTCCCTCTCCTGTTTCCTGAAGTCCACGATCATCTCCTTTGTTTTGTTGACATTGAGTGAGAGGTTATTTTCCTGACACCACACTCCGAGGGCCCTCACCTCCTCTCTGTAGGCCGTCTCGTCGTTGTTGGTAATCAAGCCTACCACTGTAGTGTCGTCAGCAAACTTGATGATTGAGTTGGATGCGTGCTTGGCCACGCAGTCATGGGTAAACAGGGAGTACAGGAGAGGGCTGAGAACGCACCTTGTGGGGCCCCAGTGTTGAGGATCAGCGGGGTGGAGATGTTGTTTCCTACCCTCACCACCTGGGACCGGCCCGTCAGGAAGTCCAGGACCCAGTTGCACAGGGCTGGAGTCGAGACCCAGGGTCTCGAGCTTAATGACGAGCTTGGAGGGAACTATGGTGTTAAATGCTGAGCTGTAGTCGATGAACAGCATTCTTACATAAGTATTCCTCTTGTCCAGATGGGTTAGGGCAGTATGCAGTGTGATTGCGATTGCGTCGTCTGTGGACCTATTGGGACGGTAAGCAAATTGGAGTGGGTCCAGGGTGTCTGGCAGGATGGAGGTGATATGATCCTTGACTAATCTCTCAAAGCACTTCATGATGACGGAAGTGAGTGCTACGGGGCGATAGTCATTTAGCTCAGTCACCTTAGCTTTCTTGGGAACAGGAACAATGGTGGCCCTCTTGAAGCATGTGGGAACAGCAGACTGGGATAGGGACTGATTGAATATGTCCGTAAACACACCAGCCAGCTGGTCTGCGCATGCTCTGAGGACACGCCAGGGATGCCATCTGGGCCGGCAGCCTTGCGAGGGTTAACACATTTAAATGTTTTTCTCACATTGGCTGCGGTGAAGGTGATCCCGCAGGTTTTGGTAGCGGGCCGTGTCGGTGGCACTGTATTGTCCTCAAAGCGAGCAAAGAAGTTGTTTAGTTTGTCTGGGAGCAGGACGTCATGGTCCGTGACGGGCTGGTTTTCTTTTGTAGTCCGTGATTGACTGTAGACCCTGCCACATTCCTCTTGTGTCTGAGCCATTGAATTGTGACTCTACTTTGTCTCTATATTGACGCTAGCTTGTTTGATTGCCTTGCGGAGGGAGTAGCTGCACTGTTTGTATTCAGTCATGTTTCCGGTAGCCTTTACCTGGTTAAAGCAGTGGTTCGCGCTTTCAGTTTTGGCGCTAATGCTGCCATCAATCCATGGTTTCTGGTGGGGAAGGTTTTGATATTTGCTATGGGTACAACATCACCAATGCATTTGCTAATAAACTCGCTCACCGAATCAGCGTATACATCAATGTTGTTGTCAGATGCTATCCGAACATATCCCAGTCCACGTGCTCAAGCAATCTTGCAGCATGGAATCAGATTGGTCGGACCAGCGTTGAACAGACCTGAGAACGGGCGTTTCCTGTTTTAGTTTCTGTTTGTAGGCTGGGAGCAACAAAATGGAGTCATGGTCAGACTTGCCGAAAGGAGGGCGGAGAATAGCCTTGTATGCATCACGGAAGTTGGAATAACAGTGGTCCAGGATTTTACCAGCCCGGGTGGCACATTCGATATGCTGGTAAAATTTCGGGAGCCTTGCTCTTAAATTAGCCTTATTAAAATCCCCAGCCACAATAAATGCAGCCTCAGGATATGTGGTTTCCAGTTTACATAGAGTCCGATGAATTTCTTTCAGTGCCGTCGATGTATCAGCTTGAGGGGGGATGTACACGGCTGTGATTATAATCGAAGAGAATTCTCTTGGTAGATAATGCGGTCTGCATTTGATTGTAAGGAATTCTATGTCAGGTGAACAAAAGGACTTGAGTTCCTGTATGTTGTTATGATCACACCACGTCTCGTTAATCATAAGACACACACCCCGCCCTTCTTCTTACCAGAGAGATGTTTGTTTCTGTCGCGCGATCGTGGAGAAACCAGGTGGCTGTACCGACTCTGATAACGTGTCCTGAGTGAGCCATGTTTCCGTGAAGCAAAGAACGTTGCAGTCTCGAATGTCTCTCTGAAAGGCAACCCTCGATCGGATTTCGTCTACTTTGTTGTCAAGAGACTGTACATTGGCGATTAAAATACTCGGGAGAGGTGCACGATGCGCCCGTCGACGTAGCTTGACCAAAAGACCGGCGCGTTTCCCTCTTCTCGGCGCCGCCGTTGTTTTGAGTAGCCACGTGCTATCCAGTCTGTTGTTGTGTTTGGGTTAACGAAAGGAGAATCCTCTTTGGGAAAGTCGTATTCCTGGTCGTAATGTTGGTAAGTTGACGTTGCTCTTATATCCAATAGTTCCTCCCGGTTGTATGTAATAAAACTTAATATTTTCCGGGTAACAATGTAAGAAGTAATACATAAAAAAACAAAATACTGCATGGTTTCCTGAGAACGTGAAGCGAGGCTGCCATCTCTGTCGGCGCCGGAAGTAGGATGGGTAAAGAGTTAGGGAGTGAACTGATTCACTATGGGTAAAGAGTTAGGGAGTGAACATTCACTATGGGTAAAGAGTTAGGGAGTGAACTGATTCACTATGGGTAAAGAGTTAGGGAGTGAACTGATTCTCTATGGGTAAAGAGTTAGGGAGTGAACTGATTCACTATGGGTAAAGAGTTAGGGAGTGAACTGATTCACTATGGGTAAAGAGTTAGGGAGTGAACTGATTCACTATGGGTAAAGAGTTAGGGAGTGAACTGATTCACTATGGGTAAAGAGTTACGTAGTGAACTGGGAACGGCTGACAGGCTGCGAGCTTTACACTGGTAATAGAATGCATGGGAGTCAATGAGAGAGGACAGACAGGCTGTGAGCGTTACACTGGTAATAGAATGCATGGGAGTCAATGAGAGAAGACAGACAGGCTGTGAGTGTTACTCTGGTAATGGAATGCATGGGAGTCAATGAGAGAAGACAGACAGGCTGTGAGCGTTACTCTGGTAATAGAATGCATGGGAGTCAATGAGAGAAGACAGACAGGCTGTGAGCGTTACTCTGGTAATAGAATGCATGGGAGTCAATGAGAGAAGACAGACAGGCTGTGAGTGTCAATGGCATCATCAGTATATAGAAAGCCAAATTAGAAAGCTTTTTTTCGTGCGGCGCAAGGCTGGTAAAGTTAGGTCTCCTAACTACATCATTAAATATACCTTCCGCTAACCTGCCTCACCCAATTTTTATTTCTACTTGCACATCATCATCTGCTCATCTATCACTCCAGTGTTAATCTGCTCATCTATCACTCCAGTGTTAATCTGCTCATCTATCACTCCAGTGTTAATCTGCTCATCTATCACTCCAGTGTTAATCTGCTCATCTATCACTCCAGTGTTAATCTGCTCATCTATCACTCCAGTGTTAATCTGCTCATCTATCACTCCAGTGTTAATCTGCTCGTCTATCACTCCAGTGTTAATCTGCTCGTCTATCACTCCAGTGTTAATCTGCTAAATTGTAATTACTTCGCTACTATGGCCTATTTATTGCCTTACCTCCTCACACCATTTGCACACACTGTATATAGACTTTCTTTTCTTTCTATTGTGTTATTGACTGTACGCTTGTTTATTCCATGTGTAACTCTGTGTGGTTGTTTGTGTCGCACTGCTTTGCTTTATCTTGGCCAGGTCGCAGTTGTAAATGAGAACTTGTTCTCAACTGGCCTACCTGGTTAAATAAAGGTGTATTATGACATCATATAGAACTACCTGGTTAAATAAAGGTGTATTATGACATCATATAGAACTACCTGGTTAAATAAAGGTGTATTATCACATCATATAGAACTACCTGGTTAAATAAAGGTGTATTATGACATCATATAGAACTACCTGGTTAAATAAAGGTGAATTATGACATCATATAGAACTACCTGGTTAAATAAAGGTGAAATAAAAACATAATAAATGTAATGTGAAAGCTGGTTCCTGTTGTGAGTCTTGATTGTGTTCATAGATGAAAAGGAGGACTCCAGGTGTAAGTCGATCCAAACATTGTTAGCACATAAAAGGCAAGTTTCTTTATTGTGCTGTATTCCTCTGAGCATGCCACCCAAAACGCACACAAGGTCTCGGCTCTCCTGAGCGCATCCCTTATTTGGCTCAAATTCAATTTGGAATTCAATCAGCTCAGTTTGAATTGCGGCCTCATCCAGCAAGAGTATGGTATTCTTAGCAAGGGAGGAGAATTCCCCACCTGGGCGGACTGTGAAAGGATCATGTACAAACACACTGATGTCCTGATATCCTTGGGCTGCTGTAGTCTTCAGATCTGGTGGAGAAGTTGTCCCTCAGCTGCTTGATGAAATCTTCCATATCGGCCTGGTCCCTCTGCCTGTCGTTTCTTCAGTGTGCTGAAGAGCAGTAGCCTTCCAGAGGACAAGTCCAAATCCAACAACTCAAGCTTCCTAGTAAATTCCTCAAGTCCACGACTGTTTTCCCTCTTCCTTGTAACTGCAGATTTAACCCGTTTAATTTACAGAATGTCACCAAAAAAACAACATCTGAGAGGAATTCCTCAATTTCCAGAATACTAAGGAGGTCAGCTGCCCTCATGTAGCTTTTTCTGACAAAACCCCCAACCTGGTCATGCAGCTCCCAGAATCTCTCTGGAGCTTTTCCTTTACTCAGCCAGCGCACGTTGTTGTGAAGTGTAGGGGATAATTTGATGACATTAATTGTCTTTTCTCCTTTCCTTAACAAACATGCATATCACTAATTACACAGGACATATAGAAAGCATTGTTCAGCAGAACATGTGTTGAGGGTTGTCCTGGACTAGTGACAGGATTGCATAACTGAGACCTGTAAATACATATGTTTAAAAGTCAGATATAGAGTAACAGGGTCTGTATAATCAGACAGGCGAACAGTGGACTTAGGAAAGACAGAAACTATAAGTTAAAAGGTCAAGGCTTGCAGGACTAATAATATAGCCCAACCAAATGTCAAGTGTGAGTGACAGCAAGCAAGTGTGAAGACAAAGAATGTGGTGAAGAGAGGCAAGGACAAGCTATTTTTCCATATGCAGAGAACAGGGCATTGAGATCATAGACGTATCAGGGAAAGATATAATGCTGATTTAATCCATTGATTTAAGACATTAAGGTCTAGAAGATGACAACAGAATGGCCAACACAGGAAATATATGTTCACGATAAAATGTCTTCTTTTTTGTATTACATTAAGGGCCTTGCCACTATTCTAATCTAAACTTGGAACAGAGGTGGGCGTTACTGGGCGTAAACAAGCAAGAGCTCGGATTGGAGGATAATAGTGGCAAGGAGAAATCCTATTCATATATGGGAATGTACCCGTGTGCTACAAAGGTATATAAACAGAGCCCTGTGATGGGTAGAGTCAGTCGTTCCATGGACCGGCTCAAGACTTTGTTACGTGTATTAAAGTATTTTTGAATTCACAAGTTCTTGTAAGAGTTTCATATTTTTGAGGAACCATTTTCCACGACATATTTGGCGAGCTTGCCAGGAGTAGACGGGATCGCAAGACAGTGGCGCTTTGGGACCGACGGCGGGTCTTCTGGGCAAATTGTGCAAACGGGGTGGCCACCCAGCTATTAAAAAGGTAAGCATAGTTCTTACGAATAGTTGAAAATAGATAGGTCGCTTTAGGGAAGGCGTATTGTGTATGTAAATCCTATAGAGGATAAATGTTTACCTGTGTAGTGGAGGTGTATCAGGATAACATTAACTATAGGTCCCTTTAGGGAAGGCGTATTGTGTATGTAAATCCTATAGAGGATAAATGTTTACCTGTGTAGCGGAGGTGTATCAGGATAACATTAACTATAGGTCCCTTTAGGGAAGGCGTATTGTGTATGTAAATCCTATAGAGAATACATGTTTACCAAGGGTAGCGGAGGTGTATCTGGATAACATTAACTATAGGTCGCTTTAGGAGAAGCGTATTGTGTATAAAAATCCTATAGAGAATAACCGGCTCCCTGTGTAGAGAAAGTGTATCAGGCCAGAATAAATGTTTTTAAAAAAACTACAGGTTGTTTTAGGTAAAACATGATATGAATGACGTGTGTGAACGAATGATAATAAAAGCCTGAGTGGAAATGAAAGCTTGACTGTGTGAAGTCTCTTTGGATAGAGAGAGTGAATCAGAGTAGGATAAAATTGCAAACTGACAAGTGTATGGTGTATGTCGCCCTCTAGTGATTGAATTGTGTAGATTCTTTTGGAAAATTCAACTAAACAAAAACACATAGAAAGGGTGTATAGAGAACCAACAAATGATTGGTTGAAGAAAAATAGGTACAAATAGAAAGATACTGACATAACGAAGCGGTAAATAAATAAGCTTGGCAAATATAGGACTTGCGAGATAAAATTACACCTAAAAATATACCGGTATGTAAAATAGAAAAATGGCATGCAGACAAGTGTAAACAGTACTGTAGGGTTAAAATAAAACTTAAAGTTATCCTAAGATAAGAGGTAACAACGGATACAATAAAACAGTAGGGTAATATAACTCGTAGCAACATTCACAATATATTAGAAGCAAAACAGAAAAACAGATAAGAAAGTACAGATATTATAAAACAATTGACTAGAGTCAATAGGGACTAAAATAGGGTTTGAATATACCAAATATAGAACAAGAAAAATAATAGAATAAGTAACAGATAAAATGAATAGAACACCGGTAGAGATCTTAGGGGCTAGACACCCCCTTAGCAAAGAGGAGATAATAAAAACCTCTATAAAATGGGAAAAACGCACAAAGAAGCTAAGCACCAAATGGCCAGCGGCAGGGACATTAGATGTCTCTGTGTGTGAAGAAATGGAGACTCTGATAAAAAATCACAAACCAAATGACAAGAAACAGAAGACAAGACAAAAGAGAGAGAGAGAATACGAAATACTAAGGATGTTCAAGGAAGAAGGAGTTGGGTTGTTAAAGAGCATGAAGACAGCAAGAGAAGTTCTGAAGAAATGTGATGAAAAAGCGTGCAAACGAAAGGAGGAGTGGGGCACAAACCCTCCACCATATTCCACTGGACAGTTTCCAATAGTGACCGGACAACTGGAGTTCAATGGGGAAGTTGAAATAAAAGAAGGAAGTGATAGGGCAATTTCACCCTGCACAACCCCCACGCCCTCTCATTCCACAGGAAAACCCAAGAAGAGGACCGTGCAGCTCACAGATATGAGAAAGAAAGAATTAGATTGCTATGGAGGACTTAGGGAGGCCCTGGCAACAATGGAAACAGGGATAAGAGAAGAAGAACTATCAGAACAGCAGAAAAGGGAGGAAAGGAGACTAAAAACTAAAAAGATGGAAGACTTTAAGCAAAACTTAGCAGTACTGGAAAAAAGCTTCTCTGAACATGACCTCAGTGGAGGGGAAGAAGAAAGAGGACAGTGGTCGACAGGATCAATGGGAGCCACCGGAGGGCAGCAAAGTCAAGGAAACAGTTATGTAAAAAGCATGCATGAGAACAGAGAGGGACATCTTGAAAAAGAACAGGCAAGGGTCCTCAGACAAAGAACAGAATTAAAAACACCAGACTGGTATGGAGCGCAGTGTCCAATCCTGATAAAAGGAAATCAAGGCCATTATATACCATGGGCGACGCAGGATCTGGAGGGGTTGGTTGCCCGCTTGCCAAACATCCATGAAGGTGCCTGAAAATGGATTAGAACATTTGAAGAGCATACAACGGGGAAAATGCTTGCAGTTGGTGACATGAGAGCTTTACTCGCAAGGGTGGTAGGCGTGTTCCAAATGAAGGAGGTCATGCAGGACAGTGGCATCGATGACACAAGAGGGGACGTAATGGTGGATGGGCTGGCATTTGATGGGTATCGAACTGCTGTCTGGGGCACTCTAAGGACAGCACACCCAAGGGTGATCGATGAAAAGACATTGAAAGGTGAAGCCATTGGGGCCACAGAAAACCCAGCGGCGTATTTACACGAACAATTGAAAAGATGGAAGCTGGAAACGGAACGAGACCCAGAAGGGGATCTACTGTTGACAAAGATGTTTGAACTCAGTGATTGAAGCCATGCCCCAGCCAGTAAGGAACAGGCTGGAGGATGTGGTGGGACTTAATTCAAAATCATACAAGGAATTCTATGACTATGTCATCCATGCCGTGGAGAAGCACAGGAAGGATGAACAGAAACAAATTGATCAAGGGAAGGAACTTCAGAGGAGACTAACACAGCTACAGCTGGATGAACTGATTAACAAGGGAAAGAAGAAAGTCCAGGCCCCAGTAACAACCCCGGTGTCAGAGATGGGGACGATGGCTGCTGTCTCCCCAGGAGGGCCGCAAATACCAGCCCCCGAGAGGGTTCAAATGCCTACCACACTGCCAGTAGTAAATGTGTATACACAGCCCCCAAAGTGGAATAATGATAAAAGACTGCAGAAACCTGCTCGAATTGATCAGAAATATGGACCCATGAACCCCCAAGGGCCATCTGGTGCATGCTGGGGATGCAAACAAATAGGACACACCAAACGATAATAATAATAACAATAATTGGAACCCAAATGATGGACGGCGAAGCAACCAATACCCACCTCCCGGCCCTGTGAACCCCTGGTCAGGGCCCAACCAAACATACTAGGGATGCCCAGAGAATCCTACAGGGGTCAGTTCCCAATGATGACGACAAGAGCTGACCAGGAACCTATGCTGCAGGTTCAGATAGAAAACAGAGGCACACCCATGATGATAGATACTGGAGCCACTTACACATGTGTAAGTCAAAATTATGCCTCTCATCTCCCCATGTCTGGTAAATATGCCAAAACAATAGGATTCTCTGGAAATACGCAGCTGATTCCAATGACTGCTCCAGTTCGTCTGACTGCTGATGGTAAATCAGCCACAATTCCAATACTAGTGTCTGATCAAACACCAATCAATCTATTGGGAAGAGATGCTCTGTGCAAAATGGGCATACAAATTCAGTGTTCTCCCGATGGAGTAATAATAGACAAAATAGGATTACAACTACCAATGATAAATACTCAAGGGGCAGCTAATGTATACTGGTTGGGTGGCATTGAAGTAGATGTGGATAAAACTGTAAGGAGGTGGGGTAGGTTTATTCAGGCCCAAATACCCAAAGCAGTTAGAGTAAAATCTGAATATCACTGCACAATGCAATTTGACCCTCACCAGGACCCTGTATTGGACAAACTCTGGGCTACGGAGGCAAATGGAAGGACAGCGCCAATTGCCTCTCAAATTATCATTATAGGACAGCAGGGAGCAGCAATGGATGTGGATGACAGAGATGGATCTGAGTTTGTGAATAAGTGGTTCAATGTCTCTGACTCTGTCCCTCACATCACCTTGCTGGTAAATGAAGGATTCACGTCAAAGGATTTGGGACCTATGATGAGGAAAGCTAGGAGGAAGAGATGGGAAAGGACAGATAATCCTTTGATTTTTCACTCAATTGACAAAAACTTCATCAAAATAATAACCACTACTGAAATGATTGGAGAACCCAGGGAAGTAGAGGTTAGTGTAAGCCAACAGGCAATGTTAGGTGAAGGAATAGGAGTAATTGGTGAACTCAGAGAAGAAATGGAGAAAATCATACCATCCGAGGTATGGTCACAACATGACACAGATGTTGGGTTGGTTAAATCAGCAAGTCCTGTGTACATCAAAGTAAAACCTGATGCCAAGCCTCCGTGGAAAGCTCAATATCACATGAAGCCTGAAGCTGAAGAAGGAATAAGTGCAACGATTGAAGGATTGATCAGAGCGGGTGTTCTGATAGAAATACAAAGCTGTTGCAATACTCCTCTATTACCTGTACTTAAAGCCGATGGTAAAAAATGGAGACTGGTACACGACTTAAGAGCTGTCAACGACATTGTGCGGGATTGTCCTGCAGAAGTTCCAAATCCACACACGCTGCTGACTAATGTCCCTCCAGATGCCAAGTACTTCACAGTGATTGACCTATGTGGAGCGTTTTTTAGTGTGCCCCTGGCGGAAGAATGTAGACATTTATTTGCATTTCGATATCGAGGTAAAACGTTATCTTACACTCGTCTTCCCCAGGGAGTTTCTCAAAGCCCGCACTTATTCAACCAAATATTAAAAGCTGATTTGGAAGAATTAATGCTTGATGGCACTTTGATCCAATACGTGGATGACCTGTTAGTCTGTGCCTCAACGATAGAACAGTGCCACTCTGACTCACTAAAAGTTCTACAACGATTAGCTGAGGGGGGACACAAGCTCTCTAAAACAAAACTCCAGTATTGTCAACCTCAGGTTGAGTACCTAGGAAGGACAATAGCTCATGGAACTAGAGCAATAGCTCCGGGTCAACTAGAAGGTCTCAGTAAGTAAACAGTAGCCCAGATGATGACATTCATAGGGATGACAGGATTTAGCTCAGACTGGATAGAAGAATATGTCGTTAAAACAGCTCCTTTAAGGGAACTTATGAAAGAAGCAGGGCAGCAGAATATCAGGGCGAAATTGGTCTGGAATACTGACGCTCTGACAGCCTTTGAAACACTTAAAAAAGAAATGCAGACTGCGCCTGCTTTAGCCACCCCAGATTACACTAAACCATTTTTGTTATACGTAGCAAATAGGTGTGATAATTATGCAGCTGCTGTTCTAATGCAAGAAACATGTAGTGGTAGGAAGAAACAACCTATTGCTTACTATAGCTCTAAATTAGATCCAGTGGCTCAGGGTTACCCTCCTTGCTATCAAGGGTTGGCAGCATTACACTATGCTTATGACAAAGCATCCACTATAACTATGGGATATCCTGTAATTATAAGTACGCACCATAAAATAGTGGAGCTAATAGAACAGGGTAAATCTGTGTTAACTAATGCTAGAACTTTAGACTACATGACTTTACTAACTTATCCTGATGTCTCCATTAAAAGATGCAACACAGTCAATCCAGCTGATAGAATTCCTTTTGACTTTGAATGGGAGGCTCATGACTGTGTTGCTGAAGCTCTGAGGTTTACCAAGCTACGTCCAGATCTTGATTCTATTCCATTAATGGACAGACATGGATGTATCATGGAAAACTATTTTGTGGATGGTTCTTGTTTTAAGGATCATCTAGGTAATCATGCAGGATTTGCGGTGGTTAAGCACCAGGGTGTTGGTTTTACTGAGGTAATATTGGAACACTGTCCTCAACCGTGTTCAGCCCAGCTGGCAGAACTAAAGGCATTGACTGCAGCATGTGTGTTAGGGAAGGGGAAGGCGGTTAATATCTATACTGATTCGGCCTATGCACATGGAGTATGTCATTTGTTTGGGGCAGTTTGGAAGCAGAGAGGATTTAAAAAGAGTGATGGTACTCCCATTCAGCATCACTTGCAAATTGTTAAATTAATGACGGCTTTAATGTACCCTCAGAAGTTAGCTATCATCAAATGCCAAGCTCACAAAAAAGGTAACGACTTTGTCATGAGGGGGAAATAATGCAGCTGATGAAGCTGCCAAAAAGGCCTCTAAATGTGCTGTTCCAATTATGACAGAACTACCAATGGATATCGCTAGCTTTGCTACACCACCATCTCCTGCAGCGTTGGTTCAAATTCAATCGCGTGCTAGTATTTTTGAACAAAACACTTGGTTACAGAGGGGAGCCTCTGTTGACAGACATGGAGTATGGAGAACACATGACGGTGCCATACTTGCTACCACTACCTTATTGACTTTACTTATTAATGATGCACATGATCCAGATCACTGTGCAAGGGGGGAGGTAATAAGAAAGATAAAAAGACAAGGTTTCTGGTCACCATATCTACAGGCAACAGTAGATGAAATATTATCAAACTGTGAAATATGTGCGAAGAACAATATACGTAAAGGTATAACTACACCCATAGGTCGCATACCGGTTCCAGAAGGTCCATTCCGACACATTGTAATGGACTATGTAGACATGATAAAACCTATACAAGGTAAAAGGTACATGTTAGTCATCATAGACAGATTCAGCAGATGGGTAGAAGCGATACCATCAGCTGATCAAGGATCAGGAATAGTGATAAAGTTTCTAACAAGAGAAGTAATACATAGATTTGGTATTCCATCCGAAATAAGTTCAGACAATGGCTCGGCGTTTATACAAAAAGTTGTAAAGACAATAATACAGAAATTGAGAATAAAACAAAGATTGGGGTGTGTCTATCATCCGCAATCGCAAGGTATTGTAGAAAAAATTAACGGAACTCTGAAAAATAAGATACTCAAAATCTGTACCTCCACAGGGCTTAATTGGGTGGATGCTTTACCGCTTGCTTTAATGAGCTGCCGCATGAAAACTAATAGACGCACACATCTAACACCGCATGAAATGCTTACGGGTCGACCCATGCCTATAACAACCTTAGGAGGACTGTATAAAGGTCCCTCATTGGAACTGTTGCAAAAAGAGTTAAAAGCATATGTACAGCATCTAACCAAGATACACAAAGCTATTTACTTACAGAAGAAAAAGCAGGTACCTGAACCAGGACCAGAGGGACCTCGTACGGTGATACCAGGGGACCTGGTCTACGTTCGGGTGTTCCGGAGAAAGTGGAACCAGCCAAGGAGAGAAGGACCCTACGAGGTGACAAGAGCGATGCGGACGGCTGTCCAGGTGAAAGGGAGCAGCACGTGGTACCATCTAAACCAGTGCACCAAGGTCCCATCAGAGAGAAGGAGACAACCGTCGAGGGATGAGGACACAGAGGATGCTGATTCACCAAGCAGGAGCCCATAGGGAGAGGGAGCAGCGAAGGAGGTCAAGGTGCCAGGGAGAAGCCAAGAAAGCAACAGACCAGGTGGATGCCAAGAGACTATTCCACCTGAAACAGCAGGACGACAGAGAAAGGACAATGCAGAAGAAACCACTTGTGATAAGCGAGTCAACTCTCCAGGGGAGCCTGAAGATCCAAGAATGGGGGAAAGTGACATGCCTGTTACTTCTCGCGACGTACCTATTCTGGCAGATCTCCCTGATGACAGCCCATTCCAGTGGGACCCTGAAATACCAGCTAGAGAGTGGGAACAACACTTCCCCGAAATTGATACCTTCTCTGATGGAAGCCCATTCCAGTTGGAAGGAAGAATCCTCCAGGAGGCAAAAGGTGAAGATGACACACAGGCTGAAGGGGAGGGAAATGTCCTCAGAAATGTTTTGGAAACAGGAGAAGGATACTTCCCCACAATTGACTTTTCCTCCCTCAGCTGATCTCCTCAACAGTCAATTGAGACTAGAAGAGCAAAACGAACAGTGACATTGATATAACAAATGCATCAGGCAACATGGAAAAAAAGGCAGCAAATTCACGTACAATTGAGAAGCAGGGTGCATGCAGAAAAAGAAGAGAAGAGCCTGCGGTAAAACTTGAGAAAAGCGACAAGGTTAGCATCCCAGTCTTACCTCAAATCGTAACGGAACCTGGAGAGCAGAAGTCAATCTCAATTATAAGAATCAAACCATTACCTGAGATTGCTTTCTGTGGGTGGACACATCATCAAACCAAGGGAGAGGTCTTATGGGATCCAAGAGGCTGCGACCTGACAATAGCCAAAGACATGGACATGTGGATGCTCACTATGAATAAGATTAAACATGTTGAAGGCGAAGAATTTATAATTGAAATAGCAAATGTAAGACCGACTGAAGGTCACAGGGTAACCATCGTTCAATTGATTCTGAATCAGTAACTGAGCAGGAGAAGCCTTTGATGATTAGGACGACTACGATAAGGGCAGAGGCAGCTGTGAAAACTGCTGTTATCACCACGAGAATGCCATCAACTGCGCTTACCAAACAGACCACTACAAGCACAATGAAACCTGAGGGGTCAGAGTCAGGAGGGTTTTTCACTGACATTTGGAACTTTCTGACCAACACTCACACTAACTCTCTACCTCAAGATAAGAACATTGGGTCTGTAGCTGATGTTCCAGAATCGATATCTCCCAAGGACATTACAATGGCAGACATAGTGAGAAATGACTGGTATAAATGGGCTAGATACACAGCAGCTAGACATGGGACTGACAATTGCATTCTGTGTAGTAAATCACCTTTATCTGACTTGTTAATAGTACCTGAACCTGCATCATTTCAAGAATGTGCTAATTGGAAAAATGTTCACTGTGTTCATACAAAATATCATATTCCTTTGTGTAACATAGAATGTAGGATTTCCCTAGGTAGTACCAAAGGTAGGAACATGTTGAATAACACTAGGTGGGGAGAACATGAATGTGCTGTTTATGACATTAGAACTGAATTAAATGGACCTCAACATGACCAAAGGAATGTGGCTAAAGGGAAATATGAGTGTTTTTATAGCAAAGTCACTGAAGGTACTGAAGGAATTGATGTGGGTAACACTACTGTAGTATGTGATACTATTTGGATGTTGGAAGTTGCAGGTATTCGTAAATTTGGGGATAATGGTATGATTGTGAATAGGAAGGGATCATGTGGCAACATAACTCAAGTTTCACCTTCTATAACCTTATTAAAAAATCAGGATAGGGGTATTGCTGACAGTTTTTGGATGTGTGGGAACAACAACCTTTTGAATGTTTTACCTGAGGGATGGACTGGTTTATGTACTTTAGTTAGAGCAATTCAACAGGTTACTATTATTAAACCGCAGCAAGAGGACTTTGTTAGAAGCAGAATTAGGAGAGCTTATGAAATGGATCCCAAAGTGTACCTTGATGCAATTGGACAACCAAGAGGAGTTCCTAATGAATTTAAGGCCAGAGATGAGGTTAAATCAGGTTTTGAATCTATATTTTTATGGGTTACCCCTAATAAGAATTTGGAGTGGATAAATTATATTTATTATAATCAACAAAGGTTCATTAACTATACTGACTCTGCTTTAACTGCTTTAGGAGAACAGGTACAGGCTACTAGTAAGATGACATGGCAGAATAGACAAGCTCTTAATTGGCTCTTGGCTGAGAAGGGTGGGGTTTGTGTGATGTTTGGAGATGAATGTTTTTGTTTTTATATTTTTGTTTTTATATTTTTGTTTTAATTGAAGCTAGTTTTGCCTTCTAAAAATAAGTACCATTTATAACATGTTAGGTAACATAGGGTATTCCGGTTACAAGCGTCCACGGACCATGTCCTCAATCCTCTAACTCAATTATGTCTTGTATGATTTAACTTGTGATAGAGAGGTGTCTGTGAGGGAGGATCATGTTGTGGTATGGTATTTTCTTTTGGAATGATGTCATTTCATTTTTATTTTGGGACCTTTGTTCTTCCGTGTGTATTCTGCTCATATTCATTGTGTATTCTATATTCTACATATCTGAGACAACCTCAGGCAAGGCTATGCACTACATGCTCATTGCTTTTACATTATGTGTTGTTTGTTACTTTGGCATTCTTCTTTTTGGTTAGACTGGATCTTTTCCTCCTTTTTCGTTTGAGGGGAGGTTTTTGGTCCTGTCTTATTGTGTTTTTTATATTTTTCTTTGGACTGGATCTTTTCCCCAGTTCCCTGTCGGGTGGGGGTTTTTGGTCCTGTCTTATTGTGTTTATATTTTTGTTTGGGCTGGATCTTTTCCCCAGTTCCCTGTCGGGTGGGGTTTTTGGTCCTGTCTTATTGTGTTTTATATTTTTGTTTGGGCTGGATCTTTTCCCCAGTTCCCTGTCGGGTGGGGGTTTTTGGTCCTGTCTTATTGTGTTTTATATTTTTGTTTTGGCTGGATCTTTTCCCCAGTTCCCTGTCGGGTGTTTTTTTTTGGTCCTGTCCTTATTTAGTGGAGTTTTTTCATTCTTGTTATTTGAGTTGGTGTGTTTGAACTCATTCTGTAGTCATCCTTTAGTCTCATGGTGGTCATGTTTTGTAATTATTTGGTATGAGACTGTGTAAGTCTCAGAGGGGGGTTTATGTAGTAGTAAAACATGACTAATGCAGAGACACATTAATTAATTAATGTACTATGTGATAGCAGACAACATGATTGACAAACTTAGATTGCCATTTCTAATATTGGCTGAGGCTTAAGTGCTAAAACAAGTATGCAAGATAACTTGGACGGTTGTCAAGAGAGACAGGCCACCAAGCAAGAACTGAGATAACCATAGGCCAACGGGAAGTAGTTTATGAACATATAAGGAGTGATCCTATGTTGAGCAGAGACGGAGGATGCCAAGCGCATCTCTCAGAATGCCACTTAGTCTATTTTGCCACTTGGGAGCAGAACATAGGTCATAGGTTGTCTTGGCTAGTGATAAGGCTGCAAAGCTGAGACCCATAAATACATATGTTAAGAGTCAGACATAGATTACAGGGTCTGTAAAATTAGACAGAGAGAATATGTAGAGAGCGGGGCATTGAGACCATGGGATATGTCAGGGAGAGATATAATACTAATTTAATTCAATAAGGTCTGAAAGGATGAGAACAGAATGGCCAACACAGGAAATATATGTACACAATAAATGTATTATTTTTGTATTACATTAAGGGCCTTGCCACCATTATAATCTAATCTTGGAACAGATGTGGGCGTTACTGGGCGTAAACAAGCAAGACCTCAGATCAAAAGATGATTGGTGGCATGAGAGAAAGAAGGAGTAACTGGATTTGAATATGGGCTGTACTCATGTCATGTGGGGGTATAAATCAGAATTGTGTGATTGGTTGAATCAGCTGTTTCCTAGGTCAGCTCCCTTTAATTGTGCTTAATTAAAGGTATTATTGAATTCACAAGTTACTTGTATGAATGTCATAATTTGAAGATCATTTTTTCCACGACAGTGCCAGGTACAATGGTTTGTGTCAGGAACTGCAACTATGCTGGGTTTTTCACGATCAACAGTTTCCCCGTGTATATCATGAATGGTCCACAACCAAAAGGACATCCAGCCAACTTGACACAACTGTGGGAAGCATTTGAGTCAACATGGGCCAGCATCCCTGTGGAACGCTTTCGACACCTTGTAGAGTCCACTCCCCGAAGAATTGAGGCTGTTCTGAGGGCAAAAGGGAGTGTAACGCAATATTAGGAATATTTTGTACTCAGTGTATTTTGACTACAGAGTAAACTCTCCTCAAAGGCAAATGCTTCCAGCTTTGACAATTCCAAACAGTGGTAACAAAAGGAAAGACAGTGTAAACATTCCAATAGTGGATTTGAATGAATTCAGCGAAGACTAATTCCATAATGTGGAACGGCAGATTGCTTCATATTAAAGGAAATGTGCAGGGAAAAGCACTGCCAGGAGTTTGTTATTGCACTCCCCTACAGAAGTACTTGGACAGTGATGCTAAAATGTTGAATTTGTCTCTATACTCCAGCATTTTGAATTGCATTGTCGAGAAGCTACTGGCAAATAAGCATTTCGTTGGATGGTGTTACCCTCCGTATCCTGTACATACGACTAATAAAACTTGCAACTAGACATATAAAGTGCTGTCATTTCGAAACAGTAAATCAGAAAAGTCTGAAAATACCCTGAAATAAAAGGTGACATTCTGTACTGTAACCTCATATCAAACATTTGATCTCAAATCCGAAATTCTGGAGACTAGAGACACATTAAAATAAATTGCATCACTGTCAAAATAAAGATGTAGTGCAGTATAATTCAGTAACACCAATGTTGAAAGTAAAACAATTTAAAACATACCTATATCTTCATCAATGTTGAAAACTGCAGTGGATTCCAATCCACTGGTCCTTGTCTCTAAAATAAGATATGCACAAAGGATTAGACTTAAAGGGGCATTCAGAAGTTGATAAAGACATTTTTGGACGTATATTAATGATATAAACCCATTGATTCTAGAAGATTCTAACTTATTAATGTCTAATGAGTTTAATTACAGCTTTAATAAAAATATAATAAATTAATTACAAGGCCACTGAATAACAAGGAATTGTATTGATGAATCTATTTAACCGCTCATCAATACCCGATTCTTCCTCCTCAGTGACTGGCCCAAAATGTTGCACTAGTCTGGCTCTTGATGTACTGGCCCTTGGAGCTGAACAAAAGTGTAATACGTTTTTTATTTCTAAAGATTTGCTGGAGTTCTGACTCTCCTTTCGTTAAATATGTATTTTCATCAGAGACAGACAACAGTTAGAGACAGGGAAAGGTGGGATCAGACCATGTAATGTATTATGTGCTGTGGGTAGATGGTACTAGACCGGCCTATGGCACGGCAACAAACGTTTGATATGCCATGATACAGTATGTTTGAAAGGAAAAAGTCAGATCAGGGACCAATAAAATGAAACACCTAGACGGTATGAAACTTACCAAGAGAAGTGGATGTAGTTGCCTTCCTGGGTTGAGGAACAATCTGTCCTCTCTCATCCCTTTGTCTCCATCTGAACCTAATCCCTGGAGGCTTGTTTGTCTGTTTCTTCTTATTTTCCTAAAGTGCATTTCAATTATCATGGCTGGCTCACTAATAAAAGTCTCCCACAAACATGGCTTGCTTGTGCACATATGAACCACAGGTCATATCACGGAGTCTACGTTTAAATTCTCATTTGTGCCATGTGGGGTCTACTTTGACAAACAAAAAGCAATGCTGAATCATAATGCTGTGGTGCTGGGGTTATATTAGTGCACGTATGGGGGCTATAGGGGTTACATTACCGGTAATGTACGACTTGTTACATTACCCGTTCTGGGTTGAGTTCCTCAGCCAGCCTTTTTGCCTCGTTAATGGCCTCATCCAGTTGGGCTTGTGGGTTCTTCTCTTGGTTGAGCTCCTCAGCAAGCCGTTCTGCCTTTTTAATAGCCTCATCCAGTTGGGCTTGTGGGTTCTTCTCTTGGTTGAGCTCCCCAGCAAGCTGTTCTGCCTTTTAAATAGCCTCATCCAGTTGGGCTTGGAGGTCCTCAGAGGCCATACCATCTCAAAAGAAACATAAAGAGACAACTTCCAATCCTAACACATTCCTTCACATAGATGCAGACATGGGAATATATAGCCTAATGTATAGGTGGCTAAAATAATAAGTGAGAATGATATCCAAATATATGCAAGTAATGCAACAACAATATCCACACATTCTGTTGTGTATGCAACTTTCTTTATTCACCTTAGTTACGTAACATTCCTTAATGGTTTAACACGTTTTTTTAAACCAAACACTTGAACAAACACAAAACAAATGTGTATGCATGCTGTATTTCTGACAACAAGGGCCGAGCTGGCGACCTAGCTGTTATCTGTCCAGGGTCCAGACATCTGGTGGGGGCCAAACATCTACAAACAAGAAATGTCACTTGACCGGATGAGGGAACCGTTCTTGTTCTTCTAGTAACTTTCCGGTAGACTAGAAGCTTTCGGGTGTGTTGCTGCTCGTCCACGCCGGTATTGCACTTGATTTCTCGCTCTCATAACCGTAGATGCAGCCAAGTGGAAATCCAGAAGCTTTCTATGTATTCCGCACTGACGGTGACTTTAACAGCAGAAGGTTTGTAGTGAAAAGGTGGTTCCAGTCAGAGCCATGTATTTCCACTCAGCTCATAGTACAACTCCAGCCGAGCCTTATTACGGGTTAACGCTTTGGCCATTTAGCTTGGCCAATACAATTTAACACTACAAGGACTGCATACATTTCCCCAAATGTTTTACCAACAAAAAAACATGTTGCTATTGATGGACAATAGCAAGGCTGCTATTGTATTTTCAGTTACATTCTGGTCAATAAAAATGCTTTACACGTTTGATTTTTTGTAAGAAATACATGGAACTACAACCGAATAAAACCCCATTATCCATCATGCATTGCTTACATTCATTCTATAATGAAAAGTCTGTTCAGAAAAATCCAAAACAGTACATATAGGCATACAACTACACTGTTTTAATATGCATTAAATAAAGATACAACAATCTGTCCTCTCTCATCCCTTTGCACCTTATTATTTTCCCAGTATTTACTTTATCAAATCTCTAGTAATCAATTATACACACATAAAATGTATCATTCTTTTTATTTTCCCATGTCTTCACAGAATCAATATATAAATAACGTAGGAAATCTTAGGTCCTCACATTAAGGAATCACTCCGTTTCCAACGACTCCTCATCCATACACTCCCAGCGGAACCCAAACACGTTAGTTTCTCGGACGCTGCCCTACGGGAATAATTCTCAACGGTTCTCTAGTATTCCAGAAATGATAGAATAACATCTAGCACTTAATAATACCACTCTGTGATATTCTATGATGGGCAGTGTTGAACGCAACCCCAAGATAACACCTGACCAAGGCCTGTGTATTCATTCATTAATAATACCACTCTGTGATATTCTATGATGGGCAGTGTTGAACGGAACCCCAAGATAACGCCAGACCAAGGCCTGTGTATTCATTCATTAATAATACCACTCTGTGATATTCTATGATGGGCAGTGTTGAACGGAACCCAAGATAACGCCAGACCAAGGCCTGTGTATTCATTCATTAATAATACCACTCTGTGATATTCTATGATGGGCAGTGTTGAACGGAACCCCAAGATAACGCCAGACCAAGGCCTGTGTATTCATTCATTAATAATACCACTCTGTGATATTCTGTGATGGGCAGTGTTGAACGGAACCCCAAGATAACGCCAGACCAAGGCCTGTGTATTCATTCATTAATAATACCACTCTGTGATATTCTATGATGGGCAGTGTTGAACGGAACCCCAAGATAACGCCAGACCAAGGCCTGTGTATTCATTGGCCTAGAACTAACCAGAATTCCATTCTGTCAGTGGACATGCTGAACCTTGTTTGAAGTCACTAGGTCACATGACCAAGGAGCTATTGAAATTCTACATGTTGAAAAATTCATGTAAAAACGTGTGAGATGGAAATGGACAAACTAAAGGCTGTGCAACATAGAAGGGTAGTCAGTGGACATTCTGAACCTTGTTTGAGTCCAGTCGGTCATATGACCAATGAGCTATTGAAATTCAAAAATGTAAATAAATAATTTAAAATAGTGAGATGTAAATCGACAAAATAACATTTTGTTCAATGTGTGTCCATTCGGGTCGCCATCCCCGGCAAAGTCAGGGTGATTCCGACACGAAAAAACAATATACTTAATTCTACCACAACAAGTAAATAAAATAATAACCTTAATCATGCATAGAAGAAAAGGAAAAACGAAAGAACCCAGGATATCTAACTCTTCACAACACTCGCACTCACTCACACAATTCCCAGCATGCACCAAACACTCCCAGCATGCAGAGAGAGAGCAGAGAGAGAGAGAGAGAGCAGAGAGAGAGAGAGAGAGAGAGAGAGAGAGAGAGAGAGAGAGAGAGAGAGAGAGTGCGCTATGGAGTGTGTGTCCATATGTAAATATGTTTTTTCTTGTTTTATTATGAAAAGTACAATGTATCCTTGTATCCTTGTACAACTATGGAGCGTATGTCCAGATATAATTGTACAATTTGTTATTCAACATAAAAGACGTACAACAAATGATCACATTGGTATTTTAACGGTGTTATTGTAAGGGTTTAAATGTTTAAACAGAGGATCCATCTAAAACAGTATAAAACAAGTGCAGTATGTTCTGAGAATGTTACTTTAACGTCAACTCATAACGTCACACTATAACTTCATGGGAGTCTGGTGGAAAGACTGCATGTTGTTTTGGGTGTGTGTGTCCATTGTGTGTGTGCCCAGTGTGTGTGTGTGTACAGTGTGTCCAGTGTGTGTGTGTGTCCAGCGTGTGTGTGTGTGTCCGTCCAGTGTGTGTGTGTGTGTGTGCCCGTCCAGAGTGTGTGTGTGTGTCTAGTGTGTGTGTGTCTGTGTGTCCAGTGTGTGTATGTCCAGTGTGTGTGTATGTCCTGTGTGTGTGTATGTCCGTCCAGTTTGTGAGTGTTTGTCCAGTGTGTGTCCTGTAAGTATGTGTGTCCTGTATGTGTGTGTGTGTGTCTGTCCAGTGTGTGTGTGTGTGTGTGTGTGTGTGTGTGTGTGTGTGTCTAGTGTGTGTCCAGTGTGTGTGTGTGTGTGTGTGTGAGTCCAGTGTGTCTGTGTGTGTGTCCAGTGTGTGTGTGTTTCGAGTGTGTGTGTGTGTCCAGTGTGTGTGTGTGTCCAGTGTGTGTGTGTGTCCGTCCAGTGTGTGTGAGGTGTGTGTGTGTGTGTGTGTGTGTGTCCGTCCAGTGTGTGAGTATTTGTCCAGTGTGTCTCCTGTATGTGTGTGTGTCCTGTGTGTGTGTGTGTGTGTGTGAGTGTCTGTCCAGTGTGTGTGTGTGTGTGTGTGTGTTAGATGTTAGTGTGTGTGTGTGTGCCAGTGTGTGTGTGTGTGTGTGTGATAGTGAGTGTGAGTCCTGTGTGTGTGTGTGTGTGTGTGTGTGTGTGTGTGTGTGTGTGTGTGTGTGTCCGGTGTGTGTGTGTGTGTTTGTTAGTGTGTGTGTGTGTGTGAGTCCAGTGTGTGTGTGAGTCCAGTGTGTGTGTGTGTCCAGTGTGTGTGTGTCCAGTGTGTGTGTGTCCAGTGTGTGTTTGTCCAGTGTGTGTTTGTCCAGTGTGTGTTTGTCCTGTGTGTGTGTGTGTCCAGTGTGTGTGTGTGTGTCCAGTGTGTGTTTGTCCAGTGTGTGTGTATCAGGGTATTATTTCAGGGACACTGAGGAGTCTAACCAAATCATAAACCCTGGATAGAGGGGCTCAGTGAATGTGGAGGTGAATGTGATCAGGTGGGTCAGTGTGTCAGAGGAGGCTCTATAGAAGGACAGAGTGCCGGCTGGCCAGTCCAGATACACTCCTACTCTGTGGGAGCTGGAGGAGGGGACGTCTATGGTAGTGTGATTATCATTGTGACAGGCAGTGTAACTGTTGTCAGAGCAGACCAGACTCCATGACTTGTCATTGTATCCAAGACAACAGTCATTACCCACTCCTCTCCTGTTGATTCCTTTATATGTCACTCCTATAACAGCCCCTCCCCCACTCCACTCTGCCTCCCAGTAACAGCGCCCAGTTAGACCCTCTCTACACAGCACCTGTGGCCAGTCCTCAAATCTCTCTGGGTGATCAGGATACGGCTGCTCCTCTGTCCTACATGTCACCTTTCTGTTCTCCTCAGACAGAGAGAGGAGTCTGTTTACTGTGTTTGGGTCCAGTGTGAGATCACAGACATCTGATGGATGAAACCAGACACAATATTAGAAATCATCATCATTCACATTAGAATGTTAACTCACTTTTCACTAATTCATTTAATGTAGATGTTTCTAGGTATCAAAAGGAGAAGTTAAGGTAACTGGAGACTTGTTGAATGATCATATGTTATACTGTATGGTAATATAAAACACACTTATTCCCATTAATTACACACACACACACACACACACACACACACACACACACACACACACACACACACACACACACACACACACACACACACACACACACACACACACACTGTCTTATCAACTCTTTGTAAACGTTGGTGTCCCTGATTTGTGCTTCTGTAGAACTACAGCTGATATTTAATATGACCAAGTAAGTAATGATGGAGGTCTTTGACTTTGACTTAACTTGAATTAAGACTTATTCTTAGTCATATTCTTCACAGCAGTCAACACTCACATTTTCTAAGCCCAGGTTTCATTGTGTTCTCTCCACCATGTTCCACACTGTAGCGGTAAGCAGAAGAACAGACAGTCATTGAGGGATACACCTGAACTCACACACACACACACACACACACACACACACACACACACACACACACACTAGACACGACACACACACACACACACTAGACACGACACACACACACACACACCCAAACTGGACACACACACACACACACACACTGGACACACACACAGACACACTAGACACGACACACACACTAGACACGACACACACACACACACTAGACACGACACACACACACTAGACACGACACGACACACACACACTAGACACCTACACCCACACACACACACTAGACACGACCACGACACACACACACACTAGACACGACACACACACACTAGACCACGACACACACTGGACACACACACTGGACACACACACTGGACACACACACTGGACACACACACACAAACACTGGACACACACACACAAACACTGGACACACACACGCATACACTGGACACACACACACACACACACACGCATACACTGGACACACACACACACACACACAGTGTGTGTGTGTCCAGATTGTTTGTGTGTGTCCAGTGTGTGTGTGTGTGTCCTCTCAAACAAAGACTGGACACACACAATAGACACACACACACACAGACTGGACACACACAGACTGGACACACACACAGACTGGACACACACACAGACTGGACACACACACACACACAGTGTCCAGTTTCTTTGTGTGTCCGTCCAGTGTGTGTGTCCAGTGTGTGTGTCCAGTGTGTGTGTGTGTCCAGTGTGTCCAGTTTGTTTGTGTGTGAGGAAACAGGACACACACATACACTGGACACACACACAAACAAACTGGACAGACACACACACACACTGGACGGACACACTGGACCACACACACTGGACACACACACTGGACACACACACTGGACACACACACTGGACACAGTGTGTGTGTGTCCAGGTGTTTGTGTGTGTCCAGTGTGTGTGTCCGTCCAGTGTGTGTGTGTGTGTTTGTCCTCTCAAACACAGACTGGATAAACACAATAGACACACATACACAGGACAAAAACACACACACACACACACAAACTCACAGGACACACACACACACTGACAGGACACACACACACACTGGACTGACAGGACACACACACACACTGGACACACACACACACACACTGGACACACACACACACACACACACACACACTGGACACACACAGTGTATCCAGTGTGTGTGTCCAGTGTGTGTGTCCAGTGTGTGTGTCCAGTATGTGTGTGTGTGTCCAGTATGTGTCCTGTGTGTGTGTGTGTGTGTGTGTGTGTGTATGAGTCTTGTGTGTGTTTCACTCTCACTCACAGACACACACAGGACACAGACACACACAGGACACAGACACACACAGGACACAGACACACACACTTTGTCCAAGTGTTGGTCAGAATGTTTGTCTTAACTAGCCTGATAAGTCCAACATGTCTGATATGAACATTGACATAAACCCTCTACATACTTGAGTTTCTCCAGTCTGCAGTGTGGATCCTCCAGTCCAGCAGAGAGCAGTCTGACTCCTGAGTCTCCTGGGTGATTGTAGCTCAGGTCCAGCTCTCTCAGGTGTGAGGGGTTTGACCTCAGAGCTGAGACCAGAGAAGCACAGCCTTCCTCTGTGACTAGACAGCCTGACAGCCTGCAAAGAGTCAAATCACATTAAAATCACACTGCTATTCTTTGGTGGTGAAAATAGTGGCAGTATATTTTTCAACATTCTCAGATATATCAGTGTCCTGAAACCTGCCATATCTATTCATAAATTAACGTTTCATTATTAAAAATTAAAAATTATCAAATTATTGTTTGTACATTTATATTACAAATATTTGAGAAGACTGACTAGACCAGTTTAAAAAGCAGTATCAGTCAAAAGACAGACAGTGAGGTATCAGATTTAGATGGTATTGAGTATACAGTCCACACCATAACTATTTTGACAGTGAAGCTAACATTTTAAATGTGGCTCTATACTCCAACATTTTGGATTTCAGATCAAATGTTTCATATGAGGTGACAGTATATAATGTCACCTTTTATTTGAGGGTATTTTAATACATATCTGTTTCACCATTTAGAAAAATAAAAGCACTTTATGTATCTAGTCCCCCTATTTGAAGAAGTCATAAGTATTCTGACCAATTCACTTATAGTGTATAAAAGCAGTCAAAAGTTTAATATTTGGTCCCATATTCTTTGAACACAATGACTACATCAAGCCTGTGACTGCCATGATTGAGAAAGATCATGAATGAATCATGAATAATAATGAGTGAGAGAGTTACAGAGGATACAACAAAACATACTAACCTCTCACCATTAACCTCAAATAAAAGGTGACATTCTGGACTGTCACCTAATATGAAACATTCTATCTCAAATCCAAAATGTTGGAGCATAGCACCAAATGTAAAACTGTAAGCTTCCCTGTCCAAACACATATGGTGTGGACTATGTTTGTCTGGTAAACACATGTGGATCTGGTGAACAGTTATCACTTGTTGACCAACTACAGGAATACTGACCTCAGAGTCTCCAGTTTACAGTGGGGATTCCCCAGTCCAGCAGAGAGCAGCTTCACTCCTGAATCCTTCAGGTCATTGTTACTCAGGTCCAGCTCTCTCAGGTGTGAGGGGTTTGACTCCAGAGCTGAGACAAGAGAAGCACAGCCTTCCTCTGTGACTCCACAGCCTGACAGCCTGCAAAGAGTCAAATCATATTAATCACACTGCTATTCTTTGGTGGTGAAAATAGTGGCAGTATATATTCTAAAACATATTCAGATACATTAGCTAACATTTTAAATGTGGCTCTATACTCCAACATTTTGGACTTCCAGATCAAATATTTCATATGAGGTGACAGTATATAATGTCACCTTTTATTTGAGGGTATTTTAATACATATCTGTTTAGAAATAAAAGCACTTTATGTATCTAGTTCCCTATAGAAGTCATAAGTATTCTGACCAATTCACTTACAGTGTATTAAAGTAGTCAAAAGGTTAGTATTTGGTTCCAACCTCAGTAGTTGCATTTGCAGTTTGTTTTGGTTGTGTTTTGGGTTGTTTTGCCCAATAGTAACTGAATGGTGGATGATGACTGGAGTAATATTCTGTCTATGTGATTAGATAACATGTTTCTAAACACGACTAAATTAATCCTGATGATGCCATAATTAATACAAATCATGAATCAATCATGCATAATAATGAGTGAGAAAATTACAGAGACTACAACAAAACATGCTAACGTCTCACCATTACTAATAACAGAGGCTACAACAAAACATGCTAACCTCTCACCATTACCAATAACAGAGGCTACAACAGAACATGCTAACCTCTCACCATTACCAATAACAGAGGATACAACAAAGCATGCTAACCTCTCACCATGACCAATAACAGAGGCTACAACAAAACATGCTAACCTCTCACCATTACCAATAACAGAGGATACAACAAAGCATACTAACCTCTCACCATGACCAATAACAGAGGCTACAACAAAACATGCTAACCTCTCACCATGACCAATAACAGAGGCTACAACAAAACATGCTAACCTCTCACCATTACCAATAACAGAGGCTACAACCAAACATGCTAACCTCTCACCATTACCAATAACAGAGGCTACAACAAAACATGCTAACCTCTCACCATTACCAATAACAGAGGCTACAACAAAACATGCTAACCTCTCACCATTACCAATAACAGAGGCTACAACAAAACATGCTAACCTCCCACCATTACCAATAACAGAGGCTACAACAAAACATGCTAACCTCTCACCATTACCAATAACAGAGGCTACAACAAAACATGCTAACCTCTCACCATTACCAATAACAGAGGCTACAACAAAACATGCTAACCTCCCACCATTACCAATAACAGAGGCTACAACAAAACATGCTAACCTCTCACCATTACCAATAACAGAGGCTACAACAAAACATGCTAACCTCTCACCATTACCAATAACAGAGGCTACAACAAAACATGCTAACCTCTCACCATTACCAATAACAGAGGCTACAACAAAACATGCTAACCTCTCACCATTACCAATAACAGAGGCTACAACAAAACATGCTAACCTCTCACCATTAACAATAACAGAGGCTACAACAAAACATGCTAACCTCTCACCATTACCAATAACAGAGGCTACAACCAAACATGCTAACCTCTCACCATTACCAATAACAGAGGCTACAACAAAACATGCTAACCTCTCACCATTACCAATAACAGAGGCTACAACAAAACATGCCAACCTCTCACCATATAAATAACAGAGGCTACAACAAAACATGCTAACCTCTCACCATTACCAATAACAAAGGCTACAACAAAACATGCTAACCTCTCACCATTACAAATAACAGAGGCTAAAACAAAACACGCTAACCTCTCACCATTACCAATAACAGAGGCTACAACAAAACATGCTAACCTCTCACCATTACCAATAACAGAGGCTACAACAAAACATGCTAACCTCCCACCATTACCAATAACAGAGGCTACAACAAAACATGCTAACCTCTCACCATTACCAATAACAGAGGCTACAACAAAACATGCTAACCTCTCACCATTACCAATAACAGAGGCTACAACAAAACATGCTAACCTCCCACCATTACCAATAACAGAGGCTACAACAAAACATGCTAACCTCTCACCATTACCAATGTAACCCTCTCACGATATTATCTTCCGTAGAGTATCTCAACAGCATGGGATGCTAGGTGAGAAGGACATCTCCAATAAGAATTCCTATATTGTAAACTATCTAGGGTTATGACAATAGGCTATTAACTTCAGATGAAATGATGATAGGTTTCTGTTATTGTTTCAGGATCATCTATCCCATGCATTCAATTAGATTAAAACACTAAATGACTCCACCAAGACAACATAGATAAGGTTCAAATGTGTATTGTTAAGCTTGCTTAATTGACCCGTTGGAGCTCAACAAAATAATGTCGACACACATCAAGTCCAGAAGCACCTCACGTTGTGGTTCCTCACTAATGTAGATATTTGTCCAGTGAAGTATGACAGTTCCATGCAGGTTTTCCTCACATGGTCCACAGCAGCCGACACCCCATGGGAACATGAAGTCTCCAAGCCCTCCCAAGAAGTTCTCTCCGGGTGTCTCCCGATGCCAGGCTAACCTCAAGGCTGTCGACCTCCACAACGAGACGGTAGCTTCAGTCTTCACTGAGTCCCTCTCAACAACACAATACAACAACTCTCCTATAGAATAAAATAGGTATTTCCATTCATATATTAATAGGTAGGTATCTTGTTGTATATTTGTGTTGTTGTCTTCTCTTATAATTCGTCTTCACCAACGGTCATAATCTCAGCATCGATCCTTTCTCCACCAACGGTCCTCTCTTATTTCCCGCTCTTTTCTATCCCAGGCCTCCCGTTAACCAGGTCAACTCTCCCATTGGCCACAACTTAACAAGCGACCTTATTGGTCAAAGCAACAATTTGAAAGTAAACCAACTTATTCACTTATACTTTAAATCATTATTTCTTCAAAATAAATGCATTAACAATATTACAATTAAGAATCAATTTAAATCACCTGTTAAAATGTAATACTAATTAATTATAACAAATAACTCAATACTTGATTTTAACAAGGGTATTACACCAATAACAGAGGCTACAACAAAACATACTAACCTCTCACCATTACCAATAACAGAGGCTACAGCAAAACATGCTAACCTCTCACCATTACCAATAACAGAGGCTACAACAAAACATGCTAACCTCTCACCATTACCAATAACAGAGGCTACAACAAAACATACTAACCTCTCACCATTACCAATAACAGAGGCTACAACAAAACACGCTAACCTCTCACCATTACCAATAACAGAGGCTACAACAAAACATGCTAACCTCTCACCATTACCAATAACAGAGGCTACAACAAAACACGCTAACCTCTCACCATTACCAATAACAGAGGATACAACAAAACATGCTAACCTCTCACCATTACCAATAACAGAGACTACAACAAAACATGCTAACCTCTCACCATTACCAATAACAGAGGCTACAACAAAACATGCTAACCTCTCACCATTACCAATAACAGAGGCTACAACAAAACATACTAACCTCTCACCATTACCAATAACAGAGGCTACAACAAAACACGCTAACCTCTCACCATTACCAATAACAGAGGCTACAACAAAACATGCTAACCTCTCACCATTACCAATAACAGAGACTACAACAAAACATACTAACCTCTCACCATTACCAATAACAGAGGCTACAACAAAACATGCTAACCTCTCACCATTACCAATAACAGAGGCTACAACAAAACATGCTAACCTCTCACCATTACCAATAACAGAGGCTACAACAAAACATGCTAACCTCTCACCATTACCAATAACAGAGGCTACAACAAAACATGCCAACCTCTCACCATATAAATAACAGAGGCTACAACAAAACATGCTAACCTCTCACCATTACCAATAACAAAGGCTACAACAAAACATGCTAACCTCTCACCATTACAAATAACAGAGGCTACAACAAAACACGCTAACCTCTCACCATTACCAATAACAGAGGCTACAACAAAACATGCTAACCTCTCACCATTACCAATACCAGAGGCTACAACAAAACATGCTAACCTCTCACCATTACCGATAACAGAGACTACAACAAAACATGCTAACCTCTCACCACTACCAAAAACAGAGGCTACAACAAAACATGCTAACCTCTCACCATTACCAATAACAGAGGCTACAACAAAACATGCTAACCTCTCACCATTACCAATACCAGAGGCTACAACAAAACATGCTAACCTCTCACCATTACCGATAACAGAGACTACAACAAAACATGCTAACCTCTCACCACTACCAAAAACAGAGGCTACAACAAAACATGCTAACCTCTCACCATTACCAATAACAGAGGCTACAACAAAACATGCTAACCACACTCCATTAACATTAACAGAGGCTACAACAAAACATGCTAACCTCTCACCATTACACACAATAACAGAGGCTACAACAAAACATACTAAACTCTCACCATTACCAATAACAGAGGCTACAACAAAACATGCTAACCTCTCACCAAATAAATAACAGAGGCTACAACAAAACATGCTAACCTCTCACCAAATAAATAACAGAGGCTACAACAAAACATGCTAACCTCTCACCATTACCAATAACAGAGGCTACAACAAAACATACTAACCTCTCACCATTACCAATAACAGAGGCTACAACAAAACATGCTAACCTCTCACCATTACCAATAACAGAGGCTACAACAAAACATGCTAACCTCCCACCATTACCAATAACAGAGGCTACAACAAAACATGCTAACCTCTCACCATTACTAATAACAGAGGCTACAACAAAACATGCTAACCTCTCACCATTACCAATAACAGAGGCTACAACAAAACATGCTAACCTCTCACCATTACCAATAACAGAGGCTACAACAAAACATGCTAACCTCTCACCATTACCAATAACAGAGGCTACAACAAAACATGCTAACCTCTCACCATTACCAATAACAGAGGCTACAACAAAACATGCCAACCTCTCACCATGTAAATAACAGAGGCTACAACAAAACATGCTAACCTCTCACCATTACCAATAACAAAGGCTACAACAAAACATGCTAACCTCTCACCATTACAAATAACAGAGGCTACAACAAAACACGCTAACCTCTCACCATTACCAATAACAGAGGCTACAACAAAACATGCTAACCTCTCACCATTACCAATACCAGAGGCTACAACAAAACATGCTAACCTCTCACCATTACCAATAACAGAGGCTACAACAAAACATGCTAACCTCTCACCATTACAAATAACAGAGGCTACAACAAAACATGCTAACCTCTCACCATTACCAATAACAGAGGCTACAACAAAACATGCCAACCTCTCACCATATAAATAACAGAGGCTACAACAAAACATGCTAACCTCTCACCATTACCAATAACAGAGGCTACAACAAAACATGCTAACCTCTCACCATTACCAATAACAGAGGCTACAACAAAACACGCTAACCTCTCACCATTACCAATAACAGAGGCTACAACAAAACATGCTAACCTCTCACCATTACCAATACCAGAGGCTACAACAAAACATGCTAACCTCTCACCATTACCAATAACAGAGGCTACAACAAAACATGCTAACCTCTCACCATTACCAATAACAGAGGCTACAACAAAACATGCTAACCTCTCACCATTACCAATGTAACCCTCTCACGATATTATCTTCCGTAGAGTATCTCAACAGCATGGGATGCTAGGTGAGAAGGACATCTCCAATAAGAATTCCTATTGTGAACTATCTAGGGTTATGACAATAGGCTATTAACTTCAGATGAAATGATGATAGGTTTCTGTTATTGTTTCAGGATAATCTATCCCATGCATTCAATTAGATTAAAACACTAAATGACTCCACCAAGACAACATAGATAAGGTTCAAATGTGTATTGTTAAGCTTGCTTAATTGACCCGTTGGAGCTCAACAAAATAATGTCGACACACATCAAGTCCAGAAGCACCTCACGTTGTGGTTCCTCACTAATGTAGATATTTGTCCAGTGAAGTATGACAGTTCCATGCAGGTTTTCCTCACATGGTCCACAGCAGCCGACACCCCATGGGAACATGAAGTCTCCAAGCCCTCCCAAGAAGTTCTCTCCGGGTGTCTCCCGATGCCAGGCTAACCTCAAGGCTGTCGACCTCCACAACGAGACGGTAGCTTCAGTCTTCACTGAGTCCCCTCTCAACAACACAATACAACAACTCTCCTATAGAATAAAATAGGTATTTCCATTCATATATTAATAGGTAGGTATCTTGTTGTATATTTGTGTTGTTGTCTTCTTATAATTCGTCTTCACCAACGGTCATAATCTCAGCATCGATCCTTTCTCCACCAACGGTCCTCTCTTATTTCCCGCTCTTTTCTATCCCAGGCCTCCCGTTAACCAGGTCAACTCTCCCATTGGCCACAACTTAACAAGCGACCTTATTGGTCAAAGCAACAATTTGAAAGTAAACCAACTTATTCACTTATACTTTAAAATAATTATTTCTTCAAAATAAATGCATTAACAATATTACAATTAAGAATCAATTTAAATCACCTGTTAAAATGTAATACTAATTAATTATAACAAATAACTCAATACTTGGTTTTAACAAGGGTATTACACCAGTAACAGAGGCTACAACAAAACATCCTAACCTCTCACCATTACCAATAACAGAGGCTACAACAAAACATCCTAACCTCTCACCATTACCAATAACAGAGGCTACAACAAAACATGCTAACCTCTCACCATTGCCAATAACAGAGGATACAACAAAACATGCTAACCTCTCACCATTACCAATAACAGAGGCTACAACAAAACATACTAACCTCTCACCATTACCAATAACAGAGGCTACAACAAAACATGCTAACCTCTCACCATTACCAATAACAGAGGTTACAACAAAACATGCTAACCTCTCACCATTACCAACAACAGAGGCTACAACAAAACATGCTAACCTCTCACCATTACCAACAACAGAGGCTACAACAAAACATGCTAACCTCTCACCATTACCAATAACAGAGACTACAACAAAACATGCTAACCTCTCACCATTACCAATAACAGAGGCTACAACAAAACATACTAACCTCTCACCATTACCAATAACAGAGGCTACAACAAAACATACTAACCTCTCACCATTACCGTTAACAGAGGCTACAACAAAACATGCTAACCTCTCACCATGACCAATAACAGAGGCTACAACAAAAAATGCTAACCTCTCACCACTACCGATAACAGAGGCTACAACAAAACATGCTAACCTCTCACCATTACCCATAACAGAGGCTACAACAAAACATGCTAACCTCTCACCATTACCAATAACAGAGGCTACAACAAAACATGCTAACCTCTCACCATTACCAATAACAGAGGTTACAACAAAACATGCTAACCTCTCACCATTACCAATAACAGAGGTTACAACAAAACATGCTAACCTCTCACCATTACCAATAACAGAGGTTACAACAAAACATGCTAACCTCTCACCATTACCAACAACAGAGGCAACAACAAAAACATGCTAACCTCTCACCATTGCCAATAACAGAGGATACAACAAAACATGCTAACCTCTCACCATTACCAATAACAGAGGCTACAACAAAACATACTAACCTCTCACCATTACCAATAACAGAGGCTACAACAAAACATGCTAACCTCTCACCATTACCAATAACAGAGGTTACAACAAAACATGCTAACCTCTCACCATTACCAACAACAGAGGCTACAACAAAACATGCTAACCTCTCACCATTACCAACAACAGAGGCTACAACAAAACATGCTAACCTCTCACCATTACCAATAACAGAGACTACAACAAAACATGCTAACCTCTCACCATTACCAATAACAGAGGCTACAACAAAACATACTAACCTCTCACCATTGACCTCAAATAAAAGGTGACATTCTGACAGTGAGGTATCAGATTTAGATTGTATTGAGTATACAGTCCACACCATATCTATTTTGACAGTGAATCTAACATTTTAAATGTGTCTCTATACTCCAACATTTTGGATTTCAGATCAAATGTTTCATATGAGGTGACAGTATATAATGTCACCTTTTATTTGAGGGTATTTTAATACATATCTGTTTCACCATTTAGAAATGAAAGCACTTTATGTATCTAGTCCCCTCATTTGAAGAAGTCATAAGTATTCTGACCAATTCACTTATAGTGTATTAAACTAGTCAAATGTTTAGTATTTGGTCCCATATTCTTTGAACACAATGACTACATCAAGCCTGTGACTGCCATGATTGAGAAAGATCATGAATGAATCATGAATAATAATGAGTGAGAGAGTTACAGAGGCTACAACAAAACATACTAACCTCTCACCATTAACCTCAAATAAAAGGTGACATTCTGTAGTGTCACCTAATATGAAACATTCTATCTCACATCCAAAATGTTGGAGCTTAGCACCAAATGTAAAACTGTAAGCTTCACTGTCCAAACACATATGGTGTGGACTATGTGTGCCTGGTAAACACATGTGGATCTGGTGAACAGTTATCACTTGTTGACCAACTACAGGAATACTGACCTCAGAGTCTCCAGTTTACAGTGGGGATTCCCCAGTCCAGCAGAGAGCAGCTTCACTCCTGAATCCTTCAGGTCATTGTTACTCAGATCCAGCTCTCTCAGGTGTGAGGGGTTTGACCTCAGAGCTGAGACCAGAGAAGCACAGCCTTCCTCTGTGACTAGACAGCCTGACAGCCTGCAAAGAGTCAAATCACATTAAAATCACACTGCTATTCTTTGGTGGTGAAAATAGTGGCAGTATATTTTTTCAACATATTCAGATACATCGGTGTCCTGAAAACTGCCATATCTATTCATAAATTAATGTATCATTATTAGAATGACAAAGTATCCAATTATTGCTTGTACATTTATATTACAAATATATGAGTAGACTGACCAGACCAGTTTAAAAAGCAGTATCAGTCAAAAGACAGACAGTGAGGTATCAGATTTAGATTGTATTGAGTATACAGTCCACACCATATCTATTTTGACAGTGAAGCTAACATTTTAAATGTGGCTCTATACTCCAACATTTTGGACTTCAGATCAAATGTTTCATATGAGGTGACAGTATATAATGTCACCTTTTATTTGAGGGTATTTTAATACATATCTGTTTCACCATTTAGAAATGAAAGCACTTTATGTATCTAGTCCCCCTATTTGAATAAGTCATAAGTATTCTGACCAATTCACTTATAGTGTATTAAAGAAGTCAAAAGTTTAGTATTTGGTCCCATATTCCTTGAACGCAATGACTACATCAAGCCTGTGACTGCCATGATTGAGAAAGATCATGAATGAATCATGAATAATAATGAGTGAGAGAGTTACAGAGGCTACAACAAAACATACTAACCTCTCACCATTAACCTCAAATAAAAGGTGACATTCTGTACTCCGGTATGGCTAATATGAAACATTCTATCTCAAATCCAAAATGCTGGAGCATAGCACCAAATGTAAAACTGTAAGCTTCACTGTCCAAACACATATGGTGTGGACTATGTGTGCCTGGTAAACACATGTGGATCTGGTGAACAGTTATCACTTGTTGACCAACTACATGAATACTGACCTCAGAGTCTCCAGTTTACATCGGGGATTCCCTAGTCCAGCAGAGAGCAGCTTCACTCCTGAATCCTTCAGGTCATTGTTACTCAGATCCAGCTCTCTCAGGTGTGAGGGGTTTGACTCCAGAGCTGAGACCAGAGAAGCACAGCCTTCCTCTGTGACTCCACAGCCTGACAGCCTGACAAAGAGATCATCATGACTTCACAAACACACTGTTCATTTAACCAGTAGTGTAGAAGGACAATGGCAGATGTATTTGGTTTATTCTCCCCAACAACATATAGATTCATCTTCTGTCTCCTAGAATTGTATGCTCATAATGTTATACTAATGTAAACATCAATGCATTTATTCAATATGTTTTTCAATATAATATTATATACATATTATAATAGATATATTTCTCTAAACTGAATGTGTCTTCCTGATGATTAGTTCTTAATGTCATTTTATTTACTCACAGAGCAGCTCTGGAGGCTTTGACCACTGGCAGCAGCCTCAGAAGACCTTCCTCTGATCTGGAGTATTTCTTCAGGTCAAACACATCCAGCTCCTTTTCTGAAGTCAGCAACACAAAGACCAGAGCTGACCACTGTGCAGGTGACAGGTTGGCCTCTGAGAGACTTCCTGAGCTCAGGGAGCTTTGGATCTCCTCCACTAGAGAATGGTCATTCAGTTCATTCAGACAGTGGAACAGATTGATGCTCCTCTCTGGAGAGGGATTCTCCCTGATCTTCTTCTTGATGTACTTGACTGTGTCTTCATGGCACTGTGAGCTGCTTCTTGTCTTTGTCAGTAGACCTCGTAAGTACTTCTGATTGGACTCCAGTGAGAGGCCCAGAAGGAAGCGGAGGAAGAGGTCCAGGTTTCCTGTCTCACTTTGTAAGGCTTTATCCACAGCACTCTTGTAGACAGTAACGTTACGCCTTTGTCTGATCCTCACAAAAAGTTGGGACGTTGATTGAGGTTTGGCCATTAGATTCTCATTGTTGTTGATGAATGAGAGGAACACATATACAGCAGCCAGAAACTCCTGGATGCTCAGATGAACAAAGCAGTACACCTTGTCCTGGTACAGCCCACATTCCTCTCTAAAGAGCTGTGTGCACAATCCTGAGTACACTGAGGCTTCACTGACATCAATGCCAGCCTCTTTCAGGTCTCCTTCATAGAAAATCAGATTGCCCTTCACAAGCTGCTGAAAAGCCAGTTTTCCCAGTGACAGAATGCTCTCTTTATTCCAGTGTGGACCTGTCTCTTCTTTCCCAAGATACTTTTCATTCTTCTGATTGGTATGAAACACCACAAGGTGTGTGTACATCTCAGTCAGAGTCTTGGGCATCTCTTCTCTCTTATGTTTCAGCATGTGTTCAAGGACTGTTGCAGAAATCCAACAGAAGACTGGAATGTGGCACATGATGTGGAGGCTCCTTGATGTCTTTATGTGTGAGATGATTCTACTGGCCAGGTCCTCATCACTGAATCTCTTCCTGAAGTACTCCTCCTTCTGTGGGTCATTGAACCCTCGTACCTCTGTCACCTGGTCAACACACCCTGAAGGGATCTTATTGGCTGCTGCAGGTCGGGTAGTTATCCAGAGGAGAGCAGAGGGAAGCAGATTTCCTTGATGAGATTTGTCAGCAGAACATCCACTGAGGTTGACTCTGTGACGTCACAACACATATTGTTCTTCTGGAAGTCTAGGGGCAGTCGGCACTCATCCAGACCATCAAAGATGAACAGAACTTTGTACTTGTCGTAGTTGGAGATTCTTGATTGTTTCCATTGAGAAGTGATTGAGAAGTTCAATCAAAGTGTGTTTGTCCCCTTTCATCAAATTCAGCTCCCGGAAAGGGAATGAAAATACAAATTGGACATCCTGATTTGCTTTTCCTTCAGCCCAGTCCAGAATGAACTTCTGCACAGAGACTGTTTTTCCAATGCCAGCAACTCCCTTTGTCAGCACAGTTCTGATAAGTTTGTCTTGTCCAGTTAAGGGTTTGAAGATGTCGTTACATTTGATTGCAGTCTCTGGTCTTGCTTGTTTCCTGGTTGTTGTCTCAATCTGTCTCAGCTCATGTTCATTATTGACCTCTCCTGTTCCACCCTCTGTGATGTAGAGCTCTGTGTAGATCTTATTGAGAAGTGTTGGGTTTCCTTGTTTAGCGATCCCCTCAAATACACATTGAAACTTCTTCTTTAGATTAGATTTGAGTTCACGTTGGCAAATCACAGCAGGATCATCTGAATGAAGAAATAACACAGAGGATATTAATATTACGTCTGATTTAATGCCTACAGTATTGTAGGACTGTTATAAAGTTTTAAATTATTATAATTTATTATCTTAACTGACTGTATAAATGTGTAAATGTTTTCATAATGCATTACAGACTGGTGTGACTGATTATATTATTATTGGTGTTATTGATTCTCTCTCTCTCTCTCTCTCTCTCTCTCTCTCTCTCTCTCTCTCTCTCTCTCTCTCTCTCTCTCTCTCTCTCTCTCTCAATTAATCACCACAACACACCCCTGCTGCTACTTGATGAGGTCACTAGGTGTTGTGTTAAGGCTGCTACAATATCATTGAGTTACACAGCTACTTTAGCTGTACTTTAGCTACAGCTTTTAAATGTTATAAAACAGCATTCAACATGAGGCAGACAGATCTTACATTTCTCCAGTGTGTCAGCAAGCTCCTTCTGGTTCATTTTCCTCAGGATGTGCAGTGTGATCTTCAGAGCCCCCTCTCTGGCACTGCTCTCCTGCTTCTCATCTTCAGCATCCACCACTTCCTTATCCTGCTTCTGACTCTCAAAGCCTTCTGGGAGTTCTGGACTAAGAATCCTCTTGAACATCTTCAGCTCGTTCTTCACAAATGCCATAATATTCTCTTCAAGCAACTGAAATAAATCAAGTAAATAAGTTAAGCAAGAGAAGAAATGCTTTCTCATTAACACATTAATGAATGATTAACAGATCAGCTTTACTTGAGGTAAACAAAAACAAATGTACATAACAGGACCACATACACTGAATATGGAGGCCAGGTCTGTTTGATGACTCTGGGAAGACTGACCACTGAGAATCTCTGACTCTGATCTCTCCTGTTGGTTTCTGTGGACAAAACATGAGATTACATCTCCTCATCCAGGGAGTGCGCAAACACACACACACACACACACACACACACACACACACACACACACACACACACACACACACACACACACACACACACACACACACACACACACAGAGGGAGGGAATGTTGTGTTTGTTTAATATTGTTTTAGGACTATGAAAATGGACAAAAGGATTAGCCTATGGATTATGAAAACAACAAAAGAAATGGGAAAATGGGAGAGGAGAAATGACTAGAGACAGTGTTGTTTAACTCACTGACCATGACCCATGATTTCTTCTTACCTTTGTTCAGTAGAAAAGTCTCCCTCTCTAAAGTTTATAGGAGGATCCATAGACCGGTCACTCTTCATGGACACACAGCTGGGAACAGGGGAGGCTGGTCTCTCCTGCTTGATTGGACTTCAACACAACAGAGACAAACATTACATCTCTCATCTACTCTGAGCTCAGATGGGGAAACACAAGAAGATTTGCATTCCATAACGCTATATCTCAGTTTTCAGAAATGTTCATAAATTAGCTTTTATTGTTTAAAGAAATTTTGAAAGAGATTGGTGTGTTTTTTCACTATCTAATCATGGCATGGGGTTGTTCAATGACAGCCATGTATTTGTTTATAATCTATCACTTGATGGTTTCATTTCAGAGAGACATATAATCATGTTTTTTTGCAAAATGCTATATATCTGCCTCACTCTCAAATGTGACAGACCGTCATAATGACGCTATAAGGAGGAACAAGTACTGAGTCAATGTGCAGGGGTACCAGGTAGTTGAGGTAATAATGAGACTATAAGGAGTACCAGTACTGAGTTAATGTGCAGGGGTACCAGGTAGTTGAGGTAATAATGAGACTATAAGGAGTACCAGTACTGAGTCAATGTGCAGGGGTACCAGGTAGATGAGGTAATATTGAGACTATAAGGAGTACCAGTACTGAGTCAATGTGCAGGGGTACCAGGTAGTTGAGGTAATAATGAGACTATAAGAGTACCAGTACTGAGTCAATGTGCAGGGTACCAGGTAGTTGAGGTAATAATGAGACTATAAGGAGTACCAGTACTGAGTCAATGTGCAGGGGTACCAGGTAGTTGAGGTAATAATGAGGCTATAAGGAGTACCAGTACTGAGTCAATGTGCAGGGGTACCAGGTAGTTGAGGTAATAATGAGACTATAAGGAGTACCAGTACTGAGTCAATGTGCAGGGGTACCAGGTAGTTGAGGTAATAATGAGGCTATAAGGAGTACCAGTACTGAGTCAATGTGCAGGGGTACCAGGTAGTTGAGGTAATAATGAGACTATAAGGAGTACCAGTACTGAGTCAATGTGCAGGGGTACCAGGTAGTTGAGGTAACAATGAGACTATAAGGAGTACCAGTACTGAGTCAATGTGCAGGGGTACCAGGTAGTTGAGGTAACAATGAGGCTATAAGGAGTACCAGTACTGAGTCAATGTGCAGGGGTACCAGGTAGTTGAGGTAATAATGAGGCTATAAGGAGTACCAGTACTGAGTCAATGTGCAGGGGTACCAGGTAGTTGAGGTAATAATGAGACTATAAGGAGTATCAGTACTGAGTCAATGTGCAGGGGTACCAGGTAGTTGAGGTAATAATGAGACTATAAGGAGTACCAGTACTGAGTCAATGTGCAGGGGTACCAGGTAGTTGAGGTAATAATGAGACTATAAGGAGTACCAGTACTGAGTCAATGTGCAGGGGTACCAGGTAGTTGAGGTAATAATGAGACTATAAGGAGTACCAGTACTGAGTCAATGTGCAGGGTACCAGGTCGTTGAGGTAATAATGAGACTATAAGGAGTACCAGTACTGAGTCAATGTGCAGGCATACCAGGTAGTTGATATAATAATGAGGCTATAAGGAGTACCAGTACTGAGTCAATGTGCAGGGGTACCAGGTAGTTGAGGTAATAATGAGACTATAAGGAGTACCAGTACTGAGTCAATGTGCAGGGGTACCAGGTAGTTGAGGTAATAATGAGACTATAAGGAGTACCAGTACTGAGTCAATGTGCAGGGGTACCAGGTAGTTGAGGTAATAATGAGACTATAAGGAGTACCAGTACTGAGTCAATGTGCAGGGTACCAGGTCGTTGAGGTAATAATGAGACTATAAGGAGTACCAGTACTGAGTCAATGTGCAGGCATACCAGGTAGTTGAGATAATAATGAGGCTATAAGGAGTACCAGTACTGAGTCAATGTGCAGGGGTACCAGGTAGTTGAGGTAATAATGAGACTATAAGGAGTACGAGTACTGAGTCAATGTGCAGGGGTACCAGGTAGTTGAGGTAATAATGAGACTATATGGAGTACCAGTACTGTGTCAATGTGCAGGGGTACCAGGTAGTTGAGGTAATAATGAGGCTATAAGGAGTACCAGTACTGAGTCAATGTGCAGGGGTACCAGGTAGTTGAGGTAATAATGAGACTATAAGGAGTACCAGTACTGAGTCAATGTGCAGGGGTACCAGGTAGTTGAGGTAATAATGAGACTATAAGGAGTACCAGTACTGAGTCAATGTGCAGGGGTACCAGGTAGTTGAGGTAATAATGAGACTATAAGGAGTACCAGTACTGAGTCAATGTGCAGGGGTACCAGGTAGTTGAGGTAATAATGAGACTATAAGGAGTACCAGTACTGAGTCAATGTGCAGGGGTACCAGGTAGTTGAGGTAATAATGAGGCTATAAGGAGTACCAGTACTGAGTCAATGTGCAGGGGTACCAGGTAGTTGAGGTAATAATCAGACTATAAGGAGTACCAGTACTGAGTCAATGTGCAGGGGTACCAGGTAGTTGAGGTAATAATGAGACTATAAGGAGTACCAGTACTGAGTCAATGTGCAGGGGTACCAGGTAGTTGAGGTAATAATGAGACTATAAGGAGTACCAGTAATGAGTCATTGTGCAGGGGTACCAGGTAGTTGAGGTAATAATGAGACTATAAGGAGTACCAGTACTGAGTCAATGTGCAGGGGTACCAGGTAGTTGAGGTAATAATGAGACTATAAGGAGTACCAGTAATGAGTCATTGTGCAGGGGTACCAGGTAGTTGAGGTAATAATGAGGCTATAAGGAGTACCAGTACTGAGTCATTGTGCAGGGGTTCCAGGTAGTTGAGGTAATATGTACATGTAGGTAGGGGTAAAACTGACTAGGCTATCAGGATAGAGATTATATCTCTTCATCCAGTGAGTGCACACAAACACACACAAACAGGGAGGGAACACTGTGTTTGTTTAATACTGTTTAAGGACTATGAAAATGGACAAAATGATTAGCCTATGGATTATGAAAACAACAAAAAGAAATGGGAAAATGGGAGAGGAGAAATGACTAGAGACAGTGTTGTTTAACTCACTGACCATGACCCATGAGTTCTTCTTACCTTTGTTCAGTAGAAAAGTCTCCATCTCTAAACTTTAGAGGAGGATTCATAGACTGGTCACTCTTCATGGACACACAGCTGGGTACAGAGGAGGCTGGTCTCTCCGGCTTGATTGGACTTCAACACAACAGAGACAAACATTACATCTCTCATCTACTATGAGCTCAGATGGTGAAACATAAGAAGAGTTTCATTCCAAAACGGTATATATCACTTTTCAGAAACATTCGTAAATAAGCTTTTATTTCTTAAAGACATTATGAAAGAGATGTGTGTGTTCTTTCAAAATCTATTCATGGCATGGGGTTGTTCAATGACAGACATGTATTTGTTTAAGATCTATCACTTTTTGGTTTCATTTCGGAGAGAAATAATCATGTTTTTTTAACTAAATGCTATATATCTGCCTCACTCTCAGAGAAATCAGTAGTACTGCTAGGTTTTACACAGTAATAATATATATCTGCCTCACTCTCAGAGAAATCAGTAGTACTGCTAGGTTTTACACAGTAATAATATATATCTGCCTCACTCTCAGATAAATCAGTAGAACTGCTAGGTTTTACACAGTAATAATATATTTCTGCCTCACTCTCTGATAAATCAGTAGTACTGCTAGGTTTTACACAGTAATAATATATATCTGCCTCACTCTCAGAGAAATCAGTAGTACTGCTAGGTTTTACACAGTAATAATATATATCTGCCTCACTCTCAAATGTGGCCGCCTGGCTCGATTCGGTCTTATGAAGCAAAATTTGAAATTGTGTTTTTATACATTGGATAAAAGCAGAGACTCAGGGCTAGAAAATTGTATATCAGACACTACAATTGAGGAACAATTTGAACGTAATTCCTTGAACTTTGATCAACTTGTGACCTCACTTTTGAGAAAATGGACTTTAGATTTTTGGTACCTACTGGAGAGCTCTTCTTTGTCTATTTTCATAATAATATTACCAAATATTCCACCTGCCTGCCGTAGTTTTGAAGTAATCACGAAAAAAACAGGACAAATATCTCGCAATGTGTATATTTAGATTTTTAAAATTTGACATCTATTTTAATCATGAGAATCTCCTCTTTCTAATTATGTAAGGTTGGGCAGTGTATCTCATTGTCATCGAACGCAAGACCAGAAATAGTCAGAAGTTGCCATTTTTCCCCTACTTCCTCGTAATGCAGACATAAGCACACCTGGCACCATTGAGGTGCAGATGTTTACTTTCTACACACGTTGTTATATTTCAGTTTCGTCCTAAAAACAGATTGTAAAACAAAAGGGATACATTTTTAGGCTAAATGGAATTCTAAGCTTCACTCCAGTCAAAACAGGCTCTGCAAACGTTCGATTCCATTAATTTGCTATGGGCTCGCGCTAGTGTCCCTATTACGAACCCCTTTTTCCCAGCAGGCTAGGGGGGATGGAAACGAGACCCATTATAACAGTGGCAAATTAGGCAAATTATAACAGTGAAAAGGAACAGTGAGAACTAAAAGAAATTCACAGACAACTTAAATCTACCGTCAAACACGTTAGGTTTATTGTCAAACACACGGTAATGGAGTGTGGGGAAAAGGGGCTGAGCTGGACCCAAGGAAGGAAATAATAAATATCCAAACACCCCTAAGCTAGTCTACCTGCGTCACGAACAGCTAGCTAACTAACCAATAAAGTACAGTGGGAGGTCCGCCCAGTTCTAACCTATAATGTATTTAGACAAAGTTTTCCCATGGGTAATGTAAGCCCAAGGGCGACTTGGCTTGGTATCCCCTTTCGCACCAACAAACAAACAAACAGCACCACAGCAATACCTACTCACATGATAACGGACAATGTGAGATGTAGGCTAAAACTAAACTGTGGTGTATGAAATAATATGTGGTGTTCAGAAAATACCACCTGACAGAGAGAGAGAGAGAGAGAGAGAGAGAGAGAGAGAGAGAGAGAGAGAGAGAGAGAGAGAGAGAGAGAGAGAGAGAGAGAGAGAGACAGAAAGAGAGAGAGAGAGAGAGAGAGAGAGAGAGAGAGAGAGAGAGAGAGAGAGAGAGAGAGAGACCGCTCAGGTCGTTTCTGTCCCTCATCTCGAGGAGGATGACCAATCCGGTCAACCACAAAATGAAACAAGGATAGAGAGTGAAAAGGATCTGGCTACACTCATACTGTCCCTGACTATTAAGCAAAAAGAAAACTGAACAAGAAACAATCAACTTCTGCGTCTCAACACTTTAACAAACTCCTTAGTTATTCCCCAAGATCACCCTCAGAAGCCTCGCTTCTGGCGCTGCAGAATCGGACAGTTCTGCACGGGGACGCGGACAGTTCTGCACGGGGACGCGGACAGTTCTATACGGGGACGCGGACAGTTCTTGTACGGGACGCGGACAGTTCTGCACGGGGACGTGGACAGTTCTATACGGGGACGCGGACAGTTCTGTACGGGGACGCGGACAGTTCTGTACGGGATCGCGGACAGTTCTGTACGGGGACGCGGACAGTTCTGTACGGGGACGCGGACACTTCTGTACGGGGACGCGGACAGTTCTGTACGGGATCGCGGACAGTTCTGTACGGGGACGAGGACAGTTCTGTACGGGGACGAGGACAGTTCTGTATGGGGACGCGGACAGTTCTGTACGTCTTTTGACTGAAAGACGAACTGGGTCAGTGCACATAATTTATGTAAGTTGACAATCGCAATATAAAGTCAAGAGAAGAAAAATCCTGCAAGGAGGAGAGATGACTAGAAACGATTCGGTTGACCGTCTTATGTGTGGAATAATTGGCGGAGTAGAGGACCTTGTGCATTTCAGGTAAAATAACAACTCAATGTTTAACTATCCCAGGACAAATTAGCTAGCAACTTGTGGGGTTCTGATATTTTTATACCATAATAGTATTGACAATTGCTAATAATCATATTGGGGTTAGTCAGTAGGGACTTGTGTATGTGTAACCCTCTGTGTGGACATCTTGAGAAAGTTGCTGACCTGTGGTTAAGTGGGGTGTGAGGTATTTACGACAGGACCCTGGCTAGTGCAAAAGTACTGACATGCCAAGAAGGAAGATAAATCAAACAGAGCGCCAAAAGGGGGACCAGCCCATGTGACAATGATTGGCCCGGCAAGTCTAAACCACGCCCAGGCACTGTTCTGATAGGCCGGCTCACGAAGCAGGAACTAACTCTGTCAGAACATATACCCATGTTATCAGCAGAAAGGCAGTTCCATTGTTTCGTCCTGCGAGATGTTACAGTGAACCTGTATATACGGAAATTGTATTTGCCATTCAAATAGCTTTTGTATTAAACAATTGTTTTAACCAAATTCAGGTTTACTATCGTTCCTATCTCAGTTGAACCTACGCAAAACCTAACAAACTACAAGCTAGCTAAATTGACGTAAATGTTTAATGCTTTTCGACCCTTATTAATGTAATTGGTTCAGAGTTAGTTTTGATATTTTAACCTGCGTGTCATGATCGCGTGTGTGGAAAATGCGCGATAGCGCAGCGAGTCAGTGGTTCCTGCGCCACATGTAAATGCTTTGTAGTAGTTCAAAATAATGTTTTATATTTCTATATGATCAATCCATTAATAATATAGACCTACATGCAACAGTATGTCTTGTGCTTTTGGCAATGATTTATTTATAAGAATTATGTATAACAAGTGATACCATGTATGTCTGCATAGCATTTTGTCTTCATTTTGGCAGATTAACTCAGGTTTTCACCTAGTGGATAAGGAGTTGGAGCTGTGGCTGGTTCAAATCCCGTGCCGGGCGCTGGAAAATACAGGCGGACTTGATCTGACCACTGGAGGGCTGCTGGGTTCACATCCTCAAAACACTAAACTTTCGTTGATCAGAACTCTAGAGGTTCTTCTTCACTGAACCCAAATATATATATATAACTTTTAGTGGTTCCATATATTAAGGAAGTGATAGAAGCCTTTTTGGTTCTATAAGGAACCTTCTTTTCTAAGAGTGTATAATAAACACGTTTTTCTTTTGATTATTTAATTATCTACATCATGTTATTTCAAGTTCTCCCTGTGGAGCGCAACATCACGTTGTAAAACAATTATCCTAAATTGGACATGGCTATAAATTGGGCAATTGAAGGCATCTAGGTTGTAATATTTACAATTTCTGATTAAAAAACAAACGTGTCATTTTTTGGAAATAGCATTTTGAAAATAAACTTAAAATAATACTTAAACAAAACGGTAATCTCACCTCTTAGCTTTGGTGTCATGTTCCCCAGAGAGACTCATTATAGAGGCAGGGCCCCCCTCCTCTCTCTCCCCAGAGAGACTCATTTTAGAGAACTGACCCCTGAACAGAGATCCAACATGTTGGTTGTGGTTAACACAGTAATTCTTGAATGTCAGTTGTCATCAGGTATTAATTATCTCTGATAAAACATTTACTAACATTCAAATTGAAACAGTGAGGTGATTTAATGCAATCAAATTTCATCTCCATGGTAACTGTCAATAATAATACTAAGTCACTGTTTGTTAAGGTAGTTCTAGACAGTACAGCAACAATAATAATAATAATAATAATAATAAGTCACTGTTTGTTAAGGTAGTTCTAGACAGTACAGCAACAATAATAATAATAATAATAATAATAATAATAATAATAGGTCACTGTTTGTTAAGGTAGTTCTAGACAGTACAGCAACAATAATAATAATAATAATAATAATAATAAGTCACTGTTTGTTGAGGTAGTTATAGACAGTACAGCAACAATAATAATAAAAATAACAATAATAATAATAATAATAATAAGTCACTGTTTGTTAAGGTAGTTCTAGACAGTACAGGAACACAAGGCCATGTCTCACACTTATTAGTAATATTAAAAGTATTTATTGTCTTTCAATCTGTTATTTTCTAAATGTATCTGAGATTGTAGACAGAAGGGCTAAAACGGACATGATTGATCTGAGGGGGAAATCATTGATCCATTCAGAAAGGATATTTGCAAAAATATATTTTATATTATGTAAAGTAAACTAGGTTATAATGTATAATAGCAGTTTGTTAGTGATATGTAGATGTTATATTATGTAAAGTAGACTAGGTTATTATGTATAGTAGTGGGTTGTTAGTGATATGTAGATGTTATATTATGTAAAGTAGACTAGGTTATAATGTATAGTAGTGGGTTGTTAGTGATATGTAGATGTTATATAATGTAAAGTAGACTAGGTTATAATGTATAATAGTGGGTTGTTAGTGATATGTAGATGTTATATTATGTAAAGTAGACTAGGTTATAATATATAGTAGTGGGTTGTTAGTGATATGTAGATGTTATATTATGTAAAGTAGACTAGGTTATAATGTATAGTAGTGGGTTGTTAGTGATATGTAGATGTTATATTATGTAAAGTAGGCTAGGTTATAATGTATAGTAGTGGGTTGTTAGTGATATGTAGATGGTATATTATGTAAAGTAGGCTAGGTTATAATGTATAGTAGTGGGTTGTTAGTAATATGTAGATGTTATATTATGTAAAGTAGACTAGGTTATAATGTATAGTAGTGGGTTGTTAGTGATATGTAGATGTTATATTATGTAAAGTAGACTAGGTTATAATGTATAGTAGTGGGTTGTTAGTGATATGTAGATGTTATAGTATGTAAAGTAGACTAGGTTATAATGTATAGTAGTGGGTTGTTAGTGATATGTAGATGTTATATTATGTAAAGTAGACTAGGTTATAATGTATAGTAGTCTCTTACTCTGACTATTGAATGTCTGACGTTGACCTAACCTTATAATAGTTTGTAGGTAGCCTAGACCTACAGTACGAGAGTCTGCCCGTCTTTCCTACATACCAACACATTTATTTAATGTTACCGAGAAATATGTGCCACAGTTTCAACAGCCATTTTGTAATTGCGTAGGCTACAAACATATTTGTAATTTCATATGAGGAAATCACGACTTACAGTCACTGGTGCAGCCGCCTGTTTTCTTGCAGATGAAGTAGCTTTCACAGGCAACTCATTCAACCAGCCTAAACAACAGTAAATAAAAGATGTCAAATGGTCAAAAGTGAACCCTGATATAGTCATGTACATTAGAGAGAGGTATATATATCCTGATAGAGCCATATATATTAGAGAGAGGTATATATATCCTGATAGAGCCATATACATTAGAGAGAGGTATATATATCCTGATAGAGCCATATACATTAGAGAGAGGTATATATATCCTGATAGAGCCATATACATTAGAGAGAGGAATATCTATCCTGATAGAGCCATATACATTAGAGAGAGGTATATATATATATATATATATATATACTGATAGAGCCATATACATTAGAGAGAGGTATATATATACTGATAGAGCCATATACATTAGAGAGAGGTATATATATCTTGATAGAGCCATATACATTAGAGAGAGGTATATATATCCTTATAGAGCCATATACATTAGAGAGAGGTATATATATCCTTATAGAGCCATATACATTAGAGAGAGGTATATCTATCCTGATAGAGCCATATACATTAGAGAGAGATATATATTATGATAGAGCCATATACATTAGAGAGAGGTATATATATCCTGATAGAGCCATATACATTAGAGAGAGGTATATATATCCTGATAGAGACATATACATTAGAGAGAGGTATATATATCCTGATAGAGCCATATACACTAGAGAGAGGTATATATATCCTGATAGAGCCATATACATTAGAGAGAGGTATATATATATCCTGATAGAGCCATATACATTAAAGAGAGGTATATATATTCTGATAGAGCCATATACATTAGAGAGAGGTATATATATCCTTATAGAGCCATATACATTAGAGAGAGGTATATATATCCCGATAGAGCCATATACATTAGAGAGAGGTATATATATCCTGATAGAGCCATATACATTAGAGAGAGGTATATATATCCTTATAGAGCCATATACATTAGAGAGAGGTATATATATCCTGATAGAGCCATATACATTAGAGAGAGGTATATATATATCCTGATAGAGCCATATACATTAGAGAGATGTATATATATCCTGATAGAACCATATACATTAGAGGTATATATATCCTGATAGAGCCATATACATTAGAGAGAGGTATATATATCCTGATAGAGCCATATACATTAGAGAGAGGTATATATATCCTGATAGAGCCATATTCATTAGAGAGAGGTATATATATATCCTGACAGAGCCATATACATTAGAGAGAGGTGTATATATTCTGATAGAGCCATATACATTAGAGAGAGGTATATATATCCTTTTAGAGCCATATACATTAGAGAGAGGTATATATATATCCCGATAGAGCCATATACATTAGAGAGAGGTATATATATCCTGATAGAGCCATATACACTAGAGAGAGGTATATATATCCTGATAGAGCCATATACATTAGAGAGAGGTATATATATATCCTGATAGAGCCATATACATTAAAGAGAGGTATATATATTCTGATAGAGCCATATACATTAGAGAGAGGTATATATATCCTTATAGAGCCATATACATTAGAGAGAGGTATATATATCCCGATAGAGCCATATACATTAGAGAGAGGTATATATATCCTGATAGAGCCATATACATTAGAGAGAGGTATATATATCCTGATAGAGCCATATACATTAGAGAGAGGTATATATATCCTGATAGAGCCATATACATTAGAGAGAGGTATATATATATCCTGATAGAGCCATATACATTAGAGAGATGTATATATATCCTGATAGAACCATATACATTAGAGGTATATATATCCTGATAGAGCCATATACATTAGAGAGAGGTATATATATCCTGATAGAGCCATATACATTAGAGAGAGGTATATATATCCTGATAGAGCCATATACATTAGAGAGAGGTATATATATATCCTGACAGAGCCATATACATTAGAGAGAGGTATATATATCCTTATAGAGCCATATACATTAGAGAGAGGTATATATATATATCCCGATAGAGCCATATACATTAGAGAGAGGTATATATATCCTGATAGAGCCATATACATTAGAGAGAGGTATATATATCCTGATAGAGCCATATACATTAGAGAGAGGTATATATATCCTGATAGATCCATATACATTAGAGGTATATATATCCTGATAGAGCCATATACATTAGAGAGAGGTATATATATCCTGATAGAGCCATATATATTAAAAAGAGGTATATATATATCCTGATAGAGCCATATACATTAGAGAGAGGTATATATATCCTGATAGAGCCATTTACATTAGAGAGAGGTGTATACAGTGAGGGAAAAGAGTATTTGATCCCCTGCTGATTTTGTAAGTTTGCCCACTGACAAAGAAATGATCAGTCTATAATTTTAATGGTAGGTTTATTTGAACAGTGAGAGACAGAATAAAATAAAAAAAATCCTAGAAATCCAGAAAAACGCATGTGAAAAAAGTTATAAATTGATTTGTGTCTGCTCCATAGAGACTAAAGGACTATGCTGTGGCCCTCACCAACTGTCCGTCTGCTCCATAGAGACTAAAGGACTATGCTGTGGCCCTCACCAACTGTCCGTCTGCTCCATAGAGACTAAAGGACTATGCTGTGGCCCTCACCAACTGGCCACCTGGCCCATAGAGACTAAAGGACTATGCACTCTACGCTGCACACCACATCAAGCCATCTCTGAACTGGACACTAAATAACTGAACTATACTGCATTAGCTCTCTGTTCGTCTCTCTTAGATATATTTATACTGATACTGGAAATGTGGACCTCCACTGTTTATCAACTGTATATCCACTGTACTGTACATCAACTGTATATCCACTGTACTGTATATCAACTGTATATCCACTGTACTGTATATCAACTGTATATCCACTGTACTGTATATCAACTGTATAGCCACTGTACTGTATATCAACTGTATATCTACTGTACTGTATATCAACTGTATATCCACTGTACTGTATATCAACTGTATATCCACTGTACTGTATATCAACTGTATATCCACTGTAATGTATATCAACTGTATATCTACTGTACTGTATAGCCACTGTACTGTATATCAACTGTATATCCACTGTACTGTATATCAACTGTATATCCACTGTAATGTATATCAACTGTACTGCATATCAACTGTATATCCACTGTACTGTATATCAACTGTATATCCACTGTAATGTATATCAACTGTATATCCACTGTACTGTATATCAACTTTATATCCACTGTAATGTATATCTACTGTACTGTATATCAACTGTATATCTACTGTACTGTATATCCACTGTACTGTATATCAACTGTATAGCCACTGTACTGTATATCAACTTTATATCCACTGTAATGTATATCTACTGTACTGTATATCAACTGTATAGCCACTGTACTGCATATCAACTGTATATCCACTGTACTATATATCAACTGTATATCCACTGTACTGCATATCAACTGTATATCCACTGTACTGCATATCAACTGTATATCCACTGTACTGTATATCAACTGTATATCCACTGTACTGTTTATCAACTGTATATCCACTGTACTGTATATCAACTGTATATCCACTGTACTGCATATCAACTGTATATCCACTGTACTGTATATCAACTGTATATCCACTGTATTGTATATCAACTGTATAGCCACTGTACTGTATATCAACTGTATATCCACTGTACTGTTTATCAACTGTATATCCACTGTACTGTATATCAACTGTATATCCACTGTACTGTATATCAACTGTATATCCACTGTGTATCCATTGAACTGTATATCAACTATATATCCACTGTACTGTATATCAACTATATATCCACTGTACTGTATATCAACTATATATCCACTGTACTGTATATCAACTATATATCCACTGTACTGTATATCAACTGTATATCCACTGTACTGTATATCAACTGTATTTCCACTGTACTGTATATAAACTGTATATCCACTGTACTGTATATCAACTGTGTATCCATTGAACTGTATATCAACTATATATCCACTGTACTGTATCTCAACTGTATCGCCACTGTTCGATTTAGTTATCCTGCAACAGGGTAATCAAATTAAGATCCTATATCTGTACAAAGATGATGTCTTAATCTGAATAAGACAGTTTGAGTTATTATCAATAACATTGCAACTGTCAGCTGCTGTTAACCTCTGTGATTGGATGTTATAGACCCCATCTGAACAGTTTCTTCCCCGTGCTTACAGCTTATAGCTCTATGCTCATTCTACTGTCAGCTGCTGTTAACCTCTGTGATTGGATGGTATAGACCCCATCTGAACAGTTTCTTCCCCGTGCTTACAGCTTATAGCTCTATGCTCACTCTACCTAGTTGTGTATAATGTTGTAGGGAAACTTTGTGTAAACTCTTCTGTCTGTATCCTGTCTCTAAATGTTGTCTATCACTAGCAGCACCATATCATGGTAAAATGATGTGTACAGATGTAGGATATCATTTTATAACCTCCCACTGCAGAATAATTTACTGCAAATTTAAAACTTGTTGTGTATTTGAGGTTTAAAAAGGCTCACAACCAAAACATGTCAAGACATTGAGATATTTTCCGTTCTGCTGAGAGAACACCTTCCTGATGACTAGAGCTCTGTATATTCTGATGGATGAGGCCTGAGCTGGAACGTGAAGCTAACTGAAGCTGGCTAACTTTAGAAAACCAGTATATCTAGCTTGCATCATAGTACACCCTCGAGGCTACGATCAGGTTTCAGCATCAGGCAGGTATAAACAGCCGAGTTGAAGGCTACTGACAGGGTTGTATTCATTAGTTTACACCACAGCCAACAGTTTTAAAATGTTGCTTAAACAGTTTACTCCAAACGCTGTACAACGTGGGCTAAACGGTTTCTGTTGTCAAACGTTTTGCTACAGTTGGCTCTAATGAATACACACAACCTGTTGAGGAAGTGCAAGTTGTTATTAAGCTTTCTACAATATTTATTTGTCTCTCTTTCACACAACATGCCTTCCTGAGTGAAAAGCATTAACAGTAGATTAGAAAGAGAAAATGTTTGTTTGTTGCTTGTTGTGTTTTAAGCCTGTTTTGAGAAGACAAGTCTACAGACCTATGATACAGTACACTCTTAGAATAAAGAGTTCCAAACGGGTCCTCCGGCTGTCCCCATAGGAGATTATTTTGGGTTCCAGGTAGAACCCTTCTGGCTTCCAGGTAGGACCCTCTGTGGAAAGGGTTCTTCATGGAACCCAAAAGGGTTCTACCTAGTACCAAAAAGGGTTCTAAAAAGGGTTCTCCTATGGGGACAGCCAAAGAATCCTTATAGATTCTAGATAGTGTAGGAGCGATCACCCTGGGGCACACAGATGGGCACAGAACGAATTCACCCCACGCATCTAATTTATATCGAAAACATTATAAGGCGAGTAGGACTATTATAACACTGTCCACCAAAAATATCATCAACTATATGAATACACATAACAATATCATCAACTATATGAATACACATAACAATATCATCAACTATATGAATATCATCAACTATATGAATACACATAACAATATCATCAACTATATGAATACACATAACAATATCATCAACTATATGAATACACATTACAATATCATCAACTATATGAATACACAACAATATCATCAACTATATGAATACACATAACAATATCATCAACTATATGAATACACATAACAATATCATCAACTATATGAATACACATTACAATATCATCAACTATATGAATACACAACAATATCATCAACTATATGAATACACATTACAATATCATCAACTATATGAATACACATTACAATATCATCAACTATATGAATACACATAACAATATCATCAACTATATGAATACACATAACAATATCATCGACTATATGAATACACATAACAATATCATCAACTATATGAATACACATAACAATCGTTGTCTTACCTTTTATCTCTCAATAGAAACAGAGTCTGGAATGATAATTCGGTCGTTGAAAGTTACTTTCGTTTGCTCTGCTCATTTTCATATCAGGTTGTGCCTGTTCTCTCTCCCACTCCCTCTCTCTTTACAGCTTTTACAATGTGCCTTGGCATACATTCTACAACTGTCTGGAACTCTATTGGAGGGATGTGACCCCATTCTTCCACCAGAAATTCCATTTGGTGTTTTGAATGTGGAAAACACTGTTTCAGGCGCCTCTCCAGAATCTCCCAAAATAGTTGAATTGGGTTAAGACCTGGTGACTGAGACGGCCATGACATATTGAGAAACATCAGCAAGATGAGTAGTTTTCATCACTGAAGATCCTGCCAAACGTGCCCCAACAATCACCAAGCGTTAAGCTCTTCCCGAGCAGGGTCGCAGTCTCTCCTGGCAGTCTCTCCCCAGGGGTAGTAACTCCTCTCTCCCAAGGGGTAGCAGCTCCTCTCTCCCAAGGGGAAGCAGCTCCTCTCTCCCCAGGGGTAGCAGCTCCTCTCTCCCCAGGAGTAGCAGCTCCTCTCTCCCAGGGGTAGCAGCTCATCTCTCCCCAGGGGTAGCAGCTCCTCTCTCCATAGGTTTAGAATCTCCTCTCTCCCAGGGGTAGAAGCTCCTCTCTCCCCAGGGTAGCAGCTCCTCTCTCCCCAGGGTAGAAGCTCCTCTCTCCCCAGGAGTAGCAGCTCCTCTCTCCCAGGGGTAGCAGCTCCTCTCTCCCAGGGGTAGCAGCTCCTCTCTCCCAGGGGTAGCAGCTCCTCTCTTCCAGGGGTAGAAGCTCCACTCTCCTCAGGGGTAGCAGCTCCTTTCTTCCAGGGGTAGAAGATCCTCTCTCCTCAGGGGTAGCAGCTCCTCTCTCCCCAGGGTTGCAGCTCCTCTCTCCTGAGGGGTAGCAGCTCCTCTCTCCCCAGGGGTAGAAGCTCCAGTCCCCTCAGGGGTTGCAGCTCCTCTCTCCCCAGGGGTAGCAGCTCCTCTCTCCCCAGGGGTATCAGCTCCTCTCTCCCCAGGGTAGCAGCTCCTCTCTCCCCAGGGGTAGCAGCTCCTCTCTCCATAGGTTTAGAATCTCCTCTCTCCCAGGGTAGAAGCTCCTCTCTCCCCAGGGTAGCAGCTCCTCTCTCCCAGGGTAGAAGCTCCTCTCTCCCCAGGAGTAGCAGCTCCTCTCTCCCCAGGGGTAGCAGCTCCTCTCTCTCCAGGGGTAGCAGCTCCTCTCTCCCCAGGGGTAGCAGCTCCTCTCTCCCAGGGGTAGCAGCTCCTCTCTCCCCAGGGGTAGCAGCTCCTCTCTCCATAGGTTTAGAATCTCCTCTCTCCCAAGGGGTAGAAGCTCCTCTCTCCCCAGGGGTAGCAGCTCCTCTCTCCCCAGGGGTAGCAGCTCCTCTCTCCCCAGGAGTAGCAGCTCCTCTCTCCCCAGGGGTAGCAGCTCCTCTCTCCCCAGGGGTAGCAGCTCCTCTCTCCATAGGTGGTTGTTTGTGTAGATGCTGTTTGTCTTTGTAGGGCAGTTGATCAGGTGGCTGTTTGTGTAGATGCTGTTTGTCTTTGTAGGGCAGTAGTTCAGGTGGCTGTTTGTGTAGATGCTGTTTGTCTTTGTAGGGCAGTAGTTCAGGTGGCTGTTTGTGTAGATGCTGTTTATATTTGTAGGGCAGTAGTTCAGGTGGCTGTTTGTGTAGATGCTGTTTGTCTTTGTATTGCAGTAGTTCAGGTGGCTGTTTGTGTAGATGCTGTTTGTCTTTGTAGGGCAGTAGTTCAGGTGGCTGTTTGTGTAGATGCTGTTTGTCTTTGTACTGCAGTAGATCAGGTGGCTGTTTGTGTAGATGCTGTTTGTCTTTGTAGGGCAGTAGATCAGGTGGCTGTTTGTGTAGATGCTGTTTGTCTTTGTAGGGCAGTAGTTCAGGTGGCTGTTTGTGTAGATGCTGTTTGTATTTGTAGGGCAGTAGTTCAGGTGGCTGTTTGTGTAGATGCTGTTTGTATTTGTAGGGCAGTAGTTCAGGTGGCTGTTTGTGTAGATGCTGTTTGTCTTTGTAGGGCAGTAGTTCAGGTGGCTGTTTGTGTAGATGCTTTTTGTCTTTGTAGGGCAGTAGATCAGGTGGCTGTTTGTGTAGATGCTGTTTGTCTTTGTAGGGCAATAGTTCAGGTGGCTGTTTGTGTAGATTCTGTTTGTCTTTGTATTGCAGTAGTTCAGGTGGCTGTTTGTGTAGATGCTGTTTGTCTTTGTATTGCAGTAGTTCAGGTGGCTGTTTGTGTAGATGCTGTTTGTCTTTGTAGGGCAGTAGTTCAGGTGGCTGTTTGTGTAGATGCTGTTTGTCTTTGTAGGGCAGTAGTTCAGGTGGCTGTTTGTGTAGATGCTGTTTGTATTTGTATTGCAGTAGTTCAGGTGGCTTTTTGTGTAGATGCTGTTTGTATTTGTAGGGCAGTAGTTCAGGTGGCTGTTTGTGTAGGTGCTGTTTGTCTTTGTAGGACAGTAGACAAGGTGGCTGTTTGTGTAGATGCTGTTTGTATTTGTAGGGCAGTAGTTCAGGTGGCTGTTTGTGTAGATGCTCTTTGTCTTTGTAGGGCAATAGTTCAGGTGGCTGTTTGTGTAGATGCTGTTTGTATTTGTATTGCAGTAGATCAGGTGGCTGTTTGTGTAGATGCTGTTTGTATTTGTAGGGCAGTAGTTCAGGTGGCTGTTTGTGTAGATGCTGTTTGTCTTTGTATTGCAGTAGATCAGGTGGCTGTTTGTGTAGATGCTGTTTGTATTTGTAGGGCAGTAGATCAGGTGGCTGTTTGTGTAGATGCTGTTTGTCTTTGTATTGCAGTAGATCAGGTGGCTGTTTGTGTAGATGCTGTTTGTCTTTGTAGGGCAGTAGTTCAGGTGGCTGTTTGTGTAGATGCTGTTTGTCTTTGTAGGGCAGTAGTTCAGGTGGCTGTTTGTGTAGATGCTGTTTGTATTTGTAGGGCAGTAGTTCAGGTGGCTGTTTGTGTAGATGCTGTTTGTCTTTGTAGGGCAGTAGATCAGGTGGCTGTTTGTGTAGATGCTGTTTGTTTTTGTATTGCAGTAGTTCAGGTGGCTGTTTGTGTAGATGCTGTTTGTCTTTGTAGGGCAGTAGATCAGGTGGCTGTTTGTGTAGATGCTGTCTGTCTTTTTATTGCAGTAGTTCAGGTGGCTGTTTGTGTAGATGCTGTTTGTCTTTGTAGGGCAGTAGATCAGGTGTCTGTTTGTGTAGATGCTGTTTGTTTTTGTAGGGCAGTAGTTCAGGTGGCTGTTTGTGTAGATGCTGTTTGTCTTTGTAGGACAGTAGACAAGGTTCCCTCAGTCTGCCTCCTGTCCCTCTTATCATCATGGGTACACCTTCCTGAAAACAATGACTCCATACTTTGCTGAAACCTGTTCTGCCAGTTCATGTCCTTAAAGACTAGAATGTTCCAATGTGGTTACCCAGAAAGATGACCAGATAGTTCACACATTCATCATCCAGGGTTACAGTCTAACAGATATGTGACATTTCTGGTTTGTTAACCACCAGCATTGTTATTGTGGTTACCCAAAAAGATGACAAGTTCTAACATGCCTTCATCAGGAGGGTAACTGTGATATGTGACATTTCTGGTTTGTCCATAACTTGTTTGCTGCTTGTAGCAGGCCGTGTTTACAGGAATCCTTTTCTCTAACTAGAAGTCATGTGATTTCATCAGGATGTTTTTCTGCAGTGAGAATGTAATGCAAGTCAAGGTGTCCTTGGATGAATGTCAACAATATTTATAACCAGCATTGTTAAATTAACTGTTGGAATAAAAACATCTATACTGTCATTTTCTTTATGTTGGTTAGCTTGTAAAATGTTTGATTGTCACAGACATCAGATTGGCTCAGTGAAATGTGTTGTTTTACAGGGTCAGACATAGTAGTACGATAGGTGTTGTTTTACAGGGTCAGTCATAGTATTATGATAGGTGCAGTGTAATGTGTTGTTTTACAGGGTCAACCTTGACGTCTCAGGTATTAAAACCAAAGACCTTTCAGCTACTGGCCCAACTCTCTAACCACTAGTCTATCTGACCATACCAGTTACTGACCCACCACTCTAACCACTAGTCTATCTGACCATACCAGTTACTGACCCACCTCTCTAACCACTAGTCTATCTGACCATACCAGTTACTGACCCACCACTCTAACCACTAGTCTACCTGACCATACCAGTTACTGACCCACCACTCTAACCACTAGTCTATCTGACCATACCAGTTACTGACCCACCACTCTAACCACTAGTCTATCTGACCATACCAGTTACTGACCCACCACTCTAACCACTAGTCTATCTGACCATACCAGTTACTGACCCACCACTCTAACCACTAGTCTATCTGACCATACCAGTTACTGACCCACCACTCTAACCACTAGTCCATCTGACGATACCAGTTACTGACCCACCACTCTAACCACTAGTCTATCTGACCATACCAGTTACTGACCCACCACTCTAACCACTAGTCTATCTGACCATACCAGTTACTGACCCACCACTCTAACCACTAGTCTATCTGACCATACCAGTTACTGACCCACCACTCTAACCACTAGTCTATCTGACCATACCAGTTACTGACCCACCACTCTAACCACTAGTCTATCTGACCATACCAGTTACTGACCCACCACTCTAACCACTAGTCTATCTGACCATACCAGTTACTGACCCACCACTCTAACCACTAGTCTATCTGACCATACCAGTTACTGACCCACCACTCTAACCACTAGTCTATCTGACCATACCAGTTACTGACCCACCACTCTAACCACTGGTCTACCTGACCATACCAGTTACTGACCCACCACTCTAACCACTGGTCTACCTGACCATACCAGTTACTGACCCACCACTCTAACCACTAGTCTATCTGACCATACCAGTTACTGACCCACCACTCTAACCACTAGTCTATCTGACCATACCAGTTACTGACCCACCACTCTAACCACTAGTCTATCTGACCATACCAGTTACTGACCCACCACTCTAACCACTAGTCTATCTGACCATACCAGTTACTGACCCACCACTCTAACCACTAGTCTACCTGACCATACCAGTTACTGACCCACCACTCTAACCACTAGTCTATCTGACCATACCAGTTACTGACCCACCACTCTAACCACTAGTCTATCTGACCATACCAGTTACTGACCCACCACTCTAACCACTAGTCTATCTGACCATACCAGTTACTGACCCACCACTCTAACCACTAGTCTATCTGACCATACCAGTTACTGACCCACCACTCTAACCACTAGTCTACCTGACCATACCAGTTACTGACCCACCACTCTAACCACTAGTCTACCTGACCATACCAGCTACTGACCCACCACTCTAACCACTAGTCTATCTGACCATACCAGTTACTGACCCACCACTCTAACCACTAGTCTACCTGACCATACCAGTTACTGACCCACCACTCTAACCACTAGTCTATCTGACCATACCAGTTACTGACCCACCACTCTAACCACTAGTCTATCTGACCATACCAGTTACTGACCCACCACTCTAACCACTAGTCTATCTGACCATACCAGTTACTGACCCACCACTCTAACCACTAGTCTACCTGACCATACCAGTTACTGACCCACCACTCTAACCACTAGTCTATCTGACCATACCAGTTACTGACCCACCACTCTAACCACTAGTCTACCTGACCATACCAGTTACTGACCCACCACTCTAACCACTAGTCTATCTGACCATACCAGTTACTGACCCACCACTCTAACCACTAGTCTATCTGACCATACCAGTTACTGACCCACCACTCTAACCACTAGTCTATCTGACCATACCAGAGAGCGAATACAGTAGACGGTTTTTGTCAAAAGGTGATTGATGACCTATTTTATGTGTCACGTGGTTATGCCCATATATGTACAACCGGTCCTTCCGTGCTTTGTAGTAGATTTTACATCTCTCACTATAAAAATGATACATTTTATGTGTGTATAATTGATTACTAGAGATTTGATAAAGTAAATACTGGGAAAACAATAAGGTGCAACTTAAACAACCCATCCGTAGACGGACGTAGGGTCTTTATGGATCATTTGATAGAGAAAAGGTTAAAAGCATTATATGAAAGTCTAAACGCTTATGTGATGTTTTCCGTCAGGGTAATACATTTAGAGAAAACTGCCCCTAAGGCCTGAAAATGTGTTTTTCGCAGTAGGAGATGAGATGCTATATTTACTGAATAAATCCTTTCCCCATGAAAAGCATGCTGGACTTCGGGCAAGAAGGTCGAGGGTTCGAGACCCGCTCCCTGCCTGTTTCATTCCAATATTAAAACGGCGAGGAGAGAGGAGTGGAAATCAATTCCTAGAGGTGCTGAAGCAAAGCCATAGAGAAGATAGGGAACATTCTGGGATGTTGGGACTTGGCACGATGATATACAATATGAATCATTAGCGCAATGCACCAGCGTATTGATGTTAGAGTTCAATCAGCTGCTATCGCACTAACCAGACTATTTGTGGAGTCATTTCACTATGTAGTATGCTTATTGGTCTGAAGATATATACACGATTTGTTTTAACTAAGTATGACAAAATGTGTTGCTTGGCGCTTATCTTGATGTACTTCATAGTATATCATTGCATCGAGTTAGTATATTAACTACATGCTATTCCAGCCCAACCTCACATTCAATTCAAGCATATATGTACATAATGCGTTTCAGCAGATTTCGTATGCTTTTTGTACATTTTTGTGTGGTTTAATTCGTGTGAAAAGACACTTTTCTTTTATTTAACCAGTAGGCGACACACAAGCCTTTGCAACAACCATAGACGCGATAGCCTGTGTTTCATTTATAATGTTTTTACGTTATGAATATATAGATATTTTATCTTTATTTAATGCATATTAAAACAGTGTAGTTGTATGCCTATATGTACTGTTTTGGATTTTTCTGAACAGACTTTTCATTATAGAATGAATGTAAGCAATGCATGATGGATAATGGGGTTTAATTCGGTTGTAGTTCCATCTATTTCTTACACAAAAACAAACGTGTAAACCAGAATGTAATTGAAAATACAACTGAAAATAATACATCAATACCAAAATGTTTTTTTGTTCGTAAAACATTTTGGGAAATGTATGCAGTCCTTGTAGTGTAATGACCTGACTAGATCATAAAGGAACAATTGTCTAGACAGAGGTTTGAGTTACGGATTTACGGTTTATTAACCCAACTTCAACACAGGCTACTGTTTGGCCGTAGCCCACGCCAAATAAATGCAATATACCCCACAAATCAACCGTGACCTTCTCTGGTGAAGGCCAGACGTAAGAGAGAGAACAATGGCAAAACCTGGTCTTAACTTCTAATGCTCCATCCCCCCCATGCTCAACCCCCCTCCATGCCACTCCGCCAATCACCAGGATGCCCGGTATCAGAACATTCCAGGCATTCCCGTGATTGGCAGATAGCAGGTTGATTGGCATTTCGGACCCCGCGAACACTGGGGTACTGGTAAGTACAACACAACCAACTAAAAACCTAACACATAACACACAGCTGTCTGGTCGCTACACAGCCCCCCCACCACAAAGTCCCTCGTCCCCGAGGGAACAAACAGTCTCTGAAGCGACCCGGAGGTCTCCTCTGTCTGTGTGGCCGTGATGGTCGCAGAGTGTCCCGATGTGAAACGGCCCCTCTGGGACCCAGGAGATGAAGGCAGGGATATGGGGGTCAAGGATGCGGGAAAGGGGAATACAGTCCGTGGCTCCGGGGATCCACGCGGTGACACAGGGAGGGAGACAGGGGGAGTGGGCTGTCTGGAGCCTTGTCTGCGGCACCTGGGGGTGGGTGCCTGGAGAATGTCATTGCCAGAGAGGGGAATTGTGGGGGTCCCTGAGGTTTGGGGAGAAGAGGCCCCTCTGTATGGGGCTAACCTGTCCGGGTGCAGTGCCACCTTTCTCCCCCTGGAAGGAAGCTGCACCCGGTAAACAACCTCCCCTACCCTCTCCAGGACGCTGCAGGGTCCCACCCAGTGACTGTCCAACTTTTTTCCTTAGGGGGCTGTAGACCCAGACCAGCTCCCCAGCCACAAAGTGCCTTCCCCAGGTGTGCACGTCATAGTTCCTCTTCTGCCTCACACCTGCATTCACCAGCTGCTCTCTGGCGAAGGTGTGGGCTGTCTCCGGGCGGTCCTGGAGTCTCCGGGCATACTGCGGCCCTGGGGGAACCTGAGGGCCATCCAGGGGCCGACCAAACGCCATCTCCGCAGGGGTGCGGATCTCTCTCCCCAGCATGAGGAGGGCAGGCGTGCAGGAGGTGAAGTCTTGGACAGCGGAGCGGCATGCCATGAGGACCATAGGAAAGTGCTTATCCCAGTCACGCTGGTGTTTGGCAGAGACGATGGCCAGCTGCTGTCCAAGCGTTTTGTTGAAGCGCTCCACAAGGCCATCACTTTGAGGAGTAGTGCGGGTCTTGTGCATACCCAGCCTCTCACACATGGTGGCGAAAACACGTGACTCAAAGTTTCTGCCTTGGTCGCTGTGGATGGACTCCGCAGCTCCAAACCTGCTGAACATCCCCGGTGTCAGGGCGTCGACGATAGTCTCTGCCTCCTGGTCAGGCAGAGCATAGGCCTCGGGCCATTTTGTGAAATAGTCCATGGCCGTGAGCACCCAGCGGTTCCCACTGTCTGTGGTGGGGAACGGCCCAACTACATCCACTCCCACCCTCTCCATGGGAGCCCCCACTGGGAACTGTTGGAGCTGAGCATGAGAGCGGCCTGGGGGGCCCTATCTCGCTGTGCAGTTGTCACAGCGGCGGCAAAAGTCCTCCACATCCCTCTTGTGCTGCCCCCAGGAAAAGCCCTGACGGAGGCGGCGGATTGTTTTTGTGACCCCAAAGTGTCCAGTCCCCACCCCCCCATGAGTACTCTGGAGCACAGCCTCCCGCAGTGCTTTTGGGACCACCACCTGCCACCTCTCCCGTAGCTGACTCCTTCCATGCCCGCTGTAGCACGCCATCAACCAGCCGCAGTCTCTCAAACTTTGACCACGAGTGAGAACGCTGTCACCTCTTCCCACGGCGGCCTCACATGCGCCTCTACCCACTGTAGCACTGGTTGTAGGTCTGTGTCCCGTCCCTGCTGCTGCCCCCATTCAGCCACGGCGACAGTCTGCAGCTCACAGCAGACAGGCCCGCTCGCCCGACACACTATGGCACAGACCCCCTCCTCTGCACACAGCTCTCTCTCACGTAAATACTTTTTTGCCCCACTGTATGTAATAGAATTATATATACTGTATATATAATCAATATATATGTAAGCTATATTGATTTACACGTAGGCCTATGTATTATAATGTATAGCCAAGCTGTGCCTAGCCTATTCGCCTATAATAAACTTGGATATGAATTGCGAAGTTCAAGGTCAGTCGGACAAAATGCAACATTCTCATAACTTTTAATGATTATTTTCTCATGACTTTTAAGATATTCACTAAGTATTAAAGTTGATCAGCCCAATCCACTGCTCATAACTAATGTATCAACAAGTGACCTTGAAGTCTCAGATTTGCATGACTTTGTTCCCAACAGAATGTTGTAGCTTTACTATATTGGAAAAGGTCAAATGAAGAACTGTGTCTGTTAACCTGTGCGTCTTTTCTAATAGTGCGCCGGCGTATTATTTCAGGACCACGGACAGCTACTGTTAGCTGGTGCGGCAGAAATGCCATATGAATCTGTGATTTTCAACCATCTGACCTACTACTGTCTGATTCATGCAGCCTGATGGTTTATGTTTGTTCTTTATTATATCAACTGATGGCTTCTGTACGGGGTGCTTTGGCTGAAAGACGTTTGATCTGGAGCCCATAGACTACTAAACATGCCAATCACTGTATCTACATAACATCATCAGCTATGTGCATTGTGTTATAGAAATAGACTAAAGGTCAAACATGGACAGAGTGAAATTAAACTTATATATTTACTAACAGAGTAAAATGAATCAATGCAAACATAAAGGACAAAAATATTCTACTTCTGACTACTTTAATACACATTATCACAATACTTCTGCTCCCCTAAAAACGTGCTGTAATTTCTAAACCGTTCACCAGATATGGATGAAAATACCCTCAAATTAAAGCTGACAGGCTGCACTTTAACCTCATAGTCAGTGTAGAATTTCAGATACAAAGTGCTGGAGTACAGATCCAAAACAACAAACAATGTGTCACTGTTGCAATACTTCTGTAGCTCACTTTATATGAAGAAGATCTATATTCTCATGAAACTGATTGAGATCAAATGGTTGGCATGCTGATGCTCCATGAACGTTTCCATGGTAAATCATGGCGAATTTGGCCAACCATTTATGATGGCAGAACAGTTGAAACTGGAGAAGCAGCACGGCCAGGTGGACTCGGGACATCAAGGAGTCATCAGGCCAGGTAGGCCTTGAGGAATGGTCCTAATGCTCAGGTCCTCCGAGAGAGAGAAGAAGAAAAAAAAAGAAAGAGAGAGAGATAATTAGAGAGAGCATACTTAAATTCACACAGGACACCAGATAAGAGAAGAAATACTCCAGATATAACAGACGGACCCTAGCCCCCCGACACAAACCACTGCAGCATAAATACTGGGGGCTGAGACAGGAGGGGTCGGGAGACACTGTGGCCCCGTCCGACGATACCCCCGGACAGGGCCAAACAGGCAGGATATAACCCCACCCACTCTGCCGAAGCACAGCCCCCACACCACTAGAGGGATATCTTTATTATGTTCAACATAGGGGGGGCCAAGCACAGGAAGCAGCTCTTTCAGTAGTTAAGTTGGAATAGGGTCCAGTATGGAGCTTGAAGGTTTAGAGGCCATGATTATTTTCATCAATGTGTCAAGAGATATGGTACTATAAACTTGAGTGTCTCTCTATTTTATGTCCTGGCAAAGTTGTGTGGACTCAGGACAACTGAGCTTTGGAGGAATACGCAGATTTAAAGAGGAGTCCGTAATTTGCTTTCTAATGATCATGATCTTTTCCTCAAAGAAGTTCATGAATGAATCACTGCTAAAGTGAAAGCCATCCTCTCTTGGGGAATGCTGCTTTTTAGTTAGCTTTGCGACAGTATCCAAAATAAATTTGGGATTATTCTTATTTTCCTCAATTAACTTGGAAAAATAGGATGATCGAGCAGCAGTGAGGGCTCTTCGATACTGCACGGTACTGTCTTTCCAAGCTAGTCGGAAGACTTCCAGTTTGGTGTGGCGCCATTTCCGTTCCAATTTTCTGAAGCTTGCTTCAGAGCTCGGGTATTTTCTGTATACCAGGGAGCTAGTTTTTATGGTAAATGTTTTTTGTTTTTAGGGGTGCGACTGCATCTAGGGTATTGTGCAAGGTTACATTGAGTTCCTCAGTTAGGTGGTTAACTGATTTTTGTACTCTGACATCCTTGGGTCTGGAAGGGCATCTAGGAATCTTTGGGTTGTCTGAGAATTTATAGCACGACTTTTGATGATCCTTGGTTGGGGTCTGAGCAGATTATTTGATGCGATTTCAAACGTAATAAAATGGTGGTCCGATAGTCCAGGATTATGAGGAAAAACATTAAGATCCACAACATTTATTCCACGGGACAAAACTAGGTCCAGAGTATGACTGTGGCAGTGAGTAGGTCCGGAGACATGTTGGACAAAACCCACTGAGTCGATGATGGCTCCAAAAGCCTTTTGGAGTGGGTCTGTGGACTTTTCCATGTGAATATTAAAGTCACCAAAAATTTGAATATTGTCTGCCATGACTACAAGGTTCCGATAGGAATTCAGGGAACTCAGTGAGGAACGTTGTATATGTCCCAGGAGGCCTGTAAACAGTAGCTATAAAAAGTGATTGAGTAGGCTGCATAGATTTCATGATTAGAAGCTCAAAAGACGAAAACGTCGTTTTTTTGTTTTGTGTAAATAGAAATTTGCTATTGTAAATGTTAGCAACACCTCCGCCTTTATGGGATGCTGGGAATATGGTCACTAGTGTAACCAGGAGGTGAGGCCTCATTTAACACAATAAATTCATCAGGCTTAAGCCATGTTTCAGTCAGGCCAATCGCATCAAGATTATGATCAGTGATTAGTTCATTGACTAGAACTGCCTTGGAAGTGAGGGATCTAACATTAAGAAGCCCTATTTTGAGATGTGAGGTATCACAATCTCTTTCAATAATGGCAGCAATGGAGGAGGTCTTTATTCTAGTGAGATTGCTAAGGCGAACACCGCCATGTTTAGTTTTGCCCAACCTAGGTCGAGGCACAGACACGGTCTCAATGGGGATAGCTGAGCTGACTACACTGACTGTGCTAGTGGCAGACTCCACTAGGCTGGCAGGCTGGCTAACAGCCTGCTGCCTGGCCTGCACCCTATCTCATTGTGAAGCTAGAGGAGTTAGAGCCCTGTCTATGTTCGTAGATAAGATGAGAGCACCCCTCCAGCTAGGATGGAGTCCGTCACTCCTCAACAGGCCAGGCTTGGTCCTGTTTGTGGGTGAGTCCCAGAAAGAGGGCCAATTATCTACAAATTCTATCTTTTGTGTGGGGCAGAAAACCAGTTTTCAACCAGCGATTGAGTTGTGAGACTCTGCTGTAGAGCTCATCACTCCCCTTAACTGGGAGGGGGCCAGAGACAATTACTCGATGCCGACACATCTTTCTAGCTTCTCAAGGATCACTGGGGCGCTAGCGGGCTGCTCCCGACACTACCAGGTGAAATGCAAGACAAAATTCCAAAATTGAATTATTAAAAATGCACCAATATACAAGTGTTCCATACTCATCAAAAGCTCTGCTTCTTGGCAATATCACAGCGTTGTCGGATTTCAGCGTTGTCGGATTTGAGGCTAGCACCTCACATATTTTCCATAACCATGAAATCTTTAGCCAGCGTGGTCGATAGAAAATGCATTTCACAGGGAAAACCTGTGCCTTACCTTTTGTAGAACGTCTGCAGAGGGCTTCCTAAGTGTCCAACGAAGACAATCCATGGGTATTTGGTTAGAAAAAGTAATTTATTATATCCTTAAATCTCCGCTTTGGTTGGCACCTTGTGTTCAGAAAATCCAATGTGACGAGAACGCTGCTCAACTATACATATAAACCTTCCTCAACAAAACAAAAACAATTAAAATGCTTCCTTAGCTTATCTTTTATGAATAAAAGTGATAATCTTTCACTTGGATGGTCACCTAAACGTTATATAAGTCAAATAAAGTGGACCGCTCAGCCAAATGTGCGCTGAAAAACGTGCAACTGAAAAAAAAAGAGGTCCCCCGGCTAAAACTTCTCCCAATAGAACACATTAGTTCCGATTTCCATTAAACTTTGCCTATACACTGCTGACATCCAGTGGAAGCAATAGGTACTACATTGAGTGTCCTGGTATAAAGACTTTTTTATAGGCACTGTCTCAAAGTGAGATATAAGCCACAAGAATGAGATTTCCGGATGGGAAAATCTCTGGTTTTTGCCTGCCAAATGACTTCTGTTACACTCACAGACAAAATGATAACACTTTTGGAAACCTCAGAGTGTTTCCTATCCAATAGTACTAATTATGTCCATATCCTAGTTTCTGAGCCTGGGTGGCAAGCATTTTACTTTGGGCACGCCAGACTCTCCAAAACCGACCCCTCAGCTGCCGCTGCCTAACAAGCTAGCTGATTTACACACTGAAGCTATGTTGCGCTTGGTGACCTCTGACTGTTTCATCCTAACATCGTTGGTGCCGACGTAGATAACAATATCTCTATACTCTCTACACTCGCCAGATTTAGCCTTAGCCAGCACCATCTTCAGATTAGCCTTAACGTCGGTAGCCCTGCCCCCTGGTAAACAGTGTATGATCACTGGATGATTCGCTTCGAGTCTAATACTGCGAGTCATGGAGTCGCCAATGACTAGAGTTTTCAATTTGTTAGTGCTAGTGGTGGGAGGCCTCGGCATCTCAGACCCGTGAACGGAGGAGTAGAGACCAGAGAAGGCTCGGCCTCTGACTCCGACCCGCTGCTTAATGGGGAAAACCGGTTGAAAGTTTCTGTCGGCTGAATGAGCGACACCGGTTGAGCATTGCTCCAGCATTTCCTTCCAGAAGCCGTGAGAAAATTGTCCGCCGCGGGGACTGTGCGAGGGGATTTCTATGACTATCTGTACTTACTAGTGGCACAGACGCTGTTTCATCCTTTCCTACACTTACATTTCCCTTGCCTAACGATATATGCCTGAAGCTGGGCTTGCAGCACAGCTATCCTTGCCTTAAGGCGACCGTTCTCCTGTATATTATGAGTACAGCGACTGCAATTAGAAGGCATGATGTTAATGTTACTACTTAGCTTCGGTTGTGGAGGTCCTGACTAAACACGCCCAGATAAAGCGTCCGGAGGAAAAAGTTGAATGAAAAATTAAAAATATAAACGGTAATTACAAAGTAAAAACCGTAAAGCTGGCAGGTAGCAAAGTTAGGTTAGCAGCAAAACGCACAGCAGCACGTAAACAAGTCTACTAGTTGTGACCAGAAATGCTCGGAAACTACTAGCCCATGAATTACAGTCAGGTGTTCTGTGTTTGAAATTCACAGCTCGACTGAGGGACCTTACAGAGATGAGGTAGTCATTCAAAAATCATGTTAAACACTATTATTGCACACAGAGTGATTCCATGCAACTAATGTGACTTGTTAAGCACATGTTTACTCCTGAACTTGTTGAGGCTTACCATAACAAAAGGGTTGAATAGTTATTGACTCAAGACATTTCAGGTTTTCATTTTTAATTCATTTGTAAAAAAAAAAATCAATTCCACTTTGACATTATGGGGTATTGAGTGTAGGGCCAGTGACACAAAATCTACATTTGATCAATTTTTAATTCCTGCTGTAACACAACGACATGTGGAAACAGTCAATGGCTGTGAATACTTTCTGACGGCGCTGTATATGAGGAAACAAATTAATATTTAGCAAATCATGTTTTCAACTGATATGTTGGACAGTTTATTCTGACAATAGCAACAGTGATATGAATTTAAAAAAAGAAAATATTATTGGTTATACATGGATGTACTGACTGTGTGTGGTTATTTTCTAATGATTATAATAATATCAACACTGATTCTCTATTTGTGTTCATTTGATACACTAGATTAACAGCTTGTTTACTGTAATTTAAGGTGCTTAAGCCACTGACTTATAAGTGTTGGTGCATCATATTCAAATGCAGGAGTGGAAAAATATATATTTTTTAAAAGCAGATGAATGTCTATTGATAGCAGCTAAGGAAATATGATACCAAGTTAAATCACCTGCCAAACATTCAGATGACACCTGAGGAAAAGTGGAAGTTTTTGTTTTTTACATTCATAGATATATGATGTCTAGAACGGGTAAAAATCCCATCAGAACAGGGGAGAATGAAAAGGGAACGTCTGTTCTAGTAATTATATTTATATGGTTTGTGACAGCATGAGAGGTTCCGGATCTTTAAATTGTGCAAGTTCCCCGTAAACATCACTTCAACAGTCTCTTCAGTATGTAGGTGAGTTTAATTAACAAAAGGTTTACAACTTAAATCTCTTCAGCTCAAAAGTAACTTCATCTTCTTTGTTTCACAGAGGTACATGTCCTTTCCCCCAGCCAACCCCCAAACAACAGTTTCTCACACCCCTTATTAGAGCCTGCTGCTGGTCTCATTAGCTCCAGCTGTACTCTCAGGCAGCCTGGGTTTTGTAGTCCTTCACAGACGGCCATCTTGCTCCAGCCATCTGAGGGCAATGTATTTGCCCTCTAGAACACGCCCTCTCATGATGCCACATACCCCCCTCCTCTGCTCTGAGGCTCTTGGTTGGCAGACCACTGTGGCACTCTTTCTCAATTGTGGCATAATTTGTCTCGTGCTTTGCCAGTTTCCTACTGATGTAGAGGACAGGATGTTCCTCGCCTTGATGTGTTTGAGAAAGGACTGCTCCTAGACCCACCTCAGAGGCATCAGTCTGCACCAGGAATTCTTTTGTGAAGTCTGGGGATTTCAGAATCGGTCTGGAACACAACATCCTCTTTAACTGGGAGAAGGCCTCCTCTGCCTCTTTGCTCCACCTTACCATTCTGGAGTGTCTGTTGGTGGTTAGCTCTGTGATGGGTGCAACCAGACTTGAAAAGTTAGGCACAAATCTATAATAATTGGCTAGGCCAAGGAAGGACTTTACCTGTCTTTTGGTTTGTGGCCTAGGCCAGTTCTGAATGGCCCTAACTTGAGGCTTCTTGAGGTTGTACTACACCCCTGCCTATTGTATAACCCAGATACTCAGTTTCGCCATAAGCAATTTTACATTTGTTGGGTTTTGCAGTCAAGCCCGCCTCTCTGAGGGAATCCAGTACCTTCTGCACCCTTCCAAGATGGCTTTCCCAGTCTGAGCTGTGGATTATCACATCATCTAAATAAGCAGCCGCATACTGCTGGTGGGGTTGAAGAACACGGTTCATGAGCCTTTGGAAGGTGGCTGGAGCCCCATGAAGGCCAAAGGGTAGATGAGTGTAATGGTATAGCCCTTCTGGTGTTGCAAAAGCAGTCTTCTCTTTGGAATCTGACGATAAGGGAACTTGCCAGTAGCCTTTTGTTAGATCTAGTGTTGAAATGAAGCGTGCTTTATCTAGCCTGTCAATCAATTCATCAACGTGTGGCATAGGGTATGCATCAAACTTTGAGATCTCATTTAACTTCCTAAAGTCATTGCAGAACCTTACTGTGCCATCGGGCTTGGGGACCATCACTATAGGGCTCGACCATGCACTCTGCGACTCCTCTATGACCCCTAACTTAAGCATTTCCCTCACCTCTTTCTTGACGGCTTCGCCTGGCCTCTGGGAGTCTGTAAGGCCGCTGCTGTACAACTTTCCCGGGACAGTATGGATCTCATGCTGGATCATTTGAGTATGGCCTGGGACTGGGGAAAAACATCTTTGTTACAATCCACTAGCTCCATCACTTCCTGTCTTTGTTGTGGGTTCAGATCTGGGCTCACACGGACTTCTTCTCGTGGTGGGTCACTGGGTTTCCTTGGGGAAAGAGAACACACCATCACGTCTCTAGGTGCCAACGTTTCAAGAGGTTGACGTGGTATATTTGGTCAGGCTTTCTCTTGCCTGTTTGCTTAACCTTGTAATTGACCTCCCTACCCTCTCTATGACCTCAAAGGGTCCCTGCCAGGTGGCTAGGAATTTGCACTCTACTGTGGGCACCAGCACTAACACTCGGTCTCCTGGCTGAAATTCTCTAGGCTGAGCTGGGCGGTTATATATTGTTTGTTGTTCCCGCTATGCGCTTTCTCCATATGTTCTCTTACCATAGCGTAAATGGCGGCCATCCTGTCTCTCATTTCCACATGATCAATGAACGACCTATGGGGGCAAGGCTGTTCCTCCCATGCTTCCTTTGCTATATCCAGCAGACCCCTTGGCCTGTATGGGTACAAAAGTTCAAAAGGGCGAACCCTGTAGAGGCTTGTGGTACTTCTCTAATTGAGAACAACAGATAGGGTAAGAGTTGATCCCAGTTTCTGCCATCCGTATCAATGGTCATACGAAGCATTTGCTTGAGGGTCTTATTAAAACGCTCGGAGCTGACTGCTGACACTCCGGGCAACTACAACAGTAGTTCTCTACTTCCTTATGCACCCCAGGCCAAAATAACCGTTTTAACACTCTTTCTTTGTTTTTTTCCACCCCTAAATGTGCCCCAAGCAGATGAGTGTGGGCTAGTTACAGTACTGTGGCCCTATGGGTTTGAGGCACAAGCAACTGCTCTATAGTCTACTCCCCCTCTTTTTTTATTTGGTAGAGAAACCCATTCTTAATTGCAAAATATGGGTTCACTATTGGAAGATTACTGGGAACTATTCCATCCACAACTTTCACATTTTTCAAAGCATTAACTTCTTTGGGAGCAGCGCACGAAGTGACCGTTTTGGAGACCCTGGCGTGCCCAAAGTAAAATGCCTCCCATTCAGGCCCAGAAAATAGGATATGCACATATTTAGTACCATTGGATAGGAAACACTCTGAATTTTCCAAAAGTGTTAACATTTTGTCTGTGAGTAAAACAGAATGGATATGGCAGGCGAAGCTACGAGGAATTTCTGTCCTTGAAAAAGTGGTTTTCACAGAGTGCCTCATTGGGAACTCCTCCCTTATGAAAATGCCCATATAAGAGCATATGAATGCAGTACCTATCGCTTCCTCTGGATGTCAACAGTCTCGAGAAAGTGTTCAGTTTCATTTTAGATGCTTTTAGAGCAGAGAAGAGGAGGAATCAGGAAGTGTCCCCATAGATGTCCTTTACAAGAAAACAGGCGCTCCCACCAGGCTCGTCCTTAGTTTTTTTCCTTTCTTATCGCCCAGTTTATATTCCGGATGAAATATTATGCTATTTATACAGAAAAGTGTTCCTAAGGATACATTTAAAATGACGTTTGATTGTTCTTGGACAAGTTTATAGGTATAAGTTGAACGAGTTCTCTTCACGTTTCAATGGACGATTGGAGGCTGTATCTTCTCATTCTAACGCGCCAACCAATCGGAGATTTATGGATATAATACATTACTTTTTCTAACAAAAGAACCATGGATTGTCTTCGTTGGACACTTGGGAAGCCCTCAGCAGAAGTTCTTCAACAGGTAATTGATTTGTTTTCGCTGTGAAATGTGTTTTCTGTGAACCGTGGAGGCTTATGAAATTATGGTAATGGAAAAATATGTTAGGTGCTACCCTCAAACAATCAAATGTAGTGCTTTCGCCGTGAAGCCGTTTTGAAATCTGACAACGCTGTGATATTGCCAAGAAGCAGAGCTTTTGATGACTATGAAACACTTGTATATTGATGCATGTTTAATAATTCAACTTTTGGATTTTGAATTTGGCGCCTTGTATTTCCCCTGGTAGTGTCGGGAGTAAACACAGACAAAATGTTAACTGTTTTACGGATACAGGTATCCTGTGTGTGTATTTGTTTTCTCTCCTTCTGCCCTACTCACAGGTGTCACTCATCAGCCGTCATCAATCACCAATCAGTCCCAATCAGAAGACACACCTGCTCCTTTTCCCTTACCCAATCACATCCCCTTTCCCTTGGTTTAAAACCCCAGTCAGTTCTCTCTCTCTCTAGCTTGTTCTTGTTTTGTAGCACTCTGGTTGTATTGCTCGCTCGCTTGATTAGTAGCTGACTTATATTGGTAGCTCTCCCTTGTTTTGGTAGCTCTCTTTGTTTTGTAGCTCCAGAGTTCTAGCTCTGTTTAGTATTTGTTAAAGCCCAGTTGCTGTTGTCCTGTGAGTATGTACTGTGGTGTTATATTGCTGTGTGTTTGTTGGTGGAAAAGGGGATAACCAGCCAAGACGCCCTTGGGCATACATTACCCGTAGGAAACCCTGTGTTAAATACATTAGTTAGAACTGGGCGGACCACCCACTGTATTTACTTAGTTAGTTAGCTAGCTGTTCGTGACGCAGGTAGATTAGCTTAGGGTTTTTTTTTATATTTATTATTTCTTTCCTTGGGTCCAGCTCAGCCCCTTTTCCCCACACCACTTTACCGTGTGTTTGAAATAAACCTTTAGTGTTTGACGGTAGATTTAAGTTGTCTGTGTTTTATTTTTGTTCTCACTGTTCCTTTTCACAATAATAATTTGCATAAGATATGTTGCGGGTCTCGATTCCATTCCTCCTAGACTGCGGGGTAAAAGGGATTCATAACATTAACACTTTTAGAAACTTCCGAGTGTTTCCTATCCAATGGTACTAAATATGTGCATATCCTTATTTCTGGGCCTGAATGGGAGGCATTTTACTCTTCAGCTCAAAAGTAACTTCATCTTCTGTGTTTCACAGAGGTACATGTCCTTTCCCCCAGCCAACCCCCAAACAACAGTTTCTCACACCCCTTATTAGAGCCTGCTGCTGGTCTCATTAGCTCCAGCTGTACTCTCAGGCAGCCTGGGTTTTGTAGTCCTTCACAGACGGCCATTTTGCTCCAGCCATCTGAGGGCAATGTATCTGCCCTCTAGAACACGCCCTCTCATGATGCCACAGTGTGTTTACAGCATCATACAGTAGTAGAAACAGAATGAATAGTGAGTGTGTGTTTACAGCATCATACAGTAGTAGAAACAGAATGAATAGTGAGTGTGTGTTTACAGCATCATACAGTAGTAGAAACAGAATGAATAGTGAGTGTGTGTTTACAGCATCATACAGTAGTAGAAACAGAATGAATAGTGAGTGTGTGTGTGAGATGATAATAGCTTCCTCTTCAACTGAATAAGACCCATTTCTATGTACTGAACACAACCCCTATTACTGTACTGTCATATTGTTATCAATATTAAAACATGTCCACCTCTCTTCTTTCATCTGGTTGATGATCCTTTATTAGGTCACATCTTTATTAGGTACATTTCATTCAGTTGAATTGAGTTTATACAGAAACAAGACTGTTGAGTCAAGAATTTGACAAATAAACATTGTACAATATTTACAAACACCAAGAAACCCAACAACAACAAGATCAGGGATTTCTAAATGAAACCAGTTTTAACAACACAGCGTGGTGATTCATTCTATTAATGAATGACTCTAGTTGACAATGTCTGTCAACTTCAATGGTGTTTATTCACAATCATATGTTTACACACTAGAGAGATATTCTACATTGTTGCTCCAGTGTGTCTTACTGAACATGACCATGATTAGAGTGAAACATCATATTGTTTTTGACACAGGGACACTGAGGAGTCATCATACCAAACCCTAAACCCTGGATAGAGGGGCTCAGTGAATGCGGAGGTGAATGTGTACAGGTGGGTCAGTGTGTCAGAGGAGACTCTGTAGAAGGACAGAGTGCCGGCTGGCCAGTCCAGATACACTCCTACTCTGTGGGAGCTGGAGGAGGGGACGTCTATGTGATTGTTATTGTGCCTGGCAGTGTAAAGGTTGTCAGAGCAGAACAGACTCCAGGACTTGTCATTGTATCCAATCTTACAGTCGTCACCCTCTCCTCTCCTGTTGATTCCTTTATATGTCACTCCTATATCAGCCCCACTCCCACTCCACTCTACCTCCCAGTAACAGCGCCCAGTCAGACCCTCTCTACACAGCACCTGGTACCAGATCTCAAATCTCTCTGGGTGATCATAAGGATACGGCTGCTTCTCTCTCCTATGTGTCACCTTTCTGTTTTCCTCAGACAGAGAGAGAAGTCTGTTTACTGTGTTTGGGTCCAGTGTGAGATCACAGGCATCTGATGGATGAAACCAGACACAATATTAGAAATCATCATCATCACTCACTTCTCAGTAATTCATTTAATGTAGATGTTTCTAGGTATCAAAAGGAGAAAGGAGAAGTTAAGGTAACTTAAGACTTGTTGAATGATTATATGTTATACTGTATGGTAATTTAAAACACACTTATTCCCATTAATCCACACACACATTTCTTATGTAACACAAACACGCCAAACACACACACACACATACACACATTGTCAAAGCAACTCTTTGTAAACTTGAATTAAGACTTATTCTTAGTCATATTCTTCACAGCAGTTAACACTCACATTTTCTAAGCCCAGGTTTCATTGTGTACTCTCCACCATGTTCCACACTGTAGCGGTAAGCAGAAGAACAGACAGTCATTGAGGGATACACGTGAACACAGACACACACACACACTAAGTCAGCATATAACATGTTTGTATTAACTAGCCTGATAAGTCAAACATGTCTGATATGAACATTGAGATAAACCCTCTACATACTTGAATTTCTCCAGTCTGCAGTGTGGATCCTCCAGTCTAGATGAAAGCAGTCTGACTCCTGAGTCTCCTGGGTGATTGTAGCTCAGGTCCAGCTCTCTCAGGTGTGAGGGGTTTGACCTCAAAGCTGAGACCAGAGAAGCACAGCCTTCCTCTGTGACTAGACAGCGTGAAAGCCTGCAAAGAGTCAAATCATTTTAAAACCACACTGCTATTCATTGGTGGTGAAAATAGTAGCAGTATATTTTTTTCAACATATTCAGATACATCAGTGTCCTGAAACCTGCCAGATCTATTCATAAATGGATGTTTCATTATTAGAAATGACAAATGGTCAATGTATTGCCTGCAGATAGAAACGTGTATATTACAAATATTTGAGTAGACTGACCAGACCAGTTTAAAAAGCAGTATCAGTCAAAAGACAGACAGTGAGGTATCAGATTTAGATTGTATTGAGTATGCAGACCACACCATATCTATTTTGACAGTGAAGATAACATTTTAAATGTGGCTCTATACTCCAACATTTTGGACATCAGATCAAATGTTTCATATGAGGTGACAGTATATAATGTCACCTTTTATTTGAGGGTATTTTCATACATATCTGTTTCACCATTTAGAAATGAAAGCACTTTATGTATCCAGTCACCCTATTTGATGAAGTCATCAGTATTTTGACAAATTCACTCATAGTCTATTAAAGTAGTCAAAAGTTTAGTATTTGGTCTGATATTACTTGAACGCAATGACTACATCAAGCTTGTGACTCAAACTCGTCAATTACATTTGTTTTGGTTGTGTTTTGGGTTATGTTTTGCCCAATTTTAAAATGGTGGATGATGACTGGAGACATTTTCTTTATAAGTGATTAGATAACATGTTTCTAAACACGACTAAATTAAATTACTAAATGTGCAGATTGTTTTGGTTGTGTTTTGCCTAATATTAAAATGGTGGATGGTGACGAGTAATTTTCATGGCATCCTGATGATTAAGAAAAATCATAAATAATAACAAAGTTACAGAGGCTACAACAAAACATGCTAACCTCTCACCATTACCAATAACAGAGGCTACAACAAAACATGCTAACCTCTCACAATTACCAATAACATAGACTACAACAAAACATGCTAACCTCTCACCACTACCAATAACAGAGGCTACAACAAAACATGCTAACCTCTCACCATTACCAATAACAGAGGCTACAACAAAACATGCTAACCTCACCACTACCAATAACAGAAAATACAACAAAACATGCTAACCTCTCACCATTACCAATAACATAGACTACAACAAAACATGCTAACCTCTCACCATTACCAATAACAGAGGCTGCAACAAAACATGCTAACCTCTCACCATTACCAATAACAGAGGCTACAACAAAACATGCTAACCTCTCACCATTACCAATAACAGAGGCTGCAACAAAACATGCTAACCTCTTACCTTTACCAAAAACAGAGACTACAACAAAATATTCTAACCTCTCAAAATTAACAATAACAGAGGCAACAACAAAACATGCTAACCTCTCACCATTACTAATAACATAGACTACAACAAAACATGCTAACCTCTCACCATGACCAATAACAGAGGCTACAACAAAACATGCTAACCTCTCACCACTGCCAATAACAGAGGCTACAACAAAACATGCTAACCTCTCACCATTACCAATAACAGAGGATACAACAAAACCTGCTAACCTCTCACCATTACCAATAACAGAGGATACAACAAAACATGCTAACCTCTCACCATTACCAATAACAGAGGATACAACAAATCATGCTAATCTCTCACCATTACCAATAACAGAGGCTACAACAAAATATTCTAACCTCTCACCATTAACAATAACAGAGGCTACAACAATACATGCTAACCTCTCACCATTACCAAAAACAGAGGCTGCAACAAAACATGTTAACCTCTCACCATTACCAATAACAGAGTCTACAATAAAACAAGCTAACCTCTCACCATTACCAATAACAGAGGATACAGCAAAACATGCTAACCTCTCACCATTACCAATAACAGAGGCTACAACAAAACATGCTAACCTCTCACCATTACCAATAACAGAGGCTACAATAAAACAAGCTAACCTCTCACCATTACCAATAACAGAGGATACAGCAAAACATGCTAACCTCTCACCATTACCAATAACAGAGGCTACAACAAAACATGCTAACCTCTCACCATTACCAATAACATAGACTACAACAACACATGCTAACCTCTCACCACTACCAATAACAGAGGCTACAACAAAACATGCTAACCTCTCACCATTACCAATAACAGAGGCTACAACAAAACATGCTAACCTCTCACCATTACCAATAACAGAGGATTCAACAAATCATGCTAACCTCTCACCATTACCAATAACAGAGGCTACAACAAAATATTCTAACCTCTCACCATTAACAATAACAGAGGCTACAACAAAACAAGCTAACCTCTCACCATTACCAATAACAGAGGATACAACAAAACATGCTAACCTCTCACCATTACCAATAACAGAGGCTACAACAAAACATGCTAATCTCTCACCATTACCAATAACAGAGGCTACAACAAAACATGCTAACCTCTCACCATTACCAATAACAGAGGATACAACAAAACATGCTAACCTCTCACCATTACCAATAACAGAGGATACAAAAAAACATGCTAACCTCTCACCATTACCAATAACAGAGGCTACAACAAAGCATGCTAACCTCTCACAAATTACCAATAACAGAGATTACAACTAAACAGCTAACCTCTCACCATTACCAATAACAGAGGATACAACAAAACATACTAACCTCTCACCAGAGGCTACAACAAAACATGCTAACCTCTCACCATTACCAATAACAGAGGCTACAACAAAATATGCTAACCTCTCACCATTATCAAAAACAGAGGATACAACAACACATGCTAACCTCTCACTATTACAGATAACAGAGGCTACAACAAAACATGCTAACCTCTCATCATTACCAATAACAGAGGCTACAACAAAACATGCTAACCTCTCACCATTACCAATAACAGAGGCTACAACAAAACATGCTAACCTCTCACCATTACCAATAACAGAGGATACAACAAAACATGCTAACCTCTCACCATTACCAATAACAGAGGCTACAACAAAACATGCTAACCTCTCACCATTACCAATAACAGAGGATACAACAAAACATGTTAACCTCTCACCATTACCAATATCAGAGTCTACAACAAAACATGCTAACCTCTCACCATTACCAATAACAGAGGCTACAACAAAACATGCTAACCTCTCACCATTACCAAAAACAGAGGCTACAACAAAACATGCTAACCTCTCACCATTACCAATAACAGAGGCTACAACAAAACATGCTAACCTCTCACCATTACCAATAACAGAGGATACAACAAAACATGCTAACCTCTCACCATTACCAATAACAGAGGCTACAACAAAACATGCTAACCTCTCACCATTACCAATAACAGAGGCTACAACAAAACATGCTAACCTCTCACCATTACCAATAACAGAGGCTACAACAAAACATGCTAACCTCTCACCATTACCAATAACATAGACTACAACAACACATGCTAACCTCTCACCATTACCAATAACAGAGGCTACAACAAAACAAGCTAACCTCTCACCATTACCAATAACAGAGGATACAGCAAAACATGCTAACCTCTCACCATTACCAATAACAGAGGCTACAACAAAACATGCTAACCTCTCACCATTACCAATAACATAGACTACAACAACACATACTAACCTCTCACCACTACCAATAACAGAGGCTGCAACAAAACATGCTAACCTCTCACCATTACCAATAACAGAGGATACAACAAAACATGCTAACCTCTCACCATTACCAATAACAGAAGATACAACAAAACATGCTAACCTCTCACCATTACCAATAACAGAGGCTACAACAAAACATGCTAACCTCTCAACATTACCAATAACAGAGGCTACAACAAAACTTGCTAACCTCTCACCATTACCAATAACAGAGGCTACAACAAAACATGCTAACCTCTCACCATTACCAATAACAGAGGCTACAACAAAACATGCTAACCTCTCACCATTACCAATAACAGAGGCTACACAAAACTTGCTAACCTCTCACCATTACCAATAACAGAGGCTACAACAAAACATACTAACCTCTCACCATTACCAATAACAGAGGCTACAACAAAACATGCTAGCCTCTCACCATTACCAATAACATAGACTACAACAACACATGCTAACCTCTCACCACTACCAATAACAGAGGCTGCAACAAAACATGCTAACCTCTCACCATTACCAATAACAGAGGCTACAACAAAATATGCTAACCTCTCACCATTACCAATAACAGAGGATACAACAAAACATGCTAACCTCTCACCATTACCAAAAACAGAGGCTACAACAAAACATGCTAACCTCTCACCATTACCAATAACAGAGGCTACAACAAAACATGCTAACCTCATACCATTACCAATAACAGAGGATACAACAAAACATGCTAACCTCTCACCATTACCAATAACAGAGGCTACAACAAAACATGCTAACCTCTCACCATTACCAATAACAGAGGCTACAACAAAACATGCTAACCTCTCACCATTACCAATAACATAGACGACAACAACACATGCTAACCTCTCACCACTACCAATAACAGAGGCTGCAACAAAACATGCTAACCTCTCACCATTACCAATAACAGAGGATACAACAAAACATGCTAACCTCTCACCATTACCAATAACAGAAGATACAACAAAACATGCTAACCTCTCACCATTACCAATAACAGAGGCTACAACAAAACATGCTAACCTCTCACCATTACCAATAACAGAGGCTACAACAAAACTTGCTAACCTCTCACCATTACCAATAACAGAGGCTACAACAAAACATGCTAACCTCTCACCATTACCAATAACAGAGGCTACAACAAAACATGCTAACCTCTCACCATTACCAATAACAGAGGCTACAACAAAACTTGCTAACCTCTCACCATTACCAATAACAGAGGCTACAACAAAACATACTAACCTCTCACCATTACCAATAACAGAGGCTACAACAAAACATGCTAGCCTCTCACCATTACCAATAACATAGACTACAACAACACATGCTAACCTCTCACCACTACCAATAACAGAGGCTGCAACAAAACATGCTAACCTCTCACCATTACCAATAACAGAGGCTACAACAAAACATGCTAACCTCTCACCATTACCAATAACAGAGGATACAACAAAACATGCTAACCTCTCACCATTACCAATAACAGAGGCTACAACAAAACATACTAACCTCTCACCATTACCAATAACAGAGGCTACAACAAAACATGCTAACCTCTCACCATTACCAATAACATAGACTACAACAACACATGCTAACCTCTCACCACTACCAATAACAGAGGCTGCAACAAAACATGCTAACCTCTCACCATTACCAATAACAGAGGCTACAACAAAACATGCTAACCTCTCACCATTACCAATAACAGAGTATACAACAAAACATGCTAACCTCTCACCATTACCAATAACAGAGGCTACAACAAAACATGCTAACCTCTCACCATTACCAATAACAGAGGCTACAACAAAACTTGCTAACCTCTCACCATTACCAATAACAGAGGCTACAACAAAACATACTAACCTCTCACCATTACCAATAACAGAGGCTACAACAAAACATGCTAGCCTCTCACCATTACCAATAACATAGACTACAACAACACATGCTAACCTCTCACCACTACCAATAACAGAGGCTGCAACAAAACATGCTAACCTCTCACCATTACCAATAACAGAGGCTACAACAAAACATGCTAACCTCTCACCATTACCAATAACAGAGGATACAACAAAACATGCTAACCTCTCACCATTACCAATAACAGAGGCTACAACAAAACATACTAACCTCTCACCATTACCAATAACAGAGGCTACAACAAAACATGCTAACCTCTCACCATTACCAATAACATAGACTACAACAACACATGCTAACCTCTCACCACTACCAATAACAGAGGCTGCAACAAAACATGCTAACCTCTCACCATTACCAATAACAGAGGCTACAACAAAACATGCTAACCTCTCACCATTACCAATAACAGAGGATACAACAAAACATGCTAACCTCTCACCATTACCAATAACAGAGGCTACAACAAAACATGCTAACCTCTCACCATTACCAATAACAGAGGCTACAACAAAACTTGCTAACCTCTCACCATTACCAATAACAGAGGCTACAACAAAACATGCTAACCTCTCACCATTACCAATAACAGAGGCTACAACAAAACATGCTAACCTCTCACCATTACCAATAACAGAGGGGGTCTGATCTTTGTGCCTCTGTAACTTTCTCATTCATCATTATTATTATGATTCTTCATAATCATGGTAGAATCCACATGAATGTAGAAGTGTTCAGAAACATCTTCTATTCTTACTGACAATACAAGTGAAGTGACTCCAAAATGACAGGACATTATTCACCATTCAGTTTCTGTTAGGAAAAACATAATCCTAAACACATCCAAGACAAACTGCAAATGAATTCAGCAAGTTAGTAGAATCACAAGCTTGATGTAATCACTACAGGCATGGAATATGGACCAAATACTAAACTTATGATTAAATTAATTTGTCCAAATAATTATGACTTTTTCAAATGGGAGAACTACGTACATAAAGTGCTTTTATTTCTCAACAGTACAATATACAGTACCAGTCAAACATTTCGTCACACCTACTCATTCAAGGGTTTTTCTTTATTTTTACTATTTTCTACAGGCTAGGGGTTATAAATGGCATCCTGTTCCTTTCAGCATAACATCTTGATCTGTCCTTCTCAAATAAATATATTTTCTCCCCCTGATTTGCTTTGGAGTTTCTGTTATCGAAACATAAATTGCTAACAAGTCTTAAACTTTGCACATACACTGCTGCCATTTAGTGGCCAAGATCTAAATTGCACCTGGGCTGGATTAATAAATTATGGCCTTTCTCTTGCATTTCAAAGATAATGGTACAAAAAAAATACAAGACAACAGTGTTTTTTTCTTTTACCAGATTTAATGTGCATTCCTTTCACTATTTCCACAAACCTCAAAGTGTTTCCTTTCAAATGGTATCAAGAATATGCAAATCCTTGCTTCAGGGTCTGAGCTACAGGCAGTTAGATGGCGAAAATTGAAAAAAGGGGCAGATCCTTAAAGTAATTATTTACTGTTGTTTCTCTTTGCTTATTTGAGTTGTTCTTGACATACTTGGTATTTTACCAAATAGGGCTTTCTTCTGCATACACTCCTACACATTAAGAAGGGAAGAAATTCCACAAATTAACTTTTAAGAAGGAACACCTGTTAATTGAAAAACATTCCATGTGACTACTTCATGAAGCTGGTTGAGAGAATCTCAAGAGTGTGCAAAGCTGTCATCAAGGCAAAGGTGGCTAATTTGAAGAAACTCATAAAATATATTTTGATTTGTTTAAACCTTTTGTGGTACTAAATGATTCCATATGTGCTATTTCATAGTTTTCATGTCTTCACTATTATTGTACAATGTAGAAAATAGTAAAAATAAAGGAAAACCCTTTTATGAGTAGGTGTGACCAAACTTTTGACTAGTACTGTATATGTATAAATACCTTTAAATAAAAGGTGACATTCTGTACTGTCACCTAATATGAAACATTCTATCTGAAATCCAAAATGCTGGAGTATAGCACCAAATTTAAAACTGTCAGCTTCACTGTCCAAACACATATGGTGTGGACTATGTGTGCCTGGTAAACACATGTGGATCTGGTGAACAGTTATCACTTGTTGACCAACTACAGGAATACTGACCTCAGAGTCTCCAGTTTACAGTGGGGATTCCCCAGTCCAGCGGAGAGCAGCTTCACTCCTGAATCCTTCAGGTCATTGCTACTCAGATCCAGCTCTCTCAGGTGTGAGGGGTTTGACCTCAGAGCTGAGACCAGAGAAGCACAGCCTTCCTCTGTGACTCCACAGCCTGACAGCCTGCAAAGAGATCATCATGACTTCACAAACACACTGTTAATTTATCGAGAAGTGTAGAAGGACAATGGCAGATGCATTTGGTTTATTCTCTCAAACAACATATAGATTCATCTTCCGTCTCCTAGAACTGTATGGTCATAATGTTATACTAATGTGAAAATCAATGCATTTATTCAATATGTTATTCAATATAATATTATATACATATTATAATACATATTTTTCCCTAAACGTAATATTTCTTCCTGATGATTAGATCTTATATGTCATTTGATGAACTCACAGAACAGCTCTGGAGGCTTTGACCACTGGCAGCAGCCTCAGAAGACCTTCCTCTGATCTGGAGTATTTCTTCAGGTCAAACACATCCAGCTCCTTTTCTGAAGTCAGCAACACAAAGACCAGAGCTGACCACTGTGCAGGTGACAGTTTGGCTTCTGAAAGACTTCCTGAGCTCAGGTAGCTTTGGATCTCCTCCACTAGAGAATGGTCATTCAGTTCATTCAGACAGTGGAACAGATTGATGCACCTCTCTGGAGAGGGATTCTCTCTGATCTTCTCCTTGATGTACTTGACTGTTTCTTCATGGCTCTGTGAGCTGCTTCTTGTCATTGTCAGTAGACCTCGTAAGTGCTTCTGATTGGACTCCAGTGAGAGGCCCAGAAGGAAGCGGAGGATCAGGTCCAGGTTTCCTGTCTCACTTTGTAAGGCTTTATCCACAGCACTCTTGTAGACAGTAACTTCAGACTGGTCTTTTGTTTGCAGTTTGTCCATTAGATTCTCATTGTTGTTGATGAATGAGAGGAACACATATACAGCAGCCAGAAACTCCTGAATGCTCAGGTGAACAAAGCAGTACACCTTGTCCTGGTACAGCCCACATTCCTCTTTAAAGAGCTGTGTGCACAATCCTGAGTACACTGAGGCTTCATTGACATCAATACCAGCCTCTTTCAGGTCTTCTTCATAGAAAATCAGATTGCCCTTCACAAGCTGTTGAAAAGCCAGTTTTCCCAGTGACAGAATGCTCTCTTTATTCCAGTGTGGACCTGTCTCTTCTTTCCCAAGATACTTTTCATTCTTCTGTTTGGTATGAAACACCACAAGGTGTGTGTACATCTCAGTCAGAGTCTTGGGCATTTCTTCTCTCTTATGTTTCAGCATGTGTTCAAGGACTGTTGCAGAAATCCAACAGAAGACTGGAATGTGGCACATGATGTGGAGGCTCCTTGATGTCTTTATGTGTGAGATGATTCTGCTGGCCAGGTCCTCATCACTGAATCTCTTCCTGAAATACTCCTCCTTCTGTGGGTCATTGAACCCTCGTACCTCTGTCACCTGGTCAACACACACTGAATTGATCTTATTGGCTGCTGCAGGTCGGGTAGTTATCCAGAGGAGAGCAGAGGGAAGCAGATTTCCCTTGAAGAGATTTGTCAGCAGAACATCCACTGAGGTTGACTCTGTGACGTCACAACAGATCTTGTTATTCTGGAAGTCTAGGGGCAGTCGGCACTCATCCAGACCATCAAAGATGAACAGAACTTTATACTTGTCGTAGTTGGAGATTCTTGATTGTTTGGATTCCAATGAGAAGTGATTAAGAAGTTCAATCAAAGTGTGTTTGTCCCCTTTCATCAAATTCAGCTCCCGAAAAGGGAATGAAAATACAAATTGGACATCCTGATTTGCTTTTCCTTCAGCCCAGTCCAGAATGAACTTCTGCACAGAGACTGTTTTTCCAATGCCAGCGACTCCCTTTGTCAGCACAGTTCTGATACGTTTGTCTTGTCCAGTTAAGGGTTTGAAGATGTCGTTACATTTGATTGCAGTCTCTGGTCTTGCTTGTTTCCTGGTTGTTGTCTCAATCTGTCTCAGCTCATGTTCATTATTGACCTCTCCTGTTCCACCCTCTGTGATGTAGAGCTCTGTGTAGATCTTATTGAGATGTGTTGGGTTTCCTTGTTTAGCAATCCCCTCAAATACACATTGACACTTCTTCTTTAGATTAGATTTGAGTTCACGTTGGGAAATCACAGCAAGCTCATCTGAATCTAGAAATAACACAGAGGATATTAATATTACGTCTGTTTTAATGTCTACAGTATTGTAGGACTGATATAACGTTTTAAAAGTGAATAATTTATTCTGTTAACTGACTGTATAAATGTGTAAATGTTTTCATAATGCATTACAGACTGATGTGACTGATTATATTATTATTGGTATTATTGATGGTATTATTAATGTTCTCTCTCTCTCTCTCTCTCTCTCTCTCTCTCTCTCTCTCTCTCTCTCTCTCTCTCTCTCTCTCTCTCTAAATTAATCACCACAACACATCCCTGCTGCTACTTGATGAGGTCACTAGGTGTTGTGTTAAGGCTGCTACAATATCATTGAGTTACTCAGCTACTTTAGCTGTACTTTAGCTACAGCTTTTAAATGTTATAAAACAGCATTCAACATGAAGCAGACAGATCTTACATTTCTCCAGTGTGTCAGCAAGCTCCTTCTGGTTCATTTTCCTCAGGACGTGCAGTGTGATCTTCAGAGCCCCCTCTCTGGCACTGCTCTCCTGCTTCTCATCTTCAGCATCCACCACTTCCTTATCCTGCTTCTGACTCTCAAAGCCTTCTGGGAGTTCTGGACTAAGAATCCTCTTGAACATCTTCAGCTCGTTCTTCACAAATGTCATAATATTCTCTTCCAGCAACTGAAATAAATCAAGTAAATAAGTTAAGCAAGAGAAGAAATGCTTTCTCATCAACACATTAATGAATGATTGACAGATCAACTTTACTTGAGGTAAACAAAAACAAATGTACATAACAGAACCACATACACTGAATATGGAGGCCAGGTCTGTTTGATGACTCTGGGAAGACTGACCACTGAGAATCTCTGACTCTGATCTCTCCTGTTGGTTTCTGTGGACAAAACATGAGACACACACAAACAAACACACACGGAGGGAATGTTGTGTTTGTTTAACATTGTTTTAGTACTATGAAAATGGACAAAAGGATTAGCCTATAGATTATGAAACCAACAAAAATAAATGGGAAAATGGGAGAGGAGAAATGACTAGAGACAGTGTTGTTTAACTCACTGACCATGACCCATGAGTTCTTCTTACCTTTGTTCAGTAGAAAAGTCTCCCTCTCTAAAGGATATAGGTTGACTCATAGACTTGTCACTCTTCATGGACACACAGCTGGGAACAGGGGAGGCTGGTCTCTCCTGCTTGATTGGACTTCAACACAACAGAGACAAACAGTACATCTCTCGTCTACTCTGAGCTCAGATGGGGAAACATAAGAAGAGTTTCATTCCAAAATGCTATATATCCATTTTCAGAAATGTTTGTAAATTAGCTTTTATTGTTTAAAGAAATTATGAAAGAGATTGGTGTGTTTTTTCACTATCTAATCATGGCATGGGGTTGTTCAATGTATTCATTTCAGAGAGACAAATAATCATGTTTTTTTGCTAAATACTATATATCTTCCTCACTCTCAGAGAAATCAGTAGTACTGCTAGGTTTTACACAGTAATAATATATATCTGTCTCACTCTCAGAGAAATCAGTAGTTCTGCTAGGTTTTACAAAGTAATAATATATATCTGCCTCACTCTCAGAGAAATCAGTAGTACTGCTAGGTTTTATACAGTAATAATATATATCTGCCTCACTCTCAGAGAAATCAGTAGTACTGCTAGGTTTTACACAGTAATAATATATATCTGCCTCACACTCAGAGAAATCAGTAGTACTGCTAGGTTTTACACAGTAATAATATATATCTGCCTCACTCTCAGAGAAATCAGTAGTACTGCTAGGTTTTACACAGTAATAATATATATCTGCCTCACTCTCAGAGAAATCAGTAGTACTGCTAGGTTTTACACAGTAATAATATATATCTGCCTCACTCTCAGAGAAATCAGTAGTACTGCTAGGTTTTACACAGTCATAATATATATCTGCCTCTGTCACGCCCTGACCAATATGAGCCTGTTTATGTTTAATTTTGGTTGGGTCAGGGTGTGAGTTGGGGTGGGCATTCTAGGTTCTTTATATTTCGTTGTTTTGGCTGAATATGGCTCTCAATCAGGGACAGCTGTCTAACGTTGAGCAGCCCTTTTTCTCTCCAGTGTTTGTGGGAAGTTACATCTGTTTGGTTGTATGTTGCTACTACACCAGTTGATCAGTGGTTGTTGTTTTGAGTGAGTTAAGAAATAAACATGTTTTTCTCAACCCGGCACGCTGCGCCTTGGTCGTTTAATGAAGATCGTGACAGAACTTCCCACCCCCAAGAGACCAAGCAGTGTGGCCAGAAGGAGAAGGGGTTCTTGACCATGGCGGAGATCAAGGCGGATTGGAAAGCTATGCCTTGGCGGGAGCTCCTGGGGGTTCGTGGCCACAGCAGCTCCAATAATTATTTTTTGGGGGTGCACATGGTGCCGGCTCCATGAATCAGGCCCCCTGTGCGCATCGAGAGCCCGGCACGTCCTGTCCCTGCTCCACGCATCAGGTCCCTGTGCGCATCAAGACCCCGGCACGCCCTGTCCCTGCTCCACGCATCAGGTCCCCAGTGCGCATCGAGACCCCGGCACGTCCTGTCCCTGCTCCACGCATCAGGTCCCCTGTGCGCATCGAGAGCCCGGCACGTCCTGTCCCTCCTCCACGCACCAGGTCCCCTGTGCGCCTTCTGGGCCCGGCACGTCCTGTTCCAGCTCCACGCACCAGGTATCCAGTGCCTGCTCCACGGACCAGTCCGGAGCCTCCAGAGAAGGTCCGGAGCCTCCAGAGAAGGTCCCCGGTCCGGGGCCCGCAACGAGGGTGCCCTGTCCGGGGTCGGCGGCGAGGGCCTCCACCCCAGAGGCGGATAGATGCCCACCCAGACCCTCCCCAATAGGTTCAGGTTTTGCGGCCGGAGTCCGCACCTTTGGGAGGGGGTACTGTCACGCCTCTGACCAATATGAGCCTGTTTATGTTTAATTTTGGTTGGGTCAGGTGTGAGTTGGGGTGGGCATTCTAGGTTCTTTATATTTCATTGTTTTGGCTGAGTATGGCTCTCAATCAGGGACAGCTGTCTAACGTTGTCTCTGATTGGGAACCATACTTAAGCAGCCCTTTCCCCCTCCAGTGTTGGTGGGAAGTTGCATCTGTTTGGTTGTATGTTGCTGTTACTACACCAGTTGATCTTGGTTTGTTGTTTTGGGGGAGTTAAGAAATAAACATGTTTTTCTCAACCCGGCACGCTGCGCCTTGGTCGTTTAATGAAAATCATGACGTCCTCACTCTCAGAGAAGTCAGTAGTACTGCTAGGTTTTACACAGTCAAATGTGACCGACCGGCTCGATTCGGTCTTATGAAGCAACGTTTGAAATTATGTTTTTTACATTGGATAAAAGACTCAGAGCTAGAAAATGGTATATCAGACACTACAGTTGAGGAACAATGGGAAAGTAATTCTGCTTTGAAAGATGATAAACTTGTAACCTCACTTTTGAGAAAATGTCCTTTGAATGTTTTGGTTCCAACTGGAGAGCTCTTCTTTGTCTACAGGGCTGTTACTTTGGCAGATAATGTCACCCATCTAAATAAATAGTTTGATATATATATAATTAACTAAATGTATGGTGTTTTTGATTTAAGTCAGTTTCATTATTTGTTATGCTATAAATGGTTATTTTATGGTTGTAAGTGGTAAAATGAACTTAGAAATTTTGTATTTTGCAATTCTGATTAATTCCTACTTTAGTAAGGAATGAAACATTCAGTACTGCAGTTCCTATATAATTCCAATAGATGGCAACATAAGACCACAAATGAAATGTCAATAGATTCATTTAGTTTCTCCCTGGATACACCACCACTCCCCCTCACAGGAAAACTCCTGTGTGGCTTCTTTCTGGCCCTTTCCACACTGCTAACGCAAGAGGAAGGACTGAAAAAGCATTTAACACATTACTGTGAAGTAATATAATGATGATTCATCTTTATTATTACCTGTTTTCATGCTCATGTTTTGAAATTATACTTCATTAATATAACGATGATCAATAAGCCTGAACACTAATTTAGCCACCTCTGGTGGAGAAAAACGTAGTTTCATAGTACATTCATTGTCAAATTCATCAACCAGCATCGACATTCATTGGTAAGGTAATATTATGAAACTGGGCTCCATGGCGGATGCAATGAACTAGTTTTCATCAGAAAAATCCTTGTTAAAAATGTCATGTGTCCAGCCTACTGAGGAGCCCCGAAAATAATATTTTCAACAGTTCGGTCCTTGGACACAGAGGGGTTCAACACTAAAGTGACCGTCCATCTAGTGAAGAGAGGAGAACCGGACAGAGGTAGCCAGCATCCGTCAACGAGAGAGGGAGAAGCCCTCCACGGGATTTAACAGGTGGAAGAAACAACCGGGGAGCTCCATCGGTCCACAAGAAATGGAGACAGCCGGTGATGATGTAACTAGCTAGTTTACCGAGCTGTACCGACTAGCTTGGCTCGGTAGCAGGTCGTTTCTGTCCTCATCTCGAGGAGGATGACGAATCCGGTCAACCACAAAATGAAACAAGGATAGAGAGTGAAAAGGATCTGGCTACACTCATACTGTCCCTGACTATTAAGCAAAAAGAAAACTGAACAAGAAACAATCAACTTCTGCGTCTCAACACTTTAACAAACTCCTTAGTTATTCCTCAAGATCACCTCAGCCCGCTTCTGCGCGAATCGACAATATCCACACCGTACGGGGACGCGGACAGTTCTGTACGGGGACGAGGACAGTTCTGTACGGGACGCGGACAGTTCTGTACGGGACGTGGACAGTTCTGTACGGGACGGACAGTTCTGTACGGGACGAGGACAGTTCTGTACGCGGACAGGACAGTTCTGTACGGGACGCGGACAGTTCTGTACGGGACGCGGACAGTTCTGTACGGGACGCGGACAGTTCTGCACGGGACGCGGACAGTACCAGAACGCGGACATGAGCAGTGCAACACAATCAACTAAACCCAGTCTTTACAGTGGGTTACATTAGTAATATTCATTTATTATTATTATGTTAAACAAACATTCTACGTTTTTTATAACAATATGTTGAGATCTGGGCCCATATCCACAAAGCGTCTCAGAGTAGAGAATTGGTCGTATAAGTGCTGAGAATAAAGACATTTTACACTTATGGGTTAAATTAAAGCTATGCATGAAGTCTCTAGTCCCACCTAGTCTGCAGATATTTAGGACACCTTGTGAGCTGTCCTAAGTAGTTAAGAGTTAACAGCAGGTGTCTTGATAATACTATAGAATAATGCAGAGAGTCAGTGGTTCCTGAGCCACATGTAATTGCTTTGCAGTAGTTAAAAATAATGTTTTATATTTCTATATGATCAATCCATAAATAATATAGACCTACATGCAACAGTTTGTCTTGTGCTTTTGGCAATGATTTATGTATAAGAATTATGTATAACAAGTGATACCATGTATGTCTGCATAGCATTTTGTCTTCATTTTGGCAGATTAACTCATGCTTATTTCTGAAGAGAAACTCAGGTTTTAAAAAAAAAATGCTAAGGAGTTGGAGCTGTGGCTGGTTCGAATCCCGGGCCGGGGGCTGGAAAATACAGGCGGACTTGATCTGACCGCTGGAGGGCTGCTGGGTTCACATCCTCAAAACATTCACCTTTCATTGATCAGAACTCTAGAGGTTCTTCTTCACTGAACCCAAATATATACACTGCTCAAAAAAATAAAGGGAACACTTAAACAACACAATGTAACTCCAAGTCAATCACACTTCTGTGAAATCAAACTGTCCACTTAGGAAGCAACACTGATTGACAATAAATTTCACATGCTGTTGTGCAAATGGAATAGACAACAGGTGGAAATTATAGGCAATTAGCAAGACACCCCCAATAAAGGAGTGGTTCTGAAGGTGGTGACCACAGACCACTTCTCAGTTCCTATGCTTCCTGGCTGATGTTTTGGTCACTTTTGAATGTGCTTTCACTCTAGTGGTAGCATGAGACGGAGTCTACAACCCACACAAGTGGCTCAGGTAGTGCAGCTCATCCAGGATGGCACATCAATGCGAGCTGTGGCAAGAAGGTTTGCTGTGTCTGTCAGCGTAGTGTCCAGAGCATGGAGGCGCTACCAGGAGACAGGCCAGTACATCAGGAGACGTGGAGGAGGCCGAGGAGGGCAACAACCCAGCAGCAGGACCACTACCTCCGCCTTTGTGCAAGGAGAAGCACTGCCAGAGCCCTGCAAAATGACCTCCAGCAGGCCACAAATGTGCATGTGTCTGCTCAAACGGTCAGAAACAGACTCCATGAGGGTGGTATGAGGGCCCAACGTCCACAGGTGGGGGTTGTGCTTACAGCCCAACACCGTGCAGGACGTTTGGCATTTGCCAGAGAACACCAAGATTGGCAAATTCGCCACTGGCGCCCTGTGCTCTTCTACAGATGAAAGCAGGTTCACACTGAGCACGTGACAGACGTGACAGAGTCTGGAGACGCCGTGGAGAACGTTCTGCTGCCTGCAACATCCTCCAGCATGACCGGTTTGGCGGTGGGTCAGTCATGGTGTGGGGTGGCATTTCTTTGGGGGGCCGCACAGCCATGTGCTCGCCAGAGGTAGCTTGACTGCCATTAGGTACCGAGATGAGATCCTCAGACCCCTTGTGAGACCATATGCTGGTGCGGTTGGCCCTGGGTTCCTCCTAATGCAAGACAATGCTAGACCTCATGTGGCTGGAGTGTGTCAGCAGTTCCTGCAAGAGGAAGGAATTGATGCTAAGGACTGGCCCGCCTGCTCCCCAGACCTGAATCCAATTGAGCACATCTGGGACATCATGTCTCGCTCCATCCACCAACGCCACGTTGCACCACAGACTGTCCAGGAGTTGGCGGATGCTTTAGTCCAGGTCTGGGAGGAGATCCTCAGGAGACCATCCGCCACCTCATCAGGAGCATGCCCAGGCGCTGTAGGGAGGTCATTCAGGCACGTGGAGGCCACACACACTACTGAGCCTCATTTTGACTTGTTTTAAGGACATTACATCAAAGTTGGATCAGCCTGTAGTGTGGTTTTCCACTTTAATTTTGAGTGTGACTCCAAATCCAGACCTCCATGGGTTGATAAATTTGATTTCCATTGCTATTTTTTGTGTGATTTTGTTGTCAGCACATTCAACTATGTAAAGAAAAAAGTATTTAATAAGATTATTTCATTCATTCAGATCTATGATGTGTTATTTTAGTGTTCCCTTTATTTTTTTGAGCAGTGTATATAACTTTTAGTGGTTCCATATATTAAGGAAGTGATAGAAGCCTTTTTGGTTCTATAAGGAACCTTCTTTTCTAAGAGTGTATAATAAACACGTTTTTCTTTTGATTATTTAATTACCTACATCATGTTATTTCAAGTTCTCCCTTTGGAGCGCAACATCACGTTGTTAAAAAATAATATGCATTCCATTATATTAGTCAATAATTAGAGAAGGCAAAGTGGTCGTGTCGTGAAAATTCTATCAAATGTCTTACATTGCAACGAGTACAGTCAGGGTGCCGTGGAACCCCTGCAGTACCTCCACAGACCCCGGATTGAGAACCCCTGCAGTACCTCCACAGACCCCGGATTGAGAACCCCTGCAGTACCTCCACAGACCCCGGATTGAGAACCCCTGCAGTACCTCCACAGACCCCGGATTGAAAACCCCTGCAGTACCTCCACAGACCCCGGATTGAGAACCCCTGCAGTACCTCCACAGACCCCGGATTGAGAACCCCTGCAGTACCTCCACAGACCCCGGATTGAGAACCCCTGCAGCACCTCCACAGACCCCGGATTGAGAACCCCTGCAGTACCTCCACAGACCCCGGATTGAGAATTATTCATAAAACTGTATTCTTACCTCTTAGCTTTGGTTTCATTTCCCCCAGAGAGATGCATTTTAGAGGCAGGGACCCCCTCCTCTCTCTCCCCAGAGAGACTCATTTTAAATTACTGACCCCTAAACAGAGATCCAACATGTTGGTTGTGGTTAACACAGTGACAACAATTATTGAATGTCAATTGCTCTCATTTATTCATTATCTCTTAGAAATAAAACATTTACTAACAGACATATCGAAACAGTCAGGTGATTTAATGCAATCACATGAACATGTAGTTGTGACATTTCATCTCCATGGTAACTGTCAATAATAATAAGTCACTGTTTGTTGTTGGCAGACTCACCAAACAGAGAACATCCCTGGTCATCCCTACTGCATCTTATCTGGCTCACTCACTATGTCTGAGTGTTGGAGTGTGAACCTGGTTATCCATCAATTCAATTAACAAGAACATTGTGCTGTCTTGTTTGCTTAATATAAGCAATTTTTAATTATTACTTTTACTTTTGATACTTAAGTATATTTTAGCAATTACATTTACTTTTGATACTTAATTATATTTGAAACCAAATACCTTTTGACTTTTACTGAAGAAGAATTTTACTGGGTGACTTTCACTTTTACTTGAGTGATTTTCTATTAATGTATCTTTACTTTTACTCCAGTATGAGAATGCAGTACTTTTCCCACCACTGTTCTACCGCTCTAGAGACATATGAGCCGCAGTTTCAACAGACATTCTGTAACTGCGTCGGCTACAAAGTTACTTTCAATTTCACATCAGGAAATAAAGTAACGGACACTGGGTGAAGTCGTTTTGCGTTGCCCGGCTCCCCGGGTGAGCAGAGTTTGCTCATTTTAGACCATTCCATTGGTCCATAAATAAATGTCCAGTCACCTGTAGCACCGGGCCATGCAAAACGAACTTCCCACTGTCGCACTGAGACACGGAGTTCTAAACCCAGACGCGTTTCTTCAAGACATCTCATTATTTTTGATAAACATATAATTTACTCTAAACCAAATTTAGCTGTGTTTTTTTCCTCCATAATGTGAGTTACTGTAGGACTTAAAAAATTGTAAACAGGCCTACAAACCCAAAAGGTTTTAATTTGAGAATGTTCATTTGTTGGCCTCTAATATTAAACTGTCTTTAAAATATTAGATGATTAGTTGAATCAGGTGTGTAAGTGCTGGTAAGAACAAAAGGATTGAGAAACCCTGAGATCAACATAAAACCATATAACTGAAAAGCTCCTCCAGCATCTTTACCAGACGTTTTACTGATAACATGTAGACCTACTGATTAGTTTCCACTTAGAAAACTGCTGTCTGTCAGCAACTCAGCTCAAGGAGCAGTTCTACTAACTACTAATATATCATTCCAGGTATTCATTCTCTTACTCTGTCCATTAGAATACATTATTGTTCAGAAATACTTACTTCATTTTTCAATAATCTCCATGTAGTGTTTTCTGCTCTGTCGTCTCAAAATGGATCCTGAACAAAAGAACAACTTTACTTTCTGTTTCAATCAGCCGCCTCCCCATGCTGATAATAAAGTGTTTTATTGGTATCTTCCACTAGATGGAAGTGAACACCTGCTGTAACTAGACATTACAACTATGTGTTCGGTTTCATGAAGGCAGTCCCAGAGGAGGAGTGCTGATCTAGGATCAGGTCCCTCCTCTCCATGTAATCTGATTCATTATGATCTAGGATCAGGTCCCTCCTCTCCATGTAATCTGATTCATTATGATCTAGGATCAGGTCCCCCTCTCTATGTAATCTGATTCATTATGATCTAGGATCAAGTCCCACTCTCCATGTAATGTGATTCATTATGATCTAGGATCAGGTCCCACTCTCCATGTAATCTGATCCATTATGATCTAGGATCAGGTCCCCCTCTCCATGTAATGTGATTCATTATGATCTAGGATCAGGTCCCACTCTCCATGTAATGTGATTCATTATGATCTAGGATCAGGTCCCCCTCTCCATGTAATCTGATTCATTATGATCTAGGATCAGGTCCCTCCTCTCCATGTCATCTGATGCATTATGATCTAGGATCAGGTGCCCCCTCTCCATGTAATCTGATTCATTATGATCTAGGATCCATTATCCATTATCTGAAGAAGCCTATTGTGGTAAAACGTCAGGAGCACATTTTATAAATGTACTTTTAATCTTTTTGGAAACTTTTAAATGAACCACATGGATTCTAACTCGGTACTCAGCTAAAACTAGACAAATACACTTTATTTTTGTCTTTTTGGGACCAAATACATTGATACCAACAGTGGACAATTCCCAGCAAAAGCATGGGGCTCCAACTGTCAAGAGGAGAATAGGGGGAGTTTTCCCCTTGGAGAACCCAGAGTGCAACACTGAAGAAAAACATATTGGAGAATAACAACAATCTCAATCTGAAGCTCTAAAGAAAAAAGAGGAATTGTGTAAATCAGGAACACCATTCTTCCTCCTGCCCCACCTATTGTCCCTGGAGGAATATTAGTTGGCATCTAATTGAAGAACATCCTGCTTTATAGATCCCAGCCTGACAAACTATTGTTTGGGCCTTTACTTTGAGCACTTGCAATGGGCCTCCATTGAGTCTCCATGTGTCAAGCAGTACAGAGAAACGCCCTCTAGATGACAGCAGAGGCCTGCTCTTGGATCTACCCTGTCTAACCACCAGTTTAGTGACCTTGTTCCATCAATATGTCCATACTACTTCACAACCGATTTGAGGTCTTGACCAGCAATGTCCCATTGAGCTCAACCAAGCCCAGAGTGAGGTTCTCTGCCGGTGTAAGCCGGAAGCAGTGTCATTGGTCAGGTACATGAGCCAGAAGCAGTGTCATTGGTCAGGTACACGAGCCAGAAGCAGTGTCATTGGTCAGGTACATGAGCCAAAAGCAGTGTCATTGGTCAGGTACATGAGCCAGAAGCAGTGTCATTGGATGAACTGCTACACAAAAGACCCACTAAAGGTAAAGAACACTCCGTAATGTTCACAACCACATTTACGTTTATAAATCCACCACTTATTGTGTAGAGGAGAGGTCGCAATTTACCTGTTGAATTGGTTCATGCCAACTGCCAGCCATAATAGAAAATCAGCCAGGCTCTTTTACGCCCTCTTCCAGATGGTAGCTATACATGCAGAGGATGCGCACAGTTCAACAATATGATGAAGTGGGAATATTTCTGCCACCCACATACAGGAAAACGGTAAAAAAAAAATGACATTATTACGTGCTCCACCACCCATGTTATCTACATTATTACGTGCACCACCACCCATGTTACCTACATTATTACGTGCCTCACCACCCATGGTATCTACATTATTACGTGCTCCACCACCCATGTCATCTACATTATTACGTGCTCCGCAACCCATGTTAGCTACATTATTACGTGTTCCACCACCCATATTATCTACATTATTACGTGCTCCACCACCCATGTTATCTTCATTATTACGTGTTCACCACCCATGTTATCTACATTAATACGTGTTCCACCACCCATGTTATCTACATTATTACGTGCTCCACCACCCATGTTATCTACATTATTACATGTTCCACCACCCATGTTATCTACATTATTACGTGCTCCACCACCCATGTTATCTACATTATTACGTGCCTCACCACCTATGTTATCTACATTATTACGTGCTCCACCACCCATGTAAAATACATTATTACGTCCTCCACCACCCATGGTATCTACATTATTACGTGATTCACCACCCATGTTATCTACATTATTACGTGCGCCACCCATGTTATCTACATTATTACGTGCCTCACCACCCATGATAACTACATTATTACGTGTTCCACCACCCATGTTATCTACATTATTACGTGCTTCACCACCCATGTTATCTACATTATTACGTGCTCCACCACCTATGTTATCTACATTATTACGTGCTCTACCACCCATGTTATCTACATTATTACGTTCTTGACCACCCATGTTATCTACATTATTACGTGCCTCACCACCTATGTTATCTACATTATTACGTGCTCCACCACCCATGTTAAATACATTATTACGTCCTCCACCACCCATGTTATCTACATTATTACGTGATTCACCACCCATGTTATCTACATTATTACGTGCCTCGCCACCCATGTTATCTACATTATTACGTGCCTCACCACCCATGTTATCTACATTATTACGTGTTCCACCACCCATGTTATCTACATTATTACGTGCTTCACCACCCATGTTATCTACATTATTACGTGCTCCACCACCTATGTTATCTACATTATTACGTGCTCTACCACCCATGTTATCTACATTATTACGTTCTTGACCACCCATGTTATCTACATTATTACGTGTTCCACCACCCATGTTATCTACATTATTATGTGTTCCACCACCCATGTTATCTACATTATTACGTGCTTTACCACCCATGTTAGCTACATTATTACGTACCTCACCACCCATGTTATCTACATTATTACGTGCTCCACCACCTATGTTATCTACATTATTACGTGCCTCACCACCCATGTTATCTCCATTATTACGTGCTCCACCACCCATGTTATCTACATTATTACGTGCTCCACCACCCATGCTATCTACATTATTAAATGTCCATGTGGGCTGTGCTATGTAGGTAAAACCTCTCGCTCTCTCAAACAGAGAATCAGTGAACATAAAAGTTCAATCAGGAGAAAGGACAGGGATTATCCAGTCGCAGTACATTTTAATGACCTATAAAAATGACATTTCTACATGACATTTAGATTTAGTGGCATAGAGAAAGTTAAGATATCAGACAGGGGAGGTGATACTAATAACACTCTGAGTAAAAGAGAAGGTTTTGGGATTTTCACCCTCCAGACATTATTTCCTAAAGGACTTAATGATGAAATGCCTACGTATGTTATGTTGTGAATTTGAACATGAATTATGTCCCTATTTCAGATTACTCTGATGTTTTTCGTACGATGTACCCAATGATTAATGAAGACTTGCTATGTCCTCATTGTGGTTGTACAGACGTGTTTAATACGTCTTATTTACACACTTTATTTGAATATTGATGAAATGCATATTGTTATATTTGGTAGCACTTCTATGTTTTCCCTTCGCCTCCAACCCCTTTCCATGCGTGGAACGGATGTGGGTGGGGCTAGGTCTACATAAGGGTGCTCATTTGAAAAAACTCCCAAAAGCTCTGAGGGAGGCCGTGAGGCCGATACGTAAAGCTTATTAAAGATCAGTGATGCTATCAAGAGCAGTGTGCGGTTTCCTGTTTCATTCATCTTGTTCAACTGTTGCCGTGCACCTGCAGAAAGTATGCTCAGATGTGCTAGTGCCTTTTGAATTCTTAGACCTGATAGAATGGTGATGTGTTTTATTTGTTGCCTCAAACATAGAAATACATGCTGTTGATAACTTGGTTGACTTTCACTGTCATTGCAGGTACATTAATAAACAGCTAGGATAACGTGCTCTACTATAGAGATGGCAGCCCAGACTAGCATTGTGGACAGGGACAAATGAAAGATAGGTCCATGTACCTTTGTACTCATTTGTCTTCTGTCTTTTCTGGCCCTCTGCAGTGCCAGTGTCCTCCTCCATGTTCACAATGGACCCCTGCTTCTCTTCCACTGTGATCTTCACCTTTCCCCTCCTCCATGACTTAACCCTTAGATTTCTCTGAAGGGTCTGGATAGCTAGAATCAGGAAAGTGGTGGAGCTTACACCATATTGCTTACACCTTACACATATACACACATCTAATGGTTAGGGCCAAGGGAAAGAGTTAGGGAGTGAACTGGGAACGGCTGATTCACTATGGGTAAAGACTTAGGGAGTGAACTGATTCACTATGGGTAAAGAGTTAGGGAGTGAACTGATTCACTATGGGTAAAGAGTTAGGGAGTGAACTGATTCACTATGGGTAAAGAGTTAGGGAGTGAACTGATTCACTATGGGTAAAGAGTTAGGGAGTGAACTGATTCACATTGGGTAAAACCCAAACCTCACAGGGAGCCTTTTTTATACATGTGTGAACAAGCATGCTGGCAATAGAATGCATGGGAGTCAATGAGAGAAGACAGACAGGCTGTGAGTGTTACTCTGGTAATAGAATGCATGGGAGACAATGAGAGAAGACAGACAGGCTGTGAGCGTTACTCTGGTAATAGAATGCATGGGAGACAATGAGAGAAGACAGACAGGCTGTGAGCGTTACTCTGGTAATAGAATGCATGGGAGTCAATGAGAGAAGACAGACAGGCTGTGAGCGTTACTCTGGTAATAGAATGCATGGGAGACAATGAGAGAAGACAGACAGGCTGGGAGCGTTACTCTGGTAATAGAATGCATGGGAGACAATGAGAGAAGACAGACAGGCTGTGAGCGTTACTCTGGTAATAGAATGCATGGGAGACAATGAGAGAAGACAGACAGGCTGGGAGCGTTACTCTGGTAATAGAATGCATGGGAGTCAATGAGAGAAGACAGACAGGCTGTGAGCGTTACTCTGGTAATAGAATGCATGGGAGTCAATGAGAGAAGACAGACAGGCTGTGAGCGTTACTCTGGTAATAGAATGCATGGGAGTCAATGAGAGAAGACAGACAGGCTGTGAGCGTTACTCTGGTAATAGAATGCATGGGAGTCAATGAGAGAAGACAGACAGGCTGTGAGTGTCAATGGCATCATAAGTATATAGAAAGCCAAATTAGAAAGCTATTTTTCGTGCGGCGCAAGGCTGGTAAAATGTGCTGATCAATTCTCAGAAAATAGACTGTTTCTGCATTGTTACCGAGTCTGGAATTGTGAAGTGCAGGTTTACATTTTACATCATGAATGTTGTTCTGGAGGCAGCTCTGCTGAGTGGTGACTAGCTGGCACAGCACAAAGTCATAAAACATGAGGGGCAGCAGGTAGCCTAGTGGTTAGAGCGTTGGACTTGTAACCGGAAGGTTGCAATATCAAATCCTAGAGCTGACAACGTGCTATGCAAGTGGTGCCAATCAACAGATGGAGAAAGACTACACCAGTCAAGTTATTCATTTCAACAATAATCTTCATTTTAATTTGACTTTACAAATAACATGAGGGCTTAATTGGAGTCTATGTCTTCAGAGCGAAGACCCATATAAAATCACTGAACTGGCTGAGCTAGGCTGTGTGGCTTAACAGCATCTTTCACAAGAACAAAAAATGGGCTAATAGAAATGGGATTTGTATTTATTTATTAGGCCGATTTACAATTGCATCTGGCCAAAAAGGTAGCATCCTGCATAAAACAATCATTTAAATAATAAAAGGCGATGTCTGTGTCTGAATGTCTGTAGCCCTGTATCGGGAGTCTGGGATAGCCTGCTCCTGTAACGACAAAACAAACAGAAAATACTGTCAGCATGACACCTAAAATATCCTTGGATAAGCACTAATAATCACAATAATAATCACACTAATAACAATCACAATAATGTTAGTATTAAATAAATAGTCATTTAGGTTAATAAGTTATTTACTTAATGGGAAAAGTTGCATTTCCCCTCGGACACGATCTTGTGGATGTTAGGTGAGAGGGATGTGATTTTGATGCGCAGGCAGTCCTCGATTGACTTATGTGAAAGCTGGTTCCTGTAACAACGAGCCAGAGACGTTCGGATCCATATGCAGTATACTTTAATGAAGGTAGGTCAGACAGGCAAACCTCAGAGAACAGCGTAAAGGGTGTCAAAGGGGATCCAGAAACAGAGTCGATACCAGGCGTAGGTCGGGGCAGGCGGCAGACGGGTAGACAGGAATAGAAACACAGTCCGAGGTCAAAAACAGGGAATCAGTCAATGGATCAAAAGAGTGCTCAGAAATGACTAGCCGGGGCAGTGCAAGACTTCGCAAAGCATAGGGGCCTGGAGAGGGAATATATAGGGGAGAGAAGTGGATACAGCTGTGCAGCTAATTAGACCTAGGTACGGGGCAGAAGGGAAGTGTAGTCAATACTCCGGTGATGGTGTCCTTCGGTGATCGGAGAGAGCCACAGAGGTGCGATCCATGACAGTTCCTGTCGTGAGTCTTGATTGACTTATGTGAAAGCTGGTTCCTGTTGTGAGTCTTGATTGACTTATGTGAAAGCCGGTTCCTGTTGTGAGTCTTGATTGACTTATGTGAAAGCCGGTTCCTGTCGTGAGTCTTGATTGACTTATGTGAAAGCCGGTTCCTGTCGTGAGTCTTGATTGACTTATGTGAAAGCCGGTTCCTTTCGTGAGTCTTGATTGTGTTCATAGATGAAAAGGAGGACTCCAGGTGTAAGTCGATCCAAACATTGTTAGCACATAAAAGGCACGTTTCTTTATTGTGCACACAAGGACTCAGCACTCCTGAGCGCATCCCTGATTTGGCTCGATGTTTGGAATTCAATCAGCTCAGTTTGTATTGCGGCCTCATCCAGCGAGGGTAACGTTTTCTTAGCAAGAAAGGTGAATTCCCCACCTGGGAGGACTGTGAAAGGATCATGTACAAACACACTGATGTCCTGATATCATTGGGCATGATGTTGTCTTCAAATCTGGTGGAGAAGTTCTTCCTCAGCTGCTTGATGAAATCTTCCAAATCGGCCTGGTCCCTCTGCCTGTCGTTTCTTCAGCGTGCTGAAGAGCAGTAGCCTTCCAGAGGACAAGTCCAAATCGAACAACTCAAGCTTCCTAGTAAATTCCTCAAGTCCCGTTTAATTTACAGAATGTCACCAAAAAAACAACATCTGAGAGGAATTCCTCCATTTCCAGAATACTAAGGAGGTCAACTGCTGCCCTCATGTAGCTTTTTCTGACAAAACCCACAACCTGGTCATGCAGCTCCCAGAATCTCTCTGGAGCTGTTCCTTTACTCAGCCAGCGCACGTTGTTGTGAAGCAGGAGATCATCCTGGACGGCCTCCTCTGATTCTGTCACCAGCTGGTGGAAAAGACGCTGTTGTGTTGCTTGATGTCTCCCTGACAACGTTGATTATGCGCATTACTTTATCCATCACATCTTTTAGCTCAGCGTTTAGTCTGACACACAGCACACTGTGATGGATGAGACAATGTAAACCACGTTTAGTCTGGCACACAGCACACTCTGATGAATGAGACAATGTAAACCACGTTTAGTCTGGCACACAGCACACTCTGATGGATGAGACAATGTAAACCACGTTTAGTCTGACACACAGCACACTGTGATGGATGAGACAATGTAAACCACGTTTAGTCTGGCACACAGCACACTCTGATGGATGAGACAATGTAAACCACGTTTAGTCTGACACACAACACACTCTGATGGATGAGACAATGTAAACCATTCATTTGTAGGGCGATTTCCTTCAACCTGCTGACCAGGCCCCTGTGTCTGCCCACCATAGCAGGAGACCCGTCGGAGACCACAGAGTTGACTTCTTCGAATGACAAGCCATGCTGCGTAAACAATTCTTCCAGCTCTGTGAATAGGATGTCCCCGGTGGTGTGTCCTTCCAGGGGAATCAGTGCCAGTAGCTCTTCTTTAAAGTCATTTCCATGAAAATAACGGACATATACACACAACTGTGCTACATCGCTGTTGTCAGTTCTCTCATCAATAGCCAGGGGGAAATGCTCAGCCTGACTGAGCCCCTCCAGAACAATCCTATGCACATCATCCACCAGAGGATGGACACGGTGTCCGGCTGTTGACGCAGACAGGGGCACCTGTTTGACAGACACCATTATGCCATCCATAGACTTGTCTGTAGCCAATTCCTCCTAAACTGTCACCATGTACTGTTTAAATAGCTCTGCGTCTGTGAAGGGCATGTTGTGTTTGGTTAGAACCCAGGATGCTTTTAGGAAGCACTTGTGACCTTCTGTTGTTGGGTCAGGCCACGAAGGAGGATTCTACTGCCGTGTTTGTAGCTTGTAGTTAATGCTTCAGTTTTTCTGCATCGGGCCTCTGTCTGGGGCGGGAAGGACACTTTGAAAGTACCATGCTTAGATTCGTAATGCCGTCTGAGATTGAATTCTTTGCAAACAGTGACATTTTCATAGCAAACAAGACACACTGGCTTGGCATTGGTGAAAAATGGTAAGATGAATGCATCTCTCTGTCCTGTTCTTCCCTGAAACTTCCATTTTCATTATCCACCTTTCCTTTGCTCCTTTCTGAGAGAGACATGTTCTCTTGCTATCAAGATAATTGTTCTGAACGAATGTTGACATTAACAAAGTAGTGTAGACTACAGTAGGCTACGTAGACCTGTTTTTACCCACCAATCAACACACAGAGAAATAAACAAAACATTATAATTGAATAGAGATATTAGTGATTTAATGAACTTAATCAGATCTAAATTATTTTATTGTCACTGAATGTATTATGTACTAATCAAATATGTTAAACATGTTGTTCCATTAGTAGTGTAGGCCTATTCATTAATTCAGCCTATTAATTGCTTATGGCTTCTTCATTATGCTAATATTATATGCTAATCATGTTCTGACCAGCCGACTTTAACTCAGAAAACAAATTGTCCCGAAGCCAAACCTAGTTGACCAACCCTGTTTTATAGTATGCCATGGCCTTTACTGGCCAAAGGTTAAACTGCTGTTATGTTTATGATATACTATGGTGTTGTGTCACTGGACCTTGACCAGATATTATTGCATCCAAAGATCAACTGTACCTAGAACATAGATACAGAGCCACTTGTCATCAGGAAGGTGCTCTCTCAGCACAACGGAAGATATCTCAATGACTTGACATGTTCTGGTTGTGAATTCAGGCTACAAGGTAAGAATCTTCCCAGGGATTATTGTAAAGTGTGTAGGGACATTAAATGTATGGTGTTATTTTAGTATAGTGAATGACAGTAAAACACTCAGATCTAACAGTCCATTTCACCTGGGACAGGTACGTGACAGTTCAATCTTACAAAATGGCGCTAACTGGGCGTAGTCAAGTCAAATTCAAAAACATGTTGTTCATATATCGTATTATATGATTCGTAAATCGTGATTATTTTACAATTTGTCAAAATGTGAATGTACATTAGTTCTAAATCATCTTTCAGAATATAAGAAAATGTGTTGTTTTCTAAATTACAATGAGCTCCTGCTTCCTGTGTAATTTGGTATGAAACCACTGAACAGACTTTTCTTAACATTGTTATTATGAACTGAATTCAGTAACAGCAGAATAATAACATACCTGTTGAACAAAGCAACACACTAGAATGAGAGACATTATTAAAAGACACAGTAACAGCAGAATAATAACATACCTGTTGAACAAAGCAACACACTAGAATGAGAGACATTATTAAAAGACACAGTAACAGCAGAATAATAACATACCTGTTGAACAAAGCAACACACTAGAATGAGAGACATTATTAAAAGACACAGTAACAGCAGAATAATAACATACCTGTTGAACAAAGCAACACACTAGAATGAGAGACATTATTAAAAGACACAGTAACAGCAGAATAATAACATACCTGTTGAACAAAGCAACACACTAGAATGAGAGACATTATTAAAAGACACAGTAACAGCAGAATAATAACATACCTGTTGAACAAAGCAGCACACTAGAATGAGAGACATTATTAAAAGACACAGTAACAGCAGAATAATAACATACCTGTTGAACAAAGCAGCACACTAGAATGAGAGAAATTATTAGAAGAGAAAGTGAGACATTATTATTATTATTATTATTATAATTATTATTAGTTCCACTACATGGAGAAAAAGTGCAAAATATCAGTCACAACTACATGTTCATGTGATTGGATTAAATCTGTTACATGTTCATGTGATTTGGATGTGTCTGTTAGTAATGTTTTATTTCTAAGAGATAATGAATAAGAGAGAACAATTGACCTTCAATAATTAGTTGTCACTGTGTTAACCACAACCAACATGCTGGATCTCTGTTTAGGGGACAGTGCTCTAAAATGAGTCTCTCTGGGGAGAGAGAGGGGGGCCCTGCCTCTAAAATGAGTCTCTCTGGGGAAGATGACACCAAAGCTAAGAGGTAAGATGACAATTTGTTAAAGAATTTATGAAAAGTTTATAATCAAAACGCTATATCCACAATTTTTTCATATTTGTGTTTTTTCATCAGAAATTAAGGCTTATTGGTGTGTAAAATATTGCTGTTCTAAGATTTTAGCTTATGACATTTTACTGAGAACATCACAGCAAGATGAAACTAATATTGTTGTGTTTTCTAGATTCTCCCATTTAATTTGCCCTATAGAGCCCCACAGTGGAGATGTCATAGTACCCATAACACCTAGCGGTCAAACAGGGAAATGGTTCCAATAGTTTTATAGAGCCCCACAGTGGAGGTGTTGTAGTACCCATAACACCTAGCGGTCAAACAGGGAAATGGTTCCAATAGTTTTATAGAGCCCCATAGTGGAGGTGTTATAGTACCCATAACACCTAGCGGTCAAACAGGGAAATGGTTCCAATAGTTTTATAGAGCCCCACAGTGGAGGTGTCATAATACCCATAACACCTAGTGGTCAAACAGGAAATGGTTCCAATAGTTTTATAGAGCCCCACAGTGGAGGTGTTGTAGTACCCATAACACCTAGCGGTCAAACAGGGAAATGGTTCCAATAGTTTTATAGAGCCCCACAGTGGAGGTGTCATAGTACCCATAACACCTAGCGGTCAAACAGGGAAATGGTTCCAATAGTTTTATAGAGCCCCACAGTGGAGGTGTCATAGTACCCATAACACCTAGCGGTCAAACAGGGAATTGGTTCCAATAGTTTTATAGAGCCCCACAGTGGAGGTGTCATAGTACCCATAACACCTAGCGGCCAAACAGGGAAATGGTTCCAATAGTTTTATAGAGCCCCACAGTGGAGGTGTCATAGTACCCATAACACCTAGCGGTCAAACAGGGAAATGGTTCCAATAGTTTTATAGGGCCCCACAGTGGAGGTGTCATAGTACCCATAACACCTAGCGGTCAAACAGGGAAATGGTTCCAATAGTTCTTACACCATACATTTGTCCCATAGGGAATTGTATGAACACTGAAAATAAGGGCTGTGAAGGGTAGGGAGGCGCAGCGGTTCTTGTGGACACATTTTTTTCATCAAACTTTGTCATCAAAGTCTGGCATTCTCTGGATTTATGGTGCTTTCAAGACAACTTGGAACTCCGAAAAAAGTTGAATCATGGCGTCATTGATCTTCAGGTCGGAGCTCTAGAAAAAGGCCAGAGTTCCCGACTGGGTTTAGAGTTGGAGGACCATTCAAGACGTATTTTCTCAGTCTGAGCTTGTTTTTTTCTCTGTGTCCAAGGACCAAAGGTTTTAATATTATTTTCGGGGCTCCTCAAGGGTTTAATTGTTTGTAAAACTTTAGTGGAGAGCGAAGTCTTACGAAGTCTTTCCAAAATGTATTTAAAATGAAAAGCTGAAATGTCTTGAATCATGAAGTATTCAGCCTCTTTGTTATGGCAAGTCTAAAAAGGTCCAGGAGTAGAAATGCTCTTAACACGTCCCAGTATAAGCAGCAGTGGTGCGTGGGTAAAATCACTGGGGAAGACACATTACAACATGTTGTGATCATTGCATTGGTTTCTCTATAACCTGCTAGTTCATATGCCTTGACACTGTGATATAGAGGCCTAAGGCCCAGACAATAAGAAGACACAGTGGCAGAATAAATTCAACCACACCTTTGCAAAATCACAAAATCAGAGAGCAACCTCTGTCTGGTGAAGTCCACAACACATATTGCATTTAACAGACAGTTACAACTAAAAGATACCAAAAACAATTTAGTCTAATCAACGTAAACTAAATATGTGGCAGTCCATGGTTCTGATTTCTGTGTGTGTGTTTGTGTGTGTGTGTTTGTGTGTTTTTTTGTGTGCAAGCAGATGTCTCTACTTGTAGAGAAACGCCATTCCCCTCTAATGTTGACGATGTCGTGGAAACACACAGACACTTGAAGTCAAACTTAAATGAATAATTTAGAAACTGGAGAGGTTTCAACCAACTCAATGCACCACAGTACACCTGTCGGTTAGGAGCTCTGCTGGGACAATACCAGAAATTGTCCTATATACAGCTAAACAAAAACCTACAGAACATGGATTGGTTGCTGCATGTGACTGGCTGGTATCCTGCAGGCTAAGCTTCCTAAGAAACTGAGAAATGTCTCCAATCTTAACTTCCAGAACATATTCTGGGCTTTCTGCCAATTGGTCTGAGGGTCACAATCATCTGCATGAACCGAAACAGAGTGAGAGAAGAGATAGCACTCTCTTCAGCAACAAAATTCCAGAACAACAAAGTGGTCTATCACTCTGTCATACAGTACACACTTTTATTTTATGTCCTAGGCTGCCTGGATAAAAAGCTTGCTTCGCAACGTTAGCTAGTTAGCTATTAAACATTAGCCATCTACATCTAGCTACATATTGAACTTCTATCCTCTCAGGTCAGGGACGCAATGGATGAGTTAATGATTAGTTCAGAATCAGCTTTATAATCATTAGCCAGTACGGAGAGTTAAGTAAAACCTCAAGTCCAAATCCCTATCTCCATCCATGGCTAATTTAGGAAAGGGACAATTTTAGCTATCTATCTATCTTTATATAATATAACATCTACATATCACTAACAACCCACTACTATACATTATAACCTAGTCTACTTTACATAATATAACATCTACATATCACTAACAACCCACTACTATACATTATAACCTAGTCTACTTTACATAATATAACATCTACATATCACTATACATTATAACCTAGTCTACTTTACATAATATAACATCTACATATCACTAACAACCCACTACTATACATTATAACCTAGTCTACTTTACATAATATAACATCTACATATCACTAACAACCCACTACTATACATTATAACCTAGTCTACTTTCCATAATATAACATCTACATATCACTAACAACCCACTACTATACATTATAACCTAGTCTACTTTACATAATATAAGATCTACATATCACTAACAACCCACTACTATACATTATAACCTAGTCCACTTTACATAATATAACATCTACATATCACTATACATTATAACCTAGTCTACTTTACATAATATAACATCTACATATCACTAACAACCCACTACTATACATTATAACCTAGTCTACTTTACATAATATAAGATCTACATATCACTAACAACCCACTACTATACATTATAACCTAGTCTACTTTACATAATATAACATCTACATATCACTAACAACCCACTACTATACATTATAACCTAGTCTACTTTACATAATATACCATCTACATATCACTAACAACCCACTACTATACATTATAACCTAGTCTACTTTACATAATATAACATCTACATATCACTAACAACCCACTACTATACATTATAACCTAGTCTACTTTACATAATATACCATCTACATATCACTAACAACCCACTACTATACATTATAACCTAGTCTACTTTACATAATATAACATCTACATATCACTAACCCACTACTATACATTATAAAATAGCCTACTTTACATAATATAACATATCTTACTTGTTGCAAATAACAGTTCTGAATGGACCAATGATTTCCCCCTCAGATCAATCATGCCCGTTTTAGCCCTTCTGTCTACATTCTCAGATACATTTAGAAAATAACAGATTGAAAGAGAATAAATAGACTTATTTTAATGAATACAAATAATTGTGAGACATGGCCTTGTGTTGCTGTACTGTCTATAACTACCTTAACAAACAGTGACTTATTATTATTATTATTATTATTATTGCTGTACTGTCTATAACTACCTTAACAAACAGTGACTTATTATTATTATTATTATTATTATTGTTGCTGTACTGTCTAGAACTACCTTAACAAACAGTGACTTATTATTATTATTATTATTATTGTTGCTGTACTGTCTATAACTACCTTAACAAACAGTGACTTATTATTATTATTATTATTATTATTATTATTATTATTATTATTATTATTATTATTGTTGCTGTACTGTCTATAACTACCTTAACAAACAGTGACTTATTATTATTATTATTATTATTATTATTATTATTATTGTTGCTGTACTGTCTATAACTACCTTAACAAACAGTGACTTATTATTATTATTATTATTATTATTATTATTGTTGCTGTACTGTCTATAACTACCTTAACAAACAGTGACTTATTATTATTATTATTATTATTATTATTATTATTTTTATTGTTATTATTATTATTATTATTATTATTATTATTGTTGCTGTACTGTCTATAACTACCTTAACAAACAGTGACTTATTATTACTATTATTATTATTATTATTATTATTATTATTATTATTATTATTATTATTATTGTTGCTGTACTGTCTATAACTACCTTAACAAACAGTGACTTATTATTATTATTATTATTATTGTTGCTGTACTGTCTAGAACTACCTTAACAAACAGTGACTTATTATTGTTATTATTATTATTATTGTTGCTGTACTGTCTATAACTACCTTAACAAACAGTGACTTATTATTATTATTATTATTATTATTATTATTATTATTATTATTATTGTTGCTGTACTGTATATAACTACCTTAACAAACAGTGACTTATTATTTTTATTATTATTATTATTATTATTATTATTATTATTATTATTATTATTATTGTTGCTGTACTGTCTATAACTACCTTAACAAACAGTGACTTATTATTATTATTATTATTATTATTATTATTATTGTTGCTGTACTGTCTATAACTACCTTAACTAGACAGTGACTTATTATTATTATTATTATTATTATTATTGTTGCTGTACTGTCTATAACTACCTTAACAAACAGTGACTTATTATTATTATTATTATTATTATTATTATTGTTGCTGTACTGTCTATAACTACCTTAACAAACAGTGACTTATTATTATTATTATTATTATTATTATTATTATTATTGTTGCTGTACTGTCTATAACTACCTTAACAAACAGTGACTTATTATTATTATTATTATTATTTTTATTGTTATTATTATTATTATTATTGTTGCTGTACTGTCTATAACTACCTTAACAAACAGTGACTTATTATTATTATTATTATTATTATTATTATTATTATTATTATTGTTGCTGTACTGTCTATAACTACCTTAACAAACAGTGACTTATTATTATTATTATTATTATTATTGTTGCTGTACTGTCTAGAACTACCTTAACAAACAGTGACTTATTATTGTTATTATTATTATTATTGTTGCTGTACTGTCTATAACTACCTTAACAAACAGTGACTTATTATTATTATTATTACTATTATTATTATTGTTGCTGTACTGTCTATAACTACCTTAACAAACAGTGACTTATTATTATTATTATTATTATTATTGTTGCTGTACTGTCTATAACTACCTTAACAAACAGTGACTTATTATTATTATTATTATTATTATTGTTGCTGTACTGTCTATAACTACCTTAACAAACAGTGACTTATTATTTTTATTATTATTATTATTATTATTATTATTATTGTTATTATTATTATTATTATTATTATTATTATTATTATTATTATTATTGTTGCTGTACTGTCTATAACTACCTTAACAAACAGTGACTTATTATTATTATTGTTGCTGTACTGTCTATAACTACCTTAACAAACAGTGACTTATTATTATTATTGTTGCTGTACTGTCTAGAACTACCTTAACAAACAGTGACTTATTATTATTATTATTATTATTGTTGCAATACTGTCTATAACTACCTTAACAAACAGTGACTTATTATTATTATTATTATTGTTGCTGTACTGTCTATAACTACCTTAACAAACAGTGACAATTTAATGAAGAATTTATTAAGTTTATTTCCAAAATAAATATCTGTCTTAGGATGAATGCACTTACTGTAAATCACTCTGGATAAGAGCATCTGCTAAATCAGGGGTTCTCAATCCGGGGTCTGTGGAGGTACTGCAGGGGTTCTCAATCCGGGGTCTGTGGAGGTACTGCAGGGGTTCTCAATCCGGGGTCTGTGGAGGTACTGCAGGGGTTCTCAATCCGGGGTCTGTGGAGGTACTGCAGGTGTTCCACGGCACCCTGACTGTACTCGTTGCAATGTAAGACATTTGATAGAATTTTCACAACACGACCACTTTGCCTTCTCTTAATTAATGCCTAATATAATGGAATGCATATGTTTTTGACAATATTACCGTTATATCAACACATTCTTCACACCGGTTTAACAACTCTAAATAGCTTTGGCATAGTAGGCATCAAGTCCCTTGCCAATAATGTTGCCTACAACATTATTAAGAAAAACGTGTTTATTATACACTCTGAGAAAAGAAGGTTCCTTATAGAACCAAAAAGGCTTCTATCACTTCCTTAATATATGGAACCACTAAAAGTTATATATATATTTGGGTTCAGTGAAGAAGAACCTCTAGAGTTCTGATCAATGAAAGGTGAATGTTTTGAGGATGTGAACCCAGCAGCCCTCCAGTGATCAGATCAAGTCTGCCTGTATTTTCCAGCGCCCGGCCCGGGATTCGAACCAGCCACAGCTCCAACTCCTTAGCAGCTGGGCAAAAACCTGAGTTTCTCTTCAGAAATAAGCATGAGTTAATCTGCCAAAATGAAGACAAAATGCTATGCAGACATACATGGTATCACTTGTTATACATAATTCTTATACATAATTCATTGCCAAAAGCACAAGACATACTGTTGCATGTAGGTCTATATTATTTATGGATTGATCATATAGAAATATAAAACATTATTTTTAACTACTACAAAGCATTTACATGTGGCTCAGGAACCACTGACTCACTGCATTATTCTATAGTATTATCAAGACACCTGCTGTTAACTCTTAACTACTTAGGACAGCTCACGAGGTGTCCTAAATATCTGCCGACTATGTGGGACTAGAGACTTCATGCATAGCTTTCATTTATACCCATAAGTGTAAAATGTCTTTATTCTCAGCACTTATGCGACCAATCCTCTACTCCACTGTAAAGACTGGGTTTAGTTGATTGTGTTGCACTGCTCATGTCTGCGTTCTGGTACTGTCCGCGTCCCCGTACAGAACTGTCCGCGTCCCCGTACAGAACTGTCCGCGTCCCCGTACGGTGTGGATATTGTCCGGTTACGCGCAGAGCGGGCTGAGGTGATCTTGGGGAATAACTAAGGAGTTTGTTAAAGTGTTGAGACACAGAAGTTGATTGTTTCTTGTTCAGTTTTCTTTTTGCTTAATAGTCAGGGACAGTATGAGTGTAGCCAGATCCTTTTCACTCTCTATCCTTGTATCATTTTGTGGTTGACCGGATTCGTCATCCTCCTCGAGATGAGGGACAGAAACAACCTGCTACCGAGCCAAGCTAGTCGGTACAGCTCGGTAAACTAGCTAGTTACATCATCACCGGCTGTCTCCATTTCTTGTGGACCGATGGAGCTCCCCGGTTGTTTCTTCCACCTGTTAAATCCCGTGGAGGGCTTCTCCCTCTCTCGGTGACGGATGCTGGCTACCTCTGTCCGGTTCTCCTCTGTTCACTAGATGGACGGTCACTTTAGTGTTGAACCCCTCTGTGTCCAAGGACCGAACTGTTGAATATTATTTTCGGGGCTCCTCAGTAGGCTGGACACATGACATTTTAACAAGGCTTTTTCTGATGAAAACTAGTTCATTGCATCCGCCATGGAGCCCAGTTTCATAATATTACCTTACCAATGAATGTCGATGCTGGTTGATGAATTTGACAATGAATGTACTATGAAACTACGTTTTTCTCCACCAGAGGTGACTAAATTAGTGTTCTGGCTTATTGATCATCGTTATATTAATGAAGTATAATTTCAAAACATGAGCATAAAAACAGGTAATAATAAACATGAATCATCATTATATTACTTCACAGTAATGTGTTAAATGCTTTTTCAGTCCTTCCTCTTGCGTTAGCAGTGTGGAAAGGGACAGAAAGAAGCCACACAGGAGTTTTTCTGTGAGGGGGAGTGGTGGTGTATCCAGGGAGAAACTAAATGAATCTATTGACATTTCATTTGTGGTCTTATGCTGCCATCTATTGGAATTATATAGGAACTGCAGTACTGAATGTTTAATTCCTTACTAAAGTAGGAATTACTCAGAATTGTAAAATATAACATTTTCTAGTTCATTTTACCACTTAGCCTAGCAGTACTACTGATTTCTCTGAGAGTGAGGAAGATATATATTATTACTGTGTAAAACCTAGCAGTACTACTGATTTCGCTGAGAGTGAGGCAGATATATATTATTACTGTGTAAAACCTAGCAGTACTACTGATTTCTCTGAGAGTGAGGCAGATATATATCATTTAGCAAAAAAACATGATTATATGTCTCTCTGAAATGAAACCATCAAGTGATAGATTATAAACAAATAAATGTCTGTCATTGAACAACCCCATGCCATGATTAGATAGTGAAAAAACACACCAATCTCTTTCATAATTTCTTTAAACAATAAAAGCTAATTTACCAGCATTTATGAAAAGTGATATATAGTGTTTTGGAATGAAACTCTTCTTATGTTTCCCATCTGAGCTCAGAGTAGATGAGAGATGTAAAGTTTGTCTCTGTTGTGTTGAAGCCCAATCAAGCAGGAGAGACCAGCCTCCCCTGTACCCAGCTGTGTGTCCATGAAGAGTGACTGGTCTATGGAACAACCTACACAGTTTAGAGAGGGAGACTTGTCTACTGAGCAAAGGTAAGAAGAACTCATGGGACATGGTCAGTGAGTTAAACAACACTGTCTCTAGTCATTTCTCCTCTCCCATTTTCCCATTTCCTTTTGTTGTTTTCATAATCCATAGGCTAATCCTTTTTTCCATTTCATAGTCCTGAAACAATATTAAACAAACACAACATTCCCTCCGTGTGTGTGTGTGTGTGTGTGTCTCATGTTTTGTCCACAGAAACCAACAGGAGAGATCGGAGTCAGAGATTCTCAGTGGTCAGTCTTCCCAAAGTCATCAAACAGACCTGGCCTCCATATTCAGTGTATGTGGTCCTGTTATGTACATTTGTTTTTGTTTACCTCAAGTAAAGTTGATCTGTCAATCATTCATGAATGTGTTAATGAGAAAGCATTTCTTCTCTTGCTTAACTTATTTACTTGATTTATTTCAGTTGCTTGAAGAGAATATTATGACATTTGTGAAGAACGAGCTGAAGATGTTCAAGAGGATTCTTAGTCCAGAACTCCCAGAAGGCTTTGAGAGTCAGAAGCAGGATAAGGAAGTGGTGGATGCTGAAGATGAGAAGCAGGAGAGCAGTGCCAGAGAGGGGGCTCTGAAGATCACACTGCACGTCCTGAGGAAAATGAACCAGAAGGAGCTTGCTGACACACTGGAGAAATGTAAGATCTGTCTGCCTCATGTTGAATGCTGTTTTATAACATTAAAAAACTGTAGCTAAGGTACAGCTAAAGTAGCTGTGTAACTCAATGATATTGTAGCAGCCTTAACACAACACCTAGTGACCTCATCAAGTAGCAGCAGGGATGTGTTGTGGTGATTAATTTAGAGAGAGAGAGAGAGAGAACATTAATAATACCATCAATAATACCAATAATAATATAATCAGTCACACTAGTCTGTAATGCATTATGAAAACATTTACACAATAACATAATAATGTTTAACTTTATTACAGTCCTACAATACTGTAGGCATTAAAACAGACTTAATATTAATATCCTCTGTGTTATTTCTAGATTCAGATGAGCTTGCTGTGATTTGCCAACGTGAACTCAAATCTAATCTAAAGAAGAAGTTTCAATGTGTATTTGAGGGGATCGCTAAACAAGGAAACCCAACACTTCTCAATAAGATCTACACAGAGCTCTACATCACAGAGGGTGGAACAGGAGAGGTCAATAATGAACATGAGCTGAGACAGATTGAGACAACAACCAGGCAACAAGCAAGACCAGAGACTGCAATCAAATGTAATGACATCTTCAAACCCTTAACTGGACAAGACAAACTTATAAGAACTGTGCTGACAAAGGAGTCGCTGGCATTGGAAAACAGTCTCTGTGCAGAAGTTCATTCTGGACTGGGCTGAAGGAAAAGCAAATCAGGATGTCCAATTTGTATTTTCATTCCCTTTCCGGGAGCTGAATTTGATGAAAGAGGACAAACACACTTTAATTGAACTTCTCAATCACTTCTCAATGGAAACCAAACTATCAGGAATCTCCATCTACAACAAGTACAAAGTTCTGTTCATCTTTGATGGTCTGGATGAGTGCCGACTGCCCCTAGACTTCCAGAAGAACAAGATCTGTTGTGATGTCACAGAGTCAACCTCAGTGGATGTTCTGCTGACAAATCTCATCAAGGGAAATCTGCTTCCCTCTGCTCTCCTCTGGATAACTACCCGACCTGCAGCAGCCAATAAGATCCCTTCAGGTTGTGTTGACCAGGTAACAGAGGTACGAGGGTTTAATGACCCACAGAAGGAGGAGTACTTCAGGAAGAGATTCAGTGATGAGGACCTGGCCAGCAGAATCATCTCACACATAAAGACATCAAGGAGCCTCCACATCATGTGCCACATTCCAGTCTTCTGTTGGATTTCTGCAACAGTCCTTGAAGACATGCTGAAACATAAGAGAGAAGAGATGCCCAAGACTCTGACTGAGATGTACACACACCTTGTGGTGTTTCATACCAAACAGAAGAATGAAAAGTATCTTGGGAAAGAAGAGACAGGTCCACACTGGAAAAATGAGAGCATTTTGTCACTGGGAAAACTGGCTTTTCAACAGCTTGTGAAAGGCAATCTGATTTTCTATAAAAAAGACCTGAAAGAGGCTAGCATTGATGTCAATGAAGCCTCAGTGTACTCAGGATTGTGCACACAGTTCTTTAAAGAGGAATGTGGGCTGTACCAGAACAAGGTGTACTGCTTCGTGCATCTGAGCATTCAGGAGTTTCTGGCTGCTGTATATGTATTCCTCTCATTCATCAACAACAATGAGAATCTAATGGCCAAACTGCATACAAAGTTCAGTATCTTTTCTTCGCTGTTCATGGACAAGCCTGAAGTTACTGTCTACAAGAGTGCTGTGGATAAAGCCTTACAAAGTGAGACGGGAAACCTGGACCTTTTCCTCCGCTTCCTTCTGGGCCTCTCACTGGAGTCCAATCAGAAGCACTTACGAGGTCTACTGACAAAGACAAGAAGCAGCTCACAGAGCCATGAAGAAACAGTCAAGTACATCAAGGAGAAGATCAGGGAGAATCCCTCTCCAGAGAGGAGCATCAATCTGTTCCACTGTCTGAATGAACTGAATGACCATTCTCTAGTGGAGGAGATCCAAAGCTTCCTGAGCTCAGGAAGTCTCTCAAAACCCAACCTGTCACCTGCACAGTGGTCAGCTCTGGTCTTTGTGTTGCTGACTTCAGAAAAGGAGCTGGATGTGTTTGACCTGAAGAAATACTCCAGATCAGAGGAAGGTCTTCTGAAGCTGCTGCCAGTGGTCAAAGCCTCCAGAGCTGCTCTGTGAGTAAATAAAATGACATTAAGAACTAATCATCAGGGGAAAATATTCAGTTTAGAGAAAAATATGTATTATAATATGTATATAATATTATATTGAGAAACATATTGAATAAATGCATTGATTTTCACATTAGTATAACAATATGACCAGACAGTTCTAGGAGACGGAAGGTGAATCTATATGTTGTTTGGGAGAATAAACCAAATGCATCTGCCATTGTCCTTCTACACTACTGGTTAAATGAACAGTGTGTTTGTGAAGTCATGATGATCTATTTGTCAGGCTGTCAGGCTGTGGAGTCACAGAGGAAGGCTGTGCTTCTCTGGTCTCAGCTCTGGAGTCAAACCCCTCACACCTGAGAGAGCTGGACCTGAGTAACAATGACCTGAAGGATTCAGGAGTGAAGCTGCTCTCTGCTGGACTGGGGAATCCCCACTGTAAACTGGAGACTCTGAGGTCAGTATTCCTGTAGTTGGTCAACAAGTGATAACTGTTCACCAGATCCACATGTGTTTACAAGGCACACATAGTCCACACCATATATTAGGCGACAGTACAGAATGTCACCTTTTATTTAGAAATGTTTAGAAATGAAAGCACTTAATGTATGTAGTTCTCCCATTTGATGTAAGTTGTCCGGGGTGTGTGGAAGGAGTCATGCGCAGGAGATATTCAAAATATGAGTATACTTTAATGTAGTCGCCAGAGAACATACAGGCACACTAGTAGATCAATACTCATACCAAACAAAACCCCAAAATAAACACGGGTATGATTGCATCAACCGGAGTACCGAAATACACAAAACAAATGCCCTACACAGAGCACGAAGTAAACCGGTAGCAACCTCCTCTGTCAAAAGACAAAACAATCACGCAGGGAAGACGGTAAAAGGAGGAAATTATAACAGGGGCGTGATTGGGAGAAATACAAAACACGAACAATCAAAACCAAAACAAATAGACACACAGGAAGGAATCGGTGATGATTAGAAAACCGGTGACGACGAACGCCGAACACCGCCCGAACAGGAAGAGGGACCGACTTCGGCTGAAGTCGTGACATTTGAAAAAGTTATTATTTATTCATTTAAAAGATAGTAATTATTTGGACAAATTAATGTAGTGTAAAGTTTAGTATTTGGTCCATATTCCATGCCTGCAGTGATTACATCAAGCTTGTGATTCTACTAACTTGTTGAATTCCTTTGCAGTTTGTCTTGGTTGTGTTTTGGATGAAGTTTTTCCTAATAGAAACTGAATGGTGAATAATGTCCTGTCGTTTTGGAGTCACTTCACTTGTATTGTCAGTAAGAATAGAATATGTTTCTGAACACTTCTACATTCATGTGGATTCTACCATGATTATGAATAATCAGGAATGAATCGTGAATGATGATGAATAACACAGTTATAGAGGCACAAAGATGATGTTTTGTTGTAGCCTCTGTTATTGGTAATGGTGAGAGGTTAGCCTGTTTTGTTGTAGTCTCTGTTATTGGTAATGGTGAGAGGTTAGCATGTTTTGTTGTAGCCTCTGTTATTGGTAATGGTGAGAGGTTAGCATGTTTTGTTGTAGCCTCTGTTATTGGTAATGGTGAGAGGTTAGCATGTTTTGTTGTAGTCTCTGTTATTGGTAATGGTGAGAGGTTAGCATGTTTTGTTGTAGCCTCTCTTATTGGTAATGGTGAGAGGTTAGCATGTTTTGTTGTAGCCTCTGTTATTGGTAATGGTGAGAGGTTAGCATGTTTTGTTGTAGCCTCTGTTATTGGTAATGGTGAGAGGTTAGCATGTTTTGTTGTATCCTCTGTTATTGGTAATGGTGAGAGGTTAGCATGTTTTGTTGTAGCCTCTGTTATTGGTAATGGTGAGAGGTTAGCATGTTTTGTTGTAGCCTCTGGTATTGGTAATGGTGAGAGGTTAGCATGTTTTGTTGTAGCCTCTGTTATTGGTAATGGTGAGAGGTTAGCATGTTTTGTTGTAGCCTCTGTTATTGGTAATGGTGAGAGGTTAGCATGTTTTGTTGTAGCCTCTGTTATTGGTAATGGTGAGAGGTTAGCATGTTTTGTTGTATCCTCTGTTATTGGTAATGGTGAGAGGTTAGCATGTTTTGTTGTAGCCTCTGTTATTGGTAATGGTGAGAGGTTAGCATGTTTTGTTGTAGCCTCTGTTATTTATATGGTGAGAGGTTAGCATGTTTTGTTGTAGCCTCTGTTATTGGTAATGGTGAGAGGTTAGTATGTTTTGTTGTAGCCTCTGTTATTGGTAATGGTGAGAGGTTAGCATGTTTTGTTGTAGCCTCTGTTATTGGTAATGGTGAGAGGTTAGCATGTTTTGTTGTAGCCTCTGTTATTTATATGGTGAGAGGTTAGCATGTTTTTGTTGTAGCCTCTGTTATTGGTAATGGAGAGAGGTTAGCATGTTTTGTTGTAGCCTCTGTTATTGGTAATGGTGAGAGGTTAGCATGTTTTGTTGTATCCTCTGTTATTGGTAATGGTGAGAGGTTAGCATGTTTTGTTGTAGCCTCTGTTATTGGTAATGGTGAGAGGTTAGCATGTTTTGTTGTAGCCTCTGTTATTTATATGGTGAGAGGTTAGCATGTTTTGTTGTAGCCTCTGTTATTGGTAATGGAGAGAGGTTAGCATGTTTTGTTGTAGCCTCTGTTATTGGTAATGGTGAGAGGTTAGCATGTTTTGTTGTAGCCTCTGTTATTGGTAATGGTGAGATGTTAGCATGTTTTGTTTTAGCCTCTGTTATTGGTAATGGTGAGAGGTTAGCATGTTTTGTTGTAGCCTCTGTTATTGGTAATGGTGAGAGGTTAGCATGTTTTGTTGTAGCCTCTGTTATTTATATGGTGAGAGGTTAGCATGTTTTGTTGTAGCCTCTGTTATTGGTAATGGTGAGAGGTTAGCATGTTTTGTTGTAGCCTCTGTTATTGGTAATGGTGAGAGGTTAGCATGTTTTGTTGTAGCCTCTGTTATTGGTAATGGTGAGAGGTTAGCATGTTTTGTTGTAGCCTCTGTTATTGGTAATGGTGAGAGGTTAGCATGTTTTGTTGTAGCCTCTGTTATTTATATGGTGAGAGGTTAGCATGTTTTGTTGTAGCCTCTGTTATTGGTAATGGTGAGAGGTTAGCATGTTTTGTTGTATCCTCTGTTATTGGTAATGGTGAGAGGTTAGCATGTTTTGTTGTAGCCTCTGTTATTGGTAATGGTGAGAGGTTAGCATGTTTTGTTGTATCCTCTGTTATTGGTAATGGTGAGAGGTTAGCATGTTTTGTTGTAGTCTCTGTTATTGGTAATGGTGAGAGGTTAGCATGTTTTGTTGTAGTCTCTGTTATTGGTAATGGTGAGAGGTTAGCATGTTTTGTTGTAGCCTCTGTTATTGGTAATGGTGAGAGGTTAGCATGTTTTGTTGTAGCCTCTGTTATTGGTAATGGTGAGAGGTTAGCATGTTTTGTTGTAGCCTCTATTATTGGTAATGGTGAGAGGTTAGCATGTTTTGTTGTATCCTCTGTTATTGGTAATGGTGAGAGGTTAGCATGTTTTGTTGTAGCCTCTGTTATTGGTAATGGTGAGAGGTTAGCATGTTTTGTTGTAGCCTCTGTTATTGGTAATGGTGAGAGGTTAGCATGTTTTGTTGTAGCCTCTGTTATTGGTAATGGTGAGAGGTTAGCATGTTTTGTTGTAGCCTCTGTTATTGGTAATGGTGAGAGGTTAGCATGTTTTGTTGTAGTCTCTGTTACTGGTAATGGTGAGAGGTTAGCATGTTTTGTTGTAGCCTCTGTTATTGGTAATGGTGAGAGGTTAGCATGTTTTGTTGTAGCCTCTGTTATTGGTAATGGTGAGAGGTTAGCATGTTTTGTTGTAGTCTCTGTTATTTATATGGTAAGAGGTTAGCATGTTTTGTTGTAGCCTCTGTTATTGGTAATGGTGAGAGGTTAGTATGTTTTGTTGTAGCCTCTGTTATTGGTAATGGTGAGAGGTTAGCATGTTTTGTTGCAGCCTCTGTTATTGGTAATGGTGAGAGGTTAGCATGTTTTGTTTCTCACTCATTATTATGCATGATTGATTCATGATTTGTATTAATTATGGCATCATCAGGATTCATTTAGTCGTGTTTAGAAACATGTTATCTAATCACTTAGACAGAATATTACTCCAGTCATCATTCACCATTCAGTTACTATTGGGCAGAACAACCCAAAACACAACCAAAACAAACTGCAAATGCAACCAATGAGTTTACAAGCAAATACAACATTTTTGACTAATTTAATACGCTTTAAGTACATTTGTCTGAATACTTATGACTTCTTCAAATGGGGGGACTGGATACATAAAGTGCTTTCATTTCAATTCGAGAAACAGATTGAATATGTTTGAAAATACCCTCAAATAAAAGGTGACATTTTGTACAGTTACCTCATAGGGATTATTTGATCTGAAATCCAAAATGTTGGAGTATAAAGGCACATTTAAAATGTTAACTTCACTGTCAAAGTACATATGGTGTGGACTGTATACTCAATACAATCTAAATCGGATACCTCACTGTCTGTCTTTTGACTGATACTGCTTTTTAAACTGGTCTGGTCAGTCTACTCAAATATTTGTACTTAAAATGTTTCTATCTACAAGTAATATTATGATCATTTATAATAATGAAACATTCATTTATGAATAGATATGTCAGGTTTCAGGACACTGATGTATCTGAATATGTTGAATAAAATACTGCCATTATTTTCACCACCAAAGAATAGCAGTGTGATTTTAATATGATTTGACTCTTTGCAGGCTGTCACGCTGTCTAGTCACAGAGGAAGGCTGTGCTTCTCTGGTCTCAGCTCTGAGGTCAAACCCCTCACACCTGAGAGAGCTGGACCTGAGCTACAATCACCCAGGAGACTCAGGAGTCAGACTGCTCTCTGCTGGACTGGAGGATCCACACTGCAGACTGGAGAAACTCAAGTATGTAGAGGGTTTATGTTCATATCAGACATGTTTGACTTATCAGGCTAGTTAAGACAAACATTCTTACCACCACATGGACAAAGTTATATGCTGACTGTGTGTGTGTCCTGTGTGTGTGTGTGTCCTGTGTGCGTGTCCAGTGTGAAACACACACAAGCGTCATACACACACACACGACACACACACACACACAGGACACACATACACACAGGACACACACAGGACACACACTGGACAAACTACCTGGACACATACTGGACTGTGTGTGTGTGTGTGCTCGCGTGCACGCGTGTCTGTGTGTGTGAGTTCAGGTGTATCCCTCAATGACTGTCTGTTCTTCTGCTTACCGCTACAGTGTGGAACATGGTGGAGAGTACACAATGAAACCTGGGCTTAGAAAATGTGAGTGTTGACTGCTGTGAAGAATATGACTAAGAATAAGTCTTAATTCAAGTTAAGTCAAAGTCAAAGACCACCATCATTACTTACTTGGTCATATTAAATATCAGCTGTAGTTCTACAGAAGCACAAATCAGGGACAACAACGTTTACAAAGAGTTGATAAGACAATGTGTGTGTCTGTGTGTGTGTGTGTAATTAATGTGAATAAGTGTGTTTTATATTACTATACAGTATAACATATGATCATTCAACAAGTCTCCAGTTACCTTAACTTCTCCTTTTGATACCTAGAAACATCTACATTAAATGAATTAGTGAAAAGTGAGTTGACATTCTAATGTGAATAATGATGATTTCTAATATTGTGTCTGGTTTCATCCATCAGATGTCTGTGATCTCACACTGGACACAAACACAGTAAACAGATTCCTCTCTCTGTCTGAGGAGAACAGAAAGGTGACATGTAGGAGAGAGAAGCAGCCGTATCCTGATCACCCAGAGAGATTTGAGGTCTGGCCACAGGTGCTGTGTAGAGAGGGTCTGACTGGGCGCTGTTACTGGGAGGTAGAGTGGAGTGGGAGAGAGGCTGTTATAGCAGTGACATATAAAGGAATCAGCAGGAGAGGAGAGGGTCTTGACTGTTGGCTTGGATACAATGACAAGTCCTGGAGTCTGTTCTGCGATGACAACAGTTACACTGCCTGGCACAATAATAATCCCACTACCATAGACGTCCCCCCCTCCAGCTCCCACAGAGTAGGAGTGTATCTGGACTGGCCAGCCGGCACTCTGTCCTTCTATAGAGCCTCCTCTGACACACTGACCCACCTGTACACATTCACCTCCACATTCACTGAGCCCCTCTATCCAGGGTTTAGGGTTGATTATGTTGACTCCTCAGTGTCCCTGAAATAATAACCTGACACACACACACACACACACACTGGACACACACACACACACACACACACACACTGGACACACACACAAACACAAACTGGACACACACACAAACACAAACTGGACACACACACACACACACGGACACACACACGGACACACACACGGACACACACACTGGACACACACTGGACACACACCGGACACACACCGGACACACACTGGACACACACCGGACACACGTACACACACACACACACACACACACACACACACACACACACACACACACACTGACACACACACTCACACACACACACTGGACACACACATACTGACACACACACACTGGACACACACACACTGACACACACACACACACACTGGACACACACACACACACACTGACACACACACACACACACCGGACACACACACCGGACACACACAGACACAGACACACACACACACACACACACTGGACACACACACACACTGACACACACACACACACACGACACACACGGACACACACACACACACACTGGACAGACACACACACACACTGACACACACACACACATACTGGACACACAGGCTAACACACACACACAAACATACTGGACACACATACACACACACACACACACTCTGAACACACACACACACACACACACTGGGCACACACACACACACACACACACACAGGACACACACTGGACACACACACACACGCACACACACACACACACACTGGACACACACTGGACACACACACACACACGCACACACACACACACACACACACACTGACACACACACACACACACTGACACACACACACACACACTGGACACACACACACACACACTGACACACACACACACACACACACTGGACAGACACACACACACACTGACACACACACACACATACTGGACACACAGGCTAACACACACACACAAACATACTGGACACACATACACACACACACACACTCTCTGGACACACACACACACACACAAACACTGGGCACACACACACACACACACACACACACACACACACACACACACACAGACACACACACACACACACACACATGACATACACACACACACACACACTGGACACACACTGAACACACACACACAGAACAACATCAGTCTTTCCACCAGACTCCCATGAAGTTATAGTGTGACGTTATGAGTTGACGTTAAAGTAACATTCTCAGAACATACTGCACTTGTTTTATACTGTTTTAGATGGATCCTCTGTTTAAACATTTAAACTCTTTACAATAACACCGTTAAAATACCAATGTGATCATTTTGTTGTACGTCTTTTATGTTGAATAACAAATTGTACAATTATATCTGGACATACGCTCCATAGTTGTACAAGGATACAAGGATATATTGTACTTTTCATAATAAAACATACTGAAACAAGAAAAAACATGTTAATTGTGAAATGTCGTTATTGATTTTACATTTCCTCTGTCAGGTTGACGTTAACCTGCGACTGGTTGCATGAAACAAATATGAAATGAAATACAAATTAATTAAATATGTGAAATTGAATTAAACAATAATGTATGTTGATGCTAATATGATGTACAATAATCAGTTATGTTTCCATATGATAACAATAGCCTAATATATTCAATATGCCATAAACTATTGTTTTAACAGTTTCACTAATTCATTCTAATTAACTTAATCATTATGACACTATTACTCCCCTCTCTGTCTGCTCTCTCTCTCTGCTCTCTGCTGTCTCTTTCTCTGCTCTCTCTGTGCTCGCTCTCTCTCTCATCTCTCCCTGCTCTCTGCTCTCTCTCCTCTCTCTGCTCTCTCTCTTTGCACTCTCTGTCTGCTCTCTGCTGTCTCTCTCTCTGTTCTCTGCTCTCTCTCTCTACTTCTCTGTCTGCTCTCTCTCTGCTCTCTCTCTTCTTTGCGCTCTCTCTCTGCTCTCTAATCTTTCTCTCTCACTCCGCTCTGCGCTCTCTGCTCTCTAAGCTCTCTCTCTCTCTCGCTCTGCTCTCTGCTTCTCTCTCTCTCTGTCCTCTAATCTCTGCTCTCTCTCTGCTTTCTTTCTCTCTGCTCTCTCTGCTCTCTCTCCTCTCTCTGCTCTCTCCTCTCTCTGCTCTCTCCTCTCTCTGCTCACACTCTGCTTTCTGCTCTCTCTCTCTCGGCTCTCTCTCTCTACTTCTCTCTCTGCTCTCTGCTCTGTCTCTGCTTTCTTTCTCTCTCTGCTCTTTCTGCTTTCTTTCTCTCTCTGCTCTCCAAGCTCTCTCTGTCTCTCTGCTCTCTGTCTGCTCTCTCTCTCCCTCTGCTCTCTCTGTCTGCTCTCTCTTCTTTTCACTTTCTCTCTGCTCTCTCTAATCTCTGCTCTCTCTCTGTTCTCTCTGTTCTTTGCTTCTCTGTCTCTCTCGCTCTCTCTGCTCTCTCTCCTCACTCTGCTATCTCTCTCTGTTCTCTCAGCTTCTCTCTCTCTGCTCTCTCTCTGCACTCTCTGCTCTCTCCCTGCTCTCTGTTTGCTTTCTTCTCTCTCTCTCTGCTCTCTCTGCTCTCTCCCTGCTCTCTGTTTGCTTTCTGCTCTCTCTCTCTGCTCTATCTCTCCTATCTGCTCTCTGCTTCTTTGTCTCTCTCTGTTCTCTCTGCTCTCTGCTTCTCTCTCTCTGTTCTCTGTTCTCTCTCTGCTCTTTCTCTCCCCCCCTCATCTCTCTCTCTCTGCTCTCTCAATCTCTCTGTTCTCTGCTCTCTGCTGTCTCTCTCTCTGCTCTCTGTCTGCTCTATGCTCTCTCTCTCTCTCTGCTCTCTCTCTATCTGCTTCTCTGTCTGCTCTCTGCTCTCTCTCTCTGCTCTCTCTCTCTGTTCTCTCTGCTCTCTGCTCTCTGCTTCTCTGTCTCTCTCTCTGTTCTCTCTGCTCTCTGCTTCTCTCTCTCTGTTCTCTACTCTCTCTCTCTCTCTCTCTCTCTGCTCTCTCCCCTCTCTGCTCTCTCTCTCTGTGCTCTCTCTCTCTCTCTCTCTCTGTTCTCTGCTCAGATGGTTGAGCATGGTGTACTTCTTAAAGAAGAGCGTCTTGTTGATCAGATGGTTGAGCATGGTGTACTTCTTAAAGAAGAGCGTCTTGTTGATCAGATGGTTGAGCATGGTGTACTTCTTAAAGAAGAGCGTCTTGTTGATCAGATGGTTGAGCATGGTGTACTTCTTAAAGAAGAGCATCTTGTTGATCAGATGGTTGAGCATGGTGTACTTCTTAAAGAAGAGCATCTTGTTGATCAGATGGTTGAGCATGGTGTACTTCTTAAAGAAGAGCATCTTGTTGATCAGATGGTTGAGCATGGTGTACTTCTTAAAGAAGAGCGTCTTGTTGATCAGATGGTTGAGCATGGTGTACTTCTTAAAGAAGAGCGTCTTGTTGATCAGATGGTTGAGCATGGTGTACTTCTTAAAGAAGAGCGTCTTGTTGATCAGATAGTTGAGCATGGTGTACTTTAAAGAAGAGCGTCTTGTTGATCAGATGGTTGAGCATGGTGTACTTCTTAAAGAAGAGCGTCTTGTTGATCAGATGGTTGAGCATGGTGTACTTCTTAAAGAAGAGCGTCTTGTTGATCAGATGGTTGAGCATGGTGTACTTCTTAAAGAAGAGCATCTTGTTGATCAGATGGTTGAGCATGGTGTACTTCTTAAAGAAGAGCATCTTGTTGATCAGATGGTTGAGCATGGTGTACTTCTTAAAGAAGAGCATCTCGTTGATCAGATGGTTGAGCATGGTGTACTTCTTAAAGAAGAGCATCTTGTTGATCAGATGGTTGAGCATGGTGTACTTCTTAAAGAAGAGGATCTACGTTGATCAGATGGTTGAGCATGGCGTACTTCTTAAGATCTTGTTGATCAGATGGTTGAGCATGGCGTACTTCTTAAAGAAGAGCGTCTTGTTGATCAGATGGTTGAGCATGGTGTACTTCTTAAAGAAAGAGCATCTTGTTGATCAGATGGTTGAGCATGGTGTACTTCTTAAAGAAGAGCATCTTGTTGATCAGATGGTTGAGCATGGTGTACTTCTTAAAGAAGAGCATCTTGTTGATCAGATAGTTGAGCATGGTGTACTTCTTAAAGAAGAGCATCTTGTTGATCAGATGGTTGTGCATGGTGTACTTCTTAAAGGAATGTTTATTCAAGTCACGCCACGTTTTTCTCCGTCAACAAGGGAAACGATTTGGAATGTACCGCCGTTTATTCCCAATGAGCTATTGAAGCGCGAGTTATTGAGGTTTGGGAAGTTTGCAGTTCAATTAAGATTGTCCTGTTGGGTTGCAAACACCCGGCGTTGAAACAGGTGATGTCGTTTGGGCGACAGGTGTTTATGTTTTTGGATTCTCCGGAGCAGACTTTGGAGTTATCGTTTAAAGTCAAGTATGACAACAGACTGTATATGGCTTATGCTGAGTACGGGTAGTCAACGGTGTTTTGAGTGTGACCGAGGTAAAGACAGTTTCAGGTTGGATATTCGACGGATATTCGCCTGTAGTTTTCCTTACCTCCACCAACAGCAGTTAGGGACCGTCAACATAGTGACACATCATAATGTTCAAATTAAATAGCTATTTAACCATTACTCCTAAAACTTTCAAAACTGGTTCTAGCTAACCCAATGGCATAGACACACATTGCACAAAATGTTTTTTGGTCGATTTACATCTCTCACTATTTTAAATTATTTATTTACATTTTTGAATTTCAATAGCTCATAGGTCATATGACCTAGTGACTTCAAACAAGGTTCAGCATGTCCACTGGCAGAATGGAATTCTGGTTAGTTCTAGGCCAATGAATACACAGGCCTTGGTCTGGCGTTATCTTGGGGTTCCGTTCAACACTGCCCATCATAGAATATCACAGAGTGGTATTATTAATGAATGAATACACAGGCCTTGGTCTGGCGTTATCTTGGGGTTCCGTTCAACACTGCCCATCATAGAATATCAGAGTGGTATTATTAATGAATGAATACACAGGCCTTGGTCTGGCGTTATCTTGGGGTTCCGTTCAACACTGCCCATCATAGAATATCACAGAGTGGTATTATTAATGAATGAATACACAGGCCTTGGTCTGGCGTTATCTTGGGGTTCCGTTCAACACTGCCCATCATAGAATATCACAGAGTGGTATTATTAACGAATGAATACACAGGCCTTGGTCTGGCGTTATCTTGGGGTTCCGTTCAACACTGCCCGTCATAGAATATCACAGAGTGGTATTATTAAGTGCTAGATGTTATTCTATCATTTCTGGAATACTAGAGAACCGTTGATAATTATTCCCGTAGGGCAGCGTCCGAGAAACTAACGTGTTTGGGTTCCGCTGGGAGTGTATGGATGAGGAGTCGTTGGAAACGGAGTGATTCCTTAATGTGAGGACCTAAGATTTCCTACGTTATTTATATATTGATTCTGTGAAGACATGGGAAAATAAAAGAATGATACATTTTCTGTGTGTATAATTGATTACTAGAGATTTGATAAAGTAAATACTGGGAAAACAATAAGGTGCAACTTAAACAACCCATCTGTAGACGGACGTAGGGTCTTTATGGATCATTTGATAGAGGAAAGGTTAAAAGCATTATATGAAAGTCTAAACGCTTATGTGATGTTTTCCGTCAGGGTAATACATTTAGAGAAACTGCCCTAAGGCCGAAAATGTGTTTTTCGCAGTAGGAGATGCGATGCTATATTTACTGAATAAATCCTTTCCCCATGAAGTTAACAACTTATAACGTAGTACAAAGCGTAATGTAGGGTTTTTCATCAATATATTGTAACGACCCCGGCTTTATAAACGGCGGATATCGACTTTTGGGGCAGAAAAAGCATGCTGGACTTCGGGCTAGAAGGTCGAGGGTTCGAGACCCGCTCCCTGCCTGTTTCATTCCAATATTAAAACGGCGAGGAGAGAGGAGTGGAAATCAATTCCTAGAGGTGCTGAAGCAAAGCCATCGAGAAGATAGGGAACATTCTGGGATGTCGGGACTTGGCACGATGATATACAATATGAATCATTAGCACAATGCACCAGCGTATTGATGTTAGAGTTCAATCAGCGTTATCGCACTAACCAGACTATTTGTGGAGTCATTTCACTATGTAGTATGCTTATTGGTCTGAAGATATATACACCATTTGTTTTAACTCAGTATGACAAAATGTGTTGCTTGCGCTATCTTGATGTACTTATAGTATATCATTGCATGGAGTTAGTATATTAACTATATGCTATTCCAGCCCAACCTCACATTCAATTCGCGCATATATGTACATAATGCGTTTCAGCAGATTTCGTGCGTTTTGGTACATTTTTGTGGTTCAATTCGTGTGAAAGACACTTTTCTTTTATTTAACCAGTAGGCGACACACAAGCCTTTGCAACAACCATAGACGCGATAGCCTGTGTTTCATTTATAATGTTTTTACGTTATGAATATATAGATATTTTATCTGTATTTAATCCATATTAAAACACTGTAGTTGTATGCCTATATGTACTGTTTTGGATTTTTCTGAACAGACTTTTCATTATAGAATGAATGTAAGCAATGCATGATGGATAATGGGGTTTTATTCGGTTGTAGTTCCATCTATTTCTTACAAAAAAACAAACGTGTAAAGCATTTTTATTGACCAGAATGTAACTGAAAATACAATAGCAGCCTTGCTATTGTCCATCAATAGCTAAATGTTTTTTTGTTGGTAAAACATTTGGGGAAATGTATGCAGTCCTTGTAGTGTTAAATTGTATTGGCCAAGCTAAATGGCCAAAGCGTTAACCCGTAATAAGGCTCGGCTGGAGTTGTACTATGAGCTGAGTGGAAATACATGGCTCTGACTGGAACCACCTTTTCACTACAAACCTTCTGCTGTTAAAGTCACCGTCAGTGCGGAATACATAGAAAGCTTCTGGATTTCCACTTGGCTGCATCTACGGTTCTGAGAGCGAGAAATCAAGTGCAATACCGGCGTGGACGAGCAGCAACACACCGGAAAGCTTCTAGTCTACCGGAAAGTTACTAGAAGAACAAGAACGCTTCCCTCATCCGGTCAAGTGACATTTGTTGTTTGTAGATGTTTCGCCCCCACCAGATGTCTGGACCCTGGACAGATAACAGCTAGGTCGCCAGCTCGGCCCTTGTTGTCACAAATACAGCATGCATACACATTTGTTTTGTGTTTGTTCAAGTGTTTGGTTTAAAAAAACGTGTTAAACCATTAAGGAAGGTTACGTAACTAAGGTGAATAAAGAAAGTTGCATACACAACAGAATGTGTGGATATTGTTGTTGCATTACTTGCATATATTTGGATATCATTCTCACTTATTATTTTAGCCACCTATACATTAGGCTATATATTCCCATGTCTGCATCTATGTGAAGGAATGTGTTAGGATTGGAAGTTGTCTCTTTATGTTTCTTTTGAGATGGTATGGCCTCTGAGGACCTCCAAGCCCAACTGGATGAGGCTATTAAAAAGGCAGAACGGCTGGCTGAGGAGCTCAACCAAGAGAAGGACCCACAAGCCCAACTGGATGAGGCCATTAACGAGGCAAAAAGGCTGGCTGAGGAGCTCAACCCAGAACGGGTAATGTAACAAGTCGTACATTACCGGGTGTGAAAAGGGGGATTGTTGGGTTTGAGAATATGTTTCTTTGCTAATTGTTAGGTTTGAGAATATGTTTCTTTGCTACACAGGAATATGTTTGAGCTCAGGCTGATAAGTTGTGGAACAATACAGTGGATTGTAAACACCTGGTGTCTGACTGGCTAAGGGGCAGTATAACCTTGGGAGATAACAGTATGTTGAGCTAGGAACACATGAATAGAAAGATGTTGAGACAAACAGGACTGAGCCTGTGGCCTCAGTAACCCCGGACAACAAGCGCCAAGAGGCTGGGACCAGCCTGTGCGCATACTATTGGCCAGGCAAGTCTAAACCACGCCCAGCCACTGTTCTGATAGGGCCATCCCGAGGTGGGAACTAACTCTGTCAGAACATGATACCTATTGTATATAACTGAAAGTCTGCACATTGGGCATTATCTAAATTCATTTTGTGAGACACCTGTCTGATGTAAGTTGACACATTATATACTAAGTTATCGATTAGGTATTATTAGAAGTATTCATTGACATATGAGTGGTGGTAAATGCAATTTTAACTGATCAGGCCTGTCAACATTATAACAACGTATGCAATGTACTAGATGAGTGTGAGGTGAGTTGATGAACTTACTGGTATGAATGGGAGAATAACGGCAATATGACAGTGAATGTGATAACGGCAATATAGTATGGTCTAGATTTGATCGGTCTGAACACTGTATTGGAAATAAGAGAAGTTATCGTGTGTATGATTGATAACGGCAATATAGTATGGTTTAGATTTGATCGATCTGAGCATTGTATTGGAAATAAGAGAAGTTATCGTGTGTATGATTGATAACGGCAATATAGTATGGTTTAGATTTGATTGATCTGAACACTGTATTGGAAATAAGAGAAGTTATCGTGTGTATGATTGATAACGGCAATATAGTATGGTTTAGATTTGATCGATCTGAGCATTGTATTGGAAATAAGAGAAGTTATCGTGTGTATGATTGATAACGGCAATATAGTATGGTTTAGATTTGATTGATCTGAACACTGTATTGGAAATAAGAGAAGTTATCGTGTGTGTATGATTGATAACGGCAATATAGTATGGTTTAGATTTGATTGATCTGAACACTGTATTGGAAATAAGAGAAGTTATCGTGTGTATGATTGATAACGGCAATATAGTATGGTTTAGATTTGATCGATCTGAGCACTGTATTGGAAATAAGAGAAGTTATCGTGTGTGTATGATTGATAACGGCAATATAGTATGATTTAGATTTGATCGATCTGAGCACTGTATTGGAAATAAGAGAAGTTATCGGGTGTGTATGATATATTATGTGAAGTCATATTGGAAATAAGAGAAGTTATTGTGTGACTGTAGTACATTGGATGTTCCGTCGGCGTACGAGAACATCAGTTTGAACGACCCATAAGGTAAACAAGAGGACAGGATCCTGGGTTAGCGACCCCGTGAGGTTATATTGTCGACAGTCTATTTGTTGTTTGTTGTGGGATTAGGTAGGAATTACTTCACTTGTTATATTGATTGTGTAAATTGGAGATAACGGCAGAACATGATGTGGAGACGGTGTTGAAAACATTAAAGTCTAAAAACAAATGGTGGGAAGGACGGGAAGGACGGGAAGGAATGGAAAAGAAAAGGGGAGAGAAACTATACAAAGAGTGTATTGAAGAGGGCAGTATTATTTCCCCCTCCGGACTCCCTGGTGAAGGAGAGCCGGGGAGAATACTGGACTCACTGAAGAGGAGAACATATAAAGCCGTCTTTGAATGGAAGCAAGGAGGGGAACAGACGAAGGGAAAAAGCAAAAGACGCGATGGAGAAGGCTAAGTTGAAGGAACGCATAGGTTTGGCTATGCTGGAGAAACTCAACAACAACAAAAAAAATCTCAAAAGGGAGAACAGATCGCACCCGCCAGGCTGTATCCATCCCTGCCACGGGCTCCGCCACCATATGACAGTCCCCAGGTCATGGCTCCGGTCATGGATCTCACAGCCACGGTCAACTACAAAAAGAGAGCAGAATCACAAGAAGGAGGAACCTGGGCCCGAAATGAAGACCTCCAGGATAGAAGTGAGAGTGTGCAAATTTTGCTAGAAGCAGCAAAACTGAATGTAGAACAACTCAGTAGAATACCAGCGGGAACTGAAAGTGATATGTGTGTGACGGATGTGCAGAACAGAGGAGGACTTGTAAGTGAGAGTGAGAGCGTGTCTGGACGAAGTGAAGACACATCAACAAACGGAGGAGTCTAGGAGAAGATATTACAGAGAATGGATAGAAGAGGGCAGCATCATCACTAAACGGTCTCCCAGTCGACGGGGAGCCCGGTAGAATATTAAAGACGCTGAAACAAAAAACAGATAGAACTTTCACAGATTGGAAACGGGAGGGAGAACAGCGCAGGGGTAAGATGATTTAGAAAGTTTGAAACAACTAGTTCATTAGTGGATATTAAGTTTAAAGTGGATATTAACGTTGTATTTCGCCACATTCGAACCATCGCTAAACATTTAGATTTGACGTTCAATGTTGATAAAATATTATGCTATGAAATCTGCTGTATAATAGCTATCAAATTGGTCTATTGGAAATTGGGATAACAGTGTTTGTACATGATTATGGCAGTGAGAGACCAACCATATAATATTGTGTGTGTGTGTGTGAGGTGAATGAGTAGGAACGTCTAAGTGGAGCATGGAAGTGTTTGGACATTTCTGTATTGATTTCAACATATGGGTTAAGACGCGCCCCCAGCCCAGGTACACACAGACAGTCAATGTGATTTGTATAGAACTGTTTTGAAAGTCCCTGAATAGTTGAACAATTCCTGGTGAGAACTGATCAATCTCACTAGGAATTGGGAAGCACGTAATAATGTCATTTATTTGGAGTGGCAGAAATATTCCCACTTCATCATATTGTTGCACTGTGCGCATCCTCTGCATGTATAGCTACCATCTGGAAGAGGGCGTAAAAGAGCCTGGCTGGTTTTCTATTGTGGCTGGCAGTTGGCATGAACCAATTCAACTGGTAAATTGCGACCTCTCCTCTACACAATAAGTGGTGGATTTATAAATTCAGCCGGCAAAGCTGGGTCCCATGATAAAACATGCCAGTGTTTCTTGACCGCATCTCCCACTTTTCACCAGGTCAAAGTAAATGTGGTTGTGAACATTACGGAGTGTTCTTTACCTTTAGTGGGTCTTATGTGTAGCAGTTCAACCAATGACACTGCTTCTATCTCATGTACCTGACCAATGACACTGCTTCTGGCTCATGTACCAGACCAATGACACTGCTTCTGGCTCATGTACCTGACCAATGACACTGCTTCTGGCTCATGTACCTGACCAATGACACTGCTTCCGGCTCACACCGGCAGAGAACCTCACTCTGGGCTTGGTTGAGCCCAATGGGACATTGCTGGTCAAGACCTCAAATCGGTTGTGAAGTAGTATGGACATATTGATGGAACAAGGTCACTAAACTGGTGGTTAGACAGGGTAGATCCAAGAGCAGGCCTCTGCTATCATCTAGAGGGTGTTTCTCTGTACTGCTTGACACATGGAGACTCAATGGAGGCCCAGTGCAAGTGCTCAAAGTAAAGGCCCAAACAATAGTTTGTCAGGCTGGGATCTATAAAGCAGTATGTTCTTCAATTAGATGCCAACTAATATTCCTCCAGGGACAATAGGTGGGGCAGGAGGAAGAATGGTGTTCCTGATTTACACAATTCCTCTTTTTTCTTTAGAGCTTCAGATTGAGATTGTTGTTATTCTCCAATATGTTTTTCTTCAGTGTTGCACTCTGGGTTCTCCAAGGGGGAAACTCCCCCTATTCTCCTCTTGACAGTTGGAGACCCATGCTTTTGCTGGGAATTGTCCACTGTTGGTATCAATTTATTTGGTCCCAAAAAGACAAAAAGAAAAGTGTATTTGTCTAGTTTTAGCTGAGTACCCAGTTAGAATCCATGTGGTTCATTTAAAAGTTTCTAAAAGGATGAAATAAACATCACTAGTCGGCTACCAGCCGGTTACTCAACCCTTCACCTTAGAGGCTGCTGCCCTATGTACATAGACATGGAATCACTGGCCACTTTAATAATGGAAGACTAGTCACTATAATGAAATCTCTGTCTCCCCGATCTGTTCATCTCTCTCTCTCTATCTACACAAGAGACATTGGTCCGTTGGGGTGTGTGTATGTGTGTGTTTGATGTGTCATTGAAACAACTGTTTTAAACCTGTTTAACCTTTTAAAAAGAGTTCTCAGCCATCCATATTTCTATGTTCAACAGGTTGCTCATCTAGGGGGTCTGTTACACACAAGGGAACTATATGTACACAAGGGGGTGTCGCTAGTGTCTTTGAAACAACTGTTTTAAACCTGTCTAACCTTTAACCTTTTAAAAAGAGTCCTCAGGGGGTCATCCTGGGATGTCCGAGGATGGAAAGTCCAGTGTATGTCTCAGTCCAACACAGTCTCACATTCAATTCGTGCATATATGTACATAATGCATTTCAGAAAATGTTGTGCGTTTTTGTGTGGCTTAATTGGTGAGAAAAGACACATTTAACCAGTAGGCTACACACAAGCCTTTGCAACAACCATATAGACCACGATAGTCTATATTTCATTTGTGTTCTTCTTTATGGCTAATTCAACGTTATGAATATACAGAAATGTTGTCTTTGTTTAACCATGTTTTAAAATGTGTGGCTGTATGCCTATATGTACTGTTTTAGACTTGCTGAACAGAATTTGAGAAAAGACACACATTTACGTGCAACAGTACACGATTTTCTTCATAACCCATTTCATATTTCCTGGAGCGTAAATTACACTATATTCTTCCTAATGCATTTATTACATGTTAAACAGGTTCATGTAAAATAATGAATTACAGTCATGTCAATCATGTTATATGCTTAGGATACTGTAACGTGTTCAACCAGTCAGCCAGTCAATTATGTGAGTTTCCTAGTACCGACTAGCACTTGAATGCAGTATTATGCTGGCTTCACATTCACGTGGGAAACGGGAAAATGGGAAGTTGTAACTCCGACATGATTGTGTTCAAGTGCTTTTGAAGTCGGAACAATTCTTAAACCAATGAGATTGGAAACATCATTTTCTAATTCCCACTTGTAATTCCTATTTGGAGGGTCATTCAAGTGAAACTTCCTAATCGGAACTGGGAATTTCTGAGAACTCCGATAGCACCTGAACGAGGCATTAGTATGTGTAATAGACAACTGTAGGGTCAAGGGTCGCGGCGTGTCCAGCCATCATACCCATTCACGACCATCGTGGAGTGAGTGTCAGTATCCTCCTATGTGTCCGTGCCGTCAACTAGTAGAATTATTGCCTGTGATGTAAGTATGGGGATTATTATTAAGGGTCTGGTCTGAGATACAGGCTACACAAGAAACAATATAACTATAGAATTAAAATAATAATGTAAGTATGGGGATTATTATTAAGGGTCTGGTCTGAGATACAGGCTACACAACAAACAATATAACTATAGAATTAAAATAATAATGTAAGTATGGGGATTATTATTAAGGGTCTGGTCTGAGATACAGGCTACACAACAAACAATATAACTATAGAATTAAAATAATAATGTAAGTATGGGGATTATTATTAAGGGTCTGGTCTGAGATACAGGCTACACAACAAACAATATAACTATAGAATTAAAATAATAATGTAAGTATGGGGATTATTATTAAGGGTCTGGTCTGAGATACAGGCTACACAACAAACAATATAACTATAGAATTAAGAAACTAAAGGAAATAAAGTAATAAGGAAATAAATGCATAAAATAGAATATAACATGAACAAATGTTTGGTTGCTTTCAGACTAATAAGTCATGTCTACACAATAATATTGGAGCGGTTCCAATGTTTAGCCTACATCTGTCTTCACATTTATTTTATGGGGGATTTTTCCATTAAATACATTTCTTTCAATTTTCCACTCCACTCTCCAGATACATTTATTTGCTGCAGACAAGAGGATCTTCAACAGGTAGGCATTTTGAACCCGTTCAGAGATTACTCCAAGTAATGCCAGTCTTTTGGTTCTTTGCCAGTGTAACCTGTTCTGCACCGGTATCTCTCTGCGTTGTGTTCTGGTGAGATGTAGGTGGAAGAGAAGGCTCTGGACACAATTCTGCCGGTTGTCTCTTTGAATGACTGCATGGAATGGGTATAAATACAGGGCAGAGTTCCTGCTGCAGTCTGGACTCCATACAATATATTTGCCTGCTCTCCTCATCACGCTCTGAGCAAACTCAGCAGTAAACGCATCAACAACAAAAAGGTTGTATTCTTAAAAGACTCATTACATTTTACAAATATTCTACACCAATCATTTGCTAATAAGTGCCAAATATTTCTTAAAGAATGTACAATTGTACCATTTATACCTGAAGAACTAACTACCAGCCAACAAAATTGTTGACATGCCCGGGCAAGTAACACAATGAACGCCAGCTAACTCAGCACATTAAAGAGCAACACTGCCCCCTACTGAGCATCCACTTCCTTCTCCTTCCTCCTCTTCCTCTACATCCACATCTGTTTACTTCTTCTTCTTCATCTTCCTCTATCTTCCTCTAATACATTGTGAAGAGAAGAGAGCAGAGAGAGAGATAGCAGAGAGAACAGTGAGCAGAGAGAGAGCAGAGAGCCTAGAGAGAGAGAAAGATAGCAGAGAGAGAGAGATCAGAGAGCCTAGAGAGAGAGAGAAGAGAGAGAGGAGAGAGAGCAGAGAGCGCAGAGAGAGAGCAGAGAGCGCAGAGAGAGAGAGAGCAGAGATAGGAGAGAGCAGAGAGAGCGCAGAGAGAGAGCAGAGAGAGCAGAGTGAGAGAAAAAGAGAGCAGAGAGATAGCAGAGAGCAGCGATAGCAGAGAGAGAGCAGCGATAGCAGAGAGAGAGCAGTGAGCAGAGAGAGAGCAGTGAGCAGAGAGAGAGAAGGGCGAGAGAGCAGAGAGAGAGAGCAGAGAGAGAGAGAAGAGAGCAGAGAGAAGAGAGAGAAGAGAGCAGAGAGAGAAGAGAGCAGAGAGAGAAGAGAGCAGAAAGATTAGAGAGCAGAAAGATTAGAGAGCAGAAAGAGCAGAGAGAGAGCAGAGAGAGAGCAGAGAGAGAAAGAGAGCAGAGAGAGAGAGCAGAGAGAGAGAGCAGAGAGCCTAGAGAGAGAGAGTGATAGCAGAGAGAGAGAGAGCAGAGAGAGAGCAGAGAGAGAGAGAGAGCAAAGAGCCTAGAGAGAGAGAGAGAGATGCAGAGAGATGCAGAGAGAGAGCAGAGAGAGAGCAGAGAGCGAGCAGAGAGCCTAGAGAGATAGCAGAGAGAGAGAGAGAGCCAGAGAGAGAGAGCAGAGAGCGCAGAGAGAGAGAGAGCGCAGAGAGAGAGCAGAGTGAGAGAAAAAGAGAGCAGAGAGAGAGCAGAGAGAGAGCAGTGAGCAGAGAGAGAGAGAGAGAAGAGAGCAGTGAGAGAGAGAAGAGAGCAGTGAGAGAGAGAAGAGAGCAGAGAGAGAAGAGAGCAGAGAGAGAAGAGAGCAGAGAGAGAAGAGAGCAGAGAGAGAAGAGAGCAGAGAGAGCAGAAAGATTAGAGAGCAGAGAGCAGAGAGAGAGCAGAGAGACAGAGAGAGCAGAGAGACAGCAGAGAGAGAAGAGAGCAGAGAGAGCAGAGAGAGAGCAGAGAGAGAAGAGAGCAGAGAGAGAAGAGAGCAGAGAGAGAAGAGAGCGAAAGAGAGCAGAGAGAGAGAGCAGAGAGAGAAAGAGAGCAGAGAGAGAAAGAGAGCAGAGAGAGAAAGAGAGCAGAGAGAGCAGAGAGATTAGAGAGAGAGCAGAGAGAGAAAGAGAGCAGAGAGAGCAGAGAGATTAGAGAGAGAGCAGAGAACAGAGAGAGAGAGCAGAGAGAGAGCAGAGAGACAGAGAGAGAGAGAGAGAGAGAGAGAGACAGAGAGAGAGGGTTGTAATATAGTGTCATAATGATTAAGTTAATTAGAATGAATTAGTGAAACTGTTAAAACAATAGTTTATGGCATATTGAATATATTAGGCTATTGTTATCAAATAGAAACATAACTGATTATTGTACATCATATTAGCATCAACATACATTATTGTTTAATTCAATTTCACATATTTAATTAATTTGTATTTCATTTCATATTTGTTTCATGCAACCAGTCGCAGGTTGACGTCAACCTGACAGAGGAAATGTAAAATCAATAACGACATTTCACAATTAACATGTTTTTTCTTGTTTCAGTATGTTTTATTATGAAAAGTACAATATATCCTTGTATCCTTGTACAACTATGGAGCGTATGTCCAGATATAATTGTACAATTTGTTATTCAACATAAAAGACATACAACAAATGATCACATTGGTATTTTAACGGTGTTATTGTAAGAGTTTAAATGTTTAAACAGAGTATCCATCTAAAACAGTATAAAACAAGTGCAGTATGTTCTGAGAATGTTACTTTAACGTCAACTCATAACGTCACACTATAACTTCATGGGATAGTGTGTGTGTGTGTCCGGTGTGTGTCCAGTGTGTGTATGTGTGTCCAGTGTGTGTGTGTGTGTGTGTGTCTAGTGTGTGTGTGTCTGTCCAGTGTGTGTGTGTGTGTGTCCAGTGTGTGTGTGTGTCCAGTGTGTGTGTGTGTGTGTGTGTGTGTGTCCAGTGTGTGTGTGTGTGTGTGTGTTTGTGTGTGCCCAGTGTGTGTGTGTGTGTGTGTGTCCAGTGTGTGTGTGTGTGTGTGTGTGTGTCCGGTGTGTGTGTGTGTGTCCGTGTGTGTGTGAGTGTCTGTCCAGTGTTTGTGTGTGTGTGTGTGTGTCCAGTGTGTGTGTGTATGAGTCCAGTATGTTTGTGTGTCCAGGGTGTGTGTGTGTGTGAGTCCAGTGTGTGTGCCCAGTGTGTGTACAGTGTGTGTGTGTGTGTGTCTGTGTCCAGTGTGTGTGTGTATGTCATGTGTGTGTGTGTGTGTGTGTTTAATGTGTGTGTGTGTGTGTTTAATGTGTGTGTGTGTGTGTGTGTGTGTGTGTGTGCCCAGTGTGTGTGCGTGTGTGTGTGTGTGTGCAGGCCAGATGTGTGTCTGTGTCCAGTGTGTGTGTGTCAGTGTGTGTGTGTGTGTCAGTGTGTGTGTCAGTGTGTGTGTGTGTGTCAGTGTGTGTGTGTCCAGTGTGTGTGTGTGTGTGTGTGTGTGTCTAGTGTGTGTGTGTCTGTCCAGTGTGTGTGTGTGTCTGTCCAGTGTGTGTGTGTGTGTGTGTCCAGTGTGTGTGTGTGTGTCCAGTGTGTGTGTGTCCAGTGTGTGTGTGTGTGTGTGTGTGTGTGTCCAGTGTGTGTGTGTGTGTGTGTCTGTCCAGTGTGTGTGTGTGTGTGCCCAGTGTGTGTGTGTGTGTGTGTGTGTGTGTGTGTGTGTGTGTGTGTGTGTGTGTGTCCAGTGTGTGTGTGTGTGTGTGTGTCCAGTGTGTGTGTGTGTGTGTGTGTGTCCAGTGTGTGTGTGTGTGTGTGTGTGTGTGTGTGTCCAGTGTGTGTGTGTGTGTGTGTCCAGTGTGTGTGTGTGTGTCCAGTGTGTGTGTGTGTGTGTGTGTCTGTCCAGTGTGTGTGTGTGTGTGTGCCCAGTGTGTGTGTGTGTGTGTGTGTGTGTGTGTGTGTGTGTGTGTCCAGTGTGTGTGTGTGTGTCCAGTGTGTGTGTGTGTGTGTTTGTGTCCAGTGTGTGTGTGTGTGTGTGTGCGTGTCCAGTGTGTGTGTGTGTGTGTGTCCAGTGTGTGTGTGTGTGTGTGTCTGTCCAGTGTTTGTGTGTGTGTGTGTCTGTCCAGTGTTTGTGTGTGTGTGTGTCCAGTGTGTGTGTGTATGAGTCCAGTATGTTTGTGTGTCCAGGGTGTGTGTCTCAAGTGTGTGTGTGCCCAGTGTGTGTACAGTGTGTGTACAGTGTGTGTGTGTGTGTGTGTCTGTGTCCAGTGTGTGTGTGTGTGTGTGTGTGTGTCCAGTGTGTGTGTGTGTGTGTGTCCAGATTGTGTGTGTGTTTAATGTGTGTGTGTGTGTGTGCCCAGTGTGTGAGTGTGTGTGTGTGTGTGTCCAGTGTGTGTGCGTGTGTGTGTGTGTGTGTGTGCGCTCGTATGTGTGTCTGTGTCCAGTGTGTGTGTGTGTCAGTGTGTGTGTGTGTCCAGTGTGTTTGCGTGTGTGTGTGTCCAGTATGTTTGTGAGTCCAGTGTTTGTGTGTGTGTGTGTGTGTCCAGTGTGTGTGTGTGTGTGTGTCCGGTGTGTGTCCAGTGTGTGTGTGTGTGTGTCCAGTGTGTGTGTGTGTGTGTGTGTCAGGTTATTATTTCAGGGACACTGAGTCCCCATCCCACCAAACCCCAAACCCTGGATAGAGGGGCTCAGTGAATGTGGAGGTGAATGTGATCAGGTGGGTCAGTGTGTCAGAGGAGGCTCTATAGAAGGACAGAGTGCCGGCTGGCCAGTCCAGATACACTCCTACTCTGTGGGAGCTGGAGGGGCGGACGTCTATGATAGTGGTATTTTTATTGTGACAGGCTCTATAACTGTTGTCAGAGCAGACCAGACTCCAGGACTTGTCATTGTGTCCAAGACAACAGTCATCACCCCCTCCTCTCCTGTTGATTCCTTTATATGTCACTCCTATACCAGCCCCCCCACTCCACTCTACCTCCCAGTAACAGCGCCCAGTCAGACCCTCTCTACACAGCACCTGTCTACAGTCCTCAAATCTCTCTGGGTGATCAGGATACGGCTGCTCCTCTGTCCTCCATGTCACCTTTCTGTTCTCCTCAGACAGAGAGAGGTCTCTGTTTACTGTGTTTAGGTCCAGTGTGAGATCACAGACATCTGATGGATGAAACCAGACACAATATTAGAAATCATCATTCACGTTAGAATGTTAACTCACTTTTCACTAATTCATTTAATGTAGATGTTTCTAGGTATCAAAAGGAGAAGTTAAGGTAACTGGAGACTTGTTGAATGATCATATGTTATACTGTATGGTAATATAAAACACACTTATTCCATTTAATTACACACACAGACACACACACACACACACACACACATTGTCAAAGCAACTCTTTGTAAACGTTGGTGTCCCTGATTTGTGCTTCTGTAGAACTACAGCTGATATTTAATATGACCAAGTAAGTAATGATGGAGGTCTTTGACTTTGACTTAACTTGAATTAAGACTTATTCTGAGTCATATTCTTCACAGCAGTCAACACTCACATTTTCTAAGCCCAGGTTTCATTGTGTTCTCTCCACCATGTTCCACACTGTAGCGGTAAGCAGAAGAACAGACAGTCATTGAGGGATACACCTGAACTCTCTCTCACACACACACACACACAGGACACACACACAGGACACACACACAGGACACACACACACAGGACACACACAGGACACACACACAGGACACTCACACACAGTGTGTGTATGTGTCCTGTGTGTGTGTCCGGCGTGTGTGTTTGTGTGTGTTTGTGTAGGTGTCCAGTGTGTGTGTCGTGTGCGTGTGTCCACTATGTCCTGTGTGTGTGTGTGTGTGTGTCCTGTGTGTGTGTATGTGTGTCCTGTGTGTGTGTGGCGTGTGTTTGTGTCCAGTTTGTCCAGAGAGTGAGTGAGTGTGTCCAAGTGGTGGTCAGAATGTTTGTCTTAACTAGCCTGATAAGTCCAACATGTCTGATATGAACATTGACATAAACCCTCTACATACTTGAGTTTCTCCAGTCTGCAGTGTGGATCCTCCAGTCCAGCAGAGAGCAGTCTGACTCCTGAGTCTCCTGGGTGATTGTAGCTCAGGTCCAGCTCTCTCAGGTGTGAGGGGTTTGACCTCAGAGCTGAGGCCAGAGAAGCACAGCCTTCCTCTGTGACTAGACAGCCTGACAGCCTGCAAAGAGTCAAATCATATTAAAATCACACTGCTATTCTTTGGTGGTGAAAATAGTGGCAGTATATTTTTAAACATATTCAGATACATTAGTGTCCTGAAACCTGCAATATCTATTCATAATATAATGTATCATTATTATAAATAATCGTAATATTACTTGTAGATAGAAACATTTTAAGTACAAATATTTGAGTAGACTGACCAGACCAGTTTAAAAAGCAGTATCAGTCAAAAGACAGACAGTGAGGTATCAGATTTAGATTGTATTGAGTATACAGTCCACACCATATCTATTTTGACAGTGAATCTAACATTTTAAATGTGGCTCTATACTCCAACATTTTGGATTTCAGATCAAATGTTTCATATGAGGTGACAGTATATAATGTCACCTTTTATTTGAGGATATTTTAATACACATCTGTTTTACCATTTAGAAATGAAAGCACTTTATGTATCTAGTCATCCTATTTGAAGAAGTCATCAGTTTTCTGACCAATTCATTATAGTGTATTAAAGGAGTCAAAAGTTTAGTATTTGGTCCCATATTCTTTGAGCACAATGACTACATCAAGCCTGTGACTGCCATGATTGAGAAAGATCATGAATGAATCATGAATAATAATGAGAGAGAGTTACAGAGACTTCAACAAAACATGCTAACCTCTCACCATTACCAATAACAGAGACTGCAACAAAACATGCTAACCTCTCACCATGACCAATAACAGAGGCTACAACAAAACATGCTAACCTCTCACCATTACCAATAACAGAGGCTACAACAAAACATGCTAACCTCTCACCATTACCAATAACAGAGGCTACAACAAAACATACTAACCTCTCACCATTACCAATAACAGAGGCTACAACAAAACATGCTAATCCCTCACCATTACCAATAACAGAGGCTACAACAAAACATACTAACCTCTCACCATTACCAATAACAGAGGCTAGAACAAAACATGCTAACCTCTCACCATTACCAATAACAGAGGATACAACAAAACATGCTAACCTCTCACCATTACCAATAACAGAGGATACAACAAAACATGCTAACCTCTCACCATTACCAATAACAGAGGATACAACAAAACATGCTAACCTCTCACCATTACCAATAATAGAGGATACAACAAAACATGCTAACCTCTCACCATTAACCTTAAATAAAAGGTGACATTCTGTACTGTCGCCTAATATGAAACATTCTATCTCAAATCCAAAATGTTGGTGCATAGCACCACATTTAAAACTGTAAGCTTCACTGTCCAAACACATATGGTGTGGACTATGTGTGCCTGGTAAACACATGTGGATCTGGTGAACAGTTATCACTTGTTGACCAACTACAGGAATACTGACCTCAGAGTCTCCAGTTTACAGTGGGGATTCCCCAGTCCAGCAGAGAGCAGCTTCACTCCTGAATCCTTCAGGTCATTGTTACTCAGGTCCAGCTTTCTCAGGTGTGAGGGGTTTGACTCCAGAGCTGAGACCAGAGAAGCACAGCCTTCCTCTGTGACTCCACAGCCTGACAGCCTGCAAAGAGATCATCATGACTTCACAAACACACCGTTAATTTAACGAGTAGTGTAGAAGGACAATGGCAGATGCATTTGGTTTATTCTCTCAAACAACATATAGATTCACCTTCCGTCTCCTAGAATTGTATGGTAATAATGTTATACTAATGTGAAAATCAATGCATTTATTCAATATGTTATTCAATATAATGATCAATGAAGCCTTTTGTAAGTGTGATTGATATGTGTAAATGAACATAGAATATCCAGTTCATTAACTGTAACACCCCCAGAGTCCTGTGGTGAAACGACTGCTGTGCCAGGTATTGGACAACAACTATTGTCCTGTGTTTGCATGTGTGTGTGTGTGTCTAGTGTGTGTTAGTTTGTGTCCAGTGTGTGTGTGTGTGTGTGTGTGTGTGTGTGTGTGTGTGCACGTGTGTGTGTGTGTGTGTGTGTGTGTGTTTGTGTGTCCAGTGTGTGTGTATATGTGTGTGTGTGTGTGTATGTATTGTGTGTGTCCAGTTTGTCCAGTCTGTGTTTGAGAGGACACACACACACTGGACACACACACACACTGGACACACACACACACATACACTGGACACACTGGACACACTGGAAACACGCACACACACACTGGACACACACAGTCAGCATATAACTTTGTCCAAGTGGTGGTAAGAATGTTTGTCTTAACAAGCCTGATAAGTCCAACATGTATGGTATGAACATTGACATAAACCCTCTACATACTTGAGTTTCTCCAGTCTGCAGTGTGGATCCTCCAGTCCAGCAGAGAGCAGTCTGACTCCTGAGTCTCCTGGGTGATTGTAGCTCAGGTCCAGCTCTCTCAGGTGTGAGGGGTTTGACCTCAGAGCTGAGACCAGAGAAGCACAGCCTTCCTCTGTGACTAGACAGCCTGACAGCCTGCAAAGAGTCAAATCATATTAAAATCACACTGCTGTTCTTCGGTGGTGAGTAATTTTCTTTCTAAGTGAGTAGATAACATGTTTCTAAACACTGCTAAATTAATCCTGATGATGCCATGATTGAGAAATATTATGAATGAATCATGAAAATAATGTGTGAAAAAAGTTCCAGAGTCTTCAACAAAACATTCTAACCTCTCACCTTTAACCTCAAATAAAAGGTGACATTCTGTACTGTCACCTAACATGAAACATTCTTTCTCAAATCCAAAATGCTGGAGCATAGCACCAAATTTTAAACTGTAAGCTTCACTGTCCAAACACATATGGTGTGGACTGGTAAACACATGTGGATCTGTTGAACAGTTATCACTTGTTGACCAACTACAGGAATACTGACCTCAGAGTCTCCAGTTTACAGTGGGGATTCCCCAGTCCAGCAGAGAGCAGCTTCACTCCTGAATCCTTCAGGTCATTGTTACTCAGATCCAGCTCTCTCAGGTGTGAGGGGTTTGACTCCAGAGCTGAGACCAGAGAAGCACAGCCTTCCTCTGTGACTCCACAGCCTGACAGCCTGACAAAGAGATCATCATGACTTCACAAACACATTGTTAATTTAAAGTGTAGATGGACAATGGTTGATGCATTTGGTTTATTCTCCCAAACAACATATAGATTCATCTTCCGTCTCCTAGAACTGTATGGTCATAATGTTATACTAATGTGAAAATCAATGCATTTATTCAATATGTTATATAATGATACATATATTTATCTAAACTTAATATTTCTTCCTGATGATTAGTTCTTAAATGTCATTGTATTTACTCACAGAGCAGCTCTGGAGGCTTTGACCACTGGCAGCAGCCTCAGAAGACCTTCCTCTGATCTGGAGTATTTCTTCAGGTCAAACACATCCAGCTCCTTTTCTGAAGTCAGCAACACAAAGACCAGAGCTGACCACTGTGCAGGTGACAAGTTGGGTTTTGAGAGACTTCCTGATCTCAGGAAGCTTTGGATCTCCTCCACTAGAGAATGGTCATTCAGTTCATTCAGACAGTGGAACAGATTGATGCTCCTCTCTGGAGAGGGATTCTCCCTGATCTTCTCCTTGATGTACTTGACTGTTTCTTCATGGCTCTGTGAGCTGCTTCTTGTCTTTGTCAGTAGACCTCGTAAGTACTTCTGATTGGACTCCAGTGAGAGGCCCAGAAGGAAGCGGAGGAAAAGGTCCAGATTTTCCGTCTCACTTTGTAAGGCTTTATCCACAGCACTCTTGTAGAAAGTAATTTCAGACTTGTCGTTTGTTTGCAGTTTGTCCATTAGATTCTCATTGTTGTTGATGAATGAGAAGAACACATATACAGCAGCCAGAAACTCCTGAATGCTCAGATGCACGAAGCAGTACACCTTGTTCTGGTACAGCCCACATTCCTCTTTAAAGAGCTGTGTGCACAATCCTGAGTACACTGAGGCTTCAATGACATCAATACCAGCCTCTTTCAGGTCTTCTTCATAGAAAATCAGATTGCCCTTCACAAGCTGTTGAAAAGCCAGTTTTCCCAGTGACAGAATGCTCTCATTATTCCAGTGTGGACCTGTCTCTTCTTTCCCAAGATACTTTTCATTCTTCTGTTTGGTATGAAACACCACAAGGTGTGTGTACATCTCAGTCAGAGTCTTGGGCATCTCTTCTCTCTTATGTTTCAGCATGGGTTCGAGAACTGTTGCAGTAATCCAACAGAAGGCTGGAATGTGGCACATGATGTGGAGGCTCCTTGATGTCTTTATGTGTGAGATGATTCTGTTGGCCATGTCCTCATCACTGAATCTCTTCCTGAAGTACTCCTCCTTCTGTGGGTCATTGAACCCTCGTACTTCTGTCACCTGGTCAACACATCTTGAAGGGATCTTGTTGGCTGCTGCAGGTCGGGTAGTTATCCAGAGGAGAGCAGAGGGAAGCAGATTTCCCTTGATGAGATTTGTCAGCAGAACATCCACTGAGGTTGACTCTGTGACGTCACAACAGATCTTATTCTTCTGGAAGTCTAGGGGCAGTCGGCACTCATCCAGACCATGAAAAATTAACATAACTTTGTATTTGTTGTAGTTGGAGATTCTTGATTGTTTGGTTTCCATTGAGAAGTGATTGAGAAGTTCAATCAAAGTGAGATTTTCACCTTTCATCAAATTCAGCTCCCGGAAAGGGAATGAAAATACAAATTGGACATCCTGATTTGCTTTTCCTTCAGCCCAGTCCAGAATGAACTTCTGCACAGAGACTGTTTTTCCAATGCCAGCGACTCCCTTTGTCAGCACAGTTCTGATAAGTTTGTCTTGTCCAGTTAAGGGTTTGAAGATGTCGTTACATTTGATTGCAGTCTCTGGTCTTGCTTGTTTCCTGGTTGTTGTCTCAATCTGTCTCAGCTCATGTTCATTATTGACCTCTCCTGTTCCACCCTCTGTGATGTAGAGCTCTGTGTAGATCTTATTGAGAAGTGTTGGGTTTCCTTGTTTAGCGATCCCCTCAAACAAACATTGAAACTTCTTCTTTAGATTAGATTTGAGTTCACGTTGGCAAATCACAGCAAGCTCATCTGAATGAAGAAATAACACAGAGGATATTAATATTACATCTGTTTTAATGCCTACAGTATTGAAGGACTGTTATAAAGTTTTTTAAATTATAATAATTTATTCTCTTAACTGACTGTATAAATGTGTAAATGTTTTCATAATGCATTACAGACTGGTGTGACTGATTATATTATTATTGGTATTATTAATGCTCTCTCTCTCTCTCTCTCTCTCTCTCTCTCTCTCTCTCTCTCTCTCTCTCTCTCTCTCTCTCTCTCTCTCTCTCTCTCTCTCTCTCTCTCTCTCAATGAATCACCACAACACATCCCTGCTGCTACTTGATGAGGTCACTAGGTGTCATGTTAAGGCTTCTACAATATCATTGAGTTACACAGCTACTTTAGCTGTACTTTAGCTACAGCTTTTAAATGTTATAAAACATCATTCAACATGAGGCAGACAGATCTTACTTTTCTCCAGTGTGTCAGCAAGCTCCTTCTGGTTCATTTTCCTCAGGACGTGCAGTGTGATCTTCAGAGCCCCCTCTCTGGCACTGCTCTCCTGCTTCTCATCTTCAGCGTCCACCACTTCCTTATCCTGCTTCTGACTCTCAACGCCTTGTGGGAGTTCTGGACTAAGAATCCTCTTGAACATCTTCAGCTCGTTCTTCACAAATGTCATAATATTCTCTTCAAGCAACTGAAATAAATCAAGTAAATAAGTTAAGCAAGAGATGAAATGCTTTCTCATTAACACATTAATGAATGATTGACAGATCAACTTTACTTGAGGTAAACAAAAACAAAGGTACATAACAGGACAACATACACTGAATATGGAGGCCAGGTCTGTTTGATGACTCTGGGAAGACTGACCACTGAGAATCTCTGACTCCGATCTCTCGTGTTGGCTTCTGTGGACAAAACATGAGATTACATCTCCTCATCCAGGGAGTACACACACACACACACACACACACACGGAGGGAATGTTGTGTTTGTTTAATATTGTTTTAGGACTATGAAAATGGACAAAAGGATTAGCCTATTTATTATGAAAAAAACAAAAAGAAATGGGAAAATGGGAGAGGAGAAATGACTAGAGACAGTGTTGTTTATCTCACTGACCATGACCCATGAGTTCTTCTTACCTTTGTTCAGTAGACAAGTCTCCCTCTCTAAACTGTATAGGTTGTTCCATAGACCGGTCACTCTTCATGGACACACAGCTGGGTACAGGGGAGGCTGGTCTCTCCTGCTTGATCGGGCTTCAACACAACAGAGACAAACATTACATCTTTCATCTACTCTGAGCTCAGATGGGGAAACAAGTTTTATTCCAAAACTCTATATATCATTTTTCAGATTTTGTTGGTAAATTAGCTTTTATTTCTTAAAGAAATGATGGAAGAGATTTGTGTGTTTTTTCACTATCTAATCATGACATGGGGTTGTTCAATGACAGACATGTATGTGTTTAAAATCTATCACTTGATGATTTCATTTCAGAGAGACATATAATCATGGTTTTTTTCAATGAAAAATATCTGCCTTACTGTTATGAATAAATTCATAGGATTAATATGTTTAATGACTAAATGATTATATGTTTAAATAATATGTTTAAGTAATTACTAAGAATATTAAGTCCTGAAAATATATGTAATAGGTGAATAGGTCTAGAACTGTTTAAAAGACTAAGACATTGTGTTACTATTTTGTTGAGATAACAGAGGAACAGGAGAACTGTCGACAGACGATTTATAACTGTGAACCCTATAACAGGAAAACGGTTTCTCCACCCAAGGGAGGGGGAAACGGTTAGAAACGGTCAGAAAACTGCTAGAATTGATAAGCTGTAAGTTGTAAAACACAGCCCGCCTAAAGCGGGGTGGAGTTAAATTGTATGTACATATAAAGGACTGTGTTCACATTGTGAATTTGGAATTCTCATGAATAAACAATTCTGGACCAATTGCAGATATGGGGTTTTGTCTAAATTCTTTATGTACCAGAGCCTTACAACCTCTAGGAATTATTAAAAACTTAAGTGATAGTTTATGTCAACAATTGAGATAGAAAAATTCTCATCACACTTACTCTCAGAGAAATAGGTAGTACTGCTAGGTTTTACACAGTCATATATAACAAAGAACTACATGTTTGATAAAGATTTGTGACATCAATATAATTTTTTATATTTTGTATTATTAAATACAGTAATATGAGATCTGTATGTAAAACATTTACTTCTGAATTCAGCAGATGTTTTTATCCAGGGCCTGGTTTCCCAAAAGCATCTTAAAGCTAAGTTCATCATTAAAACCTTTGTATGGAGCATCTTTAAATCTCCAAGCTGTTTCCCAAAACCATTGTTATTAACGTAGAACAGCTGAGTGTGTCAATAGATGATTTTTTTGCCCTTCCGCGTGACTTTATACACAGAAGATCTCTGCTAAACATAGAATCACATGCTTTATCCGTCTCTCTGTGACCGCCGATGAATTCAGAACAATGTTGACTACAAATACAACGTTTCCAATGTCTTTGCAATTGATTGAAACAAGGGCCGTATAAAATGATGCTTCAAATGAAAACCAAGATGACTGCATTAAAATATAAACAGTAGCTTTAGGTCTATTTCAATCATATTGAAATATGTTTTATGTTCAATCAACCAAGTTCTATTTTGCTACTTGTAGACTACAGTCTGTAAATTGTCTCAATATATTTCATGATGTGTATCCTAACATGAACACAATGATGTGCCAAATCTGTGCTTCAGTGCATTTTTATTGGGTAAGCATTAGAATAAGACTCCTCAATATTTGCAGCCATAGGTGATAATATTTCTCTAGGACCTGATCCGTCATCAGTATTGTGAAATAATAATAATGTTGAGGAAAAATTTTAATGGAGAAAACTGATCTGAGAGCAGCGCTCCGTTTCTTTCCATCTTATCAGTATTGATACATGATTCACCAGACGTGATACCTTGTAGTGCTGCTGATCCAGTTTCTGCTGGTCTGCCTGCGGCTATGGAACCCTGACCTGTTCACCGGACGTGATACCTTGTCGTGCTGCTGGTCCAGTTTCTACTGGTCTGACTGAGGATATGGAACCCTGACCTGTTAACCGGACGTGCTGCCTTGTCCCGAACCTGCTGTTTTGTCTTTCTCTCCCTCTCTCTCCCTCTGTCACGGTTCACAGGTTTGGCTGTCCATTGCTATGTGTGCTGTTCTGGTCTGATCGCCTATCAGTGTCAGCTGTGCTGACGAGCAATCAGATCAGCCGCAGGTGTGTCTCGTTTTGTGGGTCCTATATGTAGTCTGGTGTTTGTCATGTTGGTTGTCAGATCATTTTGTTACTGGGTTTCTGTGTCTCGCTGTCTGTGCAGTTCCTCCTTCCAGTTTCTGTTTTATTTGGATTACCTTGCCTTCAGTGTCTAAGCAAAGGATCTATCTGCCAGTCTGAGACTACACTCCAACCAGCCTTGTCTGCTCTGTTGTTGTATTCCTTTTCTCATTCGCAATTGGATCCAGTGTCTTCGTGAGCTGACACCCTCCCTCTCTCCATCTCTACCACACCTGCAGTCTCTACCTCTGAATGCTCGGCTATGAAAAGCCAACTGACATTTACTCCTGAGGTGCTGACCTGTTGCACCATCTATGACCACTGTGATTATTATTTGACTATGCTGGTCATATAGGAACGTTTGAACATCTTGAAGAACGATCTGAGCTTAACGGCCATGTTCTTTCATAATCTCCCCCCAGCACAGTCAGAAGAGGACTGGCCACTCCTCAGTGCCTCGTTCCTCTCTTGGTTTCTTCCTAGGTTCCTGCCTTTCTAGGGAGTGTTTCCTAGCCACCGTGCTTCAACATCCGAACATGGGTTCTTTGGCAAGATACGACTGTTAGACCGAATGACGTGTTTCTGCCAATGAGCTTCAGATCAAATCAAATTGTATTCTCACATGTGCTGAATACAAGAGGTGTAGACGTTACCATGAAATGCTTATTGATGATTATTGAGTACCAGTAATAATGAGGCTATAAGGAGTACCAGTACTGAGTCAATGTGCAGGGGTACCAGGTAGTTGAGGTAATAATGAGACTATAAGGAGTACCAGTACTGAGTCAATGTGCAGGGCTACCAGGTAGTTGAGGTAATAATGATACTATAAGGAGTACCAGTACTGAGTCAATGTGCAGGGGTACCAGGTAGTCGAGGTAATAATGAGACTATAAGGAGTACCAGTACTGAGTCAATGTGCAGGGGTACCAGGTAGTCGAGGTAATAATGAGACTATAAGGAGTACCAGTACTGAGTCAATGTGCAGGGGTACCAGGTAGTTGAGGTAATAATGAGACTATAAGGAGTACCAGTACTGAGTCAATGTGCAGGGAGTACCAGGTAGTTGAGGTAATAATGAGGCTATAAGGAGTACCAGTACTGAGTCAATGTGCAGGGGTACCAGGTAGTTGAGGTAATAATGAGACTATAAGGAGTACCAGTACTGAGTCAATGTGCAGGGGTACCAGGTAGTTGAGGTAATAATGAGACTATAAGGAGTACCAGTACTGAGTCAATGTGCAGGGGTACCAGGTAGTTGAGGTAATAATGAGACTATAGGGAGTACCAGTGCTGAGTCAATGTGCAGGGGTACCAGTGTAGTTGAGGTAATAATGAGACTATAAGGAGTACCAGTACTGAGTCAATGTGCAGGGGTACCAGGTAGTTGAGGTAATAATGAGGCTATAAGGAGTACCAGTACTGAGTCAATGTGCAGGGGTACCAGGTAATTGGGGTAATATGTACACGTAGGTAGAGGTAAAAGTGACTAGGCAATCAGGACAGAGATTACATCTCATCTTGGAAGTGCACACACACACACATACACAGAGACACACACATACACACACACACACAGGGAGGGAATGTTGTGTTTGTTTAATATTGTTTTAGGACTATGAAAATGGACTAAAGGATTAGCCTATGGATTATGAAAACAACAAAAAGAAATGGGAAAATGGGAGAGGAGAAATGAATAGCGACACTGACCATGTCCCATGTCCCATGAGTTCTTCTTACCTTTGTTCAGTAGAAAAGTCTCCCTCTCTAAACTCTATAGGAAGTTCCGTAGACCGGTCACTCTTCATGGACACACAGCTGGGTACAGGGGATGCTGGTCTCTTCCGCTTGATTGGTCTTCAACACAACAGAGACAAACATTACATCTCTCATCTACTCTGAACTCAGATGGGAAACATAAGAAGACTTTAAATCCAAAACGCTGTATATCCATATTCAGAAATGTTCGTAAATTTTATTTTATCTTTTAAAGAAATTAGGCTTTTTCTCCCACATATCAGGCATAAACTCCCTGAACTCAACAATTCAAATGTTGACTTGAAAGCAACCGCCCTCACAGATCCTAGCCAAATCAGAGGCGTTGTTTAGAGAAGTGAGAGTTGTGATTGGTGCGAATCATCACGGGTCTGTAGATGACTTTCGGTAGAGAAACTTATGCCACTCACACGCAGTCGTCACTAGTTACCACAGCCACAAAGTCAGAAGGCCCGCCTACTCGACCAATCAGATGAGCGAGTTTGATGACACGAATGACAGCTCAGAAGGCCCGCCTACCCGACCAATCAGATGAGGGAGTGTGATGACGCATTTTCCGTTTGGCGGGAAAAACCTCATTTTGGAAATGGCATATCCGTAGCTCAAGTTTAAGGGCCAATGGTGCTTTCAAGACAACTGGGAACTGGGAAAATAACGAGTTCAAATGACGTCAGTGATCTTCGGGTCGGAAAGACGGAGCTCTAGTTTCTGACTTGGAATTCCGCTATTTTTTTTCCAAGTCAGAGCTCGTTTTTTTTCTCAAGTTCCCAGTTCGTAACATAACTAAAATTCATAACATTGAGAAACACTTAAAAATGTCAGACTTGTAAAAATGCACCAACCCCTACAAAAAACATCCCATAATTATAATCCACATATGCTGTTGCTTCAGGATTATTTTCCTGCTGTGAGAAACTGGGTCAAGTTAATTGCTATTTTAAGGTAGCTAGGTGAGACAACCACATATCACAGTTAAATATACAGGATACACATATTTCATTCCAGCTAAACAATGGTTTTAAATCACATCTAAAATCTACAATAGTTATAAGCAATCATTTCTGATGAAAAAACACAACTGTGAATATTTTTTTCTATACAGCATTTTAGAACATAATTCTTAAAGAATATTGTCAGCTCACCTCTTAGTGTTGGTGTCATGTCCCCCAGAGAGACTCATTTTAGAGGCAGGGCCCCCCTCCTCTCTCTCCCCAGAGAGACTAATTTTAGAGGCAGGGCCCCCCTCCTCTCTCTCCCCAGAGAGACTCATTTTAGAGCACTGACCCCTAAACAGAGATCCAGCATGTTGGTTGTGGTTAACACAGTGACAACTAAACAGAGATCCAGCATGTTGGTTGTGGTTAACACAGTGACAACTAAACAGAGATCCAGCATGTTGGTTGTGGTTAACACAGTGACAACTAAACAGAGATCCAGCATGTTGGTTGTGGTTAACACAGTGACAACTAATTATTGAATGTCAATTGTTCTCATTTATTCATTATCTCTTAGAAATAAAACATTTACTAACAGACACATCCAAACAGTTAGGTGATTTAATGCATCACATGAACATGATTGATATTTGTCACCTTTACTTCATCTAGTGGAACTAATAATAACAATAATATCAATAATAATAATAATAATAATAACCATAATAACAATAATAATAACAATAATAACAATAATAACAATAATAATAACATTATTAATAATAATAATAACAACAATACTACTACTACTAATAATAACAATAATAATAATAATAATAACAATAATAACAATAATAATAATAATCATCATAATAATAATAACAATACAGTATTAATAATAACAATATAATATGAATAATAATAATGTGTCACTGTGTCTTTTAATAATGTCTCTCATTCTAGTGTGTTGCTTTGTTCAACAGGTATGTTATTATTATGCTGTTACTGTGTCTTTTAATAATGTCTCTCATTCTAGTGTGCTGCTTTGTTCAACAGGTATGTTATTATTCTGCTGTTACTGTGTCTTTTAATAATGTCTCTCATTCTAGTGTGCTGCTTTGTTCAACAGGTATGTTATTATTATGCTGTTACTGTGTCTTTTAATAATGTCTCTCATTCTAGTGTGTTGCTTTGTTCAACAGGTATGTTATTATTATGCTGTTACTGTGTCTTTTAATAATGTCTCTCATTCTAGTGTGTTGCTTTGTTCAACAGGTATGTTATTATTCTGCTGTTACTGTGTCTTTTAATAATGTCTCTCATTCTAGTGTGCTGCTTTGTTCAACAGGTATGTTATTATTCTGCTGTTACTGAATTCAGTTCATAATAACAATGTTAAGAAAAGTCTGTTCAGTGGTTTCATACCAAATTACACAGGAAGCAGGAGATCATTGTAATTTAGAAAACAACACATGTTCTGATATTCTGAAAGATGATTTAGAACTATGATACATTAACATGTTTACTACTTGTAAAATGACCACGATGTACGAGTCGTATAATACGATAAATGAACAACATGTTTTTGACTTGCCTACGCCCAGTTAGCTCCATTTTGTATGATTGAACTGTCACGTACCTGTCCCAGGTGAAATGGACTGTTAGATCTGAGTGTTTTACTGTCATTCACTATACTAAAATAACACCATACATTTTATGTCCCTACACACTTTACAATAATCCCTGGGAAGATTCTTACCTTGTAGCCTGAATTCACAACCAGAACATGTCAAGTCATTGAGATATTTTCCGTTGTGCTGAGAGAGCACCTTCCTGATGACAAGTGGCTCTGTATCTATGTTCTAGGTACAGTTGATCTTTGGATGCAATAATATCTGGTCAAAGTCTAGTGACACAACACCATAGTATATCATAAACATAACAGCAGTTTAACCTTTGGCCAGTACAGGCCATGGCATACTATAAAACAGGGTTGGTCAACTAGGTTTGGCTTCGGGACATTTTCTTTCTGAGTTAAAGTCGGAGGGCCAGAACATAATTAGCATATAATATTAGCACAATGAATAGGCCTACACTACAAATGGAACAACATGTTTAACATATTTGATTAGTACATAATACATTCAGTGACAATAAAATAATTTCGATCTGATTAAGTTCATTAAATCACCAATATCTCTATTAAATAATAATGTGTTGTTTATTTCTCTGTGTGTTGATTGGTGGGAAAAACAGGTCTACGTAGCCTACTGTAGTCTACACTACTTTGTTAATGTCAACCTTCATTCAGAACAATTATCGTGACAGGAAGAGAACATGTCTCTCTCAGAAAGGAGCAAAGGAAAAGTGGATAATGAAAATGGAAGTTTCAGGGAAGAACGGACAGAGAGATATGCATTCATCTTACCATCTTTCTCCAATACCAAGCCAGTGTGTCTTGTTTGCTATGAAAATGTCACTGTTTGCAAAGAATTCAATCTCAGACGGCATTACGAATCTAAGCATGGTACTTTCAAAGTGGCCTTCCCGCCCCAGACAGAGGCCCGACGCAGAAAAACTGAAGCATTAACTACTAGCTACAAACACGGCAGTAGAATCCTCCTTCGTGGCCTGACCAAACAACAGAAGGTCACAAGTGCCTTCCTAAAAGCATCCTGGGTTCTAACCAAACACAACATGCCCTTCACAGACGCAGAGCTATTTAAACAGTACATGGTGACAGTTTAGGAGGAATTGGCTGCAGACAAGTCTATGGAGAGCATAATGGTGTCTGTCAAACAGGTGCCCCTGTCTGCGTCAACAGCCGGACACCGTGTCCATCCTCTGGTGGATGATGTGCATAGGATTGTTCTGGAGGGGCTCAGTCAGGCTGAGCATTTCCCCCTGGCTATTGATGAGAGTACTGACAACACCGATGTAGCACAGTTGTGTGTATATGTTCGTTATTTTCATGGAAATGTCTTTAAAGAAGAGCTACTGGCACTGATTCCCCTGGAAGGACACACCACCGGGGACATCCTATTCACAGAGCTGGAAGAATTGTTGGATGTGATGGATAAAGTAACATTGTCAGGGGGACATCAAGCAACACAACACCGTCTTTTTCCACAAGCTGGTGACAGAATCAGAGGAGGCCGTCCAGGATGATCTCCTGCTTCACAACAACGTGCGCTGGCTGAGTAAAGGAAAAGCTTTAGAGCCATTCTGTGAGCTGCATGACCAGGTTGTGGGTTTTGTCAGAAAAAGCTAAATGAGGGCGGCAGTTGACCACCTTTCCATTCTGGAAATTGAGGAATTCCTCTCAGATGTTGCTTTTTTGGCGACATTCTGTAACATAAACGGATTAAATCGGCAGTTACAAGGAATAGGAAAAACAGTCGTGGACTTGAGGCCTTTACTAGGAAGCTTGAGTTGTTAGATTTGGACGTGTCCTCTGGAAGGCTTCTGCACTTCAGCACACTGAAGAAACGACCAGGCCGATTTTGAAAGATTTCATCAAGCAAATGAGGGACAACTTCTCCACCAGAATTGAAGACTACAGCATGCCCAACAAAATAAGTGTGTTTGTCCGTGATCCTTTCACAGTCCGCCCAGTTGGATAATTTTCCTCCCTTGCTAAGAATACGATACCCTCGCTGGATTAGACCGCAATTCAAACTGAGCTGATTGAATTCCAAACATCGAGCCAAATCAGGTATGCGCTCAAGAGTGCTGAGTCCTTTTGTGCACAATCAAGAAACTTGCCTTTTACGTGCTAACAATCAACTTACACTGGCTTTCACATAAGTCAATGAAGACTCACAACAGGAACCAGCTTCCACATGAGTCAATTAAGACTCACAACAGGAACCAGCTTCCACATGAGTCAATCAAGACTCACGACAGGAACCGGCTTTCACATAAGTCAATCAAGACTCACAACAGGAACCGACTTTCACATAAGTCAATCAAGACTCACGACAGGAACCGGCTTTCACATAAGTCAATCAAGACTCACAACAGGAACCGGCTTTCACATAAGTCAATCAAGACTCACGACAGGAACCAGCTTTCACATAAGTCAATCAAGACTCACGACAGGAACCGGCTTTCACATGAGTCAATCAAGACTCACGACAGGAACCGACTTTCACATAAGTCAATCAAGACTCACGACAGGAACCGGCTTTCACATAAGTCAATCAAGACTCACGACAGGAACCAGCTTTCACATAAGTCAATCAAGACTCACGACAGGAACCGGCTTTCACATAAGTCAATCAAGACTCACGACAGGAACCGGCTTTCACATAAGTCAATCAAGACTCACAACAGGAACCAGCTTCCACATGAGTCAATTAAGACTCACGACAGGATCCGGCTTTCACATAAGTCAATCAAGACTCACGACAGCATCCAGCTTTCACATAAGTCAATCAAGACTCACGACAGGATCCGGCTTTCACATAAGTCAATCAAGACTCACGACAGCATCCAGCTTTCACATAAGTCAATCAAGACTCACGACAGGAACCAACTTTCACATAAGTCAATCAAGACTCACAACAGGAACCGGCTTTCATATAAGTCAATCAAGATTCACGACAGGATCCGGCTTTCACATAAGTCAATCAAGACTCACAACAGGAACCGGCTTTCATATAAGTCAATCAAGATTCACGACAGGAACCGACTTTCACATAAGTCAATCAAGACTCACGACAGGATCCGGCTTTCACATAAGTCAATCGAGGACTGCCTGCGCATCAAAATCACATCCCTCTCACCTGACATCCACAAGATCGTGTCTGAGGGGAATGCAACTTTTCCCATTAAGTAAATAAGTATTAGTATTTAATAAATAGTCATATGGGCTACTGACTTTATTGTGAATAATATTATAATTATTATTGTGATTATTAGTGCTTATCCATGGATATTTTAGGTGTCATGCTGACAGTATTTTCTGTTTGTTTTGTCGTTACAGGAGCAGGCTATCCCAGACTCCGGGTACAGGGCTACAGACATTCAGACACAGGCATCGCCTTTTATTATTTAAATGATTGTTTTATGCAGGATCCTATGTATTTGGCCAGATGCAATTGTAAGTAGGCCCAATAAATACATAAAAATCCCACTTCTATTAGGCCATGTTGTTGTCTTGTGAAAGATGCTGTTAAGCCACACAGCCTGGCTCAGCCAGTTCAGTTATTTTATATGGGCCTTCGCTCTGAAGACATAGACTCCATTTAAGCCCTCGTTGTTTTTAAAGTCAAATTAAAATGAAGATTATTGTTGAAATGAATTCCTCGCCTGGTGTAGTTTTTCTCCATTTGTTGATTGGCGCCACTTGCATAACAAGCTAGCTATATTTTCAGCACCAGGCGCTGTTCACCTCATATTGATTGTTGCAGCTTTACGTTTCTGCACCTAAAAGAAATGGTCCGCTGCCTGCTTTATTGGTTGACTGTCTCCTGCATTCTCTCTCCTCATGAATGACGTTAAAATGTAACTTTTGCATTATTTAGGGAAGGTCACATCCTTCTTGGGACATTACATTTGGGACTTTTTGCATTTCAGGTCCAAGATAAAACGTTTTTTTTTTGAATGAACAAAAAAAATCATAATTAATTTGGGGGGCTTTGAGAGGGCCAAATAATATTGTTGGCAGGCCAGATTTGGCCCGCGGGCCGCCAGTTGGAGAACCCTGGGTTAGGCATTTGGGTTAGCATTGAGGTTAGGGTTTAAAATCGGATTTTATGACTTTGTGTGACCACTCTGCAGAGCTGCCTCCAGAACAACATTCATGATGTAAAATGTTATCCTGCACTTAACATTTCCAGTCTTGGTAACAATGCACAAACAGTCTATTTTCTGAGAATTCATCAGCTCATTTTACCAGCATTGCGCAGTGAGAAAAAATTGCTTTCTAATTTGGCTTTCTATATACTGATGCCGTTGACACTCACAGCCTGTCTGTCTTCTCTCATTGACTCCCATGCATTCTATTACCAGAGTAACGCTCACAGCCTGTCTGTGTTCTCTCATTGACTCCCATGCATTCTATTACCAGAGTAACGCTCACAGCCTGTCTGTCTTCTCTCATTGACTCCCATGCATTCTATTACCAGAGTAACGCTCACAGCCTGTCTGTCTTCTCTCATTGACTCCCATGCATTCTATTACCAGAGTAACGCTCACAGCCTGTCTGTCTTCTCTCATTGACTCCCATGCATTCTATTACCAGAGTAACACTCACAGCCTGTCTGTCCTCTCTCATTGACTCCCATGCATTCTATTACCAGAGTAACGCTCACAGCCTGTCTGTCTTCTCTCATTGACTCCCATGCATTCTATTACCAGAGTAACGCTCACAGCCTGTCTGTCTTCTCTCATTGACTCCCATGCATTCTATTACCAGAGTAACACTCACAGCCTGTCTGTCTTCTCTCATTGTCTCCCATGCATTCTATTGCCAGCATGCTTGTTCACACATGTATAAAAAAGGCTCCCTGTGAGGTTTGGGTTTTACCCATGGTGAATCAGTTCACTACCTAACTCTTTACCCTTAGTGAATCAGTTCACTACCTAACTCTTTACCCATAAAGAATCAGTTCACAACCTAACTCTTTACCCACAGAGAGTCAGTTCACCCCCTAACTTTTTACCCAATGTGAATCAGTTCATTACCTAACTCTTTACCCATAGTGAACCAGTTCACCCACTAACTCTTTACCCAATGTGAATCAGTTCACTACCTAACTCTTTACCAATAAAGAATCAGTTCACTCCCTAACTCTTTACCCATAGTGAATCAGTTCACTCCCTAACTCTTTACCCATAGTGAATCAGTTCACTCCCTAACTCTTTACCCATAGTGAATCAGTTCACTCCCTAACTCTTTACCCATAGTGAATCAGTTCACTACCTAACTCTTTACCCATAGTGAATCAGTTCACTCCCTAACTCTTTACCCATTGTGAATCAGTTCACTACCTAACTCTTTACCCATAGTGAATCAGTTCACTCCCTAACTCTTTACCCATAGAGAATCAGTTCACTACCTAACTCTTTACCCATAGTGAATCAGCCGTTCCCAGTTCACTCCCTAACTCTTTCCCTTGGCCCTAACCATTAGATGTGTGTATATGTGTAAGGTGTAAGCAATATGGTGTAAGCTCCTCCACTTTCCTGATTCTAGCTATCCAGACCCTTCAGAGAAATCTAAGGGTTAAGTCATGGAGGAGGGGAAAGGTGAAGATCACAGTGGAAGAGAAGCAGGGGTCCATTGTGAACATGGAGGAGGACACTGGCACTGCAGAGGGCCAGAAAAGACAGAAGACAAATGAGTACAAAGGTACATGGACCTATCTTTCATTTGTCACTGTCCACAATGCTAGTCTGGGCTGACATCTCTATAGTACAGCACGTTATCCTAGCTGTTTATTAATGTACCTGCAATGACAGTGAAAGTCAACCAAGTTATCAACAGCATGTATTTCTATGTTTGAGGCAACAAATAAAACGCATCACCATTCTTTCAGGTCTAAGAATTCAAAAGGCACTCGCACATCTGAGCATACTTTCTGCAGGTGCATGGCAACAGTTGAACAAGATGAATGAAACAGGAAACCGCACACTGCTCTTGATAGTATCACTGATCTTTAATAAGCTTTACGTATCGGCCTCACGGCCTTCCTCAGAGCTTTTGGGAGTTTTTTCAAATGAGCACCCTTATGTAGACCTAGCCCCACCCACATCCGTTCCACGCATGGAAAGGGGTTGGAGGCGAAGGGAAAACATAGAAGTGCTACCAAATATAACAATATGCATTTCATCAATATTCAAATGAAGTGTGTAAATAAGACTTATTTAACACGTCTGTAAAACCACAATGAGGACATAGCAAGTCTTCATTAATCATTGGGTACATCGTACGAAAAACATCAGAGTAATCTGAAATAGGGACATAATTCATGTTCAAATTCACAACATAACATACGTAGGCATTTCATCATTAAGTCCTTTAGGAAATAACGTCTGGAGGGTGAAAATCCCAAAACCTTCTCTTTTACTCAGAGTGTTATTAGTATCACCTCCCCTGTCTGATATCTTAACTTTCTCTATGCCACTAAATCTAAAGGTAGAAATGTCATGTTTTAGGTCATTAAAATGTACTGCGACTGGATAATCCCTGTCCTTTCTCCTGATTGAACTTTTATGTTCACTGATTCTCTGTTTGAGAGAACGAGAGGTTTTACCCGACACAGCAGAGCCCACATGGACATGTAATAATGTAGATAACATGGGTGGTGGGGCACATAATAATGTAGATAACATGGGTGGTGGAGCACGTAATAATGTAGATAACATGGGTGGTGGAACACGTAATAATGTAGATAACACGGGTGGTGGAACACGTAATAATGTCATTTATTTGGAACCGTTTTCCTGTATGTGGGTGGTAGAAATATTCCCACTTCATCATATTGTTGAACTGTGCGCATCCACTGCATGTATAGCTACCATCTGGAAGAGGGCGTAAAAGAGCCTGGCTGGTTTTCTATTGTGGCTGGCAGTTGGCATGAACCAATTCAACAGGTAAATTCGACCTCTCCTCTACACAATAAGTGGTGGATTTATAAATTCAGCCCGGCAAAGCTGGGTCCCATGATAAAACATGCCAGTGTTTCTTGACCGCATCTCCCACTTTTCACCAGGTCAAAGTAAATGTGGTTGTGAACATTACGGAGTGTTCTTTACCTTTAGTGGGTCTTTGGTGTAGCAGTTCATCCAATGACACTGCTTCTGGCTCATGTACTTGACCAATGACACTGCTTCTGGCTCATGTACCTGACCAATGACACTGCTTCTGGCTCATGTACCTGACCAATGACACTGCTTCTGGCTCATGAACCTGACCAATGACACTGCTTCAGGCTCATGTACCTGACCAATGACACTGCTTCTGGCTCATGTACCTGACCAATGACACTGCTTCTGGCTCACACCGGCAGAGAACCTCACTCTCGGCTCATTGCTGGTCAAGACCTCAAATCGGTTGTGAAGTAGTATGGACATATTGATGGAACAAGGTCACTAAACTGGTGGTTAGACAGGGTAGATCCAAGAGCAGGCCTCTGCTGTCATCTAGATGGTGTTTCTCTGTACTGCTTGACACATGGAGACTCAATGGAGGCCCAGGGCAAGTGCTCAAAGTAAGGCCCAAACAATAGTTAGTCAGGCTGGGATCTATAAAGCAGTATGTTCTTCAATTAGATGCCAACTAATATTCCTCCAGGGACAATAGGTGGGGCAGGAGGAAGAATGGTGTTCCTGATTTACACAATTCCTCTTTTTTCTTTAGAGCTTCAGATTGAGATTGTTGTTATTCTCAATATGTTTTCTTCAGTGTTGCACTCTGGGTTCTCCAAGGAAACTCCCCTATTCTCCTCTTGACAGTTGGAGCCCCATGCTTTGCTGGGAATTGTCCACTGTTGGAATCAATTTATTTGGTCCCAAAAGACAAAAGAAAAGTGTATTTGTCTAGTTTTAGCCGAGTCCCCAGTTAGAATCCATGTGGTTCATTTAAAAGTTTCCAAAAAGATTAAAAGTACATTTTAAAAAATGCCCTCCTGACGTTTTACCACAATAGGCTTCTTCAGATAATGGACACAAAGTAGCCAATCAAAGCCAAAGGAGCTATGAGCAGCAGCAGCATCATTAGTGTCTGGGTTACTGAAGATGCAGCACTGCTGAAAGGAGGGACCTGATCCTAGATCAGCACTCGATCTCTGGGACACTTCCCGCATAAAACCGAACACATAGTTGTAAAGTCTAGTTACAGCAGGTGTTTACTCCCATCTAGTGGAAGATACCGATAAAACACTTTATTATCAGGGTGGGGAGGCGGCTGATTGAAACAGAAAGTAAAGTTGTTCTTTTGTTCAGGATCCATTTTGAGACAACAGAGCAAAAAACACTATATGGAGATTATTGAAAAATAAAGTAAGTATTTCTGAACAATAATCTATTCTAATGGACAGAGTAAGAGAATGAATACCTGGAATGAGATATTACTAGTTAGTAGAACTGCTACTTGAGCTGAGTTGCTGACAGACAGCAGTTTTCAAAGTGGAAACTAATCAGTAGGTCTACATGTTATCAGTAAAACGTCTGGTAAAGATGCTGGAGGAGCTTTTCAATTATATGGTTTTATGTTGATCTCAGGGTTTCTCAATCCTTTTGTTCTTACCAGCACTTACACACCTGATTCAACTAATCATCTAATATTTTAAGACAGTTTAATATTTGAGGCCAACAAATGAACATTCTCAAATTAAAACCTTTTGGGTTTGTAGGCCTGATTACAATTATTAAAGTCCGACAGTACCTCACATTTTGGAGGAAAAAAACACAGCTAAACTTGGTTTAGAGTAAATTATATGTTTATCAAAAATAATGTAAGAGAGATGTCTTGAAGAAACGCGTCTGGGTTTAGAACTCTGTGTCTCAGTGCGACAGTGGGAAGTTCGTTTTGCATGGCCCGGTGCTACAGGTGACGGGACATTTATTTATGGACCAATGGAATGGTCTAAAATGCGCAAACTCTGCTTACCCGGGGAGCCGGGCAACGCAAAACGACTTCACCCAGTGACCGTTACTTTATTTCCTGATGTGAAATTGAAAGTAACTTTGTATCCGACGCAGTTACAGAATGTCTGTTGAAACTGTGGCTCATATGTCTCTAGAGCGGTAGAACAGTGGTGGGAAAAGTACTGCATTCTCATACTGGAGTAAAAGTAAAGATACATTAATAGAAAATGACTCAAGTAAAAGTGAAAGTCACCCAGTAAAATACTTCTCAGTAAAAGTCTAAAAGTGTTTGGTTTCAAATATACTTAAGTATCAAAAGTAAAAGTAATTGCTAAAATATACTTAAGTATCAAAAGTAAAAGTAATAATTAAAAATTGCTTATATTAAGCAAACAAGACAGCACAATGTTCTTGTTAATTGAATTGATGGATAGCCAGGTTCACACTCCAACACTCAGACATAGTGAGTGAGCCAGATAAGATGCAGTAGGGATGACCAGGGATGTTCTCTGTTTAGTGAGTCTGCCAACAACAAACAGTGACTTATTATTATTGACAGTTACCATGGAGATGAAATGTCACAACTACATGTTCATGTGATTGCATTAAATCACCTGACTGTTTTGATGTGTCTGTTAGTAAATGTTTTATTTCTAAGAGATAATGAATAAATGAGAACAATTGACATTCAATAATTGTTGTCACCGTGTTAACCACAACCAACATGTTGGATCTCTGTTTAGGGGTCAGTGCTCTAAAATGAGTCTCTCTGGGGGACTTGACACCAACACTAAGAGGTAAGTTGACAGTTTTATGAAGAACTTATTAAGTTTATTTCCAAAATAAATCGCTATCTTAAGATGAATGCACTTACTGTAAATCACTCTGGATAAGAGCATCTGCTAAATCAGGGGTTCTCAATCCGGGGTCTGTGGAGGTACTGCAGGGGTTCTCAATCCGGGGTCTGTGGAGGTACTGCAGTTGTTCTCAATTTTCACATGACACGACCACTTTGCCTACTCTTAATTATTGCCTGCATTGACTCACTGCATTATTCTATAGTATTATCAAGACACCTGCTGTTAACTCTTAACTACTTAGGACAGCTCACAAGGTGTCCTAAATATCTGCTGACTAGGTGGGACTAGAGACTTCATGCATAGCTTTCATTTATAGCAATAAATGTAAAATGTCTTTATTCTCAGCACTTATACGACCAATTCTCTACTCTGAGACGCTTTGTGGATATGGGCCCAGATCTCAACATATTGTTATAAAAAACGTAGAATGTTTGTTTAACATAATAATAATAAATGAATATTACTAATGTAACCCACTGTAAAGACTAGGTTTAGTTGATTGTGTTGCACTGCTCATGTCTGCGTTCTGGTACTGTCTGCGTCCCCGTACAGAACTGTCCGCGTCCCCGTACAGAACTGTCCGCGTCCCCGTACAGAACTGTCCGCGTCCCCGTACAGAACTTCCCGCGTCCCCTTACAGAACTGCCCCTGTCCCCGTACAGAACTGTCCGCGTCCCCGTACAGAACTGTCCGCGTCCCCGTACGGTGTGGATATTGTCGATTCTGGCGCCAGAAGCGGGCTGAGGTGATCTTGGGAATAACTAAGGAGTTTGTTAAAGTGTTGAGACGCAGAAGTTGATTGTTTCTTGTTCAGTTTTCTTTTTGCTTAATAGTCAGGGACAGTATGAGTGTAGCCAGATCCTTTTCACTCTCTATCCTTGTTTCATTTTGTGGTTGACCGGATTCGTCATCCTCCTCGAGATGAGGACAGAAACGACCTGCTACCGAGCCAAGCTAGTCGGTACAGCTCGGTAAACTAGCTAGTTACATCATCACCGGCTGTCTCCATTTCTTGTGGACCGATGGAGCTCCCGGTTGTTTCTTCCACCTGTTAAATCCCGTGGAGGGCTTCTCCCTCTCTCGTTGACGGATGCTGGCTACCTCTGTCCGGTTCTCCTCTCTTCACTAGATGGACGGTCACTTTAGTGTTGAACCCCTCTGTGTCCAAGGACCGAACTGTTGAATATTATTTTCGGGGCTCCTCAGTAGGCTGGACACATGACATTTTTAACAATGCTTTTTCTGATGAAAACTAGTTCATTGCATCTATTGACATTTCATTTGTGTTCTTATGCTGCCATCTATTGGAATTATGTAGCAACTGCAGTACTGAATGTTTAATTCCTTACTAAAGTAGTAATTACTCAGAATTGCAAAATATAACATTTTCTAGTTAATTTTACCACTTACAACCATAAAATAACCATTCATAGCATAACAAATAAAGAACTTGACTTAAATCAAAAACACCATACATTTAGTTAATTATATATATATATATAAACTATTTATTTAGATGGGTGACATTATCTGCCAAAGTAACAGCCCTGTAGACAAAGAAGAGCTCTCCAGTAGGAACCAAAACATTCAAAGGACATTTTATCAAAAGTGAGGTTACAAGTATATCAACGTTGGAAGCGGAAATACTTTCCCATTGTTCCTCAACTGTAGTGTCTGATATACCATTTTCTAGCTCTGAGTCTCTACTTTTATCCAATGTAAAAAACACAATTTCAAATTTTGCTTCATAAGACCGAATCGAGCCAGTCGGTCACATTTGACTGTGTAAAACCTAGCAGTACTACTGATTTCTCTGAGAGTGAGGCATATATATATTATTACTGTGTAAAACCTAGCAGTACTACTGATTTCTCTGAGAGTGAGGTAGATATATATTATTACTGTATAAAACCTAGCAGTACTACTGATTTCTCTGAGAGTGAGGCATATATATATTATTACTGTGTAAAACCTAGCAGTACTACTGATTTCTCTGAGAGTGAGGCAGATATATATTATTACTGTGTAATACCTAGCAGTACTACTGATTTCTCTGAGAGTGAGGCAGATATAAAGCATTTAGCAAAAAAACATGATTATTTGTCTCTCTGAAATGAAACCATCACGTGATAGATTTTCAACAAATACATGTCTGTCATTGAACAACCCCATGCCATGATTAGATAGTGAAAAAACACACCAATCTCTTTCATCATTTCTTTAAACAATAAAAGCTAATTTACCAACATTTTTGAAAAGTGAACTCAGAGTAGATGAGAGATGTAATGTTTGTCTCTGTTGTGTTGAAGTCCAATCAAGCAGGAGAGACCAGCCTCCTATGTACCCAGCTGTGTGTCAATGAAGAGTGACAGGTCTATGGGTATTCCTATAAACTTTAGAGAGGGAGACTTTTCTACTGAACAAAGGTAAGAAGAACTCATGGGTCATGGTCAGTGAGTTAAACAACACTGCCTCTAGTCATTTCTCCTCTCCCATTTTCCCATTTCTTTTTGTTGTTTTCATAATCCATAGGCGAATCCTTTTGTCCATTTTCACAGTACTAAAACAATATTAAACAAACACAACATTCCCTCCGTGTGTGTTTGTTTGTGTGTGTCTGTCTACTACCTGGATGAGGAGATGTAATCTCATGTTTTGTCCACAGAAACCAACAGGAGAGATCAGAGTCAGAGATTCTCAGTGGTCAGTCTTCCCAGAGTCATCAAACAGACCTGGCCTCCATATTCAGTGTATGTGGTCCTGTTATGTACATTTGTTTTTGTTTACCTCAAGTAAAGTTGATCTGTCAATCATTCATTAATGTGTTAATGAGAAAGCATTTCTTCTCTTGCTTAACTTATTTACTTGATTTATTTCAGTTGCTTGAAGAGAATATTATGACATTTGTGAAGAACAGGCTGAAGATGTTCAAGAGGATTCTTAGTCCAGAACTCCCAGAAGGCTTTGAGAGTCAGAAGCAGGATAAGGAAGTGGTGGATGCTGAAGATGAGAAGCAGGAGAGCAGTGCCAGAGAGGGGGCTCTGAAGATCACACTGCACGTCCTGAGGAAAATGAGCCAGAAGGAGCTTGCTGACACACTGGAGAAATGTAAGATCTGTCTGCCTCATGTTGAATGCTGTTTTATAACATTTAAAAGCTGTAGCTAAAGTACAGCTAAAGTAGCTGTGTAACTCAATGATATTGTAGCAGCCTTAACACAACACCTAGTGACCTCATCAAGTAGCAGCAGGGATGTGTTGTGGTGATTAATTTAGAGAGAGAGAGAACATTAATAATACCATCAATAATACCAATAATAATATAATCAGTCACACCAGTCTGTAATGCATTATGAAAACATTTACACATTTATACAGTCAGTTAAGAGAATAAATTATTATTTTTTTAAAACTTTATAACTGTCCTACAATACTGTAGACATTAAAACAGACGTAATATTAATATCCTCTGTGTTATTTCTTCATTCAGATGAGCTTGCTGTGATTTGCCAACGTGAACTCAAATCTAATCTGAAGAAGAAGTTTCAATGTGTATTTGAGGGGATCGCTAAACAAGGAAACCCAACACTTCTCAATAAGATCTACACAGAGCTCTACATCACAGAGGGTGGAACAGGAGAGGTCAATAATGAACATGAGCTGAGACAGATTGAGACAACAACCAGGAAACAAGCAAGACCGGAGACTGCAATCAAATGTAATGACATCTTCAAACCCTTAACTGGACAAGACAAACTTATCAGAACTGTGCTGACAAAGGGAGTCGCTGGCATTGGAAAAACAGTCTCTGTGCAGAAGTTCATTCTGGACTGGGCTGAAGGAAAAGCAAATCAGGATGTCCAATTTGTATTTTCATTCCCTTTCCGGGAGCTGAATTTGATGAAAGGGGACAAACACACTTTCATTGAACTTCTCAATCACTTCTCAATGGAAACCAAACAATCAGGAATCTCCATCTACAACAAGTACAAAGTTCTGTTAATCTTTGATGGTCTGGATGAGTGCCGACTGCCCCTAGACTTCCAGAAGAACAAGATCTGTTGTGACGTCACAGAGTCAACCTCAGTGGATGTTCTGCTGACAAATCTCATCAAGGGAAATCTGCTTCCCTCTGCTCTCCTCTGGATAACTACCCGACCTGCAGCAGCCAATAAGATCCCTTCAGGGTGTGTTGACCAGGTGACAGAGGTACGAGGGTTCAATGACCCACAGAAGGAGGAGTACTTCAGGAAGAGATTCAGTGATGAGGACCTGGCCAGCAGAATCATCTCACACATAAAGACATCAAGGAGCCTCCACATCATGTGCCACATTCCAGTCTTCTGTTGGATTTCTGCAACAGTCCTTGAACACATGCTGGAACATAAGAGAGAAGAGATGCCCAAGACTCTGACTGAGATGTATACACACCTTGTGGTGTTTCATACCAAACAGAAGAATGAAAAGTATCTTGGGAAAGAAGAGACAGGTCCAAACTGGAATAAAGAGAGCATTCTGTCACTGGGAAAACTGGCTTTTCAACAGCTTATGAAGGGCAATCTGATTTTCTATGAAGAAGACCTAAGAGAGGCTGGCATTGATGTCAATGAAGCCTCAGTGTACTCAGGATTGTGCACACAGCTCTTTAAAGAGGAATGTGTGCTGTACCAGGAGAAGGTGTACTGCTTTGTTCATCTGAGCATTCAGGAGTTTCTGGCTGCTGTATATGTGTTCCTCTCATTCATCAACAACAATGAGAATCTAATGGACAAACTGCAAACAAAAGACAAGTCTGAAGTTACTGTCTACAAGAGTGCTGTGGATAAAGCCTTACAAAGTGAGACAGGAAACCTGGACCTTTTCCTCCGATTCCTTCTGGGCCTCTCACTGGAGTCCAAACAGAAGTACTTACGAGTTCTTCTGACAAAGACAAGAAGCAGCTCACAGAGCCATGAAGAAACAGTCAAGTACATCAAGGAGAAGATCAGGGAGAATCCCTCTTCAGAGAGGAGCATCAATCTGTTCCACTGTCTGAATGAACTGAATGACCATTCTCTAGTGGAGGAGATCCAAAGCTTCCTGAGCTTAGGAAGTCTCTCTGAAGCCAACCTGTCACCTGCACAGTGGTCAGCTCTGGTCTTTGTGTTGCTGACTTCAGAAAAGGAGCTGGATGTGTTTGACCTGAAGAAATACTCCAGATCAGAGGAAGGTCTTCTGAGGCTGCTGCCAGTGGTCAAAGCCTCCAGAGCTGTTCTGTGAGTAAATAAAATGGCATTTAAGAACTAATCATCAGGAAGAAATATTCAGTTTAGAGAAACATATGTATTATAATATGTATATAATATTATATTGAAAAACATATTGAATAAATGCATTGATTTTCACATTAGTATAACATTATGACCATACGATTCTAGTAGACAGAAGGTGAATCTATATGTTGTTTTGGAGAATAAACCAAATTCATCTGCCATTGTCCTTCTACACTACTTGTTAAATGAACAGTGTGTTTGTGAAGTCATGATGATCTCTTTGTCAGGCTGTCAGGCTGTCTAGTCACAGAGGAAGGCTGTGCTTCTCTGGTCTCAGCTCTGAAGTCAAACCCCTCACACCTGAGAGAGCTGGACCTGAGTAACAATGACCTGAAGGATTCAGGAGTGAAGCTGCTCTCTGCTGGACTGGGGAATCCCCACTGTAAACTGGAGACTCTGAGGTCAGTATTCCTGTAGTTGGTCAACAAGTGATAACTGTTCACCAGATCAACATGTGTTTACCAGACACACATAGTCCACACCATATGTGTTTGGACAGTGGAGCTTACAGTTTTACATTTGGTGCTATGCTCCAGCATTTTGGATTTGAGATAGAATGTTTCATATTAGGTGACAGTACAGAATGTCACCTTTTATTTGAGAGTATTCATATCTGTTTTACCGTTTAGAAATGAAAGCATTTTATGTATGTACAGTGGCTTGCAAAAGTTTTCACCCCCCTTGGCATTTTTCCTATTTTGTTGCCTTACAACCTGGAATTAAAATGGATTTTTGGGGGGTTTGTATCATTTGATTTACACAACATGCCTACCACTTTGAAGATGCAAAATATTTTTGGGGGTGAAACAAACAAGAAATAAGAAAGAAAAATAGATCTAGAACGTGCGTAACTATTCACCCCCCAATGTCAATACTTTGTTGAGCCACCTTTTGCAGCAATTACAGCTGCAAGTGTCTTGGGGAATGTCTCTATAATCTTTCATGGCAAAACTGCTCCAGCTCCTTCAAGTTGGATGGGTTCTGCTGGTGTACAGCAATCTGTAGGTCATTCCACAGATTCTCAATTGGATTGAGGTCTGTGCTTTGACTTGACCATTACAAGACATTTATATTTTTCCCCTTAAACCACTCGAGTGTTGCTTTAGCAGCCTCAAATCTCTGGAAGACAGAAACAGGTTTCCCTCAATATTTTCCCTGTATTTAGCGCCATCCATCATTCCTTCAATTCTGACCAGTTTCCCAGTCCCTGCCCGATGAATAACAAACCCACAGCATGATGCTGCCACCACCATGCTTCACTGTGGGGATGGGGTTCTCGGGGTGATGAGAGGTGTTGGGTTTGCGCCAGATATAGCGTTTTCCTTGATGGCCAAAAAGCAACATTTTTGTCTCATCTGACCAGAGTACCTTCTTCCATATGTTTGGGGAGTCTCCCACATGCCTTTTGGTGAACACCAAACGTGTTTGCTTATTTTTTTGTTCAAGCAATTTTTTTTTTTCTGGCCACTCTTCCGTAAAGCCCAGCTCTGTGTAGTGTACGGCTTCAAGTGGTCCTATGGACAGATACTCCAATCTCCGCTGTGGAGCTTTGCAGCTCCTTCAGGGTTATGTTTGGTCTCTTTGTTGCCCCTCTGATCAATGCCCTCCTTGCCTGGTATGTGAGTTTTGGTGGGCGGGCCTCTCTTGGCAGGTTTGTTGTGGTGCCATATTCTTTCACTTTTTTTAATAATGGATTTAATGGTGCTCCGTGGGATGTTCAAAGTTTCAGATATTTTTTTATAACCCAACCCTGATCTGTACTTCTCCACAACTTTGTCCATGACCTGTTTGGAGAGCTCCTTGGTTTTCATAGTGACACTTGAATGATGGTGCCCCTTGCTTGGTGGCGCCCCTTGCTTGGTGGCGCCCCTTGCTTGGTGGCGCCCCTTGCTTGGTGGCGCCCCTTGCTTGGTGGCGCCCCTTGCTTGGTGGCGCCCCTTGCTTGGTTGTGCCCCTTGCTTGGTTGTGCCCCTTGCTTGGTGGCGCCCCTTGCTTGGTGGTGCCCCTTGCTTGGTGGTGCCCCTTGCTTGGTGGTGCCCCTTGCTTGGTGGTGCCCCTTGCTTGGTGGCGCCCCTTGCTTCGTGGTGCCCCTTGCTTGGTGGTGTTGCAGACTCTGGGGCCTTTCAGAACAGGTGTATATATACTGAGATCATGTGACACTTAGATTGCACAGAGGTGGACTTTAACTAATTATGTGACTTCTGAAGGTAATTGGTTGCACCAGATCTTATTTAGGGGCTTCATAGCAAAGAGGGTGAATACATATGCACACACCACTTTTCAGTTTTTGATGGTATTTGTTATTTTGTTTGAGACATTTTTTTTTCATTTCACTTCACCAATTTGGACTATTTTGTGTATGTCCACTACATGAAATCCAAATTAAAATCAATTTAAATTACAGGTTGTAATGAAACAAAATAGGAAAAACGCCAAGGGGGATGAATACTTTTGCAAGGCACTGTAGTTCTCCCATTTGAAGAAGTCTTCATTATTTGGACAAATTCACTTATATTGTATTAAAGTTATAAGTTTAGTATTTGGTCCCATATTCCATGACTGCAGTGATTACATCAAGCTTGTGATTCTACTAACTTGTTGAATTCATTTGCAGTTTGTCTTGGTTGTGTTTTGGATGATGTTTTTCCTAATAGAAACTGAATGGTGAATAATGTCCTGTCATTTTGGAGTCACTTCACTTGTATTGTCAGTAAGAACAGAAGATGTTTCTGAACACTTCTACATTCATGTGGATTCTACCATGATTATGAATAATAATAAATGAATCATCAATGATGATGAATGAGAAAGTTACAGAGGCACAAAGATCAGACCCCCTCTCTTATTGGTAATGGTGAGAGGTTAGCATGTTTTGTTGTAGCCTCTGTTATTGGTAATGGTGAGAGGTTAGCATGTTTTGTTGTAGCCTCTGTTATTGGTAATGGTGAGAGGTTAGCATGTTTTGTTGTAGCCTCTGTTATTGGTAATGGTGAGAATTAGTATGTTTTGTTCTAGCCTCTGTTATTGGTAATGGTGAGAGGTTAGCATGTTTTGTTGTAGCCTCTGTTATTGGTAATGGTGAGAGGTTAGCATGTTTTGTTGTAGCCTCTGTTATTGGTGATGGTGAGAGGTTAGCATGTTTTGTTGTAGCCTCTGTTATTGGTGATGGTGAGAGGTTAGCATGTTTTGTTGTAGCCTCTGTTATTGGTAATGGTGAGAGGTTAGCATGTTTTGTTGTAGCCTCTGTTATTGGTAATGGTGAGAGGTTAGCATGTTTTGTTGCAGCCTCTGTTATTGGTAATGGTGAGAGGTTAGTATGTTTTGTTGTAGCCTCTGTTATTGGTCATGGTGAGAGGTTAGCATGTTTTGTTGTAGTCTCTGTTATTGGTAATGGTGAGAGGTTAGCATGTTTTGTTGTAGCCTCTGTTATTGGTAATGGTGAGAGGTTAGCATGTTTTGTTGTAGCCTCTGTTATTGGTAATGGTGAGAGGTTAGCATGTTTTGTTGTAGCCTCTGTTATTGGTAATGGTGAGAGGTTAGCATGTTTTGTTGTAGCCTCTGTTATTGGTAATGGTGAGAGGTTAGCATGTTTTGTTGCAGCCTCTGTTATTGGTAATGGTGAGAGGTTAGCATGTTTTGTTGTAGCCTCTGTTATTGGTAATGGTGAGAGGTTAGCATGTTTTGTTGTAGCCTCTGTTATTGGTAATGGTGAGAGGTTAGCATGTTTTGTTGTAGCCTCTGTTATTGGTAATGGTGAGAGGTTAGCATGTTTTGTTGTAGCCTTTGTAGTTTTCTCACTCAATACTTCTTTGTATTAATTATGGCATCAGGATGAATTCAGTCGTGTTTAGAAACATGTTATCTAATCACTTAGACAGAAAATTACTCCAGTCGTCAACCACCATTCAGATACTATTGGGCAAAACAACCCAAAACAAACTGTAAATGCAACTAATGAGTTTGGGACCAAATACTAAACTTTTGACTACTTTAATACACTGTAAGTGAATTGGTCAGAATACTTATTACTTCTTCAAATAGGGGAACTAGATACATAAAGTGCTTTCATTTCTAAATGGTGAAACAGATATGTATTAAATACCCTCAAATGAAAGGTGACATTATATACTGTCACCTCATATGAAACATTTGATCTGATTTCCAAAATGTTGGAGTATAGATCCACATTTAAAATGTTAGCTAATGTATCTGAATATGTTTAAAAATATATACTGCCACTATTTTCACCACCAAAGAATAGCAGTGTGATTTTAATATGATTTGACTCTTTGCAGGCTGTCAGGCTGTCTAGTCACAGAGGAAGGCTGTGCTTCTCTGGTCTCAGCTCTGAGGTCAAACCCCTCACACCTGAGAGAGCTGGACCTGAGCTACAATCACCCAGGAGACTCAGGAGTCAGACTGCTCTCTGCTGGACTGAAGGATCCACACTGCAGACTGGAGAAACTCAAGTATGTAGAGGGTTTATGTCAATGTTCATATCATACATGTTGGACTTATCAGGCTAGTTAAGACAAACATTCTTACCTCCACTTGGACAATGGTGTGTGTGTGTGTCCAGTCTGTGTTTGAGAGGACACACACACACACACACACACACACACACACACACACTGGACACACACACTGGACACACTGGACACCTGGGCACAAACAAACTGGACAGTGTGTGTGTCCAGTGTGTGTGTGTGTGTGTGTGGGTCCAGTGTGTGTGTGTGTCCAGTGTATGTCCTGTGTGTGAGTGTGTGTGCCCAGTGAGTGTGTTTGTCCTGTGAGTGTGTGTGTGTGTGTGTATGTGTGTGTGTCCAGTGTGTGTGTGTGTCCAGTGTGTGTGTGTGTCCAGTGTGTATGTGTATGTGTGTGTCCAGTGTGTGTGTCCAGTGTGTGTGTGTCCAGTGTATGTCCTGTGTGTGTGTGTGTGTGTGTGTGTGCGCCCAGTGAGTGTGTGTGTGTGTGTGTCCAGTGTGTGTGTGTGTCCAGTGTGTGTGTGTGTCCAGTGTGTATGTGTCCAGTGTGTATGTGTGTGTGTGTGTGTGTGTCCATTGTTTATGTGTGTGTGTGTGTCCGGTGTGTGTCCAGTGTGTGTGTGTCCTGTGTGTGTGTGTGTGTGTGTTCAGTGTGTGTGTGTGTGTGTGTGAGTGAGTTCCCGTGTATCACTCAATGACTGTCTGTTCTTCTGCTTACCGCTACAGTGTGGAACATGGTGGAGAGAACACAATGAAACCTGGGCTTAGAAAATGTGAGTGTTGACTGCTGTGAAGAATATGACTAAGAATAAGTCTTAATTCAAGTTAAGTCAAAGTCAAAGACCTCCATCATTACTTACTTGGTCATATTAAATATCAGCTGTAGTTCTACAGAAGCACAAATCAGGGACACCAACGTTTACTAAGAGTTGCTTTGACTGTGTGTGTGTGTGTGTGTGTGTGTGTGTGTGTGTGTGTGTGTGTGTGTGTGTGTGTGTGTGTGTGTGTGTGTAATTAATGGGAATAAGTGTGTTTTATATTACCATACAGTATAACATATGATCATTCAACAAGTCTCCAGTTACCTTAACTTCTCATTTTGATACCTAGAAACATCTACATTAAATGAATTAGTGAAAAGTGAGTTAACATTCTAATGTGAATGATGATGATTTCTAATATTGTGTCTGGTTTCATCCATCAGATGTCTGTGATCTCACACTGGACCCAAACACAGTAAACAGACGCCTCTCTCTGTCTGAGGAGAACAGAAAGGTGACATGTAGGAGAGAGAAGCAGCCGTATCCTGATCACCCAGAGAGATTTAAGGACTGTGAACAGTTGCTGTGTAGAGAGGGTCTGACTGGGCGCTGCTACTGGGAGGTAGAGTGGAGTGGGATAATGGGGGCTGTTATAGGAGTGACATATAAAGGAATCAGCAGGAGAGGATTGGGTGATGACTGTTGTCTTGGATACAATGACAAGTCCTGGAGTCTGTTCTGCTCTGACAACAATTACTCTGCCTGTCACAATAATAATCCCACTACCATAGACGTCCCCTCCTCCAGCTCCCACAGAGTAGGAGTGTATCTGGACTGGCCAGCCGGCACTCTGTCCTTCTATAGAGCCTCCTCTGACACACTGACCCACCTGATCACATTCACCTCCACATTCACTGAGCCCCTCTATCCAGGGTTTAGGGTTTATCATTATGACTCCTCAGTGTCCCTGAAATAATAACCTGACACACACACACACACACACACACACACACACACACACACACACACACTGGACACACACACACACACACACACACTGGACACACACACACACACACACACACACTGGACACACACACACACACTGGACACACACACTGGACACACACTGGACACACACACACACACACTGGGCACACACACACTGGACACACGCACACACACAGACACACACTAGACACACACACACTGGACACACACACTGGACACACACACTGGACACACACACACACTGGGCACACACACACTGGACACACGCACACACACAGACACACACACACTAGACACACACACACACACACACACACACATACACACACACACACACACTGGACACACACACTGGACACACACACCCTGGGCACACACACACTGGACACATGCACACACACAGACACACACACACTAGACACACACACACACACAGACACACACACACACTGGACACACACACTGGACACACACACACACACACTGGACACACACACACTGGACACACACACACACACACACACACACACACTGGACACACTGACACACACACTGGACACACACACACACTGGACACACACACACACACACACACTGGACACATACACACTGGACACACACACACTGGACACACTGACCTACACACACACACACACTGGACACACACACACTGGACAAACACACACACACACACACTGGACACAAACACACTGGACACACACACATACGCACACACTGGACACACACACACACTGGACACACGCACACACACGCACACACACACACACACACACACACACACACACTGGACACACACACACACACACACTGGACACACACACACTGGACACACACACACACACACAGACTGGACACACACACACATACACACACTCTGGACACACACACACACACACATACACACACACACACACTGGACACACATACACACACAGACTGGAAACACACACATACACACACTCTGGACACACACCACACACACACTGGACACACATACACACACACACTGGACACACACACACATACACACACACGGGACACACACACACTGGACGCACACACACACACACACACACACACACACTGGACACACACACACACTGGACACACACACACACACAGACACACACACACACTGGACACACACACTGGACACACACACACACACACTAGACACATACACACTGGACACACACACACTGGACACACACACACACACACACACACACACACACTGGACACACTGACACACACACTGGACACACACACACACTGGACACACACACACACACACACACTGGACACATACACACTGGACACACACACACTGGACACACTGACCTACACACACACACACACTGGACACACACACACTGGACAAACACACACACACACTGGACACAAACACACTGGACACACACACATACACACACACTGGACACACACACACACTGGACACACACACACACACAGACACACACACACACTGGACACACACACTGGACACACACACACACACACTAGACACATACACACTGGACACACACACACTGGACACACACACACACACACACACACACACACACTGGACACACTGACACACACACTGGACACACACACACACTGGACACACACACACACACACACTGGACACATACACACTGGACACACACACACTGGACACACTGACCTACACACACACACACACTGGACACACACACACTGGACAAACACACACACACACTGGACACAAACACACTGGACACACACACATACACACACACTGGACACACACACACACTGGACACACGCACACACACGCACACACACACACACACACACACACTGGACACACACACACACACACTCTGGACACACACACACACACACATACACACACACACACACTGGACACACATACACACACAGACTGGAAACACACACATACACACACTCTGGACACACACCACACACACACTGGACACACATACACACACACACTGGACACACACACACATACACACACACGGGACACACACACACTGGACGCACACACACACACACACACACACACACACACTGGACACACACACACACTGGACACACACACACACACAGACACACACACACACTGGACACACACACTGGACACACACACACACACACTAGACACATACACACTGGACACACACACACTGGACACACACACACACACACACACACACACACTGGACACACTGACACACACACTGGACACACACACACACTGGACACACACACACACACACACACTGGACACATACACACTGGACACACACACACTGGACACACTGACCTACACACACACACACACTGGACACACACACACTGGACAAACACACACACACACTGGACACAAACACACTGGACACACACACATACACACACACTGGACACACACACACACTGGACACACGCACACACACACACACACACACACACACACACACTGGACACACACACACACACACACACTGGACACACACACACTGGACACACACACACACACACAGACTGGACACACACACACATACACACACTCTGGACACACACACACACACACATACACACACACACACACTGGACACACATACACACACAGAAGGGAAACACACACATACACACACTCTGGACACACACCACACACACACTGGACACACATACACACACACACTGGACACACACACACATACACACACACGGGACACACACACACTGGACGCACACACACACACACACACACACACTGGACACACACACACACTGGACACACACACACACTCACACTGGACACACATACACACACACTGGACACACACACCCAGAACAACATCAGTCTTTCCACCAGACTCCCATGAAGTTATAGTGTGACGTTATGAGTTGACGTTAAAGTAACATTCTCAGAACATACTGCACTTGTTTTATACTGTTTTAGATGGATCCTCTGTTTAAACATTTAAACTCTTACAATAACACCGTTAAAATACCAATGTGATCATTTGTTGTATGTCTTTTATGTTGAATAACAAATTGTACAATTATATCTGGACATACGCTCCATAGTTGTACAAGGATACAAGGATATATTGTACTTTTCATAATAAAACATACTGAAACAAGAAAAAACATGTTCATTGTGAAATGTAGATTTATTGATTTTACATTTCCTCTGTCAGGTTGACGTTAACCTGCGACTGGTTGCATGAAACAAATATGAAATGAAATACAAATTAATTAAATATGTGAAATTGAATTAAACAATAATGTATGTTGATGCTAATATGATGTACAATAATCAGTTATGTTTCTATATGATAACAATAGCCTAATATATTCAATATGCCATAAACTATTGTTTTAACAGTTTCACTAATTCATTCTAATTAACTTTATCATTAAGACACTATATTACACCCCTCTCAATCTGCTCTCTCTCTGGTCTCTCTCTTCTCTCTCTATCTTCTCTCTCTCTCTGCTCTCTCTGTTCTCTCTCGCCCTCTCTTCTCTCTTTCTCTCTCTGCTCTCTCTCTCTCTTCTCTCTGCTCTCTTCTCTCTCTGCTCTCTCTGCTTCTCTATCTTTCTCTCTCTCTGCTCTCTCTCTGCTCTCTCTGCTCTCTCTCTCTCTGCTCTCTCTTCTCTTTCTGCTCTCTGCTTCTCTATCTCTCTCTCCCCCAATATCTCTCTGCTATCTCTCTCTCTCTCTAGGCTCTCTGCTCTCTCTCTCTGGTCTCTCTCTGCTCTCTCTCTGCTCACTGCTCTCTCTGCTCTCTCTCTGCTCTCTTCTCTTCACAAAGTATTGTGATGAGAGTTGGCCAAGCCTATGTTAACACAATGTGTTGTGGTGATAGTTGGACAAGCCTATGTTAACACAATGTGTTGTGGTGATAGTTGGACAAGCCTATGTTAACACAATGTGTTGTGACGATAGTTGGCCAAGCCTATGTTAACACAATGTGTTGTGTTGGTAGTTGGCCAAGCCTATGTTAACACAATGTGTTGTGATGATAGTTGGCCAAGCCTATGTTAACACAATGTGTTGTGATGATAGTTGGCCAAGCCTATGTTAACACAATGTGTTGTGGTGATAGTTGGCCAAGCCTATGTTAACACAATGTATTGTGATGATAGTTGGACAAGCCTATGTTAACACAATGTGTTGTGATGATAGTTGGCCAAGCCTATGTTAACACAATGTGTTGTGGTGGTAGTTGGCCAAGCCTATGTTAACACAATGTGTTGTGATTCTAGTTCCCTATTAGGCAGTATGTCTGTAAGGCTGCAGGAACGGGTGTGGTTGGAGGCGTGGCCAGCCAATGACGTTGACTACAGCAATTCAAATGATGGAAGACATTAATGGCCCTGCTCATGCTGATGTGGCCTTTTGGCCACTAGAGGCCTCTATCATTCTCTATGGGATTACTGTTTTCCATTGGATTCTTCCTATGTTCTTGGATTTGAACTTCCTTTTGAAGACTCAACGAGAGGTTCAGGTAGGACTAAAGGTTTCCATTCTCATGGTGCATTTTCTATTAGAGTGATTCCTCACCAAACGAGGGGAATAAATACTTTTGGTATTTTCATGGTATTTATCCATGGAATGCTTGTTCGGAGGAAGGATTGTTGACAGATATTTGACATTTGTATCTTAAAGCATGTGTCACAAGTGTGACAGTGAGCCTCCATTGGTTCTCATGCATACGTCTGCCTTGCTAATTGACAGATTGATCTTGTAATTTCATTGGCTGACTGTCTCTGTGTTGTTTGCGGTGTGTCCGCCTGGGGAAGGTGCGGGGGCTGAACAGGTTACTTTATATTTTTACTCACTACTTGTCCTAAACTTTTATTCTCCCAACATGTTTGTTAGCTTAGCTTTGGAGCTACTCGACTGGTTCATCTTTGTTCTCTTGGCAGCACGAGTAGCACCATTGTGCAAAATGTACTTCAAATTAAGAGTCCCCATACTCTTTGACTCTTGGGATTGGACATTGGCTGGTGTAATAGTCTATAATATAAGACAGTCAAACACTCATTTGTTTCAGGTTATAGTGTGTCTGATGCAGCTTTTATACATCATGTCCCTTCACAGTTATAGGTAGCCTAATCCTTCACTTGATTAAATATTCCTATTATCACAAACAATGAGGAATACCAATTAACATTTTAGACAGATAGACCCTATACAACCTGATTCAACTAGTATAGTAACTAGATGACTAGTTGAATCACTAGATGTGCTGTCTTGTTAAAGGACAGATAGACCTATACAACCTGATTCAACTAGTATAGTAACTAGATGACTAGTTGAATCACTAGATGTGCTGTCTTGTTAAAGGACAGATAGACCCTATACAACCTGATTCAACTAATATAGTAACTAGATGACTAGTTGACTAGTTGAATCACTAGATGTGCTGTCTTGTTAAAGGACAGATAGACCTATACAACCTGATTCAACTAGTATAGTAACTAGTTGACTAGTTGACTAGTTGAATCACTAGATGTGCTGTCTTGTTAAAGGACAGATAGACCCTATACAACCTGATTCAACTAGTATAGTAACTAGATGACTAGTTGACTAGTTGAATCACTAGATGTGCTGTCTTGTTAAAGGACAGATAGACCCTATACAACCTGATTCAACTAGTATAGTAACTAGTTGACTAGTTGAATCACTAGATGTGCTGTCTTGTTAAAGGACAGATAGACCTATACAACCTGATTCAACTAGTATAGTAACTAGTTGAATCACTAGATGTGCTGTCTTGTTAAAGGACAGATAGACCCTATACAACCTGATTCAACTAGTATAGTAACTAGTTGACTAGTTGAATCACTAGATGTGCTGTCTTGTTAAAGGACAGATAGACCCTATACAACCTGATTCAACTAGTATAGTAACTAGTTGACTAGTTGAATCACTAGATGTGCTGTCTTGTTAAAGGACAGATAGACCCTATACAACCTGATTCAACTAGTATAGTAACTAGTTGACTAGTTGAACCACTAGATGTGCTGTCTTGTTAAAGGACAGATAGACCCTATACAACCTGATTCAACTAGTATAGTAACTAGTTGACTAGTTGAACCACTAGATGTGCTGTCTTGTTAAAGGACAGATAGACCCTATACAACCTGATTCAACTAGTATAGTGGTTGATGATTCGGTGACTAGTTAAATCAGGTCTGTTGTCTGAAGTTGAAGGGAGAGGAAGATGAGGAAGAAGAAGAAGTAAACAGATGTGGATGTAGAGGAAGAGGAGGAAGGAGAAGAAGTAAACAGATGTGGATGTAGAGGAAGAGGAGGAAGGAGAAGAAGTTAACAGATGTGGATGTAGAGGAAGAGGAGGAAGGAGAAGAAGTAAACAGATGTGGATGGAGAGGAAGAGGAGGAAGGAGAAGAAGTAAACAGATGTGGATGTAGAGGAAGAGGAGGAAGGAGAAGAAAGTGGATGCTCAGTAGGGGGCAGTGTTGCTCTTTAAACAGAGCAGAGGATGGGTAGTGGAGGAGGAGAGGAGGAGAGAAGAAGATGGGAGGAGAGGAGGAGATGGAGGGAGGAGAGAAGGAGATGGGAGGAGAGAAGAAGATGGGAGGAGAGAAGGAGATGGAGGGAGGAGAGAAGAAGATGGGAGGAGAGGAGGAGATGGGAGGAGAGAATAGGGAGACGAAGATGGGAGGAGAGAAGAGGAGAGGAGGAGAGAAGGAGAGGAGGGAAGAGAGAAGAGAGAGAGTGAAGGAATATGTGAATGTGCCAATGGATATGGAGGGAAAGATGAAACATTAAACAAGGTCTGAAAATAAGAGCTATTAATATATACTGTAACCCACCAATGAGAGAGGAAACATTCTGTTTCTACCTCCCCCTTCTTCCTGAAGTGTGCAGTCGTTCACTCCCCTCCACAATGTAGAATCATTGGATTGGCGTGAGTCTGGTGCTTGACAAAGTTTACACAATATTTCTTTAAAATCCATGAGGGGTAGTGAACAAGTGTACACTTCAGGGAGAGGTGTGAGAAAAGGGGAGAAAGAGAATTGGATTTGTGACATGAAGGTCTCTTCCTGCTACACCCTTTCTACCATCTCAGCTCTACAACAAAGCTTTCTTAGTGTCCTTAACCTTGTTCTGAACACCTCCAAAACAAAGGTCATGTGGTCTGGTAAGAAGAATGCCCCTCTCCCCACAGGTGGGATTACTACCTCTGAGGGTTTCAGAGCTTGAGGTAGTCACCTCATACAAGTACTTGGGAGTATGGCCAGACGGTACAGTGTCCTTCTCTCAGCACGTATGTATCAAAGCTGCAGGCTAAGGTTAAATCTAGACTTGGTTTCCTCTATCGTAATTGCTCGTCTTTCACCTGCCGCTGCCAAACTAACCCTGGTTAAGATGACCATCCTACCCGTGACTCTCCTACCCGTGACCCACCTACCCGTGACCCTCCTACCCGTGACCCTCCTACCCGTGACCCTCCTACCCGTGACCCTCCTACCCGTGACCCTCCTACCCATGCTAGATTACGGAGATGCTAGATTACGGAGATGCTAGATTACAGAGATGCTAGATTACGGAGATGCTAGATTACCTCAAATTGATGCCAGTGGTGGAGACGGGGGGTGGTGGATGGGGGTAACCCCATGACTCTGGACCAGAAGGTTGATCCCAGTGGTGGAGAGAGAGGGTGGTGGATGGGGGTAACCTCATGACTCTGGACCAGAAGGTTGATCCCAGTGGTGGAGACGGGGGGTGGTGGATGGGGGTAACCTCATGACTCTGGACCAGAAGGTTGATCCCAGTGGTGGAGAGAGAGGGAGGTGGATGGGGGTAACCTCATGACTCTGGACCAGAAGGTTGATCCCAGTGGTGGAGAGAGAGGGAGGTTGATCGGGGTAACCCCATGACTCTGGACCAGAAGGTTGATCCCAGTGGTGGAGAGAGAGGGAGGTGGATCGGGGTAACCCCATGACTCTGGACCAGAAGGTTGATCCCAGTGGTGGAGAGAGAGGAGGTGGATGGGGTAACCTCATGACTCTGGACCAGAAGGTTGATCCCAGTGGTGGAGAGAGAGGGAGGTGGATCGGGGTAACCTCATGACTCTGGACCAGAAGGTTGATCCCAGTGGTGGAGACGGGGGGTGGTGGATGGGGGTAACCTCATGACTCTGGACCAGAAGGTTGATCCCAGTGGTGGAGAGAGAGGGAGGTGGATCGGGGTAACCCCATGACTGGACCAGAAGGTTGATCCCAGTGGTGGAAACGGAGGGAGGTGGATGGGGGTAACCTCATGACTCTGGACCAGAAGGTTGATCCCAGTGGTGGAGAAGAGCGTGGGGCCTAGGATTGAGCCTTGGGGTAGCAGAGGCAAAGCCTGAAAACCGGATGCACCATCGAGAGCATCCTGACTGGCTGCGTCACTGCCTGGTATGACAACTGCTCGGCCTCCGATCCCAAGGCACTACAGAGGGTAGCGTCACGGCCAAGTACATCACTGGGGCCAAGATTCCTGCCATCCAGGACCATTATACCAGGCGGTGTCAAAGGAAGGCCTATGCCCCCTCTCTTTACACCACTGCTACTCTGTTATCATCTATACATAGTCACTTTAATAACTCTACCTACATGTACATACTACCTCAACTAACCGGTGCCCCCAAGACAGTGACTCTGTACCGGCACCCCCTGTATATAGCCTCCACAGTGACTCTGTACCGGCACCCTGTATATAGCCTCCACAGTGACTCTGTACCGGCACCCCCTGTATATAGCCTCCACAGCGACTCTGTACCGGCACCCCCTGTATATAGCCTCCACAGTGACTCTGTACCGCACCCCCTGTATATAGCCTCCACAGTGACTCTGTGCAGTACCCCCTGTATATAGCCTCCACAGTGACTCTGTACCGGCACCCCCTGTATATAGCCTCCACAGTGACTCTGTACCGGCACCCCCCTGTATATAGCCTCCACAGTGACTCTGTACCGGCACCCCCTGTATATAGCCTCCACAGTGACTCTGTACCGGCACCCCCCTGTATATAGCCTCCACAGTGACTCTGTACCGGCACCCCCCTGCATATAGCCTCCACAGTGACTCTCTACCGGCACCCCCCTGCATATAGCCTCCACAGTGACTCTGTGGCACCCCCTGCATATAGCCTCCACAGTGACTCTGTACCGGCACCCCCTGCATATAGCCTCCACAGTGACTCTGTACAGCACCCCCTGCATATAGCCTCCACAGTGACTCTGTACAGCACCCCCTGCATATAGCCTCCACAGTGACTCTGTACCGGCACCCCCTGCATATAGCCTCCACAGTGACTCTGTACCGGCACCCCCTGCATATAGCCTCCCACAGTGACTCTGTACCGGCACCCCCTGCATATAACCTCCACAGTGACTCTGTACAGCACCCCCTGCATATAGCATCCACAGTGACTCTGTACCGGCACCCCCCTGCATATAGCCTCCACAGTGACTCTGTACCGGCACCCCCCTGCATATAGCCTCCACAGTGACTCTGTACCGGCACCCCCTGTATATAGCCTCCACATTGACTCTGTACTGCACCCCCTGCATATAGCCTCCACAGTGACTCTGTACCGGCACCCCCTGCATATAGCCTCCACAGTGACTCTGTACCGGCACCCCCTGTATATAGCCTCCACAGTGACTCTGTGCAGTACCCCCTGTATATAGCCTCCACAGTGACTCTGTACCCAGTACCCCCTGTATATAGCCTCCACAGTGACTCTGTACCGGCACCCCCCTGTATATAGCCTCCACAGTGACTCTGTACCGGCACCCCCTGTATATAGCCTCCACAGTGACTCTGTACCGGCACCCCCCTGTATATAGCCTCCACAGTGACTCTGTACCGGCACCCCCTGTATATAGCCTCCACAGTGACTCTGTGCAGCACCCCCTGTATATAGCCTCCACAGTGACTCTGTACCGGCACCCCTGTATATAGCCTCCACAGTGACTCTGTACAGCACCCCCTGTATATAGCCTCCACAGTGACTCTGTACCGGCACCCCTGTATATAGCCTCCACATTGACTCTGTGCAGTACCCCTGTATATAGCCTCCACAGTGACTCTGTACAGCACCCCCTGTATATAGCCTCCACAGTGACTCTGTGCAGCACCCCCTGTATATAGCCTCCACAGTGACTCTGTACCGGCACCCCCTGTATATAGCCTCCACAGTGACTCTGTACAGCACCCCCTGTATATAGCCTCCACAGTGACTCTGTACAGCACCCCCTGTATATAGCCTCCACATTGACTCTGTACAGGTACCCTGTATATAGCCTCCACAGTGACTCTGTACCGCACCCCCTGTATATAGCCTCCACAGTGACTCTGTGCCGGAACCCCCTGTATATAGCCTCCACAGTGACTCTGTACAGCACCCCCTGTATATAGCCTCCACAGTGACTCTGTACCGGCACCCCCTGTATATAGCCTCCACAGTGACTCTGTACTGCACCCCCTGTATATAGCCTCCACAGTGACTCTCTACTGCACCCCTGTATATAGCCTCCACAGTGACTCTGTGCAGTACCCCCTGTATATAGCCTCCACAGTGACTCTGTACGGCACCCCCTGTATATAGCCTCCACAGTGACTCTGTACCGGTACCCCCTGTATATAGCCTCCACAGTGACTCTGTACCGGCACCCCCCTAGTATACAGCCTCCACAGTGACTCTGTACCAGCACCCCCTGTATATAGCCTCCACAGTGACTCTGTGCAGGAACCCCCTGTATATAGCCTCCACAGTGACTCTGTACTGCACCCCCTGTATATAGCCTCCACAGTGACTCTGTACTGGCACCCCCTGTATATAGCCTCCACAGTGACTCTGTACCGGCACCCCCTGTATATAGCCTCCACAGTGACTCTCTACTGCACCCCCTGTATATAGCCTCCACAGTGACTCTCTACTGGCACCCCCTGTATATAGCCTCCACAGTGACTCTGTACCGGTACCCCCTGTATATAGCCTCCACAGTGACTCTGTGCAGCACCCCTGTATACAGCCTCCACAGTGACTCTGTACAGCACCCCCTGTATATAGCCTCCACAGTGACTCTGTACCGCACCCCCTGTATATAGCCTCCACAGTGACTCTGTACCGGCACCCCCCTGTATATAGCCTCCACAGTGACTCTGTACAGCACCCCCTGTATATAGCCTCCACAGTGACTCTGTACCGACACCCCCCTGTATATAGCCTCCACAGTGACTCTGTACCGGCACCCCCCTGTATACATTGTTATTATTTACTGCTGCTCTTTAATTATTTGTTACTTTTATCTCTTATTCTGATCCGTATTTATTTTAAACTGCTCTGTTGGTTAGAGGCTTGTAACTAAGCATTTCACTGTAAGGTCTACACCTGTTGTATTCAGCATTTCACTGTAAGGTCTCCACCCTGTTGTATTCAGCATTTCACTGTAAGGTCTACACCTGTTGTATTCAGCATTTCACTGTAAGGTCTACACCTGTTGTATTCAGCATTTCACTGTAAGGTCTACACCTGTTGTATTCAGCATTTCACTGTAAGGTCTACACCCTGTTGTATTCAGCATTTCACTGTAAGGTCTACACCTGTTGTATTCAGCATTTCACTGTAAGGTCTACACCCTGTTGTATTCAGCATTTCACTGTAAGGTCTACACCTGTTGTATTCAGCATTTCACTGTAAGGTCTACACCTGTTGTATTCAGCATTTCACTGTAAGGTCTACACCTGTTGTATTCAGCATTTCACTGTAAGGTCTACACCTGTTGTATTCAGCATTTCACTGTAAGGTCTACACCCTGTTGTATTCAGCGCATGTGACTAATACAATTTGATTTGTAATTTATAGATCGGCAGGTAAGGGTGCTCTCGAGCGGCTACCATGTTGTGCTGATGTCATGTTGTGTTGCTACCATGTTGTTGTTGTCATGTGGTGCTACCATGTTATGTTGTTGTCTTAGGTCTCTCCTTTGGTCTCTCCTTAGGTCTCTCTTTATGTAGTGTTGTGTTGTCTCTCTTTATATAGTGTTGTGTTGTCTCTCTTTATATAGTGTTGTGTTGTCTCTCTTTATATAGTGTTGTGTTGTCTCTTTATATAGTGTTGTGTTGTCTCTTTATATAGTGTTGTGTTGTCTCTCTTCATATAGTGTTGTGTTGTCTCTCTTTATATAGTGTTGTGTTGTCTCTCTTCATATAGTGTTGTGTTGTCTCTCTTCATATAGTGTTGTGTTGTCTCTCTTCATATAGTGTTGTGTTGTCTCTCTTTATATAGTGTTGTGTTGTCTCTCTGTATATAGTGTTGTGTTGTCTCTCTTCATATAGTGTTGTGTTGTCTCTCTTCATATAGTGTTGTGTTGTCTCTCTTCATATAGTGTTGTGTTGTCTCTCTTTATATAGTGTTGTGTTGTCTCTCTTTATAGTGTGTGAGTCCTCAGGACATGGTTTCTCCAGGAGGATGTGATTGTTGCTATGGAGTGTGTCTCTCTTCATATAGTGTTGTGTTGTCTCTCTTTATATAGTGTTGTGTTCTCTCTCTTTATATAGTGTTGTGTTGTCTCTCTTTATATAGTGTAGTGTTGTCTCTCTTCATATAGTGTTGTGTTGTCTCTCTTTATGTAGTGTTGTCTCTCTTCATATAGTGTTGTGTTGTCTCTCTTCATATAGTGTTGTGTTGTCTCTCTTTATATAGTGTTGTGGTGTCTCTCTTTATGTAGTGTTGTGGTGTCTCTCTTTATGTAGTGTTGTGGTGTCTCTCTTTATGTAGTGTTGTGTTGTCTCTCTTCATGTAGTGTTGTGTTGTCTCTCTTTATATAGTGTTGTGTTGTCTCTCTTTATGTAGTGGTGTCTCTCTTTACGTAGTGTTGTCTCTCTTTATATAGTGTTGTGTTGTCTCTCTTTATGTAGTGTTGTCTCTCTTCATATAGTGTTGTGTTGTCTCTCTTTATATAGTGTTGTGTTGTCTCTCTTTATGTAGTGGTGTCTCTCTTTATGTAGTGTTGTCTCTCTTTATATAGTGTTGTGTTGTCTCTCTTTATATGGTGTTGTGTTGTCTCTCTTCATATAGTGTTGTGTTGTCTCTCTTCATATAGTGTTGTGTTGTCTCTCTTCATATAGTGTTGTGTTGTCTCTCTTCATATAGTGTTGTGTTGTCTCTCTTTATAGTGTTGTGTTGTCTCTCTTCATATAGTGTTGTGTTGTCTCTCTTTATATAGTGTTGTGTTGTCTCTCTTTATATAGTGTTGTGTTGTCTCTCTTTATATAGTGTTGTGTTGTCTCTCTTCATATAGTGTTGTGTTGTCTCTCTTCATATAGTGTTGTGTTGTCTCTCTTGTCGTGTGTTTTGAAATCTATATTTAATAGTTTTTATCCCAGCCCCAGTCCCGGCAGGAGGCCTTTTGCCTTCTGGTAGGCCGTCACTGTAAGGGAGGGTGATTTATTACGGTTGAATGTTCTGAAGGTTTCACCTCCGTAGGTCCCACCACAATCACACTGCTTATTGGTCGGTTGGTTGATTGACATACTTTTCCCCTTTTCTGAGAGTAGCATTTTTGAGAGGAGAGAATTACTGTGCGAATGTGCTTGGTGATTTGGAGTGCGTGAATGTGTTGAGTCCTCAGGACATGGTTTCCCCAGGAGGATGTGATTGTTGCTATGGAGTGTGTTGAGTCCTCAGAACATGGTTTCCCCAGGAGGATGTGATTGTTGCTATGGAGTGTGTTGAGTCCTCAGGACATGGTTTCCCCAGGAGGATGTGATTGTTGCTATGGAGTGTGTTGAGTCCTCAGGACATGGTTTCCCCAGGAGGATGTGATTGTTGCTATGGAGTAGTGTTAATTTTGTCACCTATTTTTAATTTAGTCTTAGTCTTAGTCTTGTGCCAAATGTCCTTGTTAGTTTTAGTCATATTTAGTCATTCACATATCTTTTTTTGTTAGTCAAGTTTTAGTCGACTAAAAGTCTCGTAATTTTAGTCTAGTTTTAGTCAAAAGAGAACTCAAGGTATCTTAGTCAAGTTTTAGTCAAAAAAAATGTGTCTTTTTTCTTTAAATAACACATTATTACTGAGATTATTTCTGATAAACATTTCAGTAAAAAAGTGTTTCACATATCTCAAATATTGGTTAAATGTCATAATTACCTGACAAAATACACTTGTTGAATGATTTTTGTTGAATGCAACTGTTAAATGTGTCTGGTTTTCAATTTCTGATTTAGGCGACACATTTACAAATGATGAACCTGTTCTGAAGAGTATTTTATTTTAACCAACACAATTCAAAGGCTGGGGCCCAACAGACTCCGACTGACAAGTCTCATGTCTGACAAGTCTCATGTTTCTGTTCAAAGCAAATAAATATACCCAGAAAAACTGAAAAGAATAGGCCTACTTTACTGTGGGTCTAAAATACAACCTATTTACAGTCTAGGTTGATCTTGAGAAATAACAAATAAGATTTAACAAGGCTCAACAATTAACAGTTCTGCTGTTACTACAGCTGCTGATACTAAAGCTTACTACAGCTGCTGAAACTTCAACTTTAGGAATGAATTAAACAATCAAGTTCAAAGGCAATATTTGCAACAGTAAGCAAAATCCATTACAAGGTAGAGTGCTAGAAAAAAAACAATGTGTGTGCTGTTTAATTGAGGGTTATTTAAAGTAAAAAAAAAAAACTATAACCACACTTTAACCAGAGCAGTATGCAGTTATCACTCTAGACTTTGTTAAGTTTTAGAAAAGCACTTCTTTCTAATGTAACTCTTGCTCTGTTCTTGGCGGACCACTTGAAAGGTCTCCAGTTAAACTAAAGACCCGCTCTGCAAACGCTTCGGAAGCTGGCATTGCCAGAAGGTCTAATGCCAGAGGTTTCAGCAGTGGATACATGGTGGAGCTTTGAGAAGACCAGAAATCCATGCCGGATTCTTCTGGGTTTGCATGGGACAGGGCTTCTTTGAATTTTGGACCTCTTGTCTGATGGAGGCCTTGGAGGTCTTTGGCTTTGATAATGGCCGATGGGCACTAAAAAACCTGAATCTAGGCCGCTTTTGCAGAGGCGCCTCTGAGACCTCTGCATTTCCAATGTCCTCATCATCTGTCACCTCTTCCTGGTATGGTACACTGCGAGTGATGTACTCTTCAGCTTTACTGAGGAGATTCTGTATGTCGTCATTATCATTGTCAATCAGGGTCTCTGCTGACACACTAGCGTCAACAAAACAAGCAGCTGCAGCAAGAGGAGAGAACTTGCTTGCCGACACATCCAGAAAACAGCTGAAGCGTAAATCCATGTTTGCAGACATCTTCTGTGCCAGTGTAGCTACATCCCTGTAGCTCCTGGCATGAGCAAGGAGAAGTCTGAAAGGTGGCTCCTCAAGTCCAGTAGTGCAGGGACAACCAGGGAGAAACAACACGTGTCACTTTCAAGCACCTTTGTGTGTTCTGCAAACGGAAGGAGCAAATCTTTGAGGATGGCCACCTTCTGCCATTCACTGGGCAGTAGGCAGTCCCAGACCCATGGTGTCAGCCACTGATGTCACATGGTCCTTTACTTCGAGTAAACGAGACAACATCAAAAAATAACTGGACCATCTGGTTTCACAGTCTTTGATGAGAATGAGTCCACATTGTTCCAGCAACCGTTCTGTGGCAACAGATGATTTGCGAAACTGTCTCACCAGATGCCGGACCTTGTCCAGTAGACGTTTGATTGCTTGTTCCTTCTTGACCATGTTGACGACAAGCTGAAGGGTATGGACCACACCTGGGGTCCTCTCCAAGGTTCCATATCTGATAGAAAGTTTAACACAAAACAACAATTATTTTCATTAATCCTACAATAACTATTAATCTATACAATAGCACTTTATCACTACATGAAATTAATTAAACATATTTATTTCAGATTCTTTTTAGATTCAATATCAAATATCTATTACAGTGAATAAGCTCTCTATAATAACAAACATCATTCACAGACTGACCTTTCGCCTGCCTCTTCCTCTTCATCACTATCCTTGGAATCGTTCTCATCAGAACTGGTGTCCTCTTCTTCGACGCGAAATGCAGAAACCATGTTGCTTCCATTATCAGTTATTATCATGATAATGTTTTCGTTTGGGATCCCCCATTCTTCTGTGCACTCCTCCACGAGAGTGACAATAGAATTAGCAGTGTGTGGGTGAACCATTTGCTTGAGGTTTAGTAGTGTGTTCAGCTTTACTGTCCTGAACATTGAAATAGCAAGCACTGACAGCCAGGAAGGAGGCTGTGAGCCACTTTTTAGTCCATATGTCAATGCCAATGGTTACTTTGCGGGCCATAGCCAGTCTGTTTTTGAATTTGACCTTTTCAGCACAGTCAGTCTTTTATCTATTTTCTCCATCATGTTGATGAATTCCTCATCTTCTACTGTCCGTGGAGGGTGGGCTGTCCGGGCTACCCATTTAGCTATAGCCTCCTCTTTAATGCGTTGTTCCTGGGAGTCTGGCTTGTACTTGATGTGAGAAAAGAGTGCACCTGACATAGATGGCCTCTCCTCTTTCCTGGCTGGTTGCTTGACCACATCTGGAATCTATGGTAAGAATAAATACAATGAGGCCTCATTAAATGCAATAATATCAGGAACACAAGTGTTATAGTGGAAATAAATAACTTAATGAAAAACCTAAGATCAAAACTGTAGGTGGATATATATTTTTTTATATATTATGTAAATGACCAACTGAATGCAAGTTATACATGGTATTGCACACACCATTATTGATGATATTTGGAGCAATATTACATGTAATTGTTAAACTTGATTCCCTTACATATAAATTTGCTTTTATGCCTAATTACGTTCATTTTGATTATGATGTGATTGTGACAGAGGTTTCAGGTTGGGAGTGCTGACTTTTTTCAGTCACCACTTTTGAATAAGAAACAATATCAAGACTATAAAACTTGTCAAAACTCCGCGAATCACAACAAGTGTATCAGTGAGAACAGTCGTTTAAACAGCGCATACACTCGAACTTGACTGCACATCACATGTTTGACTTTATTGATACTGCTTTTAATCGTAATGCAACGGACCGGTCAACGGGACATAAATGAAGCCTTTAAAGAAAAGGGTTATTAGGCAGTCATGTACACAAAAGAGCCTGCGCAGCGACAGGAAAGAGAATTTAACACCAAAAGCCTGCCTTGTGCTAGACGGTGGACTTGCGCTCAGGATTTGTTTTCTTTTGCGGCGTGTGGACGAATTCTTTCTACGCACACACCATTTTATGTAACACTCAGTGCGTATGTTTTTATTAAAATTACTACATGGCTTGGTTAAATTCTAATGTAGAATGCGGTGGTCTGTTATTTCTTGATATATATATATATATATAAGCATTCCTAGCAACATATGCTGGTGAGTACAGTACAACTCGGACAGGTCTGATTTCTTACCAACTTAACGTCATGATAGAAATGTAGTGGATATGTTACAATGCATATCAAGTTATTCATAGTCTGGTGGATTTGTATTTCTTGATAACACACCGTTGCCATGGAAAACAGAGCGTTGCCATAGAAAACAGAGCGTTGCCATGGAAAACAGAGCGTTGCCATGGACACACAGAGCGTTGCCATGGACACACAGGATTCTAACCGGATTTATTTGGGAGGTAGCCATGTAATAAGCGGGATCCGCTTCGCGTCGGGGTCCTAATCAGCCTGTCGGGGTTGTATTCGCTGTAACAACCGCCTCGCTCTACATTATCCCTTACATCATTTAACATAAAAATACAACTTTTGAAATAGCCAACTCAAAGTGTTTATTACAAATAAATGAATACATGTTAATGAACAAACATGCATTTACAGCACTTTCCGGCGCCCGTGTGATGTGAAGACCCACACATGCATGTGGCAAAATAACATACATTATACAGGTTATATATATTTTATGTGCCAAAACACCATAGCTAACTTGTTGATTTACAGCGTAGATGCCTAAAATCAGCATTAACTTATGAGACGTTAATTTAGGTTAACTTACCTGAATGTGTGCGTGGTTAGCCTTTAGATGTCGTTTAAGGTTGGTGGTGTTTTTCCCTGATATTTCCCAGTGTTTCCCGTCAGTTATGATGACACATTGTGACTTTTTTTCTCAGTATCATTGTACTTAAAATGCGACCAAATATCGAGCCTCTTCCTTCCATCTAGCATGTGGTCGTCGCTCGTCACTCGTGTTCGCGGTGGGTGCTGTGTTCTGCAGTTTCGTGTTGCAGCATCAGGCTGGCAGCATCAGGCTGGCAGCAACAGGAGTAGGAAACCTGTACTTGAGCAACAGCGCCAACTCATTCGGAATATTTTCAAGGCGTAACAGCTGATGAAAAAGCAGAGACGATTGTAGACGAAAATGAAGAGAGATTTTATCTTAGTTTTTTATTTTATGCAAAACATTTTCGTCTCGTCTTTTTTCGTCAACAATAATGCATGTTAATTTAGTCTTAGTCAGCGTTTTTGAACAGTGGCGCAGTCTCGTCATCGTCTCGTCTTAGTCATGGAAAAAAAGGTCGTTGACGAACATATTTTGTCTCGTCTCGTCTGACGAAATTAACACTAGCCCATAGGCTAGGCGCAGCTAGGCTATATATTATAATACATAGGCCTACGTGTATATCAACATAGCTTACATATATATGGATTATATATACAGTATATATAATTCTATTACATATATTATTTTACCTGCATTTCTTCTGTTGGATATAGGCCTACCCCTGAGTCATATATTTTATTTCTCCTTTATTTAACCAGGTAGTTCTATATGATGTCATAATACACCTTTATTTAACCAGGTAGTTCTATATGATGTCATAATACACCTTTATTTAACCAGGTAGTTCTATATGATGTCATAATACAGGAGGCTAGTTGAGAACAAGTTCTCATTTACAACTGCGACCTGCCAAGATAAAGCAAAGCAGTGGGACAATAAACAACAACACAGTTACACATGGAGTAAACAAACGTACAGTCAATAACACAATAGAAACATATATATACAGTGTGTTCAAATGGAGTAAGGAGGTAAGGCAATAAATAAGCCAATAGTAGCAAAGTAATTCCAATTGATCAATTGGAGTGATAGATGAGGCAGATGATGATGTGCCAGTAGAAATACTGGGGTGCAAAAGAGCCCAAAAAGTGAATCAAAACAATATGGATGAGGCAGGTAGTTGGATGGGAGTGAAGGAGGCTTTGTTGCGAAATAGGAAGCCGATTCTAGATTTAATTTTGGATTGGAGATGCTTAATATGAGTCTGGAAGGAGAGTTTACAATCTTACTTTTACTAACGTTTAAGAGCAGTTGGAGGCCACGGAAGGAGTGTTGTATGGCATTGAAGCTCATTTGGAGGTTTTTTAACACAGTGTCCAAAGAAGGGCTAGAAGTGTACAGAATGGTGTTGTCTGTGTAGAGGTGGATCAGAGAATCACCAGCAGCAAGAGTGACATCATTGATATGTACAGAGAAAAGAGTCGGCGCGAGAATTTAACCCTGTGGTACCCCTATAGAGACTGCAAGAGGTCCGGACAACAGGCCCTCCAATTTGACACACTGAACTCTATCTGAGAAGTAGTTGATGAACCAGGCGAGGCAGTCATTTGAGAAACCAAGGCTGTTGAGTCTGCCGATAAGAATACGGTCATTGACAGAGTCGATGGCCAGGTCGATGAATTGTGCAGTACTGTCTTTTATCGGTGGCGGTTATGATATCGTTTAGTACCTTGAGCGTGGCTGAGGTGCACCCGTGACCAGCTCGGAAACCAGATTGCACAGCGGAGAAGGTACGGTGGGATTCGATATGGTCAGACCGTCTCTCTGCTTGGTCTCTAGGCTAGTTGTCCATGGAAAATATTTATTGAAGGTGAAAGCCAGATCATTCCACAACTGCTTTTTTTGAATAGGCAGTGAGAATGAATGTTCGTCATTGTTGCTTATCAGGAATATGATGTGCCGAGGACCATGGCAGTAGAGGCGTGGTTAGAAGGCCATGTGGGTAATGGGTATAGGGGCTGAAAGGCCACATATAGACTGTTGAATGTCTATTTCTGAACTTCTAGAAGCGCCAATATCCATGTAACAACGTTTATATAAGCATTTCTATACATACACTTGTTTTCTGCCATGAACCTTTATACACCCCTAGGAAACCTTTGTCAACTCTGGTCATAGAGTCCCCCAAATATGTTTTAGTTGTTTTTTGTAGATCAGTTTTATGGCTTGGTAAAAATAATCCTATGCATGAATTAGACAGAATTATGCAATCCCGTACCCCTGGTGGCCATGGGGTGCTCACTAGCGCCACCAACAGATGACTTACTCCCAAACTTTGATGATTTTTTAATCAAGAATAGATTAGCATATATCCGAATGTGATTTGACATGAAGGTTTAGTAAGGGGACCTTATTGAATCAAAATAATCCCACATGTCAAGCTTAAATAGTTATGATGAAAAACACATTTCAAAAAGTGCACTACTTCAGACATTGAATTGGCATGTGCTGATGCAGTACAGCGTTATGTATGTCCTAATGAATGTACATATCATTCTACACTTCAATTAGAATGATATTGGAGAAGATATTTATAAAGAACAAACTGGTTAGGGTTAGGAAAGAACTACAAACTAGCGCCACATTTGTAGTTCACAACTTTTCCGGTTTCTGTAACATAAGAATTGATCTGTTACATCATTTATTTAATAGAATCCGACAATGTTTACGACATTTAAATGAAAGTAACATTGCGCAAGAATAATTTATGAATAGTTTAAAAATGTAATCAGAAAATTCAGAAACATAGTCTATTACGTCACGGGCATTGCGACGCACATAAGCAAAACAAACTCTGACCGAACGACCAAACCAAAGACGTGGCCAAACGCTGTGCCATCATGTACGTGCATGTTCACAATTCTCCCACTGTCAGACCTGCCTGCATAAGTGAATTTTTAATCTAATTGTAATAATAATAAGGTGTTGCTAATAGTAGCGTTAAGAGGATGCCACTTGCAACTGGCCTGTTCAGGATGGGACAACCCCTATGTCAATAGGAGCATTTCCAAGTTTGCAGCTTAACACACAAGGGCTATGCATTATTCTTCCCAAAAGATGGCATGGGTCATAATTGGGTCAGCATAATAAAATACTACAATAATCACTTCAATCATTCTGTGTTCATACTTTTGATAATTAATTGCAAGTGCCTGTAGATTCTAGGCAACATTTTATTTCAACTAACCTGTTTCATCTGCAGCAAATGGGAGAGTCAGTTCTTGTACTCAAGTACAAGTAAAGTAGCCCTCTGGAAAACTACTTGAGAGTAAAGAAGTAACTGGTCAAAGTACTCAGTACTAGTTAAGCATTTGTACATCTCACACATACGTAAGGAATTGTTGACTTAAAAGCCCATGACTAATGTGCTGATGTAGCTCCATCAGGATGCAAATGATTACTTGAAGACAAGGATAACCTTTTTGTTTCTTTATTAACTAAACTAATAAGCACACACAAGCACAGCACATTACAGTTTAACAATGTTTAAATCAGAAATCACCAGGTGAAACAATAAATCCTTCTCCCTGCCAATGGTTCTGTAAAAAGCAGAGGGATGGGGCTGGAGAAATGTAACCATAGTTTAAACCATGTTTCCAGGCTATAGTCCAGTGGTGTCAATCTCATTCCATGGAGAGCCTAGTGTCTGCTGGTTTTAGTATTTTCCTTTCAATTAAGACCTAGACAACCAGGTGAGGGGAGTTCCTTATTAATTAGTGACCTTCATTCATCAATCATGGGAAGAGCGAAAACCCACAGACACTCGGCTCACCCGTGGAATGAGTTTGACACATGCTAGTGTATGTTTACATTTACTTTGTTTACAAACACTGGAGTAGAAAAAAAACGTACATATTGGGATCTGATGGGGTACGGCTGTTGAACTATATTCATGAGGCATTTATAAATTATATTCTACAAGAATCCCAAAGTGGACATAGAATCTGCAGATGGGCCATTTAAAGGGGTGCATCGGACCTGGTCATGTAACCGGGCAAAAGCAGGAACAGACAGCGCCCTTCTCAAATCTAGGCCACATCATCACATTGTCAACAAGGCAGAAACATAAAGTTGATTTTCCATAAAAATGTTTCAAACTATTTTTCCTTAGGAAGGCAGATAAAGCACATATGCCAAACAAATGGAATGACTTTTCACCCAGTGCAAACTGCACCCACCCAAATGAACACCTTCAGTGTGATAGATTCCTGGTCATCAGAGCTGTAGTGGATGCTGTCATAGAGGTCATCTAGGTCCTCCTCCAGGAGGTCCTCTATAAAGTTATTTTCTAGGAGGGAGGAGTCTTGGCCCACAGCTTTGCTGTATATCAGTTTGACAGAGTTCTGGTGTCTTCCGAGGCTGCTGACTCTCCTTAAGCTAAAATGAACTCAACTTCATTTGAAAACGTTCACACTGGACAAAGAAAAGGCAAACTTGTTTGGATTGTTTAAATGATATAAAGTATGGTGTTATTTGAACAATAGTTTGACATACCCTTTTGAATCGATACAGCTTCTTGTTCCCGTCCACTGACACTGCAAGCATGCCGGGGGAACAGGCTGGGCAGTCAAAGTACTGTATATCACAGACCTGATCAATTTCAGAGTGGCAGTACGTCCACTCAAAGAAGCTTTCTGAAAAGTGTCTCCACAGATCATTCCCTTCTGGTAAGGGAAAAATACATATAGAAAATATATGAAATAACTTACAACAACACTATAAACAAAAGGTATTATAATTCACTATGGCTGACTGGATTAGAGTTAAAGCAGGGCCAGTGCACAGTGTTGACAGCAAAGCAGGTGAAAGCCAAGGCAACAGTAGGACCAGTACTTATGTTGTAAAGAGCAGGAAATATTGGATACAAGAGGGCACAGATAAGGGGCATGGCAGGACACTGGTGCAGGAGGCCAACACATACTGTAGCAAGAGACCTGCAGTTAACCTAGTTGTAGTACTGGAAATACATTTTGTTACAACGCTCTGTGTAACATAACTTGAACATATTGTTAACCTGAAGTCCTACATTGGTAAAGCTGAGTATCATTTATTGTTACCCTGCCAAAGAAGTCAGTTCGCTGCTCCAAAATCTGCATAAACGCCAGACGGGACATTCCTGGGGCTGACACTTTCAGCTCCTCAAAAGAGCTGAACAGATCTAGCTGGTATATGGTGTCACAGTTGACAGTGGCAGCCCAGTACCCATCCTTCATCAGATCAGTTTGCTGTCCAGGTGCTAAGACAGGTTGTGCAGGTCAGCACAGGCACTGTGACATTGTAGCGACCTGGAGGAAAAACATGTAGTCTGAATGAATGTTGTTTTCCATTGCATTGATACATCACTGTTTGGTTCTTGTAGATATTGCACATAACATGTATTCCTACCAGGATTATGTTTCCCAGGGCCAACATGGATGGTGCTTGTCAGGCAGCCACATATCACCTCTGGTACGTCCAATGGTAAGAAACAATCTAGGGACAATATTTATATACAACAATAAACAAGAATTACATTTGAACTTTGATATAATACATTCAGCCGCCAAAAAGAAAATGAAACACACTCTGCACAATCTATGGTGTGACAAGCCAAAAACGTCAGCTTTGATTCTACAGTAAATTCAACTACAGGGCAGCCCAACATATTGAGGAAAGTCTGAATTGGAATATCACACAATAGAACTTGATCCTGTCGTTGAATAGACATTCTGAATGTTCTTAAAACAGCAGAAACACACTGAGTGTACAAAACATTCTCTTTCCCTGGCAGACTGACCAGGTGAAAGCTATGATCCCTTATTGATGTCACCTGTTAAATCCACTTCAGTGTAGATGAAGGGGGAGGAGACAGGTTAAAGGAGGATGTTTAAGCCTTGAGACAATTGAGACATGGGTTGTGTATGTGTGCCATTCAGAGGGTGACTGGGCAAGACAAAATATTTAAGAGCCTTTGAACAGGGGTATGGTAGTAGGTGCCAGGTCCAATGGTTTGTGTCAAGAACTGCAACCCTGCTGGGTTTTTCACGATCAACATTTTCCCCGTGTATATCATGAATGGTCCACAACCAAAAGGACATCCAGCCAACTTGACACAACTGTGGGAAGCATTTGAGTCAACATGGGCCAGCATCCCTGTGGAACGCTTTCGACACCTTGTAAGGTCCATGCCCTGACGAATTGAGGCTGTTCTGAGGGCAAAAGGGAGTGTAACGCAATATTAGGAATATTTTGTACTCAGTGTATTTTGACTACAGATTAAACTCTCCTCAAAGGCAAATGCTTCCAGCTTTGACAATTCCAAACAGTGGTAACAAAAGGAAAGACAGTGTAAACATTCCAATAGTGGATTTGAATGAATTCAGCGAAGACTAATTCCATAATGTGGAACGGCAGATTGCTTCATATTAAAGGAAATGTGCAGGGAAAAGCACTGCCAGGAGTTTGTTATTGCACTCCCCTACAGAAGTATTTGGACAGTGATGCTAAAATGTTGAATTTGTCTCTATACTCCAGCAATTTGAATTGCATTGTCGAGAAGCTACTGGCAAATAAGCATTTCGTTGGATGGTGTTACCATCCGTATCCTGTACATACGACTAATAAAACTTGCAACTAGACATATAAAGTGCTGTCATTTCAAAACAGTAAATCAGAAAAGTCTGAAAATACCCTGAAATAAAAGGTGACATTCTGTACTGTAACCTCGTATCAAACATTTGATCTCAAATCTGAAATTCTGGAGACTAGAGACACATTAAAATAAACTGCATCACTGTCAAAATAAAGATGTTGTGCAGTATAATTCAGTTTTTGAAAGTAAAACAATCTAAACATACCTATTTCTTCATCAATGTTGAAAACTGGAGTGGATTCCAATCCACTGGTCCTTGTCTCTAAAATAAGATATGCACAAAGGATTAGACTTAAAGGGGCATTCAGAAGTTGATAAAGCCATTTTGGACTTATTTTAATGATATATACCCATTGATTCTAGAAGATTATAACTTATTAATGTCTAATGAGTTTAATTCAACTGTCGTAACCCATCAGAACCCAAACTAGAAGCTTGTTTTAGTCAATGTTTGCAAACAAAGTACATGTAAAAACACTGTATAGCCTTAAAACATGGTTAAAACTATTATTTTAATAACATTGATGGTAAGTTATTGCATCCATAGCTGTCTATACATTGAAAGTGGTTACATTTCTCCAACCCCATCACTCAGCTTGTAACCAAAACAGGGAGGGAGTGTGCTTTGTTATTGTTTCAACTACCGATTACAGCTTTAATACAAATATAATAAATTAATTACAAGGCCACTGAATAACATGGAATTGTATTGATGAATCTATTCAATCGCTCATCAGTACCTGATTCTTCCTCCTCAGTGACTGGCCCAAAATGTTGCACTAGTCTGGCTCTTGATGTACTGGCCCTTGGAGCTGAAAAAATAGTAATAAAAATATTTTTAATTGAAAAGATTTGCTGGAGTTCTGACTCTCCTTTCGTTAAATATGTATTTTCATCAGAGACAGACAACAGTTAGAGACAGGGAAAGGTGGGATCAGACCATGTAATGTATTATGTGCTGTGGGTAGATGGTACTAGACCGGCCTATGGCACGGCAACAAACGTTTGATATGCCATGATACAGTATGTTTGAAAGGAAAAAGTCAGATCAGGGACCAATAAAATGAAACACCTAGACGGTATGAAACTTACCAAGAGAAGTGGATGTAGTTGCCTTCCTGGGTTGAGGAACAATCTGTCCTCTCTCATCCCTTTGTCTCCATCTGAACCTAATCCCTGGAGGCTTGTTTGTCTGTTTCTTCTTATTTTCCTAAAAAGTGCATTTCAATTATCATGGCTGGCCCACTAATAAAGTCTCCCACAAGCATGGCTTGCTTGTGCACATATGAACCACAGGTCATATCACGGAGTCTACGTTTAAATTCCCATTTGTGCCATGTGGGGTCTACTTTGACAAACAAAAAGCAATGCTGAATCATAATGCTGTGGTGCTGGGGTTATATTAGTGCACGTATGGGGGGTATAGGGGTTACATTACCGGTAATGTACGACTTGTTACATTACCCGTTCTGGGTTGAGCTCCTCAGCCAGCCTTTTTGGCTCGTTAATGGCCTCATCCAGTTGGGCTTACAGATAAAATATCAAAATATTCATAACGTAAAATATATAAATCAAAACACAGGCTATTGTGTCTATGGTTGTTGCAAAGGCTTGTGTGTCGCCTACTGGTTAAATAAAAGAAAAGTGTCTTTTCATACGAATTAAGTAGAACGTAAATTAGTGTCTTTCCGCATGAATTGAACCACACAAAAACGTACAAAAACGCACGAAATCTGCTGAAACGCATTATGTCCATATATGCGCAAATTGAATGTGAGGTTGGGCTGGAATAGCATATAGTTAATATACTAACTCCATGCAATGATATACTATGAAGTACATCAAGATAGCGCAAGCAACACATTTTGTCATACTTAGTTAAAACAAATCGTGTATATATCTTCAGACCAATAAGCATACTACATAGTGAAATGACACCACAAATAGTCTGGTTAGTGCGATAACGCTGATTGAACTCTAACATCAATACGCTGGTGCATTGCGCTAATGATTCATATTGTATATCATCGTGCCAAGTCCCAACATCCCAGAATGTTCCCTATCTTCTCTATGGCTTTGCTTCAGCACCTCTAGGAATTGATTTCACTCCTCTCTCCTCGCCGTTTTAATATTGGAATGAAACAGGCAGGAGCGGGTCTCGAACCCTCGACCTTCTAGCCCGAAGTCCAGCCTGCTTTTTCTGCCCCAAAAGTCGATATCCGCCGTTTATAAAGCCAGGGTCGTTACAATATATTGATGAAAAACCCTACATTACGCGTTGCACTACGTTATAAGTTGCTAACTTCATGGGGAAATGATTTATTCAGTAAATATAGCATCTCATCTCCTACTGCGAAAAACACATTTTCAGGCCTTAGGGGCAGTTTTCTCTAAATGTATTACCCTGACGGAAAACATCACATAAGCGTTTAGACTTTCATATAATGCTTTTAACCTTTTCTCTATCAAATGATCCATAAAGACCCTACGTCCGTCTACGGATGGGTTGTTTAAGTTGCACCTTATTATTTTCCCAGTATTTACTTTATCAAATCTCTAGTAATCAATTATACACATAAAATGTATCATTCTTTTTATTTTCCCATGTCTTCACAGAATCAATATATAAATAACGTAGGAAATCTTAGGTCCTCACAGTAAGGAATCACTCCGTTTCCAACGACTCCTCATCCATACACTCCCAGCGGAACCCAAACACGTTAGTTTCTCGGACGCTGCCCTACGGGAATAATTCTCAACGGGTCTCTAGTCTTCCAGAAATGATAGAATAACACTCTGTGATATTCTATGATGGGCAGTGTTGAACGGAACCCCAAGATAACGCCAGACCAAGGCCTGTGTATTCATTCATTAATAATACCACTCTGTGATATTCTATGATGGGCAGTGTTGAACGGAACCCCAAGATAACGCCAGACCAAGGCCTGTGTATTCATTCATTAATAATACCACTCTGTGATATTCTATGATGGGCAGTGTTGAACGGAACCCCAAGATATCGCCAGACCAAGGCCTGTGTATTCATTCATTAATAATACCACTCTGTGATATTCTATGATGGGCAGTGTTGAACGGAACCCCAAGATAACGCCAGACCAAGGCCTGTGTATTCATTCATTAATAATACCACTCTGTGATATTGTATGATGGGCAGTGTTGAATGAAACCCCAAGATAACGCCAGACCAAGGCCTGTGTATTCATTCATTAATAATACCACTCTGTGATATTCTATGATGGGCAGTGTTGAACGGAACCCCAAGATATCGCCAGACCAAGGCCTGTGTATTCATTCATTAATAATACCACTCTGTGATATTCTATGACGGGCAGTGTTGAACGGAACCCCAAGATATCGCCAGACCAAGGCCTGTGTATTCATTCATTAATAATACCACTCTGTGATATTCTATGATGGGCAGTGTTGAACGGAACCCCAAGATAACGCCAGACCAAGGCCTGTGTATTCATTCATTAATAATACCACTCTGTGATATTCTATGATGGGCAGTGTTGAACGGAACCCCAAGATAACACCAGACCAAGGCCTGTGTATTCATTGGCCTAGAACTAACCAGAATTCCATTCTGCCAGTGGACATGCTGAACCTTGTTTGAAGTCACTAGGTTACATGACCAAGGAGCTATTGAAATTCTACATGTTGAAAAATTAATGTAAAAACGTGTGAGATGAAAATGGACAAACTAAAGGCTGTGCAACATAGAAGGGTAGTCAGTGGACATTCTGAACCTTGTTTGAGTCCAGTAGGTCATATGACCAATGAGCTATTGAAATTCATAAATGTAAATAAATAATTTAAAATAGTGAGAGATGTTAATCGACAAAAAAACATTTTGTGCAATGTGTGTCCATTCGGGTCGCCATCCCCGCCAAAGTTAAGGTGATTCCGACCTAAAAAACAATATACTTAATTCTACCACAACAAGTAAATAAAAAGAATAACCTTAATCATGCGTAGAAGAAAAGGAAAACTGAAAGAAAACCCAGGATATCTAACTCTTCACAACACTGGCACGCACTCACACAATTCCCAGCATGCACCAAACACTCCCAGCATGCAGAGAGAGCAGAGAGACAGAGAGAGAGAGAGAGAGAGAGCAGAGAGAGAGAGAGAGAGAGAATAGGTGTGCAGGGGGGTAAATATGATAACATATATATTTACTTATGTTATTAATATGCTACATTCAACAAGCAACATCTAAACTGAAAAAGTCATGTAATGTTTGGTTATGTAACTGAACAACCACTAGGTGGTGCCATTGATCCATTAGGTGGCGTCAGCCTCTGAGTTAGTGATTGTTATTTAACCGCCTGATAAATATGTTTTATCCAAAACATTTTGGGAATAAATACCTATGTAGGCCCTAGTCCATTCTGGTTAAACAAATAAATAAAACATGTATCAATAACCCCTCCTCTCATTCAATATATATAAATATAAATATATGTGGTTATATAATAACTTATTAAAAAAACATTCATTTTATAATATACAGTATATATGGATTTATAACAGGCATATTTAGATATGAAAAGCATTCATTATATTGTAATTTCAACTCACCTTCAGAACTCTCCATGGGGGATAAAGGATTCCCTGATGATCTTTCAGCTGTTCTGTCTTCAGAGCTGCAAAGCTACTGTGTCCTCAATGAGACATTGTAGGGACTCTCTGCTTACAGGGGAGTAGGGGGACAGGTATCTCTTTGTTTAGAGGATCTTCTGATTGATTGCGACACATCCTGAGAAACAGGATTCTGACATTTAAAATAAATAAATCTTACCACCATTTGTTATGCCGACAGGTCTTTTGGAAGTTCGGAGGTCATGAGATCCTCGGACGCCACAGGACCCCACTGTTTTCAGACAGGTGTTTCAAAGACCTTACACACACACACACACACACACACACACACACACACACACACACACACACACACACACACACACACACACACACACACACACACACACACACACACACACACACACACACACACACACACATAGAGAGAGAGACAGGGCCATAGGAAGAGCTTCATTGAAGATAAACACACCTTAGTTTTTTTTTAAACCCTTTATTTTATTCCAAAATGCCATTTATATCCTTTAAATGTTTACATGAATAATTATTCTTCCTTTCTTAGAAAATAACGTTATCAGCGTTTTTCTTTGCTTGTAACCAAACGACATCCCACACACAGCCACCTGTTGGGGGGGTGGCAAATGTCATTAGCTCCCCCCTGACGCTACAGGTCCTTGTCAACACACACTGTCACGCCCTGACCTGTATGAGCCTGTTTATGTTTCATTTTGGTTGGGTCAGTGTGTGAGTTGTGGCGGGCATTCTAGGTTCTTTATATTTCGTTGTTTTGGCTGAGTGTGGCTCTCAATCAGGGACAGCTGTTTATCGTTGTCTCTGACTGGGAACCATACTTAAGCAGCCTTTTTTCCCTCCAGTGTTTGTGGGAAGTTGACTCTGTTTGGGTGTATATTTGCTGTTGATGCTACACCAGTTGATGTTTGTTGGTTTGTTGGTTTGTTGGTTTGTTGGTTTGTTGGTTTGTTGGTTTGTTGGTTTGTTGGTTTGTTGGTTTGTTGGTTTGTTCTGGTTTGGGTGAGTTTAAGAATTAAACATGTTTTTCTCAACCCGGGAAACACTGCGCCTTGGTCGATTAATGAAGATCGTGACACACACACATGGAGAGAGACAGAGTTAGTTCATTCAATGTCAATTACATTTTTAAATCTTTAGTACCTAAGCATACATATTACACATTGTTATTATTGAACAATCCTACATATACATGTTTTATAAGTAAGTCCTTTCTTAGAGAAAAAGGGGAATGATTTATGGTACACCAACACCCCCGTCCGTCTCTAAATCCCCATGGTCCACTTTAGTTTTATCTATTGTAAACCAACACCCCCTTCCGTCTCTAAATCCCCATGGTCCACTTTAGTTTTATCTATTGTAAGCCAACACCCCCGTCCGTCTCTAAATCCCCATGGTCCACTTTAGTTTTATCTATTGTAAACCAACACCCCCGTCCGTCTCTAAATCCCCATGGTCCACTTTAGTTTTATCTATTGTAAGCCAACACCCCCGTCCGTCTCTAAATCCCCATGGTCCACTTTAGTTTTATCTATTGTAAGCCAACACCCCCGTCCGTCTCTAAATCCCCATGGTCCACTTTAGTTTTATCTATTGTAAACCAACACCCCGTCCGTCTCTAAATCCCCATGGTCCACTTTAGTTTTATCTATTGTAAACCAACACCCCGTCCGTCTCTAAATCCCCATGGTCCACTTTAGTTTTATCTATTGTAAACCAACACCCCGTCCGTCTCTAAATCCCCATGGTCCACTTTAGTTTTATCTATTGTAAACCAACACCCCGTCCGTCTCTAAATCCCCATGGTCCACTTTAGTTTTATCTATTGTAAACCAACACCCCGTCCGTCTCTAAATCCCCATGGTCCACTTTAGTTTTATCTATTGTAAACCAACACCCCGTCCGTCTCTAAATCCCCATGGTCCACTTTAGTTTTATCTATTGTAAACCAACACCCCGTCCGTCTCTAAATCCCCATGGTCCACTTTAGTTTTATCTATTGTAAACCAACACCCCGTCCGTCTCTAAATCCCCATGGTCCACTTTAGTTTTATCTATTGTAAACCAACACCCCGTCCGTCTCTAAATCCCCATGGTCCACTTTAGTTTTATCTATTGTAAACCAACACCCCGTCCGTCTCTAAATCCCCATGGTCCACTTTAGTTGTATCTATTGTAAGCCAACACCCCCGTCCGTCTCTAAATCCCCATGGTCCACTTTAGTTTTATCTATTGTAAACCAACACCCCCGTCCGTCTCTAAATCCCCATGGTCCACTTTAGTTTTATCTATTGTAAGCCAACACCCCCGTCCGTCTCTATATCCCCATGGTCCACTTTAGTTTTATCTATTGTAAACCAACACCCCCGTCCGTCTCTAAATCCCCATGGTCCACTTTAGTTTTATCTATTGTAAACCAACACCCCCGTCCGTCTCTAAATCCCCATGGTCCACTATAGTTTTATCTATTGTAAACCAACACCCCCGTTCGTCTCTAAATCCCCATGGTCCACTTTAGTTTTATCTATTGTAAACCAACACCCCCGTCCGTCTCTAAATCCTCATGGTCCACTTTAGTTTTATCTATTGTAAACCAACACCCCGTCCGTCTCTAAATCCCCATGGTCCACTTTAGTTTTATCTATTGTAAGCCAACACCCCCGTCAGTCTCTAAATCCCCATGGTCCACTTTAGTTTTATCTATTGTAAACCAACACCCCCGTCCGTCTCTAAATCCCCATGGTCCACTTTAGTTTTATCTATTGTAAACCAACACCCCCGTCCGTCTCTAAATCCCCATGGTCCACTTTAGTTTTATCTATTGTAAGCCAACACCCCCGTCCGTCTCTAAATCCCCATGGTCCACTTTAGTTTTATCTATTGTAAACCAACACCCCGTCCGTCTCTAAATCCCCATGGTCCACTTTAGTTTTATCTATTGTAAGCCAACACCCCGTCCGTCTCTAAATCCCCATGGTCCACTTTAGTTTTATCTATTGTCAGCCAACACCCCCGTCCGTCTCTAAATCCCCATGGTCCACTTTAGTTTTATCTATTGTAAACCAACACCCCGTCCGTCTCTAAATCCCCATGGTCCACTTTAGTTTTATCTATTGTAAACCAACACCCCGTCCGTCTCTAAATCCCCATGGTCCACTTTAGTTTTATCTATTGTAAGCCAACACCCCGTCAGTCTCTAAATCCCCATGGTCCACTTTAGTTTTATCTATTGTAAGCCAACACTCCCGTCCGTCTCTAAATCCCCATGGTCCACTTTAGTTTTATCTATTGTAAAACCAACACCCCGTCCGTCTCTAAATCCCCATGGTCAAGATGTGACCGGTTCAGACACTGTCTCTTCCCCTTGATCTCCAGCACCTTCCAGGTTTAGTATCTTTTCTTTTCCATGATATATCAACCTTCTTGCCTTCAGGCCCAGGTTCTGTCTTGAAGACAGAAGCGCCCATCGACGCAAATGTTCACGATGTTGGAAAAGAGTTTCCACATGTTTCATTATTTCAAGGACTTTAAAATTATCTCCCCACCTGAAGCTAAAGACAGGCACAAAGTAGTTGACCTCTGTGCAAAAATACATACCATCTAACAGATCTGGTAGCTTTGGAAAATACATACCAACTAACAGATCTGGTAGCTTTGGAAAATACATACCAACTAACAGATCTGGTAGCTTTGGAAAATGCATACCAACTAACAGATCTGGTAGCTTTGGAAAATACATACCAACTAACAGATCTGGTAGCTTTGGAAAATACATACCAACTAACAGATCTGGTAGCTTTGGAAAATATATACCAATTAACAGATCTAGTAGCTTTGGAAAAATACATACCAATTAACAGATCTAGTAGCTTTGTAAAATACATGCCAACTAACAGATCTGGTAGCTTTGGAAAATACATACCAATTAACAGATCTAGTAGCTTTGGAAAATACATACCAACGAACAGATCTGGTAGCTTTGGAAAATACATGCCAACTAACAGATCTGGTAGCTTTGGACAATATATACCAACTAACAGATCTGGTAGCTTTGGAAAATACATACCAACTAACAGATCTGGTAGCTTTGGACAATATATACCAACTAACAGATCTAGTAGCTTTGGAAAATACATGCCAACTAACAGATCTGGTAGCTTTGGAAAATACATACCAACTAACATATTTGGGTGCTTTTGAAAATACATACGAACTAACGGATTTGATGGCATATAAACTATTGAATTCGGCACAACCTAAAATTGCCACTTTGGAGTCTGGACTATATGGCACTGAAGCGGTTCTCATGGCTTTCAAATCATCTGTCCATGAGACTTCCTCTTCCAATGCGTACCCTGGCAGGGATGTTCCACTCAGGGCCTGTTAGATCTGACATAGAGCAAGTCTTATCTTAAAAACTCCCTGTTTTTGGTTGTAAAATGGGTGCTGAGGCAGCTGTTTGTGAAAATCTTCACTGTATAATTGTCCGGTTGGAAAGTGTAATCCATATGTCCGTCACTCATATCCAGCACCCCATTAAAACAATCAGTGGCCTCACAAAGAATGGCTTCGATGGTTTTGTCATTGTGTTCATGACACGAAGGACACAATACACCTACAATTGGTCTAGGAGCCATGTTTTATGTAGTTTATCACTCTTGAGGTTTCTTGTCGCTCTTAATGTTCACGTCTCTTACTTATTCTCAGGCATACCTACCCCGGAAATGACTGTTTCATATACAAGATCCCTAAACAGCAGAGCCATAAGTTCACTACAAAATGTCCCAACTCAGTTCAACAAGGTCACAACACATCAATCACCAGGACAGTTTTATTGTAAACAGATGCTTCACTTCAAAGGAACAGCTGCACTATCAGGTTACATAAACACTCACTCCATAGAACATCTGGACAGGATGGCCATAAAGGGCATAACCACGTGATACATAAAATAGGTCATCGATCACTTTTTGACACATGTCATCTACTGTATTCTCTCTGTAGCGTATCAGTTAATAAAGGGAAAAGGAAGTGACATCATTTTCCTACAAGAAACGCATAGTAATATGGAAAATGAAGATATGTGGCAACAGGAGTGGGAGGGACAGTGGTGTGTCGTCATAACAACTCTAAAAGTGGGGGTGTGGACATCCTGTTCTCAAAAGGTGTTTTTGCCTTTGTCATATGAGGTTGAAGAGGTAGTTGAGGGAGGTTATTAACAGTTAGAGCGAGATATGAAAACATCACAATGTGTTTAATAAATGTATCTGCCCCAGTAGTGGCAGTTGAGAGGGGATGTTTTTTAGAGACATTTTTAAATACCATTGAGAAATGTAATACTGAGGATTATTTATTTCTTGCTGGGGATTCTAACTGCACAGTCAGTGATTTAGATAGAAATCACTAAGAACCTCATAGAGCCTCAAGGACTTTTTAAAAACTCCTTATTGTAACACGTGAACTATGTGATATTCGGCGGAGTCAAAATGGACTAATGTGAGAAAGAACACCATTAGATTAGATTAGATTAGATAGGTTAGATTTTATTGTTTTGAGCATCACTCTCAGGTCTGTAAATCAGGTGTGATGACCCCAGTGGGATTTTCTGATCATTGTTTAGTAACAGAGGTGGTGGACATTAACGCTGGAAAATCCAAAAGTGCATACTGGCATTTTAATATAACTTTATTGAATGATGCTCACTTCAGGAAATGTTTTAGTTTTTTTCTGGGGTAGGTGGAGGTCTGAAGAGGACAGTTCTGTATCTCTTCAACAGTGGTGGGATAAAGGGAAAATCCAGATTCAACAATTCTGTATTCAATACATGATGAATGTCACCAGAGATATCACCAGATCAATGAATGAGTCTGAAATAGTGGAACTCCTGATGTTAGTTGAGACCACAGGAGATCGAGGCCATATTCAGGCACTCAAGAGGAAAAAAGCTGCGTTGGCAGACCTGCTGGGTATCAGAGCACAGGGGTGTTGGCAGACCTGCTGGGTATCAGAGCACAGGGGGCGTTGGCAGACCTGCTGGGTATCAGAGCACAGGGGGCGTTGGCAGACCTGCTGGGTATCAGAGCACAGGGGGCATTGGCAGACCTGCTGGGTATCAGAGCACAGGGGGCATTGGCAGACCTGCTGGGTATCCAGAGCACAGGGGCATTGGCAGACCTGCTGGGTATCAGAGCAAAGGGGCGTTGGCAGACCTGCTGGGTATCAGAGCACAGGGGTGTTGGCAGACCTGCTGGGTATCAGAGCACAGGGGGCATTGGCAGACCTGCTGGGTATCAGAGCACAGGGGGTGTTGGCAGACCTGCTGGGTATCAGAGCACAGGGGCGTTGGCAGACCTGCTGGGTATCAGAGCACAGGGGTGTTGGCAGACCTGCTGGGTATCAGAGCACAGGGTGTTGGCAGACCTGCTGGGTATCAGAGCACAGGGGGTGTTGGCAGACCTGCTGGGTATCAGAGCACAGGGGCATTGGTGAGAAGTAAGTTTCAGGGAATCTCTGAAATGGATGCCTCATCCAAATGTTTCTTTGGTTTAGAGAAAAATAATGGACAAAGAAGAATTATTCATTGTCTCAAATCAGCTGTTGGACAGGAGCTCACTAGCCCAAGTGAAATTAGGAAGAGGACAGTAGAGTTCTATGCTGAGCTCTACTAGTGAAATTAGAAAGAGGACAGTAGAGTTCTATGCTGAGCTCTACAAGTGAAATTAGGGAAGAGGTCAGTAGAGGTTCTATGCTGAGCTCTACAAGTGAAATTAGAAAGAGGACAGTAGAGTTCTATGCTGAGCTCTACAAGTGAAATTAGAAAGAGGACAGTAGAGTTCTATGCTGAGCTCTACTAGTGAAATTATAAAGAGGTCAGTAGAGTTCTATGCTGAGCTCTACAAGTGAAATTAGAAAGAGGACAGTAGAGTTCTATGCTGAGCTCTACAAGTGAAATTAGAAAGAGGACAGTAGAGTTCTATGCTGAGCTCTACAAGTGAAATTAGAAAGAGGTCAGTAGAGTTCTATGCTGAGCTCTACAAGTGAAATTAGAAAGAGGACAGTAGAGTTCTATGCTGAGCTCTACAAGTGAAATTAGAAAGAGGACAGTAGAGTTCTATGCTGAGCTCTACAAGTGAAATTAGGAAGAGGTCAGTAGAGTTCTATGCTGAGCTCTACAAGTGAAATTAGGAAGAGGTCAGTAGAGTTCTATGCTGAGCTCTACAAGTGAAATTAGAAAGAGGACAGTAGAGTTCTATGCTGAGCTCTACAATTGAAATTAGAAAGAGGACAGTAGAGTTCTATGCTGAGCTCTACAAGTGAAATTAGGAAGAGGTCAGTAGAGTTCTATGCTGAGCTCTACAAGTGAAATTAGAAAGAGGACAGTAGAGTTCTATGCTGAGCTCTACAAGTGAAATTAGAAAGAGGTCAGTAGAGTTCTATGCTGAGCTCTACAAGTGAAATTAGAAAGAGGATAAAATAGTGACACAGCAGTTCCTTGATGGGCTCCCACAGGTGGCTGTAGAAGCTCAGGTTGAACTAGAGCAACCACTGACAAGGAGAGAGATAGAAGGAGAGAGAGAGAGCAGGAGCGATACACTGCATTAAAAGGCATGGACAATCAAATCAAAATGTATTAGTCACATGCGCCGAATACAACAGGTATAGACCTTACAGTGAAATGCTTACTTGCGAGCACCTAACCAACAATGTTGTTAAAAAATACAGATAAGAATAAGAGATAAAAGTAACAAGTAATTAAAGAGCAGCAGTAAAAAAGAACAATGCATAGATGACAACAGAGATTGGCAGTGGTGTGGAGAGGGGGAGGGCAATGCAAATAGTCTGGGGAGCCATTTGGCACCGGGCATTGATGAGCTTCCTGTTGACCTTTTTAAGTCTTTTTGGGCAATGTTGGGAGAGGAGTGGCTAGCAGTAGTTAATGAAAGTTTGACCAGAGGGTTACTACCGTTAAGCTGCAGAAGGCCTGTCCTCACCTTACTGCCAAAAAAGGGTGACCCTATGGAGGTGAAGAACTGGAGGCCGGTGGCCTTAATGTGCACTGGTTATAAGATCCTGTCCAAGGCTTTGTCCACCAGGCTGAGGGAGGTGATGGGGCCAATCATACAGACCAGTCCTACTGTGTTCCCAGGAAGCAGATAGGGGAGAACATTTCTCTGATTTGTGATTTTTTGGACATCTCTAGGGCTATTGTTTTTTAGTTTTTTTAACCTTTATTTAACTTGGCAAGTCAGTTAACCTCTTGAGGATCATTAAGGAGCGCTGGGCGCTAGCGCTCCATTCCCGACACTACCCGGAAAAATGTAAGCCGCCAAATTCAAAATTCAAAAGTATAATTATAAAACATTCATCAATATACAAGTGTTGCATAGTCTTTAAAAGCTTAGAGTCTTGGCAATATCACAGCGTTGTCAGAAAAAGGCTTTACGGCGAAAGCACAACATTTGATTATTTGAGGATAGCACCTCTCATATTTTATGCATTAGCATAAATCCATAACCAGCACGGGTCTCACAAAACACATATAAGAGCTAAAATAAATCGCTTACCTTTGACGATCTTCTGCTGAGGGCAATCCGAAGTGTCCAAGCAAGACAATCCAAGTTTCTTTTGTTAGAAAAAGTCATTGTTTATATCCATAAATCTCTGTTTGGTTGGCGCGTTCTGTTCAGAAAATCCACCGTCCACTCGTCCCATTATACCAGACATATAGAGCGTTCAAATTATACCTATAAACTTTTTCCAAACAAATCAAACATAGTTTATAATCGATATAATCGGGCCTGAATGGCAGGCATTTTACTTTGGGCACGCCAGACTCTCCAAAACCGACACCACTGCTGCTGCTGCTGCTGCTGCTGATCCCTAAGTAATTTTAAGAACAAATTCCTATATTCAGGGATGGCCTAGGAACAGTGTGTTAACTGCCCGTTCAGGGATAGAACAACAGATTTGTACCTTTTCAGCTTGGAGATTTGCACTTGCAACCTTTCGGATACTAGTCCAACGCTCTAACCACTATGGATGCTGGTCTATTTTCAATTGATCAGGAAAAGGCATTTGACCGAGTTGAACATCAATACCTATGGGGCCACTTTGGAGGCTTTTGGTTTCAACTCAGGGTGATATATGGTGACATTGAAAGTGTATTGAAAGTTAACGGTGGCTTGAGTGCTCCTTTTAAAGTGTGTAGAGGAATTAGGCAGGGGTGTTCGTTGTCTGGAATGTTGTATGCCATCGCTATAGAGCCACTACTAAATAGCATTAGAAATCGCATTGAAGGGGTGAACCTTTCAGAGGATATTCCTCCTATTGGTCTCTCAGCATATGCTGATGATGTAGTTATTTTGGTTAAAAATCAAGCGGAGGTGGATAGTTTGAGTCTCATAGTTGATCGGTTTAAGGGAATATCCTCTGCAAAAGGTAAATTGGGGGGAAAAGTTGTGCTTTACAGATTGGGAAATGGTCTGGAGGGATCATGGCTTTGCCAGGGGGGTTGGAATGGTGTAACGGTATCTTGGAGTGTAGCTAGGGGATGAGGGAACAATGCAAAAATATTGGAATGGGGTGGTTGAAATGGTGGAAGGAGGATGAGGAGATGGTGATGGCTGCTATCTCGTATGTCATATAGGGGGACACTATTATTGTTAATAATGTGGTTGATATGGTGGAAGGAGGATGAGGAGATGGTGTTGGCTGCTATCTCGTATGTCATATAGGGGACACTATTATTGTTAATAATGTGGTTGATATGGTGGAGGATGAGGAGATGGTGTTGGCTGCTATCTCGTATGTCATATAGGGGGACACTATTATTGTTAATAATGTGGTTGATATGGTGGTAGGAGGATGAGGAGATGGTGGTGGCTGCTATCTCGTATGTCATATAGGGGACACTATTATTGTTAATAATGTGGTTGATATGGTGGTAGGAGAATGAGGAGATGGTGGTGGCTGCTATCTCGTATGTCATATAGGGGGACACTATTATTGTTAATAATGGGGTTGATATGGTGGTAGGAGGATGAGGAGATGGTGGTGGCTGCTATCTCGTATGTCATATAGGGGGACACTATTATTGTTAATAATGTGGTTGATATGGTGGAAGGAGGATGAGGAGATGGTGTTGGCTGCTATCTCGTATGTCATATAGGGGGACACTATTATTGTTAATAATGTGGTTGATATGGTGGAGGATGAGGAGATGGTGTTGGCTGCTATCTCGTATGTCATATAGGGGGACACTATTATTGTTAATAATGTGGTTGATATGGTGGTAGGAGGATGAGGAGATGGTGGTGGCTGCTATCTCGTATGTCATATAGGGGGACACTATTATTGTTAATAATGTGGTTGCCTCTGCACTGTGGCATTGGTTGTCATGTTTAGAGCCACCGTCTGGCCTTCTGGCCAAGATAAGGCAAATATTGTAGATTTTTGGGGGATAAATATCATTGGGTTCCACAAAGTGTTTTGTATTTGTCAAAAGAGGAGTAGGGACAAGGTCTCGTACATCTTGCCAGTAGGACTGCTGCTTTCCGGTTCCAGTTTATTCAAAGGTTGCTTTATGGACCTGAAAATATGGTGTGGAGAGGGGTGGCAGGTCTGGTATTACAGAAGGTAGGGGGCTTTATTTTTGGTTGATAGTAGCCAGATTTCTAGGGATGGAGAACCTGTGTTTTACAGAGGCCTTCTTAGGGTTTGGAGTATAATGAAGGTGTCCAGACGCACTAAGGCTGAGTCAGTGCATTGGCTGCTGGAGGAACCTCTGGTGTTTGGGACAAGACTGGATTGTACAACTGAAGCTGTTCCACATTTCTCCAAGATTCTGGTGAAGGGCAGAATGATCTCCATTTGTGGGGTCCATGTTGACAAGATGCTGCTGAAGGGCAGAATGATCCCCATTTGTGGGGTCCATGTTGACAAGATGTTGGTGAAGGGCAGAATGATCTCCATTTGTGGGGTCCATGTTGACAAGATGCTGCTGAAGGGCAAAATGATCTCCATTTGTGGGGTCCATGTTGACAAGATGCTGCTGAAGGGCAGAATGATCTCCATTTGTGGGGTCCATGTTGACAAGATGTTGGTGAAGGGCAGAATGATCTCCATTTGTGGGGCCCATGTTGACAAGATGCTGCTGAAGGGCAGAATGATCTCCATTTGTGGGGTCCATGTTGACAAGATGTTGGTGAAGGGCAGAATGATCTCCATTTGTGGGGCCCATGTTGACAAGATGCTGCTGAAGGGCAGAATGATCTCCATTTGTGGGGCCCATGTTGACAAGATATTGGTGAAGGGCAGAATGATCTCCATTTGTGGGGTCCATGTTGACAAGATGCTGCTGAAGGGCAGAATGATCTCCATTTGTGGGGTCCATGTTGACAAGATGCTGCTGAAGGGCAGAATGATCTCCATTTGTGGGGCCCATGTTGACAAGATGCTGCTGAAGGGCAGAATGATCTCCATTTGTGGGGCCCATGTTGACAAGATATTGGTGAAGGGCAGAATGATCTCCATTTGTGGGGTCCATGTTGACAAGATGCTGCTGAAGGGCAGAATGATCTCCATTTGTGGGGCCCATGTTGACAAGATGCTGCTGAAGGGCAGAATGATCTCCATTTGTGGGGCCCATGTTGACAAGATATTGGTGAAGGGCAGAATGATCTCCATTTGTGGGGTCCATGTTGACAAGATGCTGCTGAAGGGCAGAATGATCTCCATTTGTGGGGTCCATGTTGACAAGATGTTGGTGAAGGGCAGAATGATCTCCATTTGTGGGGTCCATGTTGACAAGATGTTGGGGAATCATCGGAGAGGAATATTGACCAACTGAAGAGCTCAGTGTACAGCTCAATACACACAATTGTTACATTTCAGTCTTCTGTGATGTATTTTAACTGGCATATTGGGTTGCAAACTAAAAAATGAATAATTTAAACTATATCTGACATGTTACTGGTGTCTTCTTGTTTAAGTCCATAACCCTGTGTGTGAGGTGTATACTTTAGTTCCTCAGTAGATGTGTTTTAAGGCTACCTAGAAACACTCTGTGTGCCCCTGATTTAGCCCTGTGCATTACAAGGTTATTAAAGGGAGAGGAAATTGATATGTTTAAGTCATAAGTAAAGGATCCATCTTCAAGAATACACCTACAATTGGTTTAATAGCCATGTTTCATTTCTTTCTTCTTTAGAGTCTTCTGTGGTTTATCTCTCGCAGTTTCTTGGTGGTCGTAGTGTTCACAGCTCTTTACTTATACTGACCAATACCCTACCCCCCTGGACATTACTGTTTCATATACAATATCACTAAACAGCAAAGCCTTAAGTTCACTACAACACTGGCCTTACTCTTTCAAATGTTCAAACACATTCCACAGTTCAACAAGGTCACTACACATCCATCACCTGGACAGCTTTAATGTAAACACATGCTTTACCCTAAACAGATGCACTATCAGGTTACATAAGCACTCAATCGATAGCGTGAGAACGGAAGGAACGGTTGTACATATATGGGCAGAATCACGTGACACATAACATAGGTCATCAATCACTTTTTGACAGAAACCTTCTACTGTATTCTCTCTCTGGTATGGTCAGATAGACTAGTGGTTAGAGTGGTGGGTCAGTAACTGGTATGGTATGGTCAGGTAGACTAGTGGTTAGAGTGGTGGGTCAGTAACTGGTATGGTCAGATAGACTAGTGGTTAGAGTGGTGGGTCAGTAACTGGTATGGTCAGGTAGACTAGTGGTTAGAGTGGTGGGTCAGTAACTGGTATGGTCAGGTAGACTAGTGGTTAGAGTGTTGGGTCAGTAACTGGTATGGTCAGATAGACTAGTGGTTAGAGTGGTGGGTCAGTAACTGGTATGGTCAGATAGACTAGTGGTTAGAGTGGTGGGTCAGTAACTGGTATGGTCAGATAGACTAGTGGTTAGAGTGGTGGGTCAGTAACTGGTATGGTATGGTCAGATAGACTAGTGGTTAGAGTGGTGGGTCAGTAACTGGTATGGTGAGGTAGACTAGTGGTTAGAGTGGTGGGTCAGTAACTGGTATGGTCAGATAGACTAGTGGTTAGAGTGGTGGGTCAGTAACTGGTATGGTCAGGTAGACTAGTGGTTAGAGTGGTGGGTCAGTAACTGGTATGGTCAGATAGACTAGTGGTTAGAGTGGTGGGTCAGTAACTGGTATGGTATGGTCAGATAGACTAGTGGATAGAGTGGTGGGTCAGTAACTGGTATGGTCAGATAGACTAGTGGTTAGAGTGGTGAGTCAGTAACTGGTATGGTCAGATAGACTAGTGGATAGAGTGGTGGGTCAGTAACTGGTATGGTATGGTCAGGTAGACTAGTGGTTAGAGTGGTGGGTCAGTAACTGGTATGGTCAGGTAGACTAGTGGTTAGAGTGGTGGGTCAGTATCTGGTATGGTCAGATAGACTAGTGGTTAGAGTGGTGGGTCAGTAACTGGTATGGTCAGATAGACTAGTGGTTAGAGTGGTGGGTCAGTAACTGGTATGGTCAGGTAGACTAGTGGTTAGAGTGTTGGGTCAGTAACTGGTATGGTCAGATAGACTAGTGGTTAGAGTGGTGGGTCAGTAACTGGTATGGTCAGATAGACTAGTGGTTAGAGTGCTGGGTCAGTAACTGGTATGGTCAGATAGACTAGTGGTTAGAGTGTTGGGCCAGTAACTGAAAGGTCTTTGGTTTTAATACCTCAGACGTCAAGGTGAAAATCTGTCGTTGTGCCCTTATGCAAGACACTTATACCTAATTTGCTCTAGGGTCACCCATGTCTGACCCTGTACAACAACACATTACACTGCACCTATCATACTACTATGGCTGACCCTGTAAAACAACACATTACACTGCACCTATCATACTACTATGACTGACCCTGTAAAACAACACATTACACTGCACCTATCATACTACTATGTCTGACCCTGTTAAACAACACATTACACTGCACCTATCATACTACTATGGCTGACCCTGTTAAACAACACATTACACTGCACCTATCATACTACTATGTCTGACCCTGTTAAACAACACATTACACTGCACCTATCATACTACTATGACTGACCCTGTAAAACAACACATTTCACTGATGTCTGTGACAATCAAACATTTTAAAAGCTAACCAACATAAAGAAAATGACAGTATAGATGTTTTTATTACAACAGTTAATTTAACAATGCTGGTTATAAATCTTGTTGACATTCATCCAAGGACACCTTGACTAGCATTACATTCTCACTGCAGAAAAATATCCTCATGAAATCACATGACTTCTAGTTAGAGAAAAGGATTCCTGTAAACACGGCCTGCTTACAAGCAGCAAACAAGTTATGGACAAACCAGAAATGTCACATATCTGTTTGACTGTAACCCTGGATGATGAATGTGTGAACTATCTGGTCATATTTCTGGGTAACCACATTGGAACATTCTAGTCTTTAAGGACATGAACTGGCAGAACAGGTTTCAGCAAAGTATGGAGTCATTGTTTTCAGGAAGGTGTACCCATGACGATAAGAGGGACAGGAGGCAGACTGAGGGCAAGCAACCACTACACAAACAGCCACCTGATCTACTGCCCTACAAAGACAAACAGCATCTACACAAACAGCCACCTGAACTACTGCCCTACAAATACAAACAGCATCTACACAAACAGCCACCTGAACTACTGCAATACAAAGACAGAGAATCTACACAAACAGTAAATCTGAGAAAAAAGGCTTTAAAGTTTGTTTTGTAGTCTATGCATATCAACCATGACCACTGATCTGACCTATGACCCCTAAAATGCTGATACTGCAGTCTGCCTTTGTATGACCTTAAACAGCTGTCTGGGTAATGAAACAGCATCTTAAACAGCTGTCTGGGCAATAAAACAGCATCTTAAACAGCTGTCTGGGTAATGAAACAGCATCTTAAACAGCTGTCTGGGTAATGAAACAGCATCTTAAACAGCTGTCTGGGTAATGAAACAGCATCTTAAACAGCTATATGGGTAATGAAAAAGCATCTTAAACAGCTATCTGGGTAATGAAACAGCATCTTAAACAGCTGTCTGGGTAATGAAACAGCATCTTAAACAGCTGTCTGTGTAATGTAACAGCATCTTAAACAGCTATATGGGTAATGAAACAGCATCTTAAACAGCTGTATGGGTAATGAAACAGCATCTTAAACAGCTGTCTGGGTAATGAAACAGCATCTAGAGAGGAGCTGCTACCCCTGGGCAGAGAGGAGCTGCTACCCCTGAGGAGAGAGAAGCTGCTACCCCTGGGGAGAGAGGAGCTGCTACCCCTGGGGAGAGAGGAGCTGCTACCCCTGGGGAGAGAGGAACTGCTACCCCTGGGGAGAGAGGAGCTTCAACCCCTGGAAGAGAGGAGCTGCTACCCCTGGGGAGAGAGGAGCTGCTACCCCTATGGAGAGAGGAGCTTCTACCCTTGGGGAGAGAGGAGCTGCTACCAGGAGAGACTGTGACCCTGTTCGGGAAGAGCTTAACTATTGGTGATTGTTGGGGCACGTTTGGCAGGAGCTTCAGTGATGAAGACTGTTCAACTTGCTGATGTTTCACAATATGTCATGGCCGTCTCAGTTACCAGGTCTCAACACAATTGAACACCACCATCAACAAAACACCAAATGATGGAATTTCTTGTGGAAGAATGGTGTCACATCCCTCCAATAGAGTTCCAGACAGTTGTAGAATGTATGCCAAGGCACATTGTAAGAGCTGTAAAGAGAGAGGGAGTGGGAGAGAGAACAGGCAGAACCTGATATGGAAATGAGCAGAGCAAACGAAAGCAACTTTCAACGACCGAATGATCATTCCAGACTCTGTTTCTACTGAGAGATAAAAGGTAAGACGACAATTGTTATGTGTATTCATATAGTTGATGATATTGTTATGTGTATTCATATAGTTAATGATATTGTAATGTGTATTCATATAGTTGATGATATTGTTATGTGTATTCATATAGTTGATGATATTGTGATGTGTATTCATATAGTTGATGATATTGTTATGTGTATTCATATAGTTGATGATATTGTTGCGTATATTCATATAGTTGATGATATTGTAATGTGTATTCATATAGTTGATGATATTGTAATGTGTATTCATATAGTTGATGATATTGTTATGTGTATTCATATAGTTGATGATATTGTTATGTGTATTCATATAGTTGATGATATTGTTATGTGTATTCATATAGTTGATGATATTGTGATGTGTATTCATATAGTTGATGATATTTTGGTGGACAGTGTTATAATAGTCCTACTGTCCTTAAAATGTTTTCTGTATAAATTAGATGTGTGGGGTGAATTCGTTCTGCGCCCATCTGTGTCCCCAGGGTGATCGCTCCTACACTATCTAGAATCTAAAAGGGTTCTTTGGCTGTCCCCATAGGAGAACCCTTTGTAGAACCCTTTTTAGTACTAGGTAGAACCATTTTGGGTTCCATGAAGAACCCTTTCCACAGAGGCTTCTACATGGAAGCCAGAACGGTTCTACCTGGAACCCAAAATAATCTCCTTTGTGGACAGCCGGAGGACCCGTTTGGAACCCTTTATTCTAAGAGTGTACTGTATCATACTTCTGTAGACTTGTCTTCTCAAAACAGGGTTAAAACACAACAAGCAACAAACATTTTCTCTATCTAATCTACAGTTAATTATTTTCACTCAGGAAGGTATGTTGTGTGAAAGAGAGACAAATAAATATTGTAGAAAGCCTAACAACAACTTGCACTTCCTCAAAACAGGTTGTGTGTATTCATTAGTGTCAACCGTAGCAAAACGTTTGGCAACAGAAACCGTTTAGGTCACGTTGTACAGTGTTTGGAGTAAACTGTTCATGTAACATTTTAAAACTGTTGGCTGTGGAATACACTAATGAATACAACCCAGTTTGTAGCCTACGACTCGGCTGTTGATGCCTGATGCTGAAACCTGAACGTAGCCTGAAGGGTGTACTATGATGCAAGCTAGATATACTGGTTTTCTAAAGTTAGACAGCTTCAGTTAGCTTCACATTACAGCTCAGGCCTCATCCATCAGAATATACAGAGCGCTAGTCATCAGGAAACAGGTTGTGAATTCAGGCTACAAGGTGAGAATCCTGCCAGGAATTACTGTAAAGTGTGAAGAGAAATTAAATGTATGGTGTAGTGTTAGTATAGTGAATGAGAGTAAAACCCTCCTAACAGTCTACTACTACTGAGACAGGTTGGTGTCAGTTTAATCATACAAAATGGAGCTGACTGGATGTGGTCAAGTCAAATTCAATATATCAATATTCATATAGTAAATCAAATCAAATCAAATTTCTACTGTATATAGCCTTTCTACTGTATATAGCCTCCCTACTGTATATAGCCTCTCTACTGTATATAGCCTCTCTACTGTATATAGTCTCACTACTGTATATAGCCTCTCTACTGTATATAGCCTCTCTACTGTATATAGCCTCTCTACTGTATATAGTCTCACTACTGTATATAGCCTCTCTACTGTATATAGCCTCTCTACTGTATATAGTCTCACTACTGTATATAGCCTCTCTACTGTATATAGCCTCTCTATTGTATACAGCCTCTCTATTGTATATAGCCTCTCTACTGTATATAGCCTCTCTACTGTATATATCCTCTCTACTGTATATAGCCTCTCTACTGTATATAGCCTGTCTACTGTATATAGTCTCTCTACTGTATATAGCCTCTCTACTGTATATAGTCTCTCTACTGTATATAGCCTCTCTACTGTATATAGCCTCTCTACTGTATATAGTCTCACTACTGTATATAGCCTCTCTACTGTATATAGCCTCTCTACTGTACATAGTCTCACTACTGTATATAGCCTCTCTACTGTATATAGTCTCACCTGTGTATATAGCCTCTCTACTGTATATAGCATCTCTACTGTATATAGCCTCTCTACTGTATATAGCCTCTCTACTGTATATAGTCTCTCTACTGTATATAGCCTCTCTACTGTAAATAGTCTCTCTACTGTATATAGCCTCTCTACTGTATATAGTCTCTCTACTGTATATAGCCTCTCTACTGTATATAGCCCTCTAATGTATATAGCCTCTCCATTGTATATAGCCTCTCTACTGTATATAGCCTCTCTACTGTATATAGTCTCTCTACTGTATATAGCCTCTCTACTGTAAATAGTCTCTCTACTGTATATAGCCTCTCTACTGTATATAGTCTCTCTACTGTATATAGCCTCTCTACTGTATATAGCCCCTCTAATGTATATAGCCTCTCCATTGTATATAGCCTCTCTACTGTATATAGCCTCTCTACTGTATATAGTCTCTCTACTGTATATAGCCTCTCTACTGTAAATAGTCTCTCTACTGTATATAGCCTCTCTACTGTATATAGTCTCTCTACTGTATATAGCCTCTCTACTGTATATAGCCTCTCTACTGTATATAGCCTCTCTATTGTATATAGCCTCTCTACTGTATATAGCTTCTCTACTGTATATAGCCTCTCTACTGTTATGTTTTACTGTCTTCATCAACAGGTTGTAATGTAATAAATGACATGTCCTCAGAGTTGGGAAGATCCTACATCTGGTCACATCATTTTACATGGTGATATGGTGCTGCTAGTGATGTAAAACATTAAGAGACAGAATACAGGCAGTGGATTTTGCAGAAATTGTACGTATAACATTATTTTTGAACTGGGTAGAATGAGCATAGAGCTATAAGCTGTAAGCACGGGGAAGAAACTGTTCAGATTGGGGTCTATAACATCCAATCACGTAGGTTTACAGCAGCTGACAGTTGAAACTTCATCGATACTAACTCTGCCTTATTCAGATAAAGACCTAATCTCTGTACAGATGCAGGATCTTCATTTGATCACCCTGTTGAAGGATAACTAAAACTTGTAGTGTATTTGATGTTTTAAAAGGCTTCTGAAGTTTGTCACTTCAACTTTTCCACTTTAAAATGTTAATTATAATCCGCAAAATTTTCCTGCTGTAGCAAACTGGCTCAAATTAAGATCCTACATCTGTAGCAAAACACCTGTCTTTCATGCATTCTCCTTTGACCATTGTTATTCTTTTATTTACTGTTGTTTAGGCTGGTTGAATGAGTTGTCTATGAAAGCTACTTCATCTGCAAGAAAACAGGCGGCTGCACCAGTGACTGTAAGTTATGTGATTTCCTCATATGAAATTAAAAGTATGTTTGTAGCCTTCGCAGTTACAAAATGGCTGTTGAACCTGTGGCACATATTTCTCTGTAACATTAAATAAATGTGTTGGTATGTAGGAAAGACGGGCAGACTCTCATACTGTAGATCTAGGCTACCTACAAACTATTATAAGGTTAGGTCAACGTCAGACATTCAATAGTCAGAGTAGGTTTGAGCTATGATCACTTATCATGCTGACATGATGGTCTCTGTGAACTGATCTGAACAGGTTTAGACTGGTCATCTATGATATGTAGACTATAGCTGAGGTATAGACTTCGATCTGCATATCACTAACACACTGCTATTATACATTATAACCTAGCCTACTTTACATAATATAACATCTACATATCACTAACAACCCTCTACTATACATTATAACCTAGTCTACTTTACACAATATAACATCTACATATCACTAACAACCCACTACTATACATTATAACCTAGTCTACTTTACATAATATAACATCTACATATCACTAACAACCCACTACTATACATTATAACCTAGCCTACTTTACATAATATAACATCTACATATCACTAACAACCCACTACTATACATTATAACCTAGTCTACTTTACATAATATAACATCTACATATCACTAACAACCCACTACTATACATTATAACCTAGTCTACTTTACATAATATAACATCTACATATCACTAACATCCCACTACTATACATTATAACCTAGTCTACTTTACATAATATAACATCTACATATCACTAACAACCCTCTACTATACATTATAACCTAGTCTACTTTACATAATATAACATCTACATATCACTAACAACCCACTACTATACATTATAACCTAGTCTACTTTACATAATATAACATCTACATATCACTAACAACCCTCTACTATACATTATAACCTAGTCTACTTTACATAATATAACATCTACATATCACTAACAACCCACTACTATACATTATAACCTAGTCTACTTTACATAATATAACATCTACATATCACTAACAACCCACTACTATACATTATAACCTAGTCTACTTTACATAATATAACATCTACATATCACTAACAACCCACTACTATACATTATAACCTAGCCTACTTTACATAATATAACATCTACAGATCACTAACAACCCACTACTATACATTATAACCTAGTCTACTTTACATAATATAACATCTACATATCACTAACAAACTGCTATTATACATTATAACCTAGTCTACTTTACATAATATAACATCTACATATCACTAACAACCCACTACTATATATTATAACCTAGTCTACTTTACAGAATATAGCATCTACATATCACTAACAACCCACTACTATATATTATAACCTAGTCTACTTTACATAATATAACATCTACATATCACTAACAACCCACTAATATACATTATAACCTAGCCTACTTTACATAATATAACATATCTTACTTGTTGCAAATAACCTTTCTGAATGGATCAATGATTTCCCCCTCAGATCATTCATGCCCATTTTATCCTTTCTGTCTACATTCTCAGATACATTTAGAAAATAACAGACTGAAAGACAAATATAGCCTACTTTTAATTAATACAAATAATTGTGAGACATGGCCTTGTGTTGCTGTACTGTCTAGAACTACCTTAACAAACAGTGACTTATTATTATTATTATTATTATTATTATTATTGTTGCTGTACTGTCTAGAACTACCTTAACAAACAGTGACTTATTATTATTATTATTATTATTATTATTATTATTATTATTATTGTTATTATTATTGTTGCTGTACTGTCTATAACTACCTTAACAAACAGTGACTTATTATTATTATTATTATTGTTGATGTACTGTCTGTAACTACCTTAACAAACAGTGACTTATTATTATTATTATTATTATTATTATTATTATTGTTGATGTACTGTCTGTAACTACCTTAACAAACAGTGACTTATTATTATTATTATTATTATTATTATTATTGTTATTATTGTTGATGTACTGTCTGTAACTACCTTAACAAACAGTGACTTATTATTATTATTATTATTGTTGCTGTACTGTCTATAACTACCTTAACAAACAGTGACTTATTAATATTATTGACGGTTACCATGGAGATGAAATGTCACAACTACATGTTCATGTGATTGCATTAAATCACCTGACTGTTTCTATGTCTGTTAGTAAATGTTTTATTAGAGATCATTAATAAATGAGAATAATTGACATTCAAGAATAACTGTTAACCACAACCAACATGTTGGATCTCTTTTTAGGCGTCAGTGCTCTAAAATGAGTCTCTCTGGGGAGAGAGAGGAGGGGGGCCCTGCCTCTAAAATGAGTCTCTCTAGGGAGAGAGAGGAGGGGGGCCCTGCCTCTAAAATGAGTCTCTCTGGGGAGAGAGAGGAGGGCCCTGCCTCTAAAATGAGTCTCTCTGGGGAACATGACTCCAATGCTAAGAGGTGAGATTACAATTTTGTTTAAGAATTATTAAGAGTTTATTTCAAAATGCTATTTACACATCTTTTCACATTTGTTTTTTAATCAGAAATTGTTGCTCTTGGGTACCTTCAATATTACTTATCTCTGATTTTTTATTAATAGATTTTAGATGTGTTTGAAAATGTATTTTACCCCTAACCCTAGTTATAACCTACTTTACCCCTAACCCTAGTTATAACCTACTTTAGCCCTAACCCTAGTTATAACCTACTTTACCCCTAACCCTAGTTATAACCTACTTTACCCCTAACCCTAGTTATAACCTACTTTACCTCTAACCCTAGTTATAACCTACTTTACCCCTAACCCTAGTTATAACCTACTTTACCCCTAACCCTAGTTATAACCTACTTTACCCCTAACCCTAGTTATAACCTATTTTAGCCTTAACCCTCAACCCTAATTCTAGGGTAGGGTGGCCTAGAACAGTTTTATAAACTATTTTAGTAATAATATTATGTTAGTTAATACCATTATAGTACTAAATAGCATTTTGATTATTTTGTTAATCAAAACCTGTCTAAGCATTTAGCTTGTTTTGTGATGTTATTTTATTATAGTTATTATTGCAAGGCAGAACACCTGATCAACAAGACACATTAGTTATATTTTAAATGTGGTTTGACCTGGTAACCTCTATGTGAAAGTCCAGCAATTGGTGTGGGATAGGTGGGGCAGGTTTGATACTGATCTAAGGAATTAACCAGAAAAATACACTTTATTTCTCAGCTGCCTCACCAATGTCTGTCCGTGAATTAATATCATTTAATTGCTAAATATTTCCAGTAGATGGCAGCATAAGACCAGGAAGCATGAGTTATAGGCTACAAGCAGCAATATGATTGACATAAAATAGCATGCAACCACAGACTATATGTCCCATGATGTTATAAAATGGTCACTCATTACTTTAGTTAGCTATATATCTCGTATTAGGGCTGTGTTGCTTTAGCGAGAGCAACATAAATAGTGATTATAGCAGGTATTGAACCCTGGGTAAATAATCACTAGTCAGAACCTCAACCTGGGTATACATGCATTATACAACATCATCTTAATATCTGATATTGTGAGTAAACAACCTCGGAATAGAAAAGACAAGAG